>OX344729.1:15633599-16330523 GCA_947034835.1 Ballota nigra
ACTTGTATCTCACGGCCACACTTGAATTATTCGAACATACTTTCTTATTTTTCTCTCTTTGTTGGATGAACTTTTCACACTCTTATCTCTTTTTCCTCACACTCAAACTCATGAATTTTTCCTCTCTTTTGCTGAGTTTTGGACGGCCAAAAGTGAGTAAAATATCACTCTTGTAACCCCCTTACATGCCTTTAAATTTCAGCCTTTAATTCCACCTTTGTAACCTCCTAATAACTTCATAACTTACACTTTTATGCCCATTTTTAAGCAAAAACGTCCAGCCCTTCTCATCTAAGTCAAAATTCCTCTTAATACTCTTAATACCCTTTGAATTATTCCTACAAACAAGTTAGTAACCGACCCCTAATGAAAAAGTAACATAAAGCCTTTAAATTCTTGAATTTAACCACCCAATTGTAACCTATGTGGCCAATAAATCTCCTTATAACTCCTTGCCTTTTAAAAACATATAACTCCCTCCTACACATCTACACACACGGCCAAGAGGAAGGAAAAAGGAAGAAAAACTGCCCTTTTTAATTGTTTGTAACGTTTCTCCTTAAAACGTACACTTAATGGACCGAAACCGAAAACACAAATACACCTCTTAAAAAAAACTGAAATCCCTATATAAATACATCTATAAATTCGGTCCATGCTACTAAAAAGTAAGTCACAACTTTATTTAATTTCAAAACACTTCACTTAATAACTTAAATCCAAAGTAAAACTAAACCATAAATCATCTAATACTTAAATAAATTCCGGGTGTTACATCCTACACCCCTTAAAACAAATTTCGTCCTCGAAATTTAAGAAGCGAAACATACCTATCACAAAAAATCCCAGAAATTTTGCTCTTAGCTCATCTTCACGCTCCCAAGTCGCTTCGTCGTGCCCATGTCTACTCCAACGAACTTTCACGAGCAATACATCCCTATTTCTGAGCTGATGAACTTTCGTATCTAACACTTCGACTGGTTCCTCTTCATAAGTCAAACCTTCATCAATCGCCAACCCCGAGTAATCCACAACGTGACTGGGATCGTGCACATACTTCCTCAACATCGATACATGAAACACATTGTGCACAGCTGACAAACTTGGCGGCAGGGCTAACCTATACGCCAACTCACCAATCCGCTCTAAAATCTCGAACGGTCCTATAAATCTTGGCTTCAACTTTCCCTTCCGTCCGAAACGTACCACTCCTCGAGTAGGTGATACCTTCAAGAACACTTTCTCACCTACTTAAAAAAACAAAGACTTCCTCCTCCTATCCGCATAAGATTTCTGTCGAACTTGAGCACTTCGAATCCTTTCCCGAATTTTATCTACAATTGCCACCGTCCTCTCAACAATCTCGGGTCCCAACATTCTTCTCTCACCAACCTCGTCCCAATATAGTGGTGATCTGCACTTTCTCCCATACAACGCTTCATAAGGAGCCATTCCAATCGTCGCCTGGAAACTATTATTGTACGCGAATTCTACCAAAGGTAGATATCCTTCCCATCCTCCGCCGAAATCTAACACACACGCCCGCAGCATATCCTCAAGCGTCTGAATAGTCCTTTCTGACTGACCATCCGTTTGAGGATGATAAGCTGTACTGAAGTTCAACCTCGTTCCCATTGCAGCTTGTAAACCTTCCCAAAACTGGGAAGTAAATAGAGAATCCCTATCCGACACTATCGAGACAGGCACTCCATGCAACCTTACAATCTCTCGAATGTACAACTGGGCCAACTGTTCCATACTGTTCGTCATCTTCATAGGTAAAAAGTGGGCAGACTTAGTCAATCTATCCACTATTACCCAGATAGCCTGATTTCCCTTCGCTGACCTAGGTAATCCGACCACAAAATCCATCGTAACATGCTCCCATTTCCACTGAGGGATCTCTAACGGTTTCAACAACCCAGAAGGTCGTTGATGTTCAGCTTTCACTTACTGACACGTTAAACACTTTTCTACATGCGCACCTATATCATTCTTCATGTTCTTCCACCAAAACTGAGCTCGTAAGTCCCGATACATCTTGGTTCCACCCGGATGTACCGTGTAAAGCGAACTATGAGCTTCCTCTAATATCTCTTTCTTCAACCCACTCTCGTCCGGTACGCACAATCTGCCACTATACAATAGTGCTCCATCTTCTGCAACTTCAAACTTTTGCCCGACTCCATCTATAACACGCTTACGCATCTTCTCAAGAAATGCATCTCCGTTTTGTGCATCGACGATTCGACTTCTCAAAGTCGGCTGAATCTGCATCGCTGAAATCACTGCTTCCAGATCCTTTGTTGGCTCCACAACCTCTAACTTCATCTTCTCAAACTCTCTCACCAGATCTTCCTGTGTCGTCAATAGGCAACTCATCTCACTCTTTCCCTTGCGACTCAAAGCATCTGCTACCACGTTCGCCTTCCCCGGATGATAACTGATAGTGCAGTCGTAATCCTTTACTAACTCCAACCACCTTCTTTGCCTCATATTCAGCTCCTTCTGTGTGAATATATACTTCAAACTTTTGTGATAAGTATATATCTCACACTTAGTCCCAAACAAATAATGTCTCCAAATCTTCAATGCATGCACAACTGCTGCCAACTCGAGATCATGAGTAGGATAGTTTAACTCATGAGTCTTCAACTGCCTCGACGCATAAGCTACAACTTTCCCGTGTTGCATGAGTACACAACCTAGTCCTTGCTTAGACGCATCACTGTACACCACGAACCCTTCAGCAACTTCTGGAATAATTAACACCGGCGCGGAAACTAGCCTCTTCTTCAACTCCTGAAAACTCTTCTCGCATTCCCGAGACCACACAAACTTCACACCCTTCCTAGTCAAATGGGTCATTGGAGATGCCAACTTTGCGAACCCCTCAATGAACCTCCGATAATACCCTGCTAGACCTAGGAAACTGCGAATCTCCCCAACGTTAGTCGGCGTCTTCCATTCGCTCACAGCTTCAACCTTTGCGGGGTCCACTTCCACCCCTTGTGCTGTAATCACATGCCCCAAGAATGCAACTCTGTCTAACCAGAATTCACACTTCTTGAACTTTCCGTACAACTTCTCTCCACGCAACAACTCCAACACAGTCCTTAAATGTTCCTCATGTTCCACTTCATTCTTGGAGTAGATTAGGATGTCATCTATGAAGATAATGACAAACTGATCTAAGTAAGGGTGAAACACTCGGTTCATTAAGTCCATGAATACTGCAGGCGCATTACTGAGTCCAAATGGCATCACTACAAATTCGTAGTGTCCATATCTCGTTCTGAACGCAGTCTTCGGTCTATCCTCTTCTCTAACTTTCAGCTGATGATACCCCGACATCAGATCAATCTTGGAAAACACTCCCGACCCCTTCAACTGATCAAATAAATCTTCAATTCTTGGTAACGGATACTTGTTCTTAATAGTAAGCCGGTTCAACTCCCGGTAGTCTATACACATCCTCATGGATCCGTCCTTCTTCCTTACAAACAGCACAGGTGCACCCCAAGGTGATACACTAGGCTGGATGTACTTCTTGTCCAACAGCTCTTGTAACTGGACTTTCAACTCTTCAAGCTCCTTTGGCGCCATTCGATAGGGTGCTTTCGAAACTGGAGCGGCTCCAGGCACCAGATCGATGGTAAACTCCACCTGTCGATCAGGAGGTATACCGGGCAACTCTTCTGGAAACACATCAGGGTATTCACGTACCACTCGTACATCTTCTAGTTTCAGCTTTTTCTCACCCGTTACGTGTACCAGATATCCTTGACACCCTTCCTTCCTTAACATCTTCATTGCTTTCATAGCTGTTACTATCAAGTTCCCCCTCTTCAGCCTCGACCCATAGTAAACAAGCTCTTCACCCGTCGGAAGTTTCATCACTACTTCCCTCTTCCAACAATCGATGACAGCTTGATATTCTTCTAACCAATCCATGCTAAATATTACATCGAACATCTCCATCTCTATCACGTGCATATAACCTTTTAAGGTTCGCTCGCAAATTTGGAACTCTAAGTTTTCTATTACCTTATCAGTCTGAAAAGTCTTACCGGAAGGTAGACTAACTTCTAAGGCTTCTATGGCGTCAGTTACCCGACAACCAACCTTACTACAACACTTGGAGGACACAAATGAATGTGTTGCCCCGGTGTCAAACAGTGCAACAATTGGTACTCCATTAATTGAAAGCATACCTGACAACGTGTCTGGCTGTTTTCCGCTTCCGCTTGCTTTAGACGATCCACTAGTCCCCGATGGTCCTTCAAGAGCAAACACCCTTGCCTGTGTCTTAGATACTGCCTCCTGAATTCTGAGTGGTGGGAGTGATGGATTCCTGGGTGTAGTTGGGGGTAGAGTAGGACACTGCAATGCTACATGCCCCGGCTGCTTGCAACGGAAACACTTCCCCCTCAGACACTCTCCCACGTGGTATCTTCTACAGTCTGCACACCATTTCTGCCCCATCTGCTGTCCCGGTCTTGCTACTCCAGGACCCTGATTCTGTGTAGGACCCCGAGTCTGCGTACCCGGACCAGCTCCAAATCTTCTATTCTTGTTGGGTCCTTCAAAACGATTAGGACCCGACCATGGCCTCTTGCCTCCCATATTCACACGAACATTTGCTCCAGCATCACTCCTCTGACTTGCAGCAATCCTCTCAGCTCGAGTGAAAGCTTCTATATATGACAGGTCACCCTGTCCAGATAATATTCCCCGGATGTCTGGCCTTAAACCTCGAATGAATCTCAGTACTCTCTTCGATTCAGTGTCAACAAGGTGTTGGGCATACCTTGCTAATTGGCTGAACCTAAGTTCGTATTCAGCCACTGTGGAAATTCCTTGCTTCAGCTCAAGGAACTCCGTCTCCTTACTATCCCTATAGGGCTGGGGATAGTATCTTTCCATCACTATCTCTTTGAAATGCTCCCATGTCAGCTCATCTCTCTCTTTCTCGGGCCGAATCCTCCAATAGCTTTCCCACCAATGGTCGGCATCTTCGACCAACTGGAAGGATATGCAAGCAATCCTTTGAGCGTCTGTACACTGAATCAGACTAAAAATTCTCTCCATGGATCGGAACCATCTCTCCACTTTGTCCGGTACATCCCTTCCATTAAAGGTGGAAGGTTTGAACCTCCGAAATTGCCCAACTACTTGTACTGTACTAACTGCCTCAGGTTGGACAGCCACCACTTCTTGTGCTACTGGTGCAACCTCTTGTACCTCAGGTTCTCCTGGTTCAACTGGTACCTCAGGCTCAGCAGGTGCCTCAGGTACATCAGGCACATTCGGTGCAGCAGGTGCTTCAGGAGCAGCTGGTGCATTCACTCGACCTCTTTTATTCCGTACACGTAAACTTCTTCTAGGAGGCATCTAAATCAGGAGGGTACCCTAAGGTAAGCCCAAATATTCAGTTTAACTTAATAGCAAAATTTCTAAAGTCCCCAAACTTTAAGTTCATCTTAACTCTAGAGTCCACCATTTATGCTTTATTTCCTTCACATACTTATTTCATGCCTCTAGTTGAATACTTAGGTTCATAATTCCCATATCATGCCTTTCAATTTCTAGCACTTATCATACTTTCATAGCAGGCCTAGTGTGCATACCATATCATTCTTTGTAATTTATCAAGTTGCTCATACATATCAAAACTTTTCATTTTGCTCATATACTTCAATCATTCTTTCATTCGTGCATCATTTTATGGATAAAATAAATGCACTTTCATTTGCATGCATGCATTTTATAACCTCACATAAAACATTTATTGAGCAAAATCTTCAAAACATAGTATGAGCTTAAATATAATTCATATGCATAACATCATATGTATCAAAACATTTACTTGTATCACGTAATAACTTTAAATATTAAAACATTTCGAACGCTTTTGCAAACCTGGAGGAGCCGTTGCAGGAGATAAGTGGTGGACTTGCTTCAAACGTTCTTTTAAAATCTTAGACTTTCATACTTTCAAAATAAAATTTTCACAACTTTTGTACCTTTAAAACATTTTAGCAAGTCTACAGAATCGTAAACCTGCTTTGATACCATACTGTCACACCCTACTTCTCAAAGTACTATTTTTTAGTTAAAGTACCATATTTTATAAAAAAATTCGCTTGAGTGTGAACTTTTCCAAATCTTAAACCTTTTTTTTTTTTTAGAAAAAGTGAATCTAAATCTTTTCTTAGCGGAAACGTAAACATTTTTAACGTGCGCAAATCCAAAATAATAATAATTAACGCAACATAAAATATAATCTACTTGTGAAAATATTATCAACCATCATTAAAACATTAAATGAAAACAAGAGTCAATAATATAAAGTTATCGTCCATAAGGCTGAAATCCACATACTACTAATAAAAATTAATTTGGCCTTTTATTAAAAAATAAAGCTTGAAATCTTAAAACACACTTACAAACACCCCAGACAGAAAAACACTCTTTTTAAAGGGTCATTTTAGTACTATTTACTAAAGTAGCTAATACTTGGCAAGAAAATTTAAAAAAATGAATTTTAGAAAATAAAACGTTGCACATAATACACTTGACAAGCATACACACTCTAATACTAAAAAAAATATACTAAATACCCAAAATACACTTTTAACCAATATATTAATAAAAATACTACAAAATTTATAAACAATAATTTTTGCCCACAAGTTAGAATTTTCTTAGAAAATCACACTACTTTTCATAAAAGCCCAAAAACACACTAATTACTTTTTATGCGAAATACCAATTTATCTTCTAAAAGTGTGAATTGCATAAAATATAATACCCATGCATGAACCTCTATCAACTCAAAAATACACTTTATATTATTTGTATGCATAAAGAATTCAACCAATTAAAACCAACATTTAGCACAAGTAATACCATAAAATAAAGAAATATCCAAAAATCATGAATACTCATTAAAATGCCCCAAAAATATCCAAAGTCCTTTCAAAGTCTAACAAGTTTCAAAATCCAAACCAAACCATAAATTAATACGTTTCAAAAATCATCCTTTAGACTAAAAAAAATACCACTTTAAATAAAATCTTCTATTCTTCATCATTTTTTTCCCAAGTCTGCACCACTCATCCCCTCGGCTTTCTCCTTCGTTTTTCATCCTGAAAATTGTAAATGGAAAGGGTGAGTACGAAATAATTTCGTACACAGTGGGGAATAAAATTTAAACTTCAAAATAGACACGTAACCGGGTATCTTCTTTTCATCATACAATGACCACAAAGGCTATTGTACACACATCTCTTACGAACCACTTCGGGGCTCGGAATTCATATAAACATGATACATGCACACAGTATACATGCATATCTAAATTGTAAATAAAATTCCCCACCTTTTAAACCTTACAAAATTTGATGTTCGAACACGGATGAAAAAGTATACAATATGCACACTTTCACTAAGCCCCTTTCTTTTGCTAATCCTCAATACTTCCTCACTATTTCGGACACATGAACAACCTTCATACAATAGAATTATCACTTAGAAAATTCTATAAAAGAAGAAGATAATCTTACTTCCAAACTTAAAGGATTAAATAAGAAATCACCCTAAATAGCCTTACCAAACCTTCAATTCGTTTAGCACTATGGAATCACCACGAACTTAGGATGAATCAACTTGCAAATACACGTCCTAACTCCTTCAAACTCACGGCCAACTTGTATCTCACGGCCACACTTGAATTATTCGAACATACTTTCTTATTTTTCTCTCTTTGTTGGATGAACTTTTCACACTCTTATCTCTTTTTCCTCACACTCAAACTCATGAATTTTTCCTCTCTTTTGCTGAGTTTTGGACGGCCAAAAGTGAGTAAAATATCACTCTTGTAACCCCCTTACATGCCTTTAAATTTCAGCCTTTAATTCCACCTTTGTAACCTCCTAATAACTTCATAACTTACACTTTTATGCCCATTTTTAAGCAAAAACGTCCAGCCCTTCTCATCTAAGTCAAAATTCCTCTTAATACTCTTAATACCCTTTGAATTATTCCTACAAACAAGTTAGTAACCGACCCCTAATGAAAAAGTAACATAAAGCCTTTAAATTCTTGAATTTAACCACCCAATTGTAACCTATGTGGCCAATAAATCTCCTTATAACTCCTTGCCTTTTATAAACATATAACTCCTTCCTACACATCTACACACACGGCCAAGAGGAAGGAAAAAGGAAGAAAATCTGCCCTTTTTAATTGTTTGTAACGTTTCTACTTAAAACGTACACTTAATGGACCGAAACCGAAAACACAAATACACCTCTTAAAAAAAACTGAAATCCCTATATAAATACATCTATAAATTCGGTCCATGCTACTAAAAAGTAAGTCACAACTTTATTTAATTTCAAAACACTTCACTTAATAACTTAAATCCAAAGTAAAACTAAACCATAAATCATCTAATACTTAAATAAATTCCGGGTGTTACACGAAGAGATTGTAGCGGCCGCGAGCAGGGATTCAGACGAGGAGTCCTCTTCGAGCTCAGAATCTGAAGATTCGGATCCCAAATTTGACGAACTAACTCGTGATTTTTTGGAGGGGATAGATTTCCCAAACCCTAGGATGCTAGAAAATGAGATCCCTTCCGGAGTTTCTCGCCCGTTTGACTAGCGAGCATATACCGCCGAGTTTGCGAATAGTTTCCCTCCCACCAAGTGCCAAGTGATGGATTTAGTGAGGACTGAATACCAGGCGAGCAAGATTAAGAGTGTTGTTCGCAAGGAGGAGCTCACCTTGATCCGGGAGGCCTATCAAATTCCCTATGATATCCGTATATGGGCACCAAAAAGGAAGGAAAGAGCTGATCGCCCACCACCAGGATGCACGGCGATCAACATTGATACTTTGATCGCCGACTTGAGGCTGCCATTGCCCCCGGTTGTTGGTCGCTTTTTGGAGGCGGTCAACCTCGCCATTACCTAAATTACTCCAATCGGGTTAATGAACCTGCTCGGCGTCATAGGTTTGTTCGCCCTGGAGGGGTACGTTGACCGCATTACTGCTGAAGAGGTCAAATACCTAATGACGATCACTAAATGTCCAGTAGGCGAAGAAGGATACTACTATTTGAAGGCTCGGACTGGACTTAAAATTGTGGAGGGAGTGCCGAACAAGATTAGGAATTGGAAGAAGCACTTCTTCTTCATAAGAGGTGATTGGCGAGCATCTTCTGGCCCGTACGGTGGTGTTGGGCGCATAAATTCCCCCACTTCATATAGAAAGATCAAATGTAAGCTTGCTTTTGTTCGTCCTTGAATTAGGTTGTTCTAATTTAACTCTTCTTGTTTGTTCGCAGGTCCTCGATTGCTCAAGTGGAATACGGAAGAGGAAGAGATTGGCTCAGAGTTCCTCTTCACTTCTTGTCTAGTCGCCCTTCGGAATAGGGCAGACAGGACCATCCAACTCGTGAATCAAGAGAGGTGCCAGAAAGCTGCTCGCCTGTTCACGTATCCACATCACCTTGAAGCCCAAGTTGAGGTGCCCTCAGGTATAAAAAATTCTAACTCCCAAAAATAAACTTGCTCGTCAATAACTTCTTGTCTAAATACTTGCTCGTCTACCATACTTTCTTCCCTTTTTTTTTTTAGCCGAGCAAGTTACGGTAACTGTTCCCCCATGCTTTGGCCTTCTCGAACAACGAGTCCATGAGATGCCGCCTCCTAAAGGATGAAAGATTAAAGGGGATCCGCCATCCAAGGTTCTGGCGATGACGAACAAACCTGTTGGGGCTCCTGTTGCTCGGCAAACTGTCCCTCCCCCGGGTGCCACTCCACCATCTCCCCCAGCTGGATCTCCCCATGGGGCTAAACGATTGAAACAGGGAGATGGGACCCTTGTAGCCCAGGCTGCCCCTGCTGGTGATAAGGGGAAAGAGAAAGTGGGAAAAGGTTCCTCCCGTGCCCAAGCCGTTGAAGTTGCTCGCCACACTTCAAATGAGCCAGCAGAAAGGGCGAGCAAAACTGGCAAAGATAGGCAGACTCCCCCAAGAGGGCCGGAGGATATTTTATATCTTGGCTGGGATGCCAAGAAATTTGCCGAGTAAGTTTGTATCCTAACTTGATATTCAGGTATTTTGCAAATTCTCATTTCCATAAAAATTTCTAAGTGTTATTTGTATCTTTGTTCGCAGATACCTGGCGGAGGACCATCCTGGGCGAACAAATCCAGTCCACCAATATGCCTGCTCCAAGACCCCTTTTAACATAAGGGAGATTCCAGGCGAGCATGTTCGTCGGGCAATAGTGTTGATCGCCCGCTCATGGACAAGGTCTCTGGATAAATCAATTTTTACACAAGGGGTGGCGGACAACTTTCATTTTTCAATGATGCAGGCCGCCAACTCCCTTGTAACTGCCAAAAAAAGGGATGGCCCAGCTGGCCGAGCTAGAGGAGGCTGCTCGTTGGTACTCAACATCTGCTCGGCAACTTACTAAAGAAAAGGATGGCCTGATTGGCCAGTACGAGACCAAAATTGCTCGCCTCAACAATCAGCTCAAGCTTGCCAATGACGTTGAGAAGAAACGCATTGAAGAATATCAAGCGTTGTCGGCCGAGCTCAAAAATAAAGAAGAGGAGAAGAAGAAAGGGGAAGCTGCTGCCAAGCAAAAGCTGGCCGAGGCTGAGATTGAAGTTGCTCGCCTTAAAGATGTTATGGGGGGAATGTACACTTCCGAGCAACTTGAGGCTGAAGTGCAAGTTTGTACGGGTCCCTCCTCAAACTTGGGGTACATATGTGCTTATGCTGACTGCATTCGTGCGGTCAGTTTGTATGATAGGCCCAAGATTGTCGAGGACATCGGGAAGGACTTAACCGAATTTATCAAAAACTATCCCCCTCCCAATGGAATAGAACTTCAGCTTGGGGATATGGAAGATTATGGGATCACAATTGACAAACTTGATCCCAGTGTTGTTCTTACCCGTCCCCCAGTTCCAGTCGATGAGGGCGAGCAAGCTGCCGAGGATGAGCAAAATGCTGCCGAGCAAGAACAAAAAGCAGCTGAAGACATGGTCAGCGAAATGCTTGATGATCCTTTTGTCGATCAAACTCAAGATCCTCCCCAGGGCGAGCAAAGTCAAGAGTAGGACTTAGAATTCTTGATATACTCCTCTTGTAATAGTTGTTCGTCATTTTTTTTGTAGTACTCTTCTTCCAGAACCTTTGTACTATTTTTGAGGCTCTAAGCCTTTTTATTAATGAAAGTGTCTTTTGTTCGCTCATCTTCTTTTTTATATGTTAATTGTCTTTATATTATTGTTTAATGTCTTTGCAATTACAACATATAATATTGGGCTTTGTTCAATTTGAACTTTGCCTTAAATAGAATATGGGTTTAGCCTTAGGTTCTGCTCATCTTAAAAGACGAACAACCTTTAAATGGCCTTGATCCTTGACATTGGACTTGTACCTCGAGCTTAAACTTATCTTTAAAAGAACAACTGTATTTACATCATGAAATTTTACAAGTGTTCTAAAAATTTCATCATTAACATATACAATCTGACGAACAACCTTGACTACTTATGCAAAATAGTTGCTCGCTTATAATATTTTTGCCGAGCAACTTTACATGGAAACAAAGATGAACAACACCAAGCTATACAATGTGTCGAACAACTTTTCATCCTATACTTAACAAAAAATTTCAAAAAATTAGGCAAGTTTTTGGTTCACTTGCCCCCACAGACTTTTGCTCGCCCATTAGTTGATTTTGTTTGCCCTATTGATAGTACTTCTTAAGATGTACGACATTCCAGGAGTATTGGGCCGGGTTGCCTTCCATGTCCTCAATATCGTACACACCATTAAGGAATTTGTCCGTTATACGATACGGGCCCTCTCAAGTTGGTCCCAATATACCTGGAGGTTGGGCGAGCAACTTTCTCAGAACCAAATCTCCAACTCTGAATTCCCTGATTTGACATGGGAATTATAATAACGCTCTGCTCGTTGCTTATATGTAGCACTTTTTAGCTCGACATTTAATCTTTTTTCTTCGAGCAAGTCTATTTCAGCAGCCAGAGCAGAGTTGTTCGCTTGTTCATCAAAGTTGGTCGTCCTGATTGTATTGACCTTTAACTCAATCGGGATAACAACTTCTGTTCCAAAAGCCATTGCAAAGGGTGTTTCTCTGGTGCTGGACCAGGGAGAAAACCTATATGCCCATAAGACTTCCGGGAGTTCTTCAGACCAATTTCCTTTGCTCTCCGCCAATCGTATTTTTAAAGTATGTTTGATAATCTTGTTGACGGCTTCAACTTGTCCACTGGACTAGGGATGATAGAGAGTAGAATAATGTTTTCTAATTCTCCACTTTATGCAGAAATCTCTCAGCTCTTTCCCATCAAACTGCGGACCATTGTCTGTCACAGTTGTTTGTGGAACCCCAAAACGGCAGACAATGTTCTTCCATATAAAGGTGATCATCTTCTGCTGTGTGATCCTTACCATAGCTTCTACCTCTACCCATTTTGTATAATAATCGATTGTCACAACGGTAAATCAAACATTTCCGACTCCTGCTGGGAAAGAGCCAATAATGTTCATCCCCCATCTTGCAAATGGCCAGAGGCTATAAATCGAAATGAGCTCTTGAGCCAGGGTATGAATATTTGGGGCAAAAAATTGGCATTGATGACAAGCTTTCGCCATTTTGATTGCATCCTGACGTAAAGTCGGCCAATAATATCCTTGTCTGATAGTTTTGTACGCCAAGGCTTGCCCCCCAGTGTGATTTCCGCATACTCCGGTGTGTATTTCTTCAAGTATTGCTCGTCCTTGCCCCCTAGGCAAACATTTGAGGAGTGGGATTGATATTCCTCTTTTGAAAAGTTGCTCGCCGATCAGAGTGTATCTGGCAGCTCGCCGACCAGAGTGTATCTGGCAGCTCGCTTGATTAGCTTAGCTGCTTCAAAAGAGTTGTTTGGTTTTTCCCCGCTCTTCAAATATTTGACTATTTCTGTTCTCCAGTCTTCATCTTCAGTTTGCTCGTCTAGTTAATTTACATTGTAACTTGTCGTTCACAGGTTGTTCATCTTTGTTATAACAATATCCGCTAATTCTGCTGGGCCTTCGTTTGTTGCTAGTCGAGCTAGTGCATCTGCCTGAGTATTGCTCATCCTTGGAATTTGTTCAATAAAGACTTGATCTAACAATGATATCAGATGAGCAACTATTCCTTGGTATTCGATCATTTGATCGTCCTTTACTTCGTATTCACCTCGGACTTGATTCACGATCAATTGTGAATCGCCAAATATTTGTAAACGTCTAACACCTACTGCTAGAGATAGGTGGAGACCAGCGATGAGGGCCTCATATTCAGCTTCGTTGTTGGTTGCCATGAACCCCGAATCTGATGGCCGAGGTCAAAACTTGTCTGTCGGGGCTGATGAGCACTACACCTGCCCCCGAGGCCATGTTGGTAGATGACCCGTCAACGTAGTGATCAAGTCCTCTCGTCGGATCTTGGGGGAAGTTAGTTCGACGATAAAGTCGGCTAATGCTTGCCATTTGATCACTGTTCGAGGATCATACGTCACTCCAAATTGGCTAATCTCCAGTGATCATCTCAATAGACGACCAGCTGTGTTTGAACAATGAAGAATTTGTTTAAGTGGGAAAGTTGTTAGTACTTCGACCTGATGATCAAAGAAGTATGGTATTAACTTCCTTACACTCATGACAAGGGCGTACGCTAGTTTTTCAGTTGGTGAATATTTGATTTCCACTTCATGCAAAGCTTGGCTGACGTAATAGATTGGTTGGTGGAATTCACCATCCTGTCGCACCAATACAGAGCCGATTGGCACTTCAGATGCTGCCAGGTATAAATAGAGTTTTTCCCCTGAGATGGGTTTTGATAGAATCTTTACATCTCCCAGGTAATCTTTGAGTTGTTCGAATGCTCTCTGGCAGTTGTTCATCCATGTGAACTTTCCCTTTTTGATAGCTTCGAAGAATGGACGACGCTTGTCTCCCGATCGTGATATGAACCTGTTTAGAGCTTCTAGGCAACCTGTTAGTCTTTGAACTTCTTTTATTGAACGAGATGGCTGCATATCTACAATTGCTTTGACATTTGATGGGTTGGCCTCAATACCACGCTGGCTAACAAGATGGCTTAGGAATTTCCCTGAATGCACTCCAAAACTACTTTTCTTTGGATTCAGTTTCATGTTGTAGTATCGGAGGACATCAAATACTTGGGCTAAGTGTTGAAGATGATCTTTCTTCTTGGGACTTTTGACCACAATATCATCAACGTAGACTTCCACCGTGTCTCCAATTTGTTCATCGAACATCTTGTTCGCCAGCCTTTGATATATTGCTCCCGCATTGATAAGACCAAATGGCAACCTCTTCCAGCACAATAGATTTTTATTGGTATAAAATGCTGTATTTTCTTGGTCGTCGGGATGCATCGGGATTTGATGGTATCCAGCAAATGCATCCATGAATGTTAGCATCTCATGCCCCACAGTGCTGTCCACCAACTGATCGATGTGCGGAAGAGGAAAATTGTCCTTCGGGCATGCTGCATTCAGATCCGTGAAATCTATGCATAGCCTCCAAGTTCCATTCGACTTCCGCACAAGGACCGAATTTGCTACCCACTGTGGGCAAAGTGCTTGCCGGATCAGATCATTGTCTAGGAACTTTTTCACCTCTTCATTTAAAGCTTGATACTTATCCGGGCCGTACTTCCTTCTTTTTTGATAGACTGACCTTCTTGCTTGATTGATATTGAGTTTGTGGCAAGCATTCTTTGGATCTATCCCCACCATATCTGCATGAGACCATGCAAAAACATCTAGATTCGTCTTGAGGAAATCTTTCTTTCAGGATCTGTAAGGCTCAGGGAGCTCAGATCCTATGTACAATTCTAGATCTTCATTTTTGGGATTAACTTTTAAGGCTTCCAGTTCTTCGACTGGAGTTGCTCGTCGTTTTTGTCCTTTCCAACGAGGATCTATTATTGGTCCCTCAAGGTCGATATCATTTTCGATGTTCATTGGGTCTGCATCCAAACGGGGTTCAAGATCATCTGCCTGTATTGGTCCATTATTGTTTTCCAGGTTACGGCCCTCTAGGCCATTGATGGCAAGTTGCTCGTCACCACCCGAATGTTGTTCGTCCGGTGAGGGTTTCTCCTTGGTGGCAATGAGCTGCTCGTCCATATTTTGTTCGTCAGCGGGTAGGAGTTGCTCGTCCAGATCCATACGATCCTCCTCCGCCTCCGTCACATCTTTCAGTACTAATGGTTCATCAACTGGGTAACTGGTGGTGGCTTCCATTATGGACACTCGTCCTTCTTTTGATTGCATCTGTAGGAGACACTCATGAGCTTTTCTTTGGTCTCCCTTTATCGACCCGGCCCCACTTGCTGTTGGGAACTTTATGCAATAATAGTAGGTTGAACATGAAGCTTTGAATTCATTAAAAAAGGACTGACCAAGGAAACCATTGTAAGTTGACTCTTGATCTACAACCAAGAAATCTACCATTCTTGTTATATTTTTCTTGGGTTCCTCGGCCGTTACAAGTTGTATAGACAACCTAATTTCTCCCAAAGGGACTGTTACAGCATTTCCAAAGCCTAGGATACGATATTTTGGATCTTGGATATAGCTCGAATAATCTCCCAGTTGATCGAGCGTCTTTTTTAAAAGGATGTTAGTGTAAGCCCCGATGTCCACCAACAATCGATGTACTCTGGTTCCCATAATCTTGGCACACATTACGAGAGAGTCATTATGGGGGTCAATATTCCTTCTAAGTCCTTCTCTGTAAAGGTTAATTCCGATATTTGTAGGACGGATGGATTAACCCCCATTTCTTGTACGTGATCAATCGCTCGTAATTCTGCCTTTCTTTTACGATTTGACATTGGTGGTCGCCCATCAGAACATCCTCCAGCAGGTCCTGCAGATTCCATCATATACACATCTTCTACTGGGCGAGCAACAACGGCGGGGGCTGGTCGTCTAGGTCTGTTGTTCCTTGGAGGTTGGTCATCTATCCCATCCCCTGAGTTGCTCTCCCGGCCTCTCTTCCCAGGTTGCCTCTTGACAAAGTCGGAGAGCTTTCCCTCCTCATAAAACTGCCAAAGTTGCTTGAGCAAATCTCTACACTTACTCGTAAAGTGTCCCACACTTTGGTGGTAGGCACAATATTTGTTTGGATTGAGTTTGCCAGTCTCTTGACGAATTTTTCGAGGAGGGGAGAGCAACTCTTTCTCCTTTACGTTATTGTACACAATATTGATAGATACTATTAGCACCTGGTTCAATTTCTCCTTCAACTCTGTCTCTTCGTTGAATGCTTTCATGTTTTTCGGGACTCGGTAGCCCGTTCTGCCGGGTTTCTTGTTGTTCTCTTTCTGATCAGCTTTGTTGTCCCCCAAATTTATTTGTAGAGCCTCCTACATGGAGACAAATATGTTGGCTTGATTTATGAACTCAGCATAGCTCTTTGGGTACTTCAGACGTACTTCTTTCCACAAATCTAATCCTTTTTCAACCCGGCCATGACGGTTACGATCTTCTTATCCTCACTAACCGGTTCTCCTTCCAACAACACTTTATCGAATCTTTCCATGAAAACCTGATCTGATTCATTATCATTTTATTTTAAATCTGATAGTCGGTGTTTCTGGGAAAGATACGATCCTGCAGTCAAAAAGTGTGAGAGGAACTCTCGGCCCAATTGGGCGAATGAGTGTATGGATGCGTGTGGCATGGCAGAAAACCACTTATGAACCCTGTCCCCCAATGTTAAGGGAAAATTCCGGCACTGGGTGGCATCAATGGCTCCCATGGAAATCATATAATCTGAATATTTTGTTAGATGAACTCGGGGATCAGCAATGCCTTCGTATTGTATGCTCGCCGGAAACTGTATCTTTTTCTGAATTGGGGCCTTCAAAATAATTGAAGATAGTGGTGATGATAGCATGCTGGTCGCCCCAATTCCTCTTTGAAGGTCAAGCTGGCCTTGCATGCTCTCTACATATTTTCTCAAGCTTGACAATTCCTCATGAGATGCCCCCTGACTTGGAGGTTGTTCGGCGAGCAAGGATGTATGTCCTTCTGCTCATCGCAGTCCCTCACTTGGAGGGGGAATCCTTGAGGCTGCCTCCTTGGGTTGCTCGCCACATTGGGACCTAGGCACCCGAAGGCAGACCTAGTCAGTCTTTCGTGTATTGACGGGTGTGCTTGCTCGCAAGTTGCTCGCCCTTGCTCTGGTCCCGGGCGAGCAACTTCTGGTTGAAGTTGTGGTCGGCCCAGTCTGTCCTGTGCACTGGAACGAGATGTCCCATGACTGGACATTGCTGTTCACCCATGGGCAGATTCAGCCTGATCTTCCATTTGGTCCACCATCTTAGTTTTGCCTTTGTCCCCTCGATTTTGGGCATTGTTGACCTCATGTTGCTCGCCTCGAGCAGACCTTACTCTCACTACTTCTAGTTATCGAGACATAGACCTTGCTTGTAAAGGTCTAGGTTGTTCTTATTGTTTCTGAATTGCCTGGAGAGCAGCTATCGTTTTAGCCAATTCATGGGGGTTTCTGGCCAATGCCTCTAAATCTGGAGGCATTATGTGAGTTGCTACCGAAGGTTGAACCTTGTTCGCATGACGCGGATTACGGTCCTGATGATCAGTGGATGAGACTCAAGTCGGGGAAACCCCCATCGAGGGATGTGAACCCTAGTTTCCTTGGATTGAGACATCTTGATTTGAATTATCTTCTCAATCTTTGAATCTTCAAATTTGAATTAGAAGAATACCTAGAGCACCAAGAACACTTTTGTTTGAATCTTCAAGAATTTCTTGAGGATTTCTTCAAATCTTCAAGTTTTAAACTTGAAGTTCTTGATAATCACACTTAATCGAAGGTTCGGACCCTCCTTCTAGTGCCAATTTATTAGTGATCATTTTTAATCGCGTGGATTAGTAGCTGTTTTTAACCGGTTTTGGGATCACCAAACAATTTCATGTGATTGATTACCACCGTAAATGGTAAAATCAGTAGTTTGGGTTATAAAATTGTAAATACGAGTATTGAATTCGTATTTATTTTGTATGTGTGTACGTTTAGGTGTTTGAGTGTGTGTATTTGGAGTGTTTGTGAATTTGAACTTATTTTTTTAGCTGGAGAACAACTTATTTATACTAACCTCCAAGTAGGAGGTGTACATGACTCTTGGACTACTAAGCTTGCATGCTTTACATGTGTCCTTTTGACCACATTTGACCTTATCTAAGCTGAAACTTAGTTACAAAGTCTTGTGTTTGATCTTATCACGTGTTTGTAGTTGTTCGTCATCATTTGTTTGGGGGTTCGGCCCTTGAATAACTTCTATATTAGTTGTTCACTTCTTGGTTAAATGGTTTATAAGCTGTTCGCTCGTATGCTTGATGCAGGTGTGCCACTGGATCTTTAATATTTGTTCGTCAGGCATTGGTTTGATGTGAGGTTGATGGGCGTTGTATACACCATAAACTATTGAGCACACTACCTTTTAACATTGTTGCTCGTCATACATGACCTGGCGTAGGGTTTATTTCCGGCCTATGACCTTAGGACCTGTTCGCCAAAAAGTTGTTCGTCAGAAGACTATTCGTAAAAAATGTTGCTCGTCATATAATACCCTTCCCGGATTGATTTATGCACCTCCTAAGTGATTATTCTTGCTAGTCATCTCTGGTTTAAGTATTATTCCTCATAATCATCATTTACGCCTCAATTCTTGTTTGCCTAACAACATTAGTTGTTCGTCTATCAACAACATCTTCTTCTCTTGCCGTGCTCCATACCTTTCCATCAGTGAGGTCTGCAACCAATGGAAGGTGCTCCAACAGAACAGGGAAATGTTCTCTTAACCAGAGCTGAGCACCTTTGCTCATGCTTTGCCGGAAGGGACCCATGTCAATGTCATTGAAGGCAAAAGGGAAGGGGCCCCTAGCAAAGGAGGATGTGGTAGGACCAGAAGGCTCCAGGGAAGTATCCACATCTTCACTATCATCGCTAATGGAGCAGGTGGGGGAAACAGGAGGTCCATGGAATCCCAGAGCTGTACTAGGAGACGGATTCTAGGTAGAATGAGAGGTGGAGGGGTTAGTTGGGTGTGAGGTGAGGTGAGGGGAGGGGGGGACTATTCTGTACCAGAAGAGAGAATGAGCGAAATAACCACCTCTGGTACAAAGGCTGGTTGTGAGGGTGAAGGGTTGGAGGATGTTTGAGTATATGGAGGTAGGAGAGTGTTTGGGTGTTGGGGAGTCTGATCTGGTGCAGATGCAGAAAGATGTGCATCCAAACCAGAGGCTTGATTTTGGGCTTCTGAGGGGGGGGGGGGGGGAAGGGAAGGTGAGATAAGATTTATAGAGGGAGGGGTAGAAGGGTTTACCTCGGCTGAGTCAACATCAGCCGGAAATGAGGCAAGTGCAGACACAGTGGCCTCTGCACCTGGAAGATCAGCAGCAGGAGAGATGATCATCGTCTCCTGTTGAGCAGACTCCTCTACCGCCTAGTCAAGACCCAGAGAAGAACCTGGCTCTGGGTCCTGCAGAATAACCCTCTTAACTTTGGGCTTCTTCTTAAGAGGAACCTCCCCCTCTTCATCATCTTCTTCTTGGTCTGTGGGTTCATCGACCAAGAGGGACTTTTTTTTATTCCTCTTCTGCTTTTTCTTCTTAGCAGAAGACTTTCCAGCATCTCCTCCTTCAGCTGGTCTGCTCCTCTTCTTCTTCAAACCACCCTTCTTGGCCTTAGGAGATGAGGCTTGAGCTTTCTCATTTCTCTTCTGTTTCTTCAGAGCAGAGGATGGAGGGACTTGGTCATCCTCCTCTGAAGAAATAGAAAGAGTGACTTCCTGGGAGACACTTCCACTTGCCTTCTTCTTCTCAGCTTTCCTGCTCTTGAGAAGAGAGAACACTGCCTGGAGAGGCTTAGCAGGGATTGCTTGGTCGCCATCAAAATCCGGATGGCCATGGAGTGGACCATCCTTGGAAAGAAGGATTTTGGTCTTGCCAAACTTCTTGGACGCCTCAACATCCCATGCCTTCCTTGGGAAAGTAGAATCCAGCAGGAGAGTCAACTAAGTAGCCACAAAAACATTGGTATTAAAGACAAATTGCCTCTCTCCTTCTCTGTCTGGACAGGGCTCCTTTTGTACTTTCACCTTGCTCTTCTTCATCACAGTCCAGAAGAAGTCCACCCAATTTCACTTCACTCCATCCAAAATAACCCTCATAACACATAATCTTCCGCGAAAATTGCACCAGTCCTATGATTTTCGCACATAAGCACCTTCACCACAATGTCAAAAAGTAGCTTATACTTTTGACGGAGTTGCTTATCCGTGAACCCCTTAGTCATGTTCTGGCACGAAGCACGAGCAACCATCTTAAAAGACTCCACTTGCTCTGCTTCCTTGTATGTCAATGGATCTACTCCCTCCATGGATAGCTTCCCAAAAAGCTTGCTGACCTCATACATAGTAAATACCACCAATTCTCCATCAACCTTGGACACCAACTCGTTGTCCTTCACCTTCTATCGAACCAAAACTGTGCCATATAAGAATCTAGGGTTCTGAGTCCCTTGGGAAGAGTGGAAAGATACGTCTCTAGCCCAGATTTGTGGAGGAGATCCAAGATCTCCAGTGCTGCAGAATTGCGGGTTGAGTAGAAGTCCACCACCATTTCAGACTTCAACTTGTCACATATGCGAGTAGTGTTGAAATTGCATGTAGCCATTTATGAAATTTGTGAGAGAATTGAGATAGAGAGAGAGATAAACTTTCGCAGAGAGATATTAGGGTTTGAAAAAATATAGAGACAGTTTGAGAAATTTGGTTTATAAGAGAAGAATACGCGTGGATTTAAAATTAATTGAGGGGACACAATTAATTAATTAATTAATTGACATGTTGTACTTTAAATAAATCCGACGGCCAGAATTAAATTAGGCAAGATACATATTTATTTTGTATGCGTGGCGCAGTCATTGGGTCTGGGTTCGAAGAGTGTTGTGACAGTCAAGAGAAAAGTGAAATGATTTCCCAGGCCCACGACCCAAGTTTAAATACACTCAGAATATGAAATGTTTTGGGTGTATTTAGGGATTTAAAAGGTGTCCCAATGACCAGGCACAAAAGAGTAAAGACTTACCTGTCATCTGGTATAGTAACCAGATGATACCACAAGTACTCTGGTGTCACATCTCTTCTGGAGATACCTCTCCTCTGGTGCAACTTGCCTGTCATTTGGGATTGTATCCAGATGAGACTGCAAGTCATCTGGCCTTATAACACATCTGGAGATGTAAATCCTCTGGTATATCTGATCTGCAGACAAGTTATTACAAATAGTAAAAGAAGTAAGTATTATAGAGAAAATGATACTCTTCTGATGTTGTTCCCCTAAAATCAAATTTGTCTCTAGATCTAATAATCCCAACTCAAAAGCTAACTCTTTGAATCTGGTCTTTGCCAAAGGCTTAGTGAGAATATCTGCTCTCTGCTTCTCTGTTGCAATCTTTTCCATCCTTATATCACCTTTCTCAACATGGGTCTCTGATGAAATGATGCCTTTGTTGGTCCCACTAAGTAGATTAATTGCGGAAGCTTCAAAGTTTATGTCTATCAATAAGATCTTTATATAAGAGCACTAAGAATAGTATTAAGACAGAATTGAAGAAAACAGTAAATGGACCAGATTTATAGTGGTTAGGATTTCAATATCCTACGTCCACTCTCCCTTCGTTCAAAAGGGGTCTCACTAACCAACCAACAAACCACTTGCGTACTGGAATTGTGAAGTACCAGTTCCTTCGTACAATCCCTTTAGATCTGCCTTCGATCTAAAGTCTACAACCTTCAACCTTTTCTTAGAGATGAACAGGTTGAGATCCAACTACTCCTTCAAGAGTATATATGTAAATTAAGAGTAATAAGAGTGCTTAAGAGTGATAGAATAAAGGCTTGGAATGTGACTTCTTGCGCGTGAGAATCTAGAGCCTTTCTTTGAGTCTGCACTCTTGTATTTATAGAGGGGATTAGGTTTTAGCCGTTGGAGAGCTAATCTAATCAGATCCTCTATTTAGGGAAGCTTTCAATCAATCAATTCCCTAATTGATTGATTGGGTTGGTGGGATCCTTGGATTGATTGACTTCAAAACTTTCCAATCCTGATCTTGTTGACTTGATTTAAATCACCAACGGTCAAGTGCTTCCAATGCCTAACTCTGATTCTCTCCAGAGAAGGCAGGACCAGGTACCAGGCAACCTCAATGTCTTCTGGTCTGGGTCTGGTCAAGAACCAGAATACTCAGTAGAATCAAGAGGTAATTCTGAGCATCTTTTGGTTCACCAGACTCGTCTGGTCTGGGGAAGGTCCTCTGGCTCTGGTCAGTCTCATCTGGTGAAGTCTTCTGGTGGAGTACTCTGGTGAAGTCCTCTGGTGAAGTCCTCTGGATGGTCTTCTGGTAGGTCTTCTGGTGACTCTTCTGGTGAAGTCTTCTGGTCTGGCAGTTCCCCTAGACTAAGTCTTAATCTAGTTCATCATCTGGCTAACAGGTCCAGATGGTCCTATTACATCTTTTGGTTTGTTTTAACTCATCAAAACTATACAACTTTTATCCTAACAATTCCTCCCTTTTTGATGGAGTTAAAACTTAACCAGAACTGATCAAAACATAAATACTTAAGCATGAAAATAATAAAAGGATAAGACCTTAGAATAGATCTTATCAGGCAAACAATAAGACAACAAGAGGTTGTCTTTTGAACAGAGAAGATATGCCTTTTCATTAATAATATGATAAAAGGATTACAGATTACATTAAGTTCAGAATCCTATTCTAGGCATATCTTCTGTTCTCTTTAGGCACCAGGAACCAGTCGAAGAATCTGTATTGAATGGTCTTGAGCTCTGCAGAAGATGTTGGAGTGAAGTTTGCCAACACCTTGGTCTTGTACAGCTTCTTCAGTTCTGCCCAATCCACCTGGTCCCCTATCATGGAAATGTTGAGATAACGGAATTCAGGGGCAGTGACTTCCAGGTTGAATTCAATGGTGGAGTCCATCAGCTGCTTATAGAGACCTGCATCATATGCCTTCATCCAAGAGTGGAAAGTCCTGTTGATGAGCGCATCATCCTCTGGTGGAGGCCTTTGGATGTAGTGCTGGATGAACCACAAAGTCTTTGCCTCTCTCCATCTTTCAATCAGGGGCACAGGCACAGTTGAGTCAAAAAACCCTTCTGTCCTGTGAGGCAATATCTCTATCACTTCCACAGGAGCCTTTCTTCTCTGACTGGATCCACTAGCACCAGAAGAGATGCCAGCTTCTCTGGTCTTCTTGTTCTGCCTCCTAACATATCTGAGCTTCTGCTCTTCATCTATGTTTTTCCTTATCCTGGCTTGCCTCTATTCAGGCGTCTCTTCCTTGAATCTCTTCTCTGCCTCTTCAACGACAGATTCAAGGAAGCTCTTCTTGACTTTCCTTATCTTCCTCTTGGCAGGTCCAGAAACGGATATAGGATCCTGCTCTGTATCAGTGGACTCCTCTTCTGCCGCAAGCTGCTGAGCCATGGTAAGAGATTTCAACTCTTCTTTCTTCTTCTTTTGCAGCTCAGCCTGGGCCAAAGTGTTCTCCAGCAGGTCTAGACGAGCTCCATGGCTGAAGAGGGTCTCATTTGTGGTCTTCGCCAGATTAGTTCTGGCCTTTTCTTCCCCCTTTTTAACTTCATCAATAAGGGGCTGGACCACCTGCCTTATGAGATCAGGCAAGGCAGTGGTGGAGTAAGAGTGAAGTTCACACAGCTGCCTGGCCTTCTCCAGATAGGCTTTGGACTCTGCTACCAAGCGCTCCTTCTTATCCAGCATCTCCTGGAGGGAATCTTTGAGCTTGACAGTCTGCAGCATCTATGAAGCCATCTCCACTTTCAGTATAGAGACTGGACGTAGCTGTTCCAAAACGTGCTCCTGGAGCTGCCTCTGGCTGTGCATGACATCCAGCTTCACAAATAAACCATTTGCCTTAAAAGAAGCTTTGGCAGAATCAAACATGGACTTGATCTGCTTTAGAAATATCCTCCTCTCCTGCCGAATCTGGTGCTCAATCATAGCAGGTGCCATATGCTGGATGGCCTTTAAGAAACGCCCAATTTGCATGATCTGCTCATTGAAGAAAGTCTTCATCTTCTGGAGCACGGCAGGAGTGACATCAAAGTCCTCCTCATCAGAGTAGAGCTCTGGAGGAAAGGTGAAGTGAGGGCCAAACTTGTAAGAGGGGCCCTCTGGGGAGATCATAACTCCCTGCTGGATTAACAAGGTGCGAATCACCACCTTGGCTGCCTCTGGAGTCTCTAACTCCGCTAGATTCTGGAGATTAAGCTTCTTCTTTAAATCAATCTCCCAGGCAGTGAAATTAGGAGGACCTATCTCCTCAAGCAACAACACCAGGTCCTCCATGTCTTCAAGTTTGGCTTTACTCCAGACCTTGGCGTCAGTCAGATCCGCCAATAAGGGTAAGTGCTCCGACAGGATGGGAAAATGCTCTTTTAGCCAGAGCTGAGCATTTACACTCATACTCTGCCTAATGGGACCCATGTCTGTAGATGAGAACATAAAGGGTTTGGGCCCAGAGGCAGAGGAGGATGGTGCTAAGACCTCCGGCTCCAGTGAATCATCCTCATCTTCACTATCATCGCTGGTCAGGCAAGTGGGAGAAGTAGGGGCAGGGAAACCCAGTGCCATAGAGATGGATGGGTTCTGTTATGTATGAGATTGGGGAGGGGTAGGAATTTGAGAGATAGAGGCAGAGGTTGTGGGAATGGGCTGTTCTGCACCAGAAGAAGTAGGAGGAACTTCTGGTACAGAAGCTGGGATGGAATTTTGAGAAGAGGAGGGTGGAATGGGTTGTTCTGCACCAGAGGTTGATGGCACCTCTGGTACAGGGGCTGAGGGAGAAGGGTTTGTGGGGAGAGGGATTTGTGAAGAGGGGGTAGAGGGAGTTTGTGTAGGGATGGTGGAGGGAGTGTATTAGGGTGTATCAGGTAGGGTATGCTCTGGTGCAGAGATGGGTACACCAGGAGCAGAAGAGAGGTTTTGGGGAGGGTTTTCTGGGGGAGATGTAGAGGGGTTTACAAGGTTTATGGGGATAGATGGGGGATTAGAGGGGTTTACCTGCTCTGAAGCCGTGGTTTCCTCCATCAGATGAGAGGTTTCCTCTATGGCCTGCTCTAAAGCATCTCCCAGGTCAGATCCAGAGTCTGACTCCTGAAAGATGGCTCTCCTGGCCTGAGACTTCTTCTTCTTAAGAGGCTCAACCTCTTCTTCTTCCTCCTCTTCTGATGGCTCATCCACCAGAAGTGTCTTCTTAGCCCTCCTGCTTGTTCTGGGCTTCTTTGCAGAGGCTTTCTTGGCCTCTTCTGGCCTCTTCCGGCCTCTTCCGCTTGGCTGCTCCTGCCTTCTTGGCAGCTTTTTCACCATCACCCTTCTTCTTCAAAACATCTTGAAGGGGAATCTGGTCCTTCTCAGAGGAACCAAAGAAGGCTATGGTTGTAGAACTAGTAGCCTCAGCAGCCTTTTTCTTGCCCTTCTGCTGCTTCTATCCCTTAGCAGGTGAAGGCACTGCTTGTAGAGGAGGGGCAGGAATGGCTGCTTCTCCATCAGAGTCAGGATGGCCATGGAGAGGACCATCCTTGGAGAAAAGGATCTTGGACTTGTGAAAGCCCTTGCACCATGACTCCTTCCACTGCTTCTCTGGGAAGATGGAGTCCAAGATCAGGGTAAGCTTGGTGCCAAGAGACACGTTGGCATGGAAAAAGAATTGTTGCTCTCCTGGCAAGCTGGGACACTCCTACTTCTGCACCTTCAACTTGTTCTTCCTCAATACGCCCCAGAAGAACTCTGCCCAATTACACTGGACACCATCCAAAATAGCCCTCATAACACAGAGCCTACCGGTGAAGATGGCATCTGTGCTAAGGCTCTCACACATCAAAACTTTGATAACAATGTCAAATAAAACCTTGTACCTTTGCCTCAAGTGCTTATCCAAAAAGCCCTTCGTCAAATTCTGGCAAATAACTGGAACGACTCCAATGCTTCTCCTTCCTTGTACTTCAAAGGGTCCACACCTTCTGAAGAAAGATTCCTAAAAAGCCTGCAAAAATCGTGCTTCGAGAAGATGACATCCTCCTTGTCAAGCTTGGAGGAGATGTGGTCATCGTGGATCTTCATCCTGACCAAAAATTGGGCAGTGTACCCATCCAAAGTGCGCAAGTCCTTGGGAACCTTGGAGATCAACTCCTCCACTCCAGATTTCCTCAACAATTCTAGAATCTCTAGCACCGCCGGATTCTTGGTGGAATAGAAGTCCACCACCATTTCTGACTTTAGTTTCTTACATACATGCTCCGGGTCGAAGTTGTATTTTGGTGCTATTTCTGAGATAGAGAAAGAGAGAAAGATAGAACTTGCAGAGAGAGAGGTTAGGGATTTGAGAGTAAGGAAACGTGAAAGGACAGATTGAAGAAAAGTTTGATTTAAATAGGGCAAGACGCGTGGCTTGAACAATTAATAAAGTGTGAACGCGTGTAAATCTTAATTTAAATTAGGGAACAAAATCAATTTTTGAATTGATTGACATATTGCAATGTTGTTAAATATGACGGCCACGATTAAAGGGCAAGTTAGAGATTTAATATAGTGCGTGGGCATGGTCATTGGGACTGAGATCGAGGGGGTTTGTGGCAGTCAAGAGAAAAAGCGAAATGATTGCCTAGTCCCTGTACTCTAGTCTTAAATACACCCTGAAGTTGAAACGTTTTGAGTGTATTTACTAATTTTGAAAGTGTATCCCAATGATCAGAGGCCAAAGAAGTAAATACATACCTGTCACCTGGTATTGTAACAAGATGATACCACGGTTAGTCTGGTGTTACATCTCATCTGATGAAAACTTATCTGGTTCTGGGCAGATTTGACTACTGGATTCACTGGAGTCTATCTCTGTACCTCATCTGAAATGTACCTCACCTGGTACAATCTTCGTCTGTTACATACCGTATCTGGAGATGTAACTCCCCTGGTATATCTAACATGTAGGCATGTTAGTTTGAAAAACATAGAAATTATGTAATCAAAATGAAACAAAGGATACTTCTCTGATGTTCCCCCTAAAACAAATCTGTCTCTGGATCCAAAAGTCCTAACTCAAAAGCTAACTCTCTGAATCTGAGTTCAGCCAAAGGCTTAGTCAGAATATCTGCTCTCTGCTTTTCTGTTGCAATCTTTTCTATCCGTATATCTCCCTTCTCAACATGGTCTCTTATGAAGTGATGCATTATATCAACATGTTTGCATCTGGTATGAAGAACTGGATTCTGGGTGATTGCTATTGCACTATTGCTATCACAGAAGATTGGAATATCCTTAGCTCTAATCTGGTAGTCCCTTAACTGTTGACTAATCCAGAGTAGTTGTGAACAACAGCTGCCTGCTGCCATATACCCTGCTTCTGTTGTTGATGTAGTAACTGAAGTCTGCTTCTTAGAGAACCAAGATACCAACTTATTCCCCAAAAACTGGCATGTTCCACTTGTAGACTTCCTATCAATTCTGCACCCACCATAATCTGAATCTGAATAACAACTTAATTCTAAATTGTCATCTGCAGGATACCATAACCCCAAGTTTACTGTCCCTTTAAGGTACTTCAATATCTTCCTAGCTGCTTCCAAATGACTTTTCTTAGGATTAGCTTGAAATCTGGCACACACACCAACTGCAAAGGTTATATCTGGTCTACTTGCAGTCAAGTACAAAAGAGAACCAATAAGAGCTCTGTACTGAGTCTGATCCACACTCTCTCCAGACTCATCTGGATCCATGTTGAAATTTGTCATCATAGGAATCTTGGCTGCTTTGCTAGATCCTATTCCAAATTTCTCTAACATGTTTCTGATGTACTTAGCCTGATTGATGAAAGTTCCCTTCTCTGATTGCTTTACCTGCAGACCTAAGAAATAGGTCATTTCACCCATTATAGACATTTCAAAGTGGCTCTGCATGAGTTCACCAAACTTCTCACACAACTTCTTGTTAGGGGATCCAAATATAATGTCATCAATATATATTTGGACCAGAAGGATTTCCTTTCCTTCTTCTTTCCTAAAAAAGGTCCTATCAATCTTACCCTTAGTAAAACTATTGTCCAGAAGAAATTGAGAAAGAGTGTCATACCATGCTCTGGGTGCCTACTTCAGCCCATAAAGAGCTTTCTTAAGCTTAAACACCTTGTCACCTTGTTCAAAACCAGGAGGTTGTTCCACATACACTTCCTCAATGAGAATCCCATTAAGAAAGGCAGATTTCACATCCATCTGGTATACTTTAAACTTCATGTGAGCAGCATATGCTAAGAACAACCTAATGGCTTCTAGTCTGGCAACAGGAGAAAATGTCTCATCATAGTCTTTTCCTTCAGACTGAGAGTATCCTTGAGCCACTAGCCTCGCCTTGTTCCTAGTAATGACATCATTCTCATCTTTCTTATTCTTGAACACCCACTTGGTGCCTATCACCTTTTGATGTATTGGTCTGTCTACCAGCTCCCAAACATCCTGTCTGGTGAATTGATTCAATTCCTCTTGCATAGCAACAATCCAATTTGAATCTTTCAGTGCCTCCTGGATGTTCTTAGGCTCAATCAAGGACACATAGCAACTGAATAAGGCAGCCAAGTTAAGAGTTCTCCTAGTCTGGACACCCTTAGTTGGATCTCCAATTATCAAGTCATTGGGGGTGATCAACCAGGGTCCTCCTTCCCGTGGCCTTGCCTGATTGATCATCTGCTGCAGTACCTTGGTGATTAACACCAACTGCAGGAGAGCTTCTCCCTACAGGAGTTCCAACCTCTTCTGGTCTTGCTCCTTGTGAAGACTTCTTCTTTAGAGAACCAGAAGATGGGTCACCATCTGAATCTGAATCTGAATCTGAGTCTGAATCAAGAATAGGTGGATTGACCTTGATTACTCTAGAAGTAGTCTGATTCTGTGTCTCATCAGAAGACTTTGATTCCACCTTGCACTCAACAAGAGATTCATCAAAAACAACATGAGGTGTTTCCTCCACACAAAGTAAATTCTTATTAAGAACTCTAAATGCTTTACTAGTGGTGGAATATCCTAAAAATATTCCATCTGCTACTTTATCATCAAAGGTTTTTAATTTTGATTTCCCATTGTCATGGATGAAACACTTGCAACAAAAAACATGAAAATATGAAACAGATGGGGTTTTACCTTTCCATACCTCATATGGAGTCTTATTATGTTTCTGGGCAATTAGGTATCTGTTCTGAGTATAACAGGTTGTGTTGATAGCTTCTGCCCAAAACCTTTGTGGTGTTGTACTCTGCCAGAAGAGTCCTTGCAACTTCTTTTAGGGTTCTAATCCTCATTTCTGCTACTCCATTCTGTTGGGGTGTTCTGGCAGCAGATGTCTCATGAAAAATCACATGCTCTTTGCAGTACTCTACAATGTGTGAATTCAGAAATTCTGTCCCTTTGTCACTTCTGATCCTGACTATGCTCTGGTTCTGCTCATTCTGAATCAGCTTGAAGAATTCTAGTAGCTTAGTGATAGTTTCATTTTTCTTAAACAAGAACACTACCCAAGTGTATCTTGAAAAGTCATCTACTATCACCAGGGTGTACTTTCTTCCACTGAAACTAAGAGGAGAAACAGGTCCAAACAGGTCTATGTGAAGTAGTTGAAGTACTCTGGTTGTGGTTGTGCTCTGGACATCCTTAAAGGAGGTTTTGGGTTGTTTACCCTTCTGGCATGAACCACAAACCTGATCCTTCTTAAACACTTCATTAGAAAGACCTCGAATAAGACCTTTTCTGGCAATCTTATTCAGTGTTTTGAAGTTGAGGTGGCTCAATCTCTTGTGCCATAACCAACTGTCTTCTGCAGATCCCATTGCAACCAGGCAAGCATTTCTTGGGCAACTGCTAAAATCTGCAAGATAAATGTTACCCTTCCTCAAGCGTATAAGCAAAATATCATTATAATCAGAAGAAAAGACAGTGCATGAATCACTAGAAAACTTCACTGAGTATCCCATGTCATAAAATTGGGATACAGAAAGCAGATTATGCTTGAGTCCTTCAACGTAGTAGACTTCATCTACAGATACGCCATTAAAAGTCAACTTTCCAATACCTCTGGTGACTCCATAGTTGTTGTCACCAAACATCACTCTTGGCCCATTCATTGGTTTGAAATCCTGGAGATGATCCTTCTGGAATGTCATGTACTTGGAGCATCCACTATCAATGTACCACACATGTTTGCTTGAAAGTCCTTTCTCCAATGGGCTCTTATCCTCCTGTAGAAAGATCAATTAGGTCCCCTACTGGAGTTGGGTCCTGATTAGTTAGTTGCAGGTTTTGTAGGAATCCAAAGATAAAGATCATCCCTTGCTGGATGAGGAGATCTTATCTTCCTTCCAAATCTATCTACCAGCACATGTCCTCTTATAATGACATATTGAGCTACTGGTCTGATCAGAACACCTTTCCTATAAACAGGTCTGGTGTATCTTTTCTCAAATCTGGCCTTAGGAATGGCCTACCTTAAAGACATGGTCTTAAAGGTCTGGTTGTAAGGGTACATCCTAGAAGAACCATCTCTGGTGTCATAGCTACCCAGATCAGTTGGTTTTCTATAGATGGGTCTGGAAGACCTCCTCCGGTTCTGAAAATTGGATCTATTCTGATGATAAAATTCCTTCTGAGTATTTCTGGTCTGGAATCTTCTCTGAGCATAACCCATTTGAGATCCCTGAATCTGATTGAGGTTCTCTGGTTCAGTATATCTCCTTTGATATCTCCTATTCTGATTAGATTTTCTCTTAGAGTTTCCCTTTTGAGGTCCCCTAATTTCCTTAGGTTCCACTCTTTTAGGTTTTGTTGGGATATAGATTAGATGTTTTGAAGATATTAAAATAAGAACTGGTAACTAGTCTAGGACTAGAATAGGTCTTAGGCTAAGGAGGAAAGGAATTAGACAAGACAAGAGGAGTCCCAGACAAGAAGAGTCCCGGAGAAGAGGAGTACCAGACAAGAGGAGACCCAGACAAGAGGAGTCTGAGACAAGAGGAGTCCCAGACAAGAGAAGTCCCGGACAAGAGGAGTCCCAGACAAGAGGAGTCCCGGACAAGAGGAGTTCCAGACAAGAGAAGTCCCAGACAAGAGGAGTCCCGGACAAGAGAAGTCCCAGACAAGAGGAGTCCCGGACAAGAGAAGTCCCAGACAAGATGAGACTTGGACAAGAGGAGTCTTGGACAAGATGAAACTTGGACAAGAGGAGTCTAGGACAAGAGAAGTCTTGCACAAGAGGAGACTTGGACAAGATGAGCTCTGGACAGGATGAGGTAGAAGACTAGATGAGGTAGAAGACCAGATGAGGTAGATGACCAGATGAGGTAGATGACCAGATGAGGTAGAAGACCAGATGAGGTAGAGGACCAGATGAGGTAGATGACCAGATGAGGTAGAGGACCAGATGAGGTAGACAAGAAGAGGTGTACCAGACTACTCTACCAGATAAGCTCTACCAGACTACTCTACCAGATGAGCTCTACCAGACTACTCTACCAGATGAGCTCTACCAGATGAGCTCTACCAAGAAGATCTTGTGATTCAAAGATAAAAAGAATCAAGAAAGGGAAGTCAACTGATATCAAGGAAGATTGGTTGTAGATCAAAGAAGAATCAATCAAAGAAAGAGTCAACCAATCAATCATATAATCAATCAAGATGATTGATTATATTCCTTTATTTGTAGATGTTTGAATTTTTAGCTTCCAACGGCTAGTTATTTGACACATATAAATAAGAGTGCATGGTGATGAGTCCATACAAGAAAGACGGGCAAGAGAGCACAAAAAATAGAGAAACACACGAACACACCATACACTCACCTTGTTCATACACGTATTATATCTACTCTTGTAGGAGTTCTAGTTGGAATATTACTCAACCTATTCACCACATTGAAAGGTTGTTGTAAGTTGTACGAAGGAGCTAGTACTTCCCAATTCCAGTAGTAAGTAAGTTGGGTAGTGAGTGAGACCCCTTTGGTGAAAAGGAGAGTGGACGTAGGATCGTTATATCCGAACCACTATAAAATTCTCGTGTCTCTTTTATTTGCTTTATTTATTTCAATTTCTGCATAATTAATTTTAGCACTTTAAAAAGGATTTTTCTTAAAATTAAGAATAAAACGCTTTCCGCAAATAATATTTTTGGGACCAACAGGTTTCCTCTGAGGTCTCCTAATCTAGTTAGGCATCTGAACAAAACCATCAATCTTCATAGGTTCTCCTATCTGGCATTTGTGCTCTAAGATTTCTTCCTCCAGTTCAGTGAACTCATTGGGAATTTCATCTATATGGTCAGCAGAGTAATCATTAATCCGATTAGGATTTTTAACTACTCTGTAACCTTTTCCATTAAGATCCTTTTCATCCCAGATTTCTACCAATTCACCAGATCTTTCAGACAACTTGCCTTTATTGCATAAAAATTTAGTAGATCTGGTTGTAATTCCAGAATATCCTAAACCACTCTTGTCATGCACTATTTGAGAAGATCCTTGTATCAGGGATACAACAGTTGGAACTTCTCTGGTCTTGGATACTTCCATGATAGGTTGTTCAACTTGCTTACCTTTGATAAGATATTGGTATTTGGCCTTGAGCTCATTGAACTCTTCTGCTTGAGAGTTCTTCTCTTTCATGAGTTGGTCTACCAGAGTATCTCTTTCTTTGACCTTTTCTTGAAGTTCAGAGACTTCTTTAGAATGGTCTTTCATGAGTTCTCTGGCAGATTTGTGCTCATTAGATAGAGACTGAACTTCAGCTCTTAGCCTACCATTTTCTTTTTCAAGCTTTTGGCAACGTTGGACACAATTTTGGAGATCTGATAGCATTTGCTGCATATCAGACTCTCTGGAAACACCAGATTAATGAGAGGATTCAGTATATTTGGAATTTGACAAGCATAAGGTAGGTTTATTTACCTCAGTGATGTCTGCTATAAGGCATATATCATCATCAGATCTGAAATCAGAAGAAGAAGAAGAACTGGAACTAGTATATCCTCCTCTTCTGCTTCTGCCAGTAGTGTTCTCTTGTCTGCATATCTCCTATCTCTTTTGAGTCATTTCTCTTCTCTTTCTCTAGGAGTCAATTGAGGACAATCATAGCTGTAGTGACCAGGCTTGTTGCAGTTGTAACAGGTGTTATCTCCTCTGGGACTGGGACTTGGATCTCTCCTCCTCTGGTTGTACTCTATTCTCGCTGGACTACTCTATCTCCTCTGGTAGTCAGATTTGCTAGAACTGCCATCCCTCCTCTGGTAATCTGATCTCCCAGAGTTGCTTTCTCTTCTCCTCTCTGGAGTTCTGAATCTGGTCTCCCTAGAGTCTCCAGATATTCTTTCTTTTTCTGCAGCTTTGAAAGAAGTCTTCCTGTCTCTGGTAGATTCCTTCCAATGCTTTTTGTACCTGCCATATTTAGAACTCATCTTATCAAGTTTACAAGTTAGAAGTGCTACCTGCTCCTTGAGACTCAAGTCATCTGCAGTAGACTCCTTTGGCTTATCATCTATCTTGATAGTTGAGGAAAAGGCAACTCTTTTTTGCCCAGAAGAGGAAACCCCTTCTGTTTGATCCGCCTCTTGAATATCATACTCGTAAGTTTGAGATCAGACAGCAGGAGATGGTGATCCAGAGTGTTGAGATCCTTGTTGTCTTTAATCACAGCCACTTTGATTCTCCACCTGCTGGTTAGTGAATGCAAAATTTTACTATTAATTTCCTTCTCTGAATAAGTCTTACCTAAGGCACTAGCCTTATTCAGGAGATTTGTAAGGCGCATATCCAGCTGGTCAATGGTCTCGTCTGGTTTCATCTTAAATGTGTCAAACGAGTGTTGAACAGCTTGAAGTTTGTTGTCTTTAATCTTGGTGGTCACCGGGCAGATCCATTGCTCATTTAATGTTTTTGTTCAAAATCTAGATAAATCCTTTATTTTAGTAAATATGTCTTCGAAATCTTCTTATAAGAGTCGCAAACTGCCAGAATTCTCATTCGAGGATTATAGCCACTGGAGCTTCATGATGAGTAATCATCTTGGAGCTATTCACCACAGCATGTTGGATGTGGTAGAGAGTGGCCCAATTGAATTTTACTGGACTCCAATTGATAATGGCAGGTCTGAATCCAGAGAAGAAACTAGTGAAGCTGCTCAAAAAGCTGCCGAGGATAGAGTCCCCAGGCAACGAATCCTCAAAACTAAAGATGAGCTTGATAATGATGAGAGAAAGCTCTACAATCTGGACCAGGTGGCAAGGACTGAGATTATCAACACTCTTACTAAAGAAGTAATTGAAAAGGTCAGGACGTGCACTACTGCAAAAGAGATGTGGGACAAGTTAGCTTTGCTCTGTGAAGGAACAGAGAAGATTAAAGATAACAAGCTCCAAGCTGTTCAACACTCTTTTGACACATTTAAGATGAAACCAGACGAGACCATTGACCAGCTGGACATGCGTCTCACGAATCTCTTGAACAAGGCTAGTGCCTTATGTAAGACCTATTCTGAAAAAGAGATTAATAGTAAAATATTACGTTCACTAACCAGCAGGTGGAGAATTAAAGTCACTGTGATCAAGGACAACAAGGATCTCAATACTCTGGATCATCATCTTCTGTTGTCTGATCTCAAAGCCTATGAGTATGATCTTCAAGAGGAGGATCAAACAGAAGAGGTTTCCTCTTCTGGTCAGAAAGGTGTTGCATTCTCTTCAACTATCAAATCTGATATCAAGCCAAAGGAGTCTACTGCAGATGACTTGAGCCTCAAGGAGCAGGTAGCACTTCTAACTCGAAAATTAGATAAAATGAGTTCTAAGTATGGCAGGTACAAAAGGCATTGGAAGGAATCTTCCAGAGATAGAAAGAGTTCCTTCAAGCCTGCAGAGAAGGAGAAGACATCTGGAGACTCAAGGGAGACCAGATTCAGAACTCCAGAAAGGAGGAGAGATGACAACCCTGGCAACTCTGGGAGATCAGATCATCAGAGGAGGGATGGTAGCTCTGGCAGACCTGACTACCAGAGGAGAGAGGTAGTCCAGCCAGATCAGACTACAACCAGAGGAGGAGAGAGCCAAGTCCTAGTCCCAGAGGAGACAATGCCTGCTACACATGCAACAAGACTGGTCACTACAGTTATGATTGTCCTCAGCTTACTCCTAGGGAAAGAGAAGAGAAAAGAATCAAGAGAGATAGGAGATATGCAGATAAGAGAGCATTGCTGGCAGAAGCAGAGGAGGAGGATACTAGTTCCAGTTCTTCTTCTTCTGACTTTGGATCAGATGATGATGTGTTTCTTATGGCAGACATCACTGAGGTAAATGAAACTACTTTAGTCTTATCAAATTCCAAATGTACTGAATCCTCTAATTCATCTGGTAACTCCAGAGAGTCTGATATGCAACAAATGCTATCAGATCTCCAAAACTGTGTCCAACTCTGTCAAAAACTTGAGAAAGAAAATGGTAGGCTCAGAGCTGAAGTTCAATCTCTCTCTCATGAGCATAAATCCACCAGAGAACTCATGAAAGATCATTCCAAAGAAGTCTCTGAACTTCAGGATAAGATCTCAGAAAGAGATACTCTGGTAGATCAACTCATGAAAGAAAAGGAGTCTCAAGAAGATGAGATCAATGAACTCAGAGCTAAATACCAGACTCTTATCAAGGGAAAACAAGTTGCTCACAACATAGAGGAGGTACCTATGCCCAGAGAAGCTCCTAAGATACCATCTGTTGTATCTATCATATCAGAGTCTTCTCAGCGCATCTGTGATAAGAGTGGTTTAGGATATTCTGGAATTACCACTAAAACTCACAAGTACCTTTATAATAAAGACAAGTCTGTAAGAGCTGGTAAATTGGTAGAAATCTGGAATGATAAAGACTTAACTGGTAATGGTTACAAAGTGGTTCACAATCCTGATTGGAAAAGGAATCACTCTGTTAATCACATAACAAATGGTCCAGAAGAGTTGACTGTTCTGGAAGAGAAGATGCTAGAGAATAAGTGTCAACAAGGGGAACCATTGAAGAGTGGTGGTTCTGTGAACAATGAGTCCCAAGGTGTAGGAAATACTCAAATTGGAGGACCCCAGAGAAATCCTCAAAGGGAACCTAAACAGATTAGGGGACCTCAAAGGAAACACTCAAGAAAGGGGAATACCAATCAGAGTACTACCTACCAGAGAAGGAACAATGTTCAACAGAACCAGGTACCCCAGAGACAATTTTCTCAGAGGTATCAATTCCAGAATAGGTATACTCAAAGGAACTATAATCACCAGAGCAAGTCTAATTATCAGAACCAGAGGAGGTCTTCCAGACCCATCTATAGAAAACCAACTGATCTGGGAAGTTATGACACCAGAGATGGTTCTTCTAGGATGTACCCTTACAACCAGACCTTTAAGACCATGTCTTTGGGGCAGGCCATTCCAAAGGCCAGATTTGAGAAAAGGTACACCAGACCTGTTTATAGGAAAGGTGTCCTTATCAGACCAGTAGCTCAATATGTCATAGTAAGAGGACATGTGCTGGTAGATAGATTTGGAAGGAAGATAAGATCTCCTCATCCATCAAGGGATGATCTTTATCTTTGGATTCCTACAAAACCTGCAACTAACCAATCAGGACCCAGCACTAGTAGGGGACCTAATTGATCTCTCTGCAGGTAGATAAGAGTCCATTGGAGAAAGGATTTTCAAGCAACCATGTCTGGTACATTGATAGTGGATGTTCCAAGCACATGACCTTCCAGAAGAATAATCTCCAAGAATTCAAGCCATTGAATGGACCAAGAGTGATGTTTGGTGACAACAACTATGGAGTCACCAGAGGTGTTGGAAAGTTGACCTTCAATGGAGTATCTGTAGATGAAGTCTACTACGTAGAAGGACTCAAGCATAATCTGCTTTCAGTATCCTAATTCTGTGACAAGGGATACTCAGTGAAGTTTTCTAGTGATTCATGCACTGTTTTCTCTTCTGATTATAATGATATCTTGCTAATAGGCTTGAGGAAGGGTAACATTTATCTTGCAGATTTTAACAGTTGCCCAAGAAATGCTTGCCTGGTTGCTAAAGGATCTGCAGAGAACAGCTAGATTTGGCACAAGAGATTGTGTCATCTTAACTTCAAAACACTGAATAAGATTGCCAGAAAAGGTCTCATTCGAGGTCTTCCTAATGAAGTGTTTAAGAAGAATCAGGTTTGTGGTTCATGCCAGAAGGGTAAACAACCCAAGACTTCCTTTAAGGATGTCCAGAGCACAACCACAACCAGAGTACTTCAACTACTTCACATGGACCTGTTTGGACCTGTTTTTCCTCTTAGTTTCAGTGGAAGGAAGTACACCTTAGTAATAGTAGATGACTTTTCAAGATACACTTGGGTAGTGTTCTTGTTTAAGAAAAATGAAACTATGACTAAGCTGCCAGAGTTCTTCAAGCAGATTCAGAATGAGCAGAACCAGAGCATAGTCAGGATCAGAAGTGACAAAGGAATAGAGTTTTTGAATTCTCACATTGCAGATTACTGCAAGGACCATGGAATTTCTCATGAGACATCTGCTGCCAGAACACCTCAACAAAATGGAGTAGCAGAAAGGAGGAATAGGACTCTCAAAGAAGCTGCAAGAACACTTCTAGCAGAGTACAGCACTCCACAGAGATTTTGGGCAGAGGCCATCAATACAGCTTGCTACACTCAGAACAGATGCCTGATTGCTCAGAGACATAATAAGACCCCATATGAGGTATGGAAAGGTAAAACCCCATCTGTTTCATACTTTCATGTTTTTGGATGCAAGTGTTTCATCCATGACAATGGGAAATCTAAATTAAGAACCTTTGATGCTAAAGTGGCTGATGGAATATTTTTAGGATATTCCAGCACCAGTAAGGCTTTTAGAGTTTTTAATAAGAATTCACTTTGTGTGGAGGAAACACCTCATGTTGTTTTTGATGAATCTACTTTTGAGTGCAAGGTGGACTCTAAGTCTTCTGATGAGGTTCAGAATCAGACTACCCCCAGAGTTATCAAGGTCAATCCACCTATTCTTGATTCAGATTCAGATGATGACCCATCTCCTGGTTCTCTGAAGCAGCAGCCTTCACAAGGAGCAGAACCAGAAGAGGTTGGTACTCCTGTAGGGGGAAGCTCTTCTGCAGGTGGTGATAATCACCAAGGTACTGCAGAAGATGATCATCCAGGCAAGACCACGGGTAGGAGGAACCTGGTTGATCACCCCAATGACCTGATCTTAGGAGATCCAACTAAGGGTGTCCAAACTAGGAGAACTCTTAACTTAGCTGCCTTATTCAGTTGCTATGTGTCCTTGATTGAGCCTAAGAACATCAAGGAGGCACTGAAAGATTCAAATTGGATTGTTGCTATGCAAGAGGAATTGAATCAATTCACCAGACAGGATGTTTGGGAGCTGGTAGACAGACCAAGACATCAAAAGGTGATAGGCACTAAGTGGGTTTTCAAGAATAAGAAAGATGAGAATGATGTCATTACTAGGAACAAGGCAAGGCTAGTGGCCCAGGGCTATTCTCAGTCTGAAGGAATAGACTATGATGAGACATTTGCTCCTGTTGCCAGACTAGAAGCCATTAGATTGTTCTTAGCATATGCTGCTCACATGAAGTTCAAAGTATACCAGATGGATGTGAAATCTGCCTTTCTTAATGGGATTCTCATTGAGGAAGTGTATGTGGAACAACCTCCTGGTTTTGAACAAGGTGACAAGGTGTTTAAGCTTAAGAAAGCTCTTTATGGGCTGAAGCAGGCACCCAGAGCATGGTATGACACTCTTTCTCAGTTTCTTCTGGACAATGGTTTTACAAAGGGTAAGATTGATAGGACCTTGTTTAGGAAAGAAGAAGGAAAGGACATCCTTCTGGTCCAAATATATGTTGATGACATCATATTTGGATCCCCTAACAAGAAGCTGTGTGAGAAGTTTGGTGAACTTATGCAGGGACAGTTTGAGATGTCCATGATGGGAGAAATGAATTACTTTTTAGGTTTGCAGGTAAAGCAATCAGAGAAGGGAATTTTTATTAATCAAGCTAAGTACACCAGAAACACGTTAGAGAAATTTGGAATAGGATCTAGCAAGGCAGCCAAGATCCCTATGATGACAAATTTCAACATGGATCCAGATGAGTCTGGAGAGAGTGTGGACCAGACTCAGTACAGAGCACTTATTGGTTCTCTTTTGTATCTGACTGCAAGCAGACCGGATATTACTTTTGCTGTAGGAGTTTGTGCCAGATTTCAAGCTAACCCCAAGAAGAGTCACTTGGAAGCAGCTAGGAAGATATTGAAATATCTTAAGGGAACTGTGAATTTAGGATTATGGTATCCTGCAGATGACAACTTGGAATTGAGTGGTTATTCAGATTCAGACTATGGTGGGTGCAGAATAGATAGGAAATCTACAAGTGGAACATGCCAATTTTTAGGGAATAAATTGGTATCCTGGTTTTCCAAGAAGCAGACTTCAGTTGCTACATCTACAACAGAAGCAGAGTACATGGCTGCAGGGAGTTGTTGTTCTCAACTTCTCTGGATTAGTCAACAACTTAGGGATTACCAGATTAGAGCTAAGGATATTCCTATATTCTGTGACAGTAATAGTGCCATTGCAATCACCCAGAATCCAGTTCTTCATACCAGGTGCAAACATATTGATATAAGGCATCACTTTATCAGAGATCATGTTGAGAAGGGAGATATAAGGATGGAAAAGATTGCAACAGAGAGGCAGAGAGCAGATATTTTAACCAAGCCTTTGGCTGAGACCAGATTCAGAGAGTTAGCCTTTGAGTTGGGATTGTTGGATCCAGAGACAGATTTGTGTTAGGGGGAACATTAGAGAAGTATCCTTGCTTCATTATTTTTCTTTATATTTATTCTCTTATGCTAACATACCTGCAGATTAGATATATCAGAGAGGATATACTTCCAGATGAGGTATACACCAGGTGACACTTATCCCAGATGAAGTGCTGAGTCAGAGATATGTCCAAAGTCTTTTCTGACCAGGACCAGATGAGTTCCATCAGAGGAGAAGTATCACCAGACTAGTTGTGGTATCATCTGGTTACAATATCAGGTGACAGGTATGTCTTTACTTCTCTGGCCTCTGATCATTGGGATACACTTTTCAAATTAGTAAGTACACTCAAAACGTTTCAACTTCGGAGTGTATTTAAGACTAGGGTATAGGGCCTAGGCAATCATTTCGCTTTTTCTCTTGACTGCCACAAAACCCCTTTATGCCCAGTCCCAATGACTATGCCAACGCACCAGATTAAATCTGTATCTTGCCTTTCATCGTGGCCATCGGATTTAATCACTGTGCAAAATGTCAATCAATGCTAAAATTGATTTTGTTTCCTCAATTAAATTTGAAATAACACGCGTTCACACTTAATTTAATTTTCAAGCCACGCGTATTACTCTATTTAAATCAATTTTACTTTCAATCTGTCCTTTCACGTTTCCATACTTTCAAACCCTAACCTCTCTCTGCAAAGCATTTTCTCTCTTTTTCTCTCTTTCACAGTAATGGCTCCTCCGTGCAACTTCGATCATGTCCTAATGATGAAGAAGCTTAAGACGGAGATGGTGGTGGACTTTTATACCACCAAGAACCCAGTTGTGCTGTCGGTTCTGGAGATGTTCCAGAATGCAGGGGTGGAGAAGTTGATCTCCACTGTTCCCAAGGATTTTCGTACTCTGGACGGTTATGCGGCCCAGTTGTTGGTTCGTATGAAGATTCATGGCGATTACTTTTCTTCGAAGATTGATGAAGATGATTTGGTGTTCTCTAAGCACGATTTCTGCGCTTTGTTCGAGAACATTTCTGCAGTGGGAGTGGATCCGTTGACATACAAGGAGGATGACATAATTGGATCTTTCAAGATTTTTGCTCGTTCTTCCTGCCAGAACATCTCGAAAGGGTTTGTTGACAAGCATTTAAGGCAGAAGTTCAAGGTGTTGTTCGATGTCGTTGTGAAGGTGCTTATGTGTGAAAATCACAGCACAGATGCCATTTTCAATGGTAGGATGTGTGTGATGAGGGCTTTATATGATGGTGTGCAGTGTAATTGGGCGGAGTTCTTCTGGGATGTGTTGAGGAAGAACAGGCTGAAGGTGAAGAAGGAGCCGTGTCCTTCCAAGCCAGGGGAGTTGCAGTTCTTTTTCACTGCAAATGTCTCTTTGGGGACCAAGTTAACTCTGATTCTGGATTCTCTTCTTCCAGAGAAGAAGTGGAAGTCATCTTGGTGCCACAGTTATCACAAGTCCAAGATCCTATTCTCCAAGGATGGTCCTCTCCACGGCCATGCCGACTCTGATGGAGAGCAAGCCATTCCTGCCACTCCTATTCAATCTATTCCCTCACCTCCAAAGGGGCAGAAAAAGCAGCAGAAGCAGAAGCCACAGAAGAAAGCTGCTGAAGCAACTGGTTCATCAACCATTGCCTTTTCTGGTTCCTCAGAGGAGGACCAGATTCCCCTTCTTGATGTGCTTAAGAAGAAGGGTGATGATGATAAAGCTGTTAAGAAGGCTGGAGCAGCCAAGAGGAAGCGGCCAGAGGAGGCCAGGAGAGGCTCTGCTAAGAAGTCTAAGACTAGCAGGAAGGCCAAGAAAACCCTTCTGGTGGATGAGCCATCAGAAGAAGAAGAGGAAGAAGAGGTTGAGCCTCTTGTGAGAAAATCCAAGGCCAAGAGAGCTATTCTTCAAGATCCGGACTCTGGATCTGATCTTGGAGAGGCCTTGGAGAAAGCTATTGAGGATGCTTCCCAGATGATGGAAGATGTCTCTGCTCCAGAGCATGCTGTCCCAGTTGTACCTGCTGGTGTTGACCCAGCAGAGGTAAATCCTTCCCTCCCATCTTCTTCCCCCATAAATCTTGTTTCCCCTTCTACCTCTCCCCCAGATAATATTCCCCAAACCCCATCTACCTCTGGTAACCCTATTGTTCCACCAGAGCAGGTCATACCAGATACCCCAGTATATACTCCCTCCACAATTCCTATTCACACACCTTCTCCCCCTCTCTCCCAAACACATCTTCCCACTAACCCCTCTCCCCCACCTTCTGTACCAGAGGTACTCTCCACCTCTTCTGGTGCAGAAGTCCCCCCTTCAAACACTTCTACCTCCCAAATACCTCCTACACATTCTGTACCAGATATTCCTTCCTCTTCTGGTGCAGAGCAACCAATTCCTACCACCTCTACTTCACAAAATCCTAACCCTCCCCAAACCCATACAGACCAGGACCCATCCATTTCTATGGCTCTGGGATTCGTTGGCCCTCCCCCCTCTCCAACATGTTTAACCAGCGATGAGAGTGAAAATGAGGAAGCTTCACTTGAGCCTGCTGGCTTAGCCCCTTCCTCCTCTGCCTCTGGGCCCAACCCCTTCACTTTCTCGTCTGCAGAAATGGGTCCCATTAGGCAGAGTATGAGTGTAAGTGCTCAGCTCTGGCTAAGAGAGCATTTCCCTGTTCTTCTGGAGCACTTACCACTTTTGGCAGAGCTTACTGATGCCAAGGTCTGGAGCAAGGCCAGACTTGAAGATGTGGAGGACCTGATGCTATTGCTTGAAGAAATGGGTGCCTCCAACTTCACTGCTTGGGAGATTGAGCTGAAGCAGAAGATGAACATTCAGAACCCAGCAGAGCTGGAGACTCCTGGTGCAGCTAAAGTTTTGATTCGCACCCTGCTTATCCAGAGAGGAGTAATGCTCACTCCAGAGGGCCCCACTTACAAGTTTGGTCCTCATTTTGTCTTCCCTCCAGAGCTTTATTCAGACGAGGAGGATTTTGAGATGTCTCCTGCTGTGCTCCAGAAGATGAAGGCTTTCTTCAACGAGCAGATCATGCAGATAGGGCGCTTTTCCAAAGCCATTCAACATATGGCCCCTGCTATGATAGAGCATCAGATTAGGCATGAGAGGAAAATCTTCCTGAAGCAGATCAAGTCCACTCTGGCAGAGGTTAAAGCTTCATTCAAGGCTAATGGCTTATTTGTCAAGCTAGATGTCATGCATAGCCAGAAGCAGCTCCAAGAGCACGTGTTGGAGCAGATGAGGCCAGTTTATGTACTCAAAGTGGAGATGGCCAGCCAGATGATTCAGACTGCAAAGCTGAAGGACTCCCTCCGGGAGATGTTGGAGAAGCAAGAGAGGCTTGTTGCTGAGTCTAAAGCTTACCTGGAGGAGGCCAAGCAACTGCGTGATCTTCACTCTTCCTCCAACACTGCCTTGCCTGATCTCATAAGGAAAGTAGTGGAGCCCCTCCTTGATGAAGTTAAAAAGGGGGAAGAGAAGGCCAGAACTGATCTGGCGAAGACCACAAATGAAACTCTATTTAGCCATGGAGCTCGCCTGGATCTGCTGGAGAATACTTTGGCCCAGGCTGAGTTGCAGAAGAAGAAGAAAGAAGAGTTGAAATCTCTATCTATGGCTAAACAGCTTGCTGCAGAAGAGGAGTCTGAGGCTGAGCAGGATCCTTCTACCATTCCTGGTCCTGCTAAGAGGAAGATTAGAAAAGTGAAGAAGAGTTTCCTTGAATCTGTTGTCGATGAAGCAGAGAAGAGATACAAGGAAGAGACTCCAGAAGAGAGGCAAGCCAGAATCAGGAAGAACATAGATGAAGAGCAGAGGCTCAGATATGTTAAGAGGCAGAACAAGAAGGCCAGAGAAGCTGGTATTCCTTCTAGTGCAGGTGGCTCAGGGCAGAAGAGGAAAGCTCCTGTGGAAGTTATGAACATCTTGCCACTCAGGACAGAAGGGTCCTTTGACTCTACTGTGCCGTATCCTCTGATTGAGAGATGGAGAGAAGCCAAGACCCTCTGGTTCATTCAGCATTATATCCAGGGGCCAGCACCAGAAGATGATGAGCTGATCAACAGAACCTTCCATTCTTGGATGCAAGCCTATGATGCAGACTTGTACAAGCAGCTGATGGATTCAACCTTTGAGTTCAACCTGGAGGTGACTGCTCCTGAATTTACTTATCTTAACACTCCCATGATTGGGAACCAGGTGGATTGGGCAGAACTGAAGAAGCTTTACAAGACCAAGGCGTTGGTGAATTTCACTCCAACATCTTCTGCAGAGTTGAAGGCCGTCCAGGATAGGTTCCTTGACTGGTTTCTTGTCCCTAAAGAGAACAGAAGATATGCCTAGAATAGGACTATGAACTTCAATGTAATCTGTAAATTATTTTGTCCTCTGATTATTAATGAAAAATACATATCTTCTTTGTTCTAAAGACAACTTCTTGTTGTCTTATTATTTGCCTGATGAGATCTATTCTAAGGTCTCATCCCTTTATTGTTTTCTTGCTTCAGTTTTATTTTTGATCAGTTCTGGTAGTGTTTTAACTCCATCAAAAAGGGGGAAATTATTAGGATAAAAAAATTTGTTAGTTTTGATGAGTTAAAACAAACCAGAAGTTGTAATAGGACCATCTGGACCTGTTAGCCAGATGAGGATTAGTTAGGAATTAGTCTAGGGGGAACTGCCAGACCAGAAGACCTCACCAGAAGAGTCACCAGAAGACCCTACCAGAGGACTTCACCAGAGGACTCCACCAGAGGACTTCAGCAGAAGAGATCAAGACCAGAGGCAGAGAACATTCCCTGACCAGACGAGTTCTGACCAGACGAGTCTAGTGAAACATAAGTTGCACAGAATCATATCCTGGTTCTTCTAAGTAATCTGTTTCTTAACCGACTCTGGACCAGAGGACGCCGAGGTTGCCTGGTGTTTGGTCCTGCCTTCTCTGGAGAGAATCAGAGTTAGGCAATTGGAAGCATTGATCCGTTGGTGATTAATCAAGTTAAATCAAGATTGGATTGAGAAAGATATGAAGACAATCAATCAAGATCTCACCAACCCAATCAATCAATTAGGGAATTGATTGATTGAAGCTTCCATATATAGAGGATCTGATTGGATTAGCCTCCCAACGGCTATGTCCCTAATCCCCTCTATATATATACTTGAGTGCAGATCTAGAAAAGGCTCTAGAATTCTTCACGCGCACATAGCCATACTAAGCTTTTGATCACTACGCATTTTGCACTCACTTTTGCTCTTATTTACTCATCTACTCGTAAGGAGTTTACATACTCAACCTGTTCATCGTGTTAGACAAGGTTGGAGTAAGTCTGTCTTTAGATCGGAGTTAGATCTAAAGAGATTGTAAGAAGGTGCTGGTACTTCGGAAATTCCAGTAAGATAGTGAGTTGGTTGGTTGATAGTGAGACCCCTTTGATCAAGGGAGAGTGGACGTAGGATATTCAGATCCGAACCGCTATAAATACGGTCTTATTTATTGCTTTCCTTAATACTTGTTTGATTATAGTTTGTGTTCTTACAAAAGATTTCTTCTAAAGACATATCGGTTAAAAAGGCTTCCGCAATTAATCTATCTAGTGGGACCAACACCTTCACAGAGCAAGGCAAGTTTATCCCATATCTCCTTAGCAGTGGCACATGTTCTGACTTTTTCTATCACCTCCTTTGTGAGTGTGTTGATAATTTCAGTCCTTGTCACCTGATCCAGATTATATAACTTCCTTTCATCATTGTCAAGCTCATCTTTCTTCTTGAGGATCACTGAGCAGAATTGGGAACTCTGTCCTCAGCAGCTTTCTGGGTAGTTTCATTTGTTTCTTCTCTGGACTCTGACCTGCCACTATCAATAGGAGTCCAGTAAATTGAATTGGGCCACTCTCTACTACATCTAACATGCGGTGATGGATAGCTGCAAGATGATTACTCATCATGAAGCTCTAGTGGCTGTAATCCTCAAAGGAGAATTCTGGTAACTTGCGGCTCTTATATGAAGATTTTGAAGACATTTTTACTCAATAAAAATTTAACAAGAAATTTGATCAAACACAACAAAGAGCAATGGATCTGCCCGGTGACCACCAAAAAGCTTTACAAAGCAGTGGTCTTTGGACACACTGCTCTGATACCACTTGTTGGTCCCACTAAGTGGATTAATTGCGGAAGCTTCAAAGTTTATGTCTACCAATAAGATCTTTATATAAGAGCACTAAGAATAGTATTAAGACAAAATTGAAGAAAATAGTAAATGGACCAGATTTATAGTGGTTCGGATTTCAATATCCTAAGTCCACTCTCCCTTCGTTCAAAAGGGGTCTCACTAACCAACCAACAAACCACTTGCGTACTGGAATTGTGAAGTACCCGTTCCTTCGTACAATCCCTTTAGATCTACCTTCGATCTAAAGTCTACAGCCTTCAACCTTTTCTTAGAGATGAACAGGTTGAGATCCAACTACTTCTTCAAGAGTTTATATGTAAATTAAGAGTAATAAGAGTGCTTAAGAGTGATAGAATAAAGGCTTGGAATGTGACTTCTTGCACGTGAGAATCTAGAGCCTTTCTTTGAGTCTGCACTCTTGTATTTATAGAGGTGATTAGGTTTTAGCCGTTGGAGAGCTAATCTAATCAGATCCTCTATTTAGGGAAGCTTTCAATAAATCAATTCCCTAATTGATTAATTGGGTTGGTGGGATCCTTGGATTGATTGACTTCAAAATTTTCCAATCCTGATCTTGTTGACTTGATTTAAATCACCAACGGTCAAGTGCTTCCAATGCCTAACTCTGATTCTCTCCAGAGAAGGCATGACCAGGTACCAGGCAACCTCAATGTCTTCTGGTCTGGGTCTGGTCAAGAACCAGAATACTCATTAGAATCAAGAGGTAATTTTGAGCATCTTTTGGTTCACCAGACTCGTCTGGTATGGGGAAGGTCCTCTGCCTCTGGTCAGTCTCATCTGGTGAAGTCTTCTGGTGGAGTCCTCTGGTGAAGTCCTCTAGTGAAGTCCTTTGGAAGGTCTTCTGGTGACTCTTCTGGTCTGGCAGTTCCCCTAGACTAAGTCCTAATCTAGTTCATCATCTGGCTAACAGGTCCAAATGGTTCTATTACATCTTCTGGTTTGTTTTAACTCATCAAAACTATACAACTTTTATCCTAACAGCCTTATATCAACAAGCTTGCATCTGGTGTGAAGAACTAGATTCTGGGTAATGGCAATTGCACTGTTGCTATCACAAAATATTGGAATATTCTTAGCTCTAATCTAGTAGTCCCTAAGTTGCTGACTAATCCAGAGTAGTTGTTAACAACAGCTCCCTGCTGCCATGTACTCTACTTCTGTAGTTGATGTAGCAACCAAAGTCTGCTTCTTAGAAAACCAAGATACCAACTTATTCCCAATAAATTGGCATGTACCACTAGTAGACTTCATATCTATTCTGCATCCACCATAATCTGAATCTGAATATCCACTTAATTAAAAGTTGTCATCTGCAGGGTACCATAATCCCAAATTAATTGTTCCCTTAAGATACTTCAATATCTATATAGCTGCTTCCAGATGACTCCTCTTAGGATTAACTTGAAATCTAGCACATACACCCGCGACAAAAGTAGTATCTGGTCTGCTTGCAGCCAAGTACAAAAGACAACCAATAAGTGCTCTGTAATGAGTCTGGTCCACACTCTCTCCAGACTCATCTAGGTCCATGTTAAAATTTATCATCATAGGAATCTTAGTAACTTTGCTAGATCCTACTCCAAATTTTTCTAACATGTTTCTGGTGTACTTTGCTTGATTGATGAAGATTCCCTTCTCTGATTGCTTCACTTGTAGACCTAAGAAATAATTCATTTCACCCATCATGGACATCTCAAACTGACTCTGCATGAGATTTTCAAATTTCTCACACAGCTTCTTGTTAGGAGATCCAAATATAATATCATCCACATATATTTGGACCAGAAGGATGTCCTTTACTTCTTCTTTCCTAAACAAGGTTATGTCTATCTTACCCTTAGTAAAACCATTGTCCATAAGAAATTGAGATAGAGTGTCATACCATGCTCTTGGTGCCTACTTAAGCCCATAAAGAGCCTTCTTAAGCTTATACACCTTGTCACCTTGTTCAAAGCCAGGGGGTTGTTCCACATACACTTCCTCAATGAGAATCCCATTAAGAAAGGCAGAATTCATAACCATTTGGTAAACTTTGAACCTCATGTGAGCTGTATATGCTAGAAATAATCTAATGGCTTCTAGTCTGGCAATAGAAGCAAATGTCTCATCATAGTCTATTCCTTCAGACTGATAATAGCCCTGAGCCACTAGCATTGCCTTGTTTCTAGTAATGACATCATTCTTATCTTTCTTGTTCTTGAAAACCCACTTAGTGCCTATCACCTTTTGATGTCTTGGTATGTCTACCAGCTCCCAAACATCCTGTCTGGTGAATTGATTCAACTTCTCTTGCATAGCAATTATCCAATTTGAATCCTTCAGTGCCTCCTTGATGTTCTTCGGCTCAATCAAGGATACATAGCAACTAAATAAGGCAGCTAAGTTAAGAGTTCTCCTAGTTTGGACACCACTAGTTAGATCTCGTATAATCAACTATTTGGGGTGATTAACCAGGGTTTTCCTTCCCTTGGACTTGCCTAATTGACCATCTTCTGCAGTACCTTGGTGATTATCACCAACTGCAGGAGAGCATCCCCCTACAGAAGTTCCAACTTCTTTTGGTTCTACCCCTTGTGGAGGCTTCTGCTCCAGAGAACCAGAAGATGGGTCACCATCTGAATCTGACTCTGAATCAATAATAGGTGGCTTGACTTTGATAGTTCCTGGAGTCCTCTGATCCTGTGTCTCTGCTGGAGACAGATTCCTTAAGTCCACCTTGCACTCAAGTGTAGATTCATAAAAAAATAACATAAGGTGTTTCTTCCACACAGAGAGAATTCCTATTAAAGACTTTGTATACCTTAGTGGTGCTGGAATATCCTAAAAATATTCCAACTGCCACTTTAGCATCAAAGGTCTTTAATTTAGACTTCCCATTGTCATGGATGAAACACTTACATCCAAAAGTATGAAAGAATGAAACAGGGGGGTTTTACCTTTCCATACCTCATATGGTGTCTTACCATGTCTTTGGGCAATGAGGCATCTGTTCTGGGTGAAACAGGCTGTGTTGATAGCTTATGCCCAAAACCTTTGAGGTGTGTTGTACTCTGCTAGAAGAGTTATGTCAGCTTCTTTGAATGTTCGGTTCATCCTTTCTACCACTCCATTCTGTTGAGGTGTTCTGGGAGAAGAGGTCTCATGAAAGATACACTTGTCCTTACAGTACTCTGTAATGTGTGAATTCAAGAATTATGTCCCGTTGTCACTTCTAATCCTCACTATGCTCTGGTTCTGCTCATTCTAAATATGCTTGAAGAATTCTGGCAGCTTAGTGATAGTTTCATTTTTCTTAAACAAGAACACTACCCAAGTGTATCTTGAAAATCATCTACTATCACCAAGGTGTACTTCCTTCCACTAAAACTAAGTTGTGAAACAGGTCCAAACAGGTCCATGTGAAGTAGCTGAAGAACTCTGGTTGTGGTTGTGCTCTGGACATCTTTGAAAGAAGCCTTAGGTTGCTTTCCCTTCTGGCAGGAACCACAAGTCTGATTCTTCTTAAACACTTCATTTGGAAGACCTCGAACTAGACCCTTTCTGGCAATTTTGTTGAGTATTTTGAAGTTCAGGTGGCTCAACATCTTGTGCCACAGCCAGCTGTTCTCTGCAGATCCTTTTGCTACCAGGCAAGTGTTTATTGGACATCTGTTAAAATCGGTAAGATAAATATTACCTTTCCTCAAGCCAACAAGCAAAATATCATCATAATTAGAGGAAAATACAGTGCAAGAATCACTAGAGAACTTCACTGAGTATCTCTTGTCACAGAATTGGGATACTGAGAGCAGATTATGCTTGAGTCCTTCCACATAGTAGACTTCATCTACAGATACGTCATTAATGATCAACTTCCCAACTCCTTTGGTGACTCCAAAGTTGTTGTCACCAAACATCACTCTTGGCCCATTCAATGGCTTGAAATCCTGGAGATGATCTTTCACAGATGTCATGTGCTTGGAGTATCCACTATCAATGTACCAAACATTATTGCTTGAAAGTCCTTTCTCCAATAGGCTCTGGTCCTCCTGTAGAGAGGCTAATTAGGTCCCCTACTAGTGCTGGGTCCTGATTGGTTAGTCACTTTCTTTGTAGAAATCCAAAGATAAAGATCATCCCTTGCTGGATGAGGAGATCTTATCTTTCTTCCAAATCTATCTACCAGCAAATTTCCTCTAACAATAACATATTGAGTTGTTGGGCTAGTGAGAACACCTTTCCTATACACTGGTTTGGTGTACCTCACTTCAAATCTGTCCTTAGGAATGGCCTGCCTCAAAGACATGGTCTTAAAGGTCTAGTTATAAGGGTACATCCTAGAAGAACCATCTCTGGTGTCATAGTCACCAAGATCAACTGGTCTTCTGTAGACGGGTCTCTAGTTCTGATGAAAGTTAGACCTTCTCTGGTGATTATAATCCCTCTGAGTTTATCTGTTCTGGAAATGTTTTCTTTGAGTAAACCCCTTTTGAGGTCCCTGGTTCTGATTAAAGTTCTGTTGTTCATTGTTTCTCCTCTGAGATTCCCTATTCTGATTGAAGTTCCCCCTTCTTGAGTGTCTCCTCTGAGGTCCCCTAATCTGCTTAGGTTCCACTCTTTGAGGATTCCTCTGAGGTCCTTCAATCTATTTAGATCTTACTCTTTGAGGATTAATCTGAACAGAACCATTAATCTGCATTGGTTCCCCATTCAGAAGTTTATTCTCTAAGATTTTCTCTTCCAGTTCAGTTAACACTTCAGGAGCATACTCAACATGGTCAGCAGAACAGTCCTTGTTCAACTAGGATTGTGGACTACACTGTAACCATTTCTGTTGGTCCCACTAGATAGATTGATTGCGGAAGCTTTAAAGTTATGTCTTAACAAACTTCTTATTATAAGAGCACAAGACAAGTAAGAGATTAATTAAACGAAAGAAATAAATAACACCAGATATATAGTGGTTCGGATCTGAATATCCTACGTCCACTCTCCCTTTTATCCAAGGGGTCTCACTATCAACCAACCAACTTACTCATGTACTGGAATTTTTGAAGTACCAGTTCCTTCTTACAACTCCTTTAGATCTAACCACAATCTAAAGTAATCAACCTTCAACCTTATCTTAGAGATGAATAGGTTAAAGTCCAACAACTCCTTAAGAGTAGATATGTAATGTGAACAATAAGAGTGCTAAGAGTGATTATCAAAAGCTTGGAATATGACTTGTGCGCGTGAGAGTCTCTAGAGCTTTTTCTTGATACTGTACTCTTGTATTTATAGAGGAGATTAGGGTTAGCCGTTGGAGAGCTAATCCAATTAGATCCTCTATTTAAGGAAGCTTCAATCAATCAATTCCCTAATTGATTGATTGGGTTGGTGAGATCCTTGGATTGATTAACTTCAATAACTTTCCAATCCTGATCTTGTTGACTTGATTTGAATCACCAACGGTCAAATGCTTCCTCTGCCTAACTCTGATTTTCTCTCCAAAGAAGGCAAGACCAGACACCAGGCAATCTCGGTGTCTTCTGGTCCAGATCTGGTTAACAACCAGAATACTCAGTAGAAACAAGGGATCAAACTAAGAATCTTTTGTTCCACCAGACTCGTCTGGTCTGGAGAAGGTCCTCTGCCTCTGGTCAGGTCTCATCTGGTGAAGTCTTCTGGTGGAGTCCTCTGGTGAAGTCCCCTGGTGGGGTCTTCTGGTGACTCTTCTGGTGAAGTCTTCTGGTCTGGCAGTTCCCCCTAGACTAAGTCCTAATCTAGATCATCATCTGGCTAACAGGTCCATATGGTCATATTACATCTTCTGGTTTGTTTTAACTCATCAAAACTATACAATATTTATCCTAACAATTTCCATTAGGGTCTTTTTCATCCCAGATTTCTACCACTTCACCAGCTCTTACAAGCCTGTCTTTGTTATAGTGATATTTATGAGATCTTGTAGTAATTCCAGAATATCCTAAACTGCTTTTATCATGTATGCGCTGAGAAGACTCTGTGATAATTGATACAACAATTTGTATCTTTTGAGCTTCTCTGGGCATAGGTACTTCTTCAATGGTTTGCTCAACTTGCTTTCCCTTGAGAAGAGTTTGGTATTTGGCTCTAAGTTCATTGAACTCTTTATCCTTAGAGTCTCTTTCTCTACATGAGTTGATTCACCAGAGCCTCTCTTTCTGTGACCTTATCCTGAAGTGTAGAAACTTCTTTGGAATGATCACATATGAGTTCTCTGGTAGACTTTGCTCATGAGATAAAGATTAAACTTCTGCTCTGAGCCTACCATTCTCTTTCTCAAGCTTCTGACAGAGTTTAACACAATTTTTGGAGATCTGATAGCATTTGCTGCATATCAGACTCTCTAGAAGCACCAGATGAGTGAGAAGATTGAGTATATTTGGAATTAGAGAGATATAAGGTAGATTCTTGTACCTCAGTGATGTCAGCCATGAGGCATACATTATCATCTGATCTAAAGTCAGGAGAAGAAGATGAACTAGAGCTAGTGTCCTCCTCTTCTGCTTCTGCCAGCAATACTCTCTTGTCTGCATATCTTCTATCTCTCTTGAGTCTTTTCTCTTCTCTTTCTCTGGGAGTGAGTTGAGGACAATCATTGTTGTAGTGACCTGGCTTGTTACAAGTGTAACAAGTGTTGTCTCCTGCTCTTGGACTTGGAGTTGTGTCTCTTCTTCTGGAGTTGTATTTTGGTCTGCCTGGACTACTTTCTCTCCTCTTGTAATCTGATCTGCCAGAGCTGCTATCTCTGTTGGGACTTTGTCAGTTTTGATTAAGATCCCAAAGCCCCTGAAAAGATGATTTGCCTTTTTGTTTGTCTTTGTCAGGCTAGTTTTGGTTAGGTTTTGTACTTAGTCATATTACATATTACAGGTACTCAGTAAGAGGAGCACTTACTGATGACGATCAAGACTTAGAGACTGAAGACGGTTTACCATCCTGAACTTATGGCAGTCTTCTAAGCTGGCTGAGTAAGTCTCAGTGATGAAGAGTATGACCCTGAGGTCATTACTACTCAATCCTGAAGGGAACAGGATGATACTGAGTTTATGGAAAGACTTGGAGTAGAGCCAAGCAATGCAAAAGGAATGTCAGCGTTAGGACAAGACCGGTGAGCTCAAGACAAAAAGAACTTAATAAGACAAGCCTGAAGCCAGGAATAAGTTCTGACATTCTCACCAAATCTGATGACGTGGACCAATCCGAGAAGGACACGCACGTACGGAACCTGACAAGAAGACTGACTTCAGACTGCATTTTCAACGGGCAAGCATTTAATGTACATTTAATGCGACTACCTATTCCATGCAAAAGACGGCTACTGCATGAAGATATGTCCGTTTGAGCCAATCTACATAGATGACATGAAAGGCTATCTCTCCAATGGATAGTTTTTCAAATCACCTATAAATACAGAAGGCCTTGAACCCATTCAAGGTTACGAGAAATTTCCAGGCCAGAAATTACTCAAACTCTCAAGCACTCAAAGCATTCAGTCTTTAGAAGAAGCACTCGAAGCCCTCTAAATTTCCCAAGTGTTTCTTAGCAACTGAGAGTTAATCTGTATTCCAAAGAGCGTACAAGCAATATCTTAAGCTTAGAGAGATTATCCAACCCTTAGCATAGCTTTGTCTTGTAAGGATAATCTCAACCTAGTTGGAATCCAAACTGAAACTAAAACCCTAAGTTAGATTTGTTGGGAGTAGTCAGTTAGTGAGTTAGTAAGGATGTTTGTATAGATCAGTGAGTTTAGCTGGTCTTGGTGCACCTTGGCACGTTAAAAACAAGAATCCCTTGAGTGGATTTCCCGTTAAATCAGGCCGTGGACGTAGGAGCTTGAGTCTCTGAACCACGTTAAACTTGCTGTGTTCTTATTGCTTTGATATATTGCTTACCTGCCATTTCAACTGTTCTTTCATTGCATAAGTTTTATCAGGTCTGAATCAATCAGCCTGATCTATTAAAAAAAGCACTGCCCTTACTAAACACTTTTCAGTGGAGTAATCAGTTTTTCAAAAGCAAACTAATCAAGACTTTAAACTTTCAGGGCTCACGCATTTCCGCACTAAACTTGAACTGATAGTTAGCAAACTGACCCTCACCCTAGTGTAGTCAGTAGGTGTATTATCAGCTCCTAGTTCTTTATCACTCTGAGTAAAGGGGACTCAGTAAGGTTTTAAGTTAGAAAACTGGTATACGCGTATTCCCCCCCATACACGTATTCCTCAGTCTTGTACCGGGACCAACAAGTGGTATCAGAGCAGTGGTTCAAAAGACCACTGACTTTGAATACTAATAGTTTCAGAGGAGAAACTGTTGGTGGTCACAGAACAGATCTGAGTTTGCTTTTTATAAAACTTGCATCATCATGACTTCTAGGAGACTTGAAGCTTCGTTACCTGAATTCTCTGTATCTAACTTTGTTTATTGGAAGTTCAGACTTGAGGCACATCTAGATGCCATCCATGACCAGATGCCGCGGGTTCTCAGGGAAGGACCGATCAAGATCACTATTCCTAATGTCAGAGGACTGGGATATGAGCATCTTGAAATTGGTGTGCAGGTTCCGAAAGAAAGGAAAGACATGACCAATGATGAAATCAAAATGGTGGAACTGGACAACGTCGCCAGAAACATCATTTTGCATACAGTGCCCTTCGAGGAGTCAGCAAGGCTGATGAACTTAAAGACGGCAAATTAGGTTTGGGATGAGCTGACCAGGATATGTGAGGGGTCAGAAAAGATAAAGGAGAACAAGAGAAACATTGCCATTCAGAAGTTCGAAGCGTTCGAGATGCTGCCTGATGAGACAATCGATCAGATGGAGTCAAGGTTCATCAAGTTGATGAATGAGTTGGTGATGCTGGACAAAGATGTCCCAAAGAGAGATGTTGCTTCAAAGATCCTGAATGCCCTTCCTGAGAGATGGGATAACAGTGTAATTATGCTTAAGAATACTCAGGATATGAGCAACATAACTTCTGCTTTACTTTTTTCAGAGCTAAAGGTACTGGAATTTGATCTTAACAAAAGAAAGAAGAAAGTTCAGCCAGAAGAGGAAGAAAAGGATAAAACTCCTGAGAAAAGTGTGGCATTCAAGGCCAGGTCTAAACCTGTTGAGTCTTCATCAAAGTCACTGATGGAGATGAGCAAGGAAGAACTTGTTGAGGAGTACAGCATGATGGCCAGACGCTTTGATAAGCTTAATTCCAGGTTTGGTCGTTATAAGAAATTTTATCAGGACTTACGTGACAGGAAACCTGAAGGAACCCACCAAAGCTCAAGGAGATATGAGGAAAGGAGAAACAATGACCAGAGGATCGTGGCGAAGAAAGAATATATTCAGATCCAAAGCTCGATCGCAGAGATGAATAGAGACGTACTCATGATGACAAGCACTCAGGGAAGACTGAAAGCTCATCAAGACAGAGGGAACCTGACTCAAGGAGGAACCCTGAACCAAGGAGAGAAAGAGTAGATGAGCAACCAACATGTTACAACTGTAACAAGAGCGGGCACTATCAGTATGATTGTCCGAAGCTGAGTGCAAGGGAAAGAGAGGATAGGAGGGCCAAGAGAGACCAGAGACTTGCTGACCGGAGAGCCATGCTCGCTGAGGATGCAACTGACTCTGATGGTCCTGAGGAAAGGTCACCTGAACTTTTTTTTTATGATGAGTACGATGATGTTTGCCTGATGGCAAGGGAGGAACCTGAGGTAACATCTAACTCTGTATGTGGTTCCCACACTGGTCAAAATCCTGAGCTAAGCTCAGAGTCAGTCAGAGAAATGAACCTTTAGATCTTCCTGGATCAATTGATGGTTGATTTCTCCAGATTGCAGGAAACTAATGTCTTCTTGGTAGATGAGAACAAGAAATTGAGTAGTGAGGCTCAAAACCTGAATGATCAACTCACTCAGTCTGATCTTAAAGAATCAGCTCAGATTGTGAGACTAACTCAGGAGATTGATTTAATCAATGCTGAGCGTCTCCCAAGAGAGAAAATTCTTAAGGAACTGGCTGATGAAGAGTTGGTCAGGAAGGAAGAACTGAAAGCACTTAGGAGTAAATTTGATGACCTCTTTACCAGACATGAAATCCTGAAAAAGAGTGAGGACTCTCTCAAGAAAAAGGTTGCAGCAATGAATAAATCCTCAGTGGCTAGAGAGGAAATAAATAGTAGCCAGATGTTTGGGAATGAGAAAAAGGGACTTGGATATGTTCCTAAGAAATCCTTACAAGGTCAATCTCATGTTGCTTCAGGGAGCAATACTGAGAGGGTATTTGTTCAGGCAGGCCAGAGTGCACCCAAGGTTGTACTCCATGCCCGTCAAACTGATAAGGGCAAGGAAACTGTTGACACAGTCAGGGTTGCCCCTAAGGTAGCTAAGCCAAAACCCAAGGGAAAGGCAAAGCAACCTAAGGAGGCCCCTGAGAGCTCAGGCCAGGGAAAACCTCAGCGGAAGCAGAGGAAGACTTAGGCCAAGAGCCCTCAGACTGGTCAGCGAGGGTACCATCATGCTTGGCAATACCAACAGGGAAGTCCAAACATGATGACACCCCCATGGTTTTGGCATCCTGAGGCCTTTAACTGTTTTCCATTCCCTCACTTGCCTAGGGGGAATAGAACACATGTCCCTTATCAAGAACAAGGCCCAAGACCTGCTGCACCCAGACCTAGGAAGAGCAGAAAGCCAGCCCAAAAGACACCCACTCAGGCTCCTGTGAAGCCTAAGTCTAGCACTCATACACCATCTTCCTCTCAGGCAAAGAAGAAGAAAGTTGTGTATGTCGATGTTTTAGGGAGACAGAATTACCACTCTGAGGCAATCAGGGTTGTTAAGCAAGTCTGGATCTCGAAGGGTACAACTGACACAATAGGACCCAACACCCAATGGGTACCTAAAGCCTGATTTGATTGCAGGCGGCTGTGGATGACAACAAGAGGAGAGAAGACTCAATCAAAGCTGTTTGGTACCTAGACAGTGGTTGCTCAAGGCACATGACTGGAATGAAGAGTCTTCTCCAAGAATATCAAGCCAAAGATGGTCCACAGGTAACCTTTGGTGATAACTCAAAAGGTGTTACTAAAGGTTCTGGTGTCTTAATAATAGGTACAATCAGAGTGGAAAATGTGTCCTTTGTGGAAGGACTGAAGCATAACCTGTTGTCAGTAAGTCAATTCTGTGACAAAGGTTTCAGTGTTGAGTTCTCATCGAATATATGTTCAGTTAAGGACAAATCAACACAAGTGCTTCTATCAGGTATCAGGAAAGGTAACGTTTATCTCGCTGACTGGAGCAGTACTATTCCTAATACTTGTTTTATTGCTAAAAGCTCTCTAGAGCTCAGTTGGTTATGGCATAAAAGATTAAGCCACATGAACTTCAAGATTCTTAACAAAATTTCTAGACAGTCACTCATTGAAGGTCTACCTAATGAAGTTTTTAGCAAAGATCATGTGTGCAAAGCTTGTCAGGAAGGGAAACAGGTCAGAGCACCATTCAAAGAGAAAGCTTCTCATTCCACTGACAGGATTCTTCAGCTCTTGCACATGGATTTATTTGGTCCCATAACACATGTGAGTATGAATGGTAGGAAATATACCCTTGTGGTTATTGATGATTATTCTAGATATACTTGGGTCATTTTCTTGTTGAATAAGAAGGAGACACAGGTGAAGCTTCCAGAGTTGCTCAGGAGACTCAACAATGAGAAGAATCAGTCCATTACTAAGATCAGATCTGACAAGGGCACTGAATTTATAAATTCATATATTTCTGACTTTTGTAATGAACTTGGTGTAGCTCATGAGACTTCTGCAGCTAGAACCCCACAGCAGAATGGTGTCGCTGAAAGGAGGAACAGGACACTGGAAGAAGCTGCTAGGACCATGCTGGCAGAGTCAGGATTGCCCAAGAAGTTCTGGGCTGAGGCAATCAACATTGCATGCTACACTCAGAACTGATCCATGCTGAATAAACAACATGCACAGACCCCATATGAGACATGGAATAAAAGGAAACCTCGTATTTCTTATTTTCATGTATTTGGTTGTAAGTGCTTCATCCTCAACAATGGGAAGACCCAATTGAAAGCTTTTGATAGCAAATCTGATGAAGGAATATTCTTAGGATATTCTGAAGTTAGTAAAGCCTTCAGAGTTTACAATTGTTGGACCCTTGTTGTGGAAAAGTCACCACATGTTATCTTTGATGAATCTGCTAATGAGTCTAGGATAAAAATGTTGTATCCTGACGCTGAGGAGATCACAAGGAGAGTGACAAGGCTGAGCTTGAAGAACCAACCTGATCCAAAGGTCAAAACTGTGCCAATTCCAAGATGGGATGATGACGATGATCAGGATGATGAATCAAGTGCCACTCCTAAGCCCAGCACATCAGGGATTGTTGAGCCTCAGACTGAAGAACAGGCTCAACCTGAGGTAAGTACCGTCTATGAAGATGTTGTTGCAGCTGAGACGGTTCCTGAGTCACCTCATCAAGGGGGAATCAATGCCCCTGACATTGAGCTTGTTAATCCCTTTGGTATAGACTCAGGATCATCCCCTCCTGTTCAATTTCCTAAATTTTATGAACCTGTAGACACTAAAATTGCAGGTACTTCAGGAACAACTCTTGGCAAGAGAACATGGATAGAGGATCATCCTATTGATCAAATCATTGGTGATCCAACTGAGGGAGTCAGGACCAGACGATTCCATGGTGAGAGTGCATTGTTCTGTTGCTTTCTCTCTGAGCAAGAGCCTCAGAACATTGAAGAAGCTCTCACTGACTTGAACTGGATCATTGCCATGCAAGAGGAGTTGAATCAGTTCACAAGGGATCAAGTTTGGTAATTGGTTGATAAACCTAGGCATCAAGGTGTAATTGGTTGTTGGTCCCACTAAGAAGATTAATTGCGGAAGCTTTGAGGGAAATGTCTTTAGCAATGTCCTTTTATAAGAGCACTAAACAAATGAGATAAAACTGGAAATGAATAAAGCAGTAAATGGACCGGATATATAGTGGTTCAGAAAACAAGTCCTACGTCCACTCTCCCTTTGATCAAAAGGGGTCTCACTAACCAACCAACAAACCACTTACGCACTGGAATTGTGAAGTACCAGTTCCTTCTTACAAGCCCTTTAGATCTAACTTCAATCTAAAGTCTACAGCCTTCAACCTTATCTTATAGATGAACAGGTTGAGATCCAACAACTCCTTAAGAGTAAATATGAAAGTATGATCAGAATAAGAGTGCTAAATGCTTGATAATCAAAAGCTTGGAATGTGACTTCGTGCGCGTAGGATTCTAGAGCTTTTCTTGTGACTGCACTCTTGTATTTATAGAGATGATTAGGGTATAGCCTTTGGAGAGCTAATCTAATCAGATCCTCTATTTAGGAAAGCTTCAATCAATCAATTCCCTAATTGATTGATTTGGTTGGTGAGATCCTTGGATTGATTGACTTCAAACTTTCCAATCCTGATCTTGTTGACTTGATTTGTATCAGCAACGGTCAAGTGCTTCCAATGCCTAACTCTAATTCTCTCCAGAGAAGGCAAGACCATACACCAGGCAACCTCGATGTCTTCTGGTCCTGATCTGATTAAGAAATAGAATGCTCAATAGAATCAGGAGATGATTCTGAGCATCTTTTGTTTCACCAGACTCGTCTGGTCCGGACTCGTCTGGTCTGGGGAAGGTTCTCTGCCTCTGGTCAGTCTCCTCTGATGAAGTCTTCTGGTGGAGTCCTCTGGTGAAGTCCTCTAGAAGATCTTCTGGTAGAGTCCTCTGGTGAAGTCCTCTGGAAGATCTTCTGGTAGAGTCCTCTGGTGAAGTCCTCTGGAAGATCTTCTGGTAGGTCTTCTGGTGACTCTTCTGGTGAAGTCTTCTGTTCTGGCAGTTTCCCCTAGACTAAGTCCTAATCTAGTTCATCATCTGGCTAACGGGTCCAGATGGTCCTATTACATTATCTGGTTTGTTTTAACTCATCAAAACTATACAACTTTTATCCTAACAATTTTCCCCTTTTTGATGGAGTTAAAACATTACCAGAACTGATCAAAAGACATACTTAAGCAAGAAAACAGTAAAAGGATAAGATCTTAAAATAGATCTTATCAGACAAACAATTAAGACAACAAGAGGTTGTCTTTTGAACAGAGAAGATATGACTTTTCATTAATAATTGAGGATAAAAGATTACATATTACAATGCATTTCAGAGTCCTAAACTATGCATATCTTCTGTTCTCTTTGGGCACCAGAAACCAGTCGAAGAATCTGTCTTGAATGGCTTTGAGTTCTGCAAAAGATGTTGGAGTGAAGTTTGCCAACACCTTGGTCTTGTACAACTTCTTTAGTTCTGTCCAATCCACCTGGTCCCCTATCATGGGAGTGTTAAGATAATGGAATTCAGGGGCAGTGACTTCCAGGTTGAATTCAATAGTAGAGTCCATCAGCTGCTTGTAGAGCCCTGCATCATATGCCTTCATCCAAGTGTGGAAGGTCCTGTTGATAAGAACATCATCCTCTGGTGGAGGTCTCTGAATGTAGTGCTGGATGAACCACAAGGTCTTTGCCTCTCTCCATTTTTCAATTAGGGGCACAGGCACAGTAGAGTCAAAGGACCCTTCTGTCCTGAGTGGCAAGATGTCCATCACCTCAATCGGACCTTCTTCTTCTGGCTGGATCCACTGGCACCAGAAGAGATGCCAGCTTATTTGGCCTTCTTGTTCTGCCTTCTAACATATCTGAGCCTCTGCTCTTCATCTATGTTCTTTCTTATTCTTGCTTGCCTCTGTTCAGGTGTTTCTTCCTTGAACCTTTTCTCTGCTTCCTCAACCACTTCTTCAAGGAAGCTCTTCTTCACCTTTCTTATCTTCCTCTTTGCAGGTCCAGAGATTGAGATAGGATCCTGCTCTGCTTCTGAAGACTCCTCGTTTGCCACAAGCTGCTTTGCCATGGTAAGGGATTTCAACTCCTCTGTCTTCTTCTTCTGCAGCTCAGCCTGGGCCAAAGTGTTCTCCAGCAGGTCCAGACGAGCACCATGGCTGAAGAGAGTCTCATTTGTGGTCTTCGCCAGATCAGTTCTGGCCTTCTCTTCCCCCTTTTTAACTTCATCAACAAGGGGCTGCACCACCTGCCTAATCAGATCAGGCAGGGCAGTGTTGGAGGAAGAGTGAAGATCACGCAGTTGTTTGGCTTCCACCAGATAGGCTTTTAACTCAGCAACTAGTCTCTCCTGCTTTTCTAACATCTCCTGGAGGGAGTCCTTCAACTTAGCAGTCTGCAACATCTGGGAGGCCATCTCCACCTTCAACACGGAAACTGGCCTTAGCTGCTCCAGCACATGCTCCTGGAGCTGTTTCTGGCTGTGCATCACATCCAGCTTTATAAAAAGTCCATTGGCTTTGAAAGAGGCTTTGGCAGCAGCAAAGGTGGACTTTATCTGCTTCAAAAAGATCTTCCTCTCCTGCCGGATCTGATGCTCAATCATAGCAGGGGCCATATGTTGAATTTCCTTAGAAAAGCACCCAATCTGCATGATCTGCTCATTGAAAAATGTCTTCATCTTTTGCAGCACGGCAAGAGTTACATCAAAGTCCTCCTCATCAGAGTAGAGCTCTGGAGGGAAAGCGAAGTGAGGGCCAAATTTGTATGAGGGACCCTCAGGAGAGATCATAACTCCTCGCTGGATCAACAAGGTGCGAATCAACACCTTGGCTGCCTCTGGGGTCTCAAGCTCAGCAGGATTCTGGATGTTGACCTTTCTCTTGAGATCAATCTCCCAGGCAGTGAAATTGAGAGGACCCATTTCTTCAAGCAACAACATGAGGTCCTCCACATCTTCAAGTCTGGCCTTGCTCCAGACTTTGGCATCGGTCAGATCTTCCAAGAGGGGTAAGTGCTCCAAAAGGATAGGGAAGTGCTCTCTTAGCTAGAGCTGAGCACTTACACTCATACTCTGCCTAATGGGACCCATTTCTGCAGATGAGAAAGTGATGGGTTTGGGCCCAGAGGCAGAGGAGGATGGTGCTAAGACCTTCAGCTCCAGTGAAGCATCCTCACCTTCACTATCATCGCTGGTCAGGCAAGTGGGAGAAAGGAGAGGAGTAGGAAATCCAAGTGCCATAGGGATGGAGGGATTTTGTTCTGTATGAGATTGAGGGGGGTAGGGATTTGAGAGGTAGAGGTAGAGGGAATGGGTTGTTTTGCACCAGAAGAGGTAACTGGGACTTCTGGTACAGAAGCTGGGATGGGAATGTGTGAGGTGGGAGAGGGTGGTAAGGGAGGTTCAACACCAGAAGTGGATGGCACCTCTGGTACAGGGGCTGGAGGAGAAGAATGTGTGGGAAGAGGGTTATGTGAAGTGGGAGGAGAAGGAGTTTGAGTGGGAAGTGTTGAGGCAGTGTATACGAGAGTATCTGGTAGGGTCTGCTCTGGTGAAGCACTGGGGGCACCAGGAGCAGATGGGGGTTTTAGTGTTTGGGTTTCAGGGGGAGAGGTAGAGGGGGTAACAAGGTTAACAGGGGAGGGGATGGAAGGAATTACCTCAGCTGGGTCAACACCAGCTGGAACAGATATCTCTGGAGCATCTCCCATAAGTAAATAGACCTCTTCTATTGCCTGCTCCAAGGCATCCCCTAGGTCAGAGCCAGAGTCTGACCCCTGAAATATGGCCCTCCTGGCCCTGAATTTCTTCGTAAGAGGCCCAACCTCCTCTGCTTCTTCTTCTTCTGATGGCTCATCCACCAGAAGTGTTTTCTTGCTCCTTCTGCTTGTTCTGGGCTTTTTAGCAGATACCTTATTGGCCTCCTCTGGCCTTTTCCTTTTAGCTGCTCCCGCTGACTTGGCAGCCTTCTCACCATCACCCTTCTTCTTCAACACATCAAGAAGGGGAATCTGGTCCTCCTCTGAGGAACCAGAGAAAGCTATGGTTGAAGAACCAGTAGCTTCAGCAGTCTTCTTCTTACTTTGCTGCTTCTGCAGCTTCTGCCCTTTTGTAGGTGAGGGAATTGCTTGAAGAGGAGGGGCAGGATGGCTTGCTCTCCATCATAATCAGCATAGCCATGGAGAGGGCCATCCTTAGAAAATAGGATCTTGGACTTGTGAAAGCCCTTGCACCAGGAGTCTCTCCACTTCTTCTCTGGAAAGATTGAGTCCAAGATCAGAGTGAGCTTTGTGCCTAAGGACACATTGGCATTAAAAACGAATTGTTGCTCTCCAGGCAATTGGGGGCACTCCTCCTTCTGCACCTTCAACTTGTTCTTCCTCAAAACTCCCCAGAAGAACTCGGCCCAATTGCACTTGGCGCCTGCCTGTGAAGATGGCATCTGTGCTATGACTTTTGCACATCAGGATCTTCACCACAATATCGAACAATACCTTGTATTTTTGCCTCAAATGCTTGTCCAAAAAACCTTTAGTCAAGTTCTGGCAAGATGATCTGGCAAAGATCTTGAAGGATTCAACTGCTTCTCCTTCCTTATACTTCAAGGGGTCCACACCCTCGGAGGAAAGATTTCCAAAGAGATCGCAGAAGTCATGCTTTGAGAAGACGACATCCTCCTTGTCAAGCTTGGAGGAGATGTGGTCATCGTGGATCTTCATCCTGACCAAAAACTGGGCAGCTTACCCATCCAAAGTGCGCAGATTCTTGGGGACTTTGGAGATCAGGTCCTCCACCCCAGACTTCCTTAATAATTCCAGAATCTCAAGCGCCGCTGGGTTCTTGGTGGAGTAGAAATCAACCACCATCTCCAATTTGAGCTTCTTGCAGACGTGGTCAGGGTCGAAATTGCATTTAGGTGCCATTTCTGAGAGAGAGAGAGAGAGAAACTTGCAGAGAGAAGTTAGGGTTTTGAGAGGAAGGAAACGTGAAAAGACAGATAAGAAAAATTGGGTTTAAATAAGACAAGACGCGTGGGTTTGAAAATTAAATGAAGTGGGAACGCGTGTAAAGTTTAAATTTAATTTAGGGAACAAAATCAATTTTCGAATTGATTAACATATTGCACAGTAATTAAATCTGATGGCCAAGATTAGAAGGCGAAATACAGATTTAATCTGGTGTGTAGGCGTGGTCATTGGGATTGGGTATAAAGGGGTTTTATGGCAGTCAAGATAAAAAACGAAATGATTGCCTAGGCCCTATACCTTTGTCTTAAATACACTCTAAAGTTGAAACGTTTTGGGTGTATTAAGTAATTTGAAAAGTGTATCCCAATGATCAGAGGCCAGAGAAGTAAATACATACCTGTCACCTGGTATTGTAACCAAATGATACCACAGCTAGTCTGGTGTTACATCTCATCTGGTTCTGGTCAGAGAAGACTCCGGACTTTTCTGTAATCTGATTCAACACCTCATCTGTGATGTACCTTATCTGGTGCATATATCATCTGGAGATGAACCATCCCTGGTATATCTAATCTGCAGGCATGTTAGTTTTAAAGGACAAAGATTATGTGACAAAATTTAAACAAAGGATACTTCTCTAATGTTCCCCCTAAACCAAATCTGTCTCTGGATCCAATAAACCTAACTCAAATGCTAACTCTCTGAATCTGGCTTCAGCCAAAGGCTTAATCAGAATATCTGCTCTCTGCTTCTCTGTTGCAATCTTTTCCATCCTTATATCTCCCTTCTCAACATGGTCCCTGATAAAGTGATGCCTTATATCAACATGTTTGCACCTGGTGTGAAGAACTGGATTCTGGGTGATTGTTATTACACTATTGCTATCACAGAAGATTGGAATATCCTTGGCTCTAATCTGCTAGTCCCTAAGCTGTTGACTAATCCAGAGTAGTTGTGAACAACAGCTGCCTACAGCCATATATCCTGCTTCTGTTGTTGATGTAGCAACTGAAGTCTGCTTCTTAGAAAACCAAGATACCCATTTATTTCCTAAAAATTGGCATGTTCCACTTGTAGACTTCCTATCTATTCTACACCCACCATAATCTGAATCCGAATAACCACTTAACTCTAAATTGTCATCTGCAGGATACCATAACCCCAAATTCACTGTTCCCTTAAGATATTTCAATATCTTCCTCGCTGCTTCTAAATGACTTTTCTTAGGATTAGCTTGAAATCTGGCACACACATCTACAGCAAAAGTAATATCTGGTCTGCTTGCAGTCAGGTACAGAAGAGAACCAATGAGTGCTCTATACTGAGTCTGATCCACATTTTCTCCAGACTCATCTGGATCCATGTTGAAATTTGTCATCATAGGGATCTTGGCTGCTTTGCTAGATCCTATTCCAAATTTCTCTAACATGTTTCTGATGTACTATGCCTGATTGATGAAAATTCCCTTCTCTATTTGCTTTACCTGCAGACCTAAGAAATAGTTCATTTCTCCCATCATAGACATCTCAAACTGGCTCTGCATGAGTTTTCCAAACTTCTCACACATCTTCTTGTTAGGGGATCCAAATATAATATCATCAACATATATTTGGGCCAGAAGGATGTCCTTTCCTTCTTCTTTCCTAAACAAGGTCCTATCAATCTTACCCTTAGTAAAATCATTGTCCAGAAGAAACTGAGATAGAGTGTCATACCATGCTCTGGGTGCCTGCTTCAGCCCATAGAGAGATTTCTTAAGCTTAAACACCTTGTCACCTTGTTCAAAACCAGGAGGTTGTTCCACATACACTTCCTCAATGAGAATCCCATTAAGAAAGGCAGATTTCACATCCATCTGGTACACTTTGAACTTCATGTGAGCAGCATATGCTAAGAACAATCTAATGGCTTCTAGTCTGGCAACAGGAGCAAAAGTTTCATCATAGTCTATTCCTTCAGACTGAGAATAGCCCTGAGCCACTAGCCTTGCCTTGTTCCTAGTAATGACATCATTCTCATCTTTCTTATTCTTGAAAACCCACTTAGTGCCTATCACCTTTTGATGTCTTGGTCTGTCTAACAGTTCCCAAACATCCTGTCTGGTGAATTGATTCAACTCCTCTTGCATAGCAACAATCCAATTTGAATCTTTCAGTGCCTCCTAGATGTTCTTGGGCTCAATTAAGGACACATAGCAACGGAATAAGGCAGCTAAGTTAAGAGTTCTTCTAGTATGGACACCCTTAGCTGGATCTCCTAATATCAGGTCATTGGGTTGATCAACCAGGGTTCTCCTTCCCATGGTCTTGCCTGGTTGACCATCTGCTGTAGTACCTTGGTGATTATCACCAACTACAGGAGAGCTTCCCCCTACAGGAGTTCCAACCTCTTCTGGTTCTGCTCCTTGTAAAGATTTCTGCTTCAGAGAACCAGGAGATGGGTTACCATCTGAATCTGAGTCTGAATCAAGAATAGGTGGATTGACCTTGATTACTCTGGGAGTAGTCTGATTCTGTGTCTCTCCAGAAGACATTACTTCCACCTTGCACTCAACAACAGATTCATAAAAAACAACATGAGGTGTTTCCTCCACACAAAGTGAATTCTTATTAAAAACTCTAAAAGCTTTACTGGTGCTGGAATATCCTAAAAAAATTCCATCTGCCACTTTAGTATCAAAGGTTTTTAATTTAGATTTCCCATTGTGATGAATGAAACACTTACATCCAAAAACATGAAAATATGAAACGGATGGGGTTTTACCTTTCCATACCTCATATGGAGTCTTTCTATGTCTCTGGGCAATTAGGCATCTGTTCTGGGTATAACAGGCTGTGTTGATAGCTTCTGCCCAAAACCTCTGTGGTGTGTTGTACTCTGCCAGAAGAGTTCTTGCATCTTCCTTAAGGGTTCTATTTCTCCTTTCTGCTACTCCATTCTGTTGGGGTGTTCTGGCAGCAGATGTCTCATGAAAAATCCCATGGTCCTTGCAGTAATCTGCAATGTGTGAATTCAAAAACTCTGTTCCTTTTTCACTTCTGATCCTGACTATGCTCTGGTTCTGCTCATTCTGAATCTGCTTGAAGAATTCTGGCAGCTTAGTGATAGTTTCATTTTTCTTAAACAAGAACACTACCCAAGTGTATCTTGAAAAATCATTTACTTTCACCAAGGTGTACTTCCTTCTACTGAAACTAAGAGGAGAAACAGGTCCAAACAGGTCCATGTGAAGTAGTTGAAGTACTTTGGCTGTGGTTGTGCTCTGGACATCCTGAAAGGTGGTCTTGGGTTGTTTACCCTTCTGGAATGACCCAAAAACCTGATCCTTCTTAAACACTTCATTAGGAAGACTTCGAATAAGACCTTTTCTGGCAATCTTATTAAGTGTTTTGAAGTTAAGATGGCTCAATCTTTTGTGCCATAACCAGCTGTCTTCTGCAGATCCTTTAGCAACCAGGCAAGCATTTCTTGGGCAACTGCTAAAATCTGCAAGATAAATATTACCCTTCCTCAAGCCTATAAGCAAAATGTCATTATAATCAGAAGAAAAGACAATGCATGAATCACTAGAAAACTTCACTGAATATCCCCTGTCACAAAATTGGGATATTGAAAGCATATTATGCTTGAGTCCTTCAACATAGTAGACTTCATCTACAGATACACCATTGAAGCTCAATTTTCCAACACCTCTGGTGACTCCATAGTTGTTGTCACCAAACATCACTCTTGGCCCATTCATTGGCTTGAAATCCTGGAGATGATCTTTCTGAAATGTCATGTGCTTGGAACATCCACTATCAATGTACCACACATATTTGCTTGAAAGTCCTTTCTCCAATGGGCTCTTATCATCCTGCAGAGAAATCAATTAGGTCCCCTACTGGTGCTGGGTCCTGATTGGTTAGTTGCAGGGTTTGTAGGAATCCAAAGATAAAGATCATCCCTTGCTGGATGAGGAGATCTTATCTTCCTTCCAAATCTATCTACCAGAACATGTCCTCTAACAATGACATATTGAGCTACTGGTCTGATCAGAACACCTTTTCTATAAACAGGTCTGGTGTATCTTTTCTCAAATCTGGCCTTTGGAATGACCTGCGTTAAAGACATGGTCTTAAAGGTCTGGTTGTAAGGGTACATCCTCGAAGAACCATCTCTGGTGTCATAACTACCCAGATCAGTTGGTTTTCTATAGATGGGTCTGGAAGACCTCCTCTGGTCCTGAAAATTGGATCTTTTCTGATGATAAAATTCTTTCTGAGTGTTCCTGTTCTGAAATATTCTTTGAGTATAACCCCTTTGAGATCCCTGAATCTGATTGAGGTTCTCTGGTTCAGTATATCCCCTATTCTGATTAGGTTTCCTCTAAGAGTTTCCCTTTTGAGGTCCCTTAATTTGCTTAGGTTCCACTCTATTAGGTATCCTCTGAGGTCTCCTAATCTGGTTAGGCATCTGAACAGAACCATCAATCTTCATAGGTTCTCCTTTCTGGCGTTTGTGCTCTAAGATTTCCTCTTCTAGTTCAGTGAACTCATTGGGAACTTCATCTATATGGTCAACAGAGTAATCATTAATCCAATTATGATTTTTAACTACTCTGTAACCTTTTCCATTAGGATCCTTTTCATCCCAGATATCTACCAATTCACCAGCTCTTTGAGACAATTTGCCTTTATTGCATAAAAATTTAGTAGATCTGGTTGTAATTCCAGAATAACCTAAACCACTCTTGTCATGCACCCTTTGAGAAGGTCCTTGTATCAGGGATAGAACAGTTGGAACTTCTCTGGTCTTGGATACTTCCATGATAGTTTGCTCAACTTGCTTTCCCTTGATAAGGTATTGGTATTTGGCCTTGAGCTCATTGAACTCTTCTTCCTGAGAGTTCTTTTCTTTCATGAGTCGATCTACCAGAGTATCTCTTTCTGTGATCTTATCCTGAAGTTCAGAGACTTCTTTGGAATGATCTTTCATGAGTTCTCTGGTGGATTTTTGATCATGAGAGAGGGATTGAACTTCAGCTCTGAACCTACCATTTTCTTTCTCAAGTTTTTAACATAGTTGAACACAATTTTGGAGATCTGATAGCATTTGTTGCATATCAGACTCTCTGGAGTTACCAGATGAAAGAGATAATTCAATATATTTGGAATTAGATAAGCATAGGGTAGTTTCATTTACCTCAGTGATGTCTGCCATAAGACATACATCATCATCTGATCCGAAATCAGAAGAAGAAGAACTGGAACTAGTATCCTCCTCTTCTACTTCTGCCAGTAGTGCTCTCTTGTCTGCATATCTCCTATCTCTTTTGAGTCTTTTCTCTTCTCTTTCTCCAGGAGTCAATTGTGGACAATCATAGCTGTAGTGACCTGGCTTGTTGCAGGTGTAGCAAGTGTTGTCTCCTCTGGGATTTGGACTTGGATCTCTCCTTCTCTGGTTGTACTCTGCTCTGGCTGGACTACTCTCTCTTCTCTGGTAGTTTGATCTGCCAGAACTTCCATCCCTCCTCTGGTAACCTGATCTTCCAGAGCTGCCTTCTCTCCTCCTCTCTGGAGTTCTGAATCTGGTCTCCCTTGAGTCTCCAGATGTTCTCTCTTTATCTGCTGCTTTGAAGGAACTCTTCCTATCTCTAGTAGATTCCTTCCAATGCTTGCCATACTTAGAACTCATCTTGTCAAGTTTACGGGTTAGAAGTGCTACCTGCTCCTTGAGACTTAGGTCATCTGCAGTAGACTCCTTAGTCTTGTCATCTAGCTTGATAGTAGAGGAGAAGGCAACTCCTTTCTGACAAGAAGAGGAAACCTCTTCTGTTTGATCCTCCTCTTGAAGGTCATTTTCGTAGGCTTTATGATCAGATAACAGAAGATGATGATCCAGAGTGTTGAGATCCTTGCTATCTTTAATCACAGTCACTTTGATTCTCCACCTGATGGTTAGTGAACGCAATATTTTACTATTTATTTCCTTTTCAGAGTAGGTCTTACCTAGGGCACTAGCCTTGTTAAGGAGATTTGTAAGACGCATATCCAGCTGGTCAATGGTCTCATCTGATTTCATTTTTAAAGTATCAAATGAGTGTTGAACAGCTTGAAGTTTGTTGTCCTTGATCTTCTCTGTTCCCACACAGAGTAGTGCAAGTTTGTCCCACATCTCCTTGGCAGTGGTGCATGTTCTGACCTTTTCAATCACCTCCTTTGTGAGTGTATTGATGATTTCAGTCCTTGCCACCTGGTCTAGGTTGTGCAATTTCCTTTCATCATTGTCTAACTCATCTTTCTTCTTGAGGATCCTTTGCCTGGGAACTCTGTCCTCAGCAGTTTTCTGGGCAGTTTCACTTGTTTCTTCTTTGGACTCTGACCTGCCACTATCAATAGGAGTCCAGTAAAATTTAATTGGACCACTCTCTACCACATCTGACATGCGGTGATGGATAGCTCCAAGATGATTACTCATCATGAAGCTCCAGTGGCTGTAATCCTCAAAGAAGAATTCTGGAAGCTTGCGGCTCTTATAAGAAGATTTTGAAGACATTTTTACCAATAAAAATTAATAGAAATTTAACCAAAACACAATAAAGAGCAATGGATCTGCCCGGTGACCACCAAAAAGCTTTACAAAGCAGTGGTCTTTTGGACACACTGCTCTGATACCACTTGTTGGTCCCACTAAGAAGATTAATTGCAGAAGCTTTGAGGGAAATGTCTTTAGCAAAGTCCTTTTATAAGAGCACTAAACAAATGAGATAAAACTGGAAATGAATAAAGCAGTAAATGGACCGGATATATAGTGGTTCGGACAACAAGTCCTATCTCCACTCTCCCTTTGATCAAAAGGGGTCTCACTAACCAACCAACAAACCACTTATGCACTGGAATTGTGAAGTAACAGTACCTTCTTACAAGCCCTTTAGATCTAACTTCAATCTAAAGTCTACAGCCTTCAACCTTATCTTATAGATGAACAGGTTGAGATCCAACAACTCCTTAAGAGTAAATATGAAAGTATGATCAGAATAAGAGTGCTAAATGCTTGATAATCAAAAGTTTGGAATGTGACTTCGTGCGCGTAGGATTCTAGAGCTTTTCTTGTGACTGCACTCTTGTATTTATAGAGATGATTAGGGTATAGCCGTTGGAGAGCTAATCTAATCAGATCCTCTATTTAGGGAAGTTTCAATCAATCAATTCCCTAATTGATTGATTTGGTTGGTGAGATCCTTGGATTGATTGACTTCAAACTTTCCAATCCTGGTCTTGTTGACTTGATTTGAATCACCAACGGTCAAGTGCTTCCAATGCCTAACTCTGATTCTCTCCAGAGAAGGCAAGACCATACACCAGGCAACCTCGATGTCTTCTGGTCCTGATCTGATTAAGAAATATAATGCTCAACAGAATCAGGAGATGATTCTGAGCATATTTTGTTTCACCAGACTCGTCTGGTCTGGGGAAGGTTCTCTGCCTCTGATCAGTCTCCTCTGATGAAGTCTTCTGGTGGAGTCCTCTGGTGAAGTCCTCTGGAAGATCTTCTGGTAGAGTCCTCTGGTGAAGTCCTCTGGAAGATCTTCTGGTTGGTCTTCTGGTGACTCTTCTGGTGAAGTCTTCTGTTCTGGAAGTTTCCCCTAGACTAAGTCCTAATCTAGTTCATCATCTGGCTAACAGGTCCAGATGGTCCTATTACATTCTCTGGTTTGTTTTAACTCATCAAAACTATATAATTTTTATCCTAACATTGGTACCAAGTGGGTCTTCAAGAACAAGAAGGATGAGAATGGTGTTGTAGTAAGGAACAAGGCTAGACTGGTTGCAAAAGGGTACTGTCAATATGAGGGAATAGACTATGATGAGACTTTTGCTCCAGTGGCTTGGTTGGAAGCTATCAGGTTGTTCCTTGCATATGCAACATACAAGAAGTTTAAGGTGTATCAAATGGATGGCAAGAGCGCCTTCCTGAATGGTGTAGTCAATGAAGAGGTATATGTTGAACAACCTCCCGGGTTTGAGGTTGGAGATAGAGTATACCACTTAAAGAAAGCACTCTATGGACTTAAGCAAGCACCAAGAGCTTGGTATGATACCCTCTCTCAATTCCTGACAGACCATGGGTTCAAGAAGGGAACTGTGGATAGGACACTGTTCAGGATCACTGAAGGTGATGACATTCTCTTGGTCCAGATTTATGTGGATGACATAATATTTGGATCACCAAATCATCAGCTCTGTGAGAAATTCTCTAAGCTGATGACTGGTAAATTTGAGATGTCTATGATGGGAGAGATGAACTTCTTCTTAGGATTGCAGGTCAAGCAGACTGATCAAGGTATCTTCATTAATCAGGCCAAGTATACAAGAGACCTGATTCACAAGTTTGGTGTTCAGAACAGCAATCCAGCCAGGATCCCTATGAACACAAATTGGAAGATGGATCCTGACACTGAAGGGACTTCAGTAAATCAGACTGAGTACCGAGGGCTGATAGGTTCTTTATTGTACCTGACTGCAAGTAGGCCTGACATTACGTTTGCAGTTGGTGTGTGTGCTATGTATCAGTCTGATCCCAAGAAAAGTCATATGGAGGCTGCTAAGAGGATACTTAAGTATTTAAAAAGGACAGTCAATTTGGGACTATGGTATCCTTCAGATGACAACTTCAAAACTGACAGGTTATTCAGATACAGATTATGGAGGTTGTAAGATTGATAGGAAATCAACCTCAGGGACATGTCAGTTTTTGGGAAGTAAGTTGATCTTGTGGTTTAGTAAGAAGCAGAATTCATTGGCTACATCCACAACTGAGGCTGAGTATATGGCTGCAGGTAGTTGTTGTGCTCAGATTTTATGGTTGAGGCAACAGTTGAGGGACTACCAAGTATTTGCTAATGAGGTTTCAATCTATTGTGACAACAATAGTGCTATAGCGATTACTCAGAACCCAGTGCTTCACACAAGGTGTAAGCATGTGGACATTAGGCATCACTTCATTCGAGATCACGTAGAAAAGAAGGACATTAGGATGGAGAAGATTCACACTGACAGACAAAGAGCTGACATCTTGACTAAGCCATTGGCTGAAGCAAGGTTTAAGGAACTGTCAGTGGAGTTAGGACTCTTAGATCCGGGAGACTCAGTCAGTGTAGGGTTCTAGGGGGAACTCAGGCCAGACTCGACTCAGCGAGGTATCAGGGTGCTACAATGTCTCCCTGACAGGTATGAGTTCTATCCTGACTCTTGTGAATATCAAGCGTCTCCTTGAGTCCTTCGTCCTGAAAATCTTTAATAAATGCATTCCATTTTCATTAAAAGCGCGCCTTTTCATATTTAAACCCACGCGCAACGGGGCATTTAATGCTTCAGTTACTTTTTCATATACGTGTCCGTTTTATACAGAATATGATTGACTTGGATAATTGATTGAAATTGAGATTAATCCTGGCCCTTCATTTCAAAACCTTTCAAATTCAGGAATTAATCTCAACCCCACGTCTGAGTAACTGACTTTGTCTTATCAATCAATAGTGCCATTGGAGGTCTTTACGCAAACACAAAGCACATCTGCACACTGAGTATTCTCTTGCTCAAAATTTTCATAGATTTCCTAAAAACCTCTACTTCTTTCAAAATCAATGGCACTTCTTAATTCCAACTGGACAACGGACAAGCTTGAGGATGTTGTCGATAACAAGCTGGTACACATGGAGCAAGTCATCTCCATGGAAGGTGCCTGTCTTACAGTGGAGGAAATCAAACCTGTTTTTAATTGGATTTCCAAAGCTGGGTTGGAAACATACTTCACCATGCGCCCCCTCTCTATACTTCCAAGGACGGTTGTAGAAGCCTACCTCAACATGTTCCTGCGTAAGGGAGAACTCTTCACCAAGGTGACTGCACTCAAGCCGACGGGGGAGAAGGACGGCGACCAGTCTCATTGAGAGAGTGGATGAACTTTTTGAAAGGAGTAAGGAGGCTGAGGAGTCTGCCGCTGAGATGGAGGAGGCTCAGCCTGCAGTGGAGGGAGTGGAGAAGAGGAAGAAGGTGAAGTTAGTGCTGTCAGGGAAGAGCACTAAATCTGGTACTGAGTCTGATCCCAAGAGAGTCAAATCTGAGGCTGAGGGAACTGACGATGACGTCAGGAAGGAGAGTGATCAGGGGGGGAGGCCCTTGAAGAGGCTTAAGAAGGGAGTCAAAAAGTCCCCTGCTAAGAGACTGTCTGTAGTGAGTGAGAGGGAGAAGTCAAGCTCTCCTAGAGCCTCTGACTTGGAGGAGGTGAGAAAATCTATCGAGACGGCTGAGTTGTTGCAGCCTGAGATAGTACCCACTCAATCACCCACTAACCCTGAAATCCAAACATAACCCAACCCTGACCCCACACCTCAACCCACCCAATCACCCCGTACCTCAGAGCCAAACGTTCCAGAGTCAGTGCCATCACCTCAGAGGCCTGACCAACCCTCAGATCCCACCATTCCCAACCCTGAAGATTTTCCCACTTACCCCAACCCAAAAGATTTCCCTAAAGCCACTTCAATTGAAGAGGATGACTTCCTGGTTGTGGAGGAGGAAGAGTTGGATGAGCATATGGCAGTAGGCATTCTGGAGAATACCCTAAGGGGGAACGCTACTGAATAGGCCTTCAAGTGCTGGCCTAGACTGACAAAGTATGGAGAACTTGCTGCTAACGTTATTAAGCTCAAAGTCTGGTTGGATTTTAAGCAATCCAACATGCAGGAGCAGCACATGTTAGTCGATGCTCGTGGATGGGAGCACTGGGAGAACGAGGAGGCAAGATTATGCTCTTATTTTGGACTGACTAGCTGGCTTCAACTGCTAAACTTCAAAAACCTGAGGGAGCTAGTCAATGACTTAATGTCCAAGAGTAAGGCTGATCATGTGTCAGATGAGGAGGAAGATAGGGATGGAGAGGATGACGAAGATGCTCAGGGTAAAGCTATGGAGAAAGCTGTGGAGGAAATGGCTGAGAAGGTTGATACGATGGTCCCTGAGTCTCAAACTCATGAGGAAGGTGTAAAAGACACTGGTGCCAAGGGTGGACCAGTGGCTGAGGATGTTTTGAACATCTCAGCCGCCGATGAGACATCTGTCGATGAAGGGATTCCCTGCCCTGAGACAAGGGAGAAAGATGTTGAGGCGTCTAAGAAGACTCCCAGTTCCGAGGGACAAGTTCCTAAGGTTCGAGATGGCATGGTTGAGCCTGAGCAGACGACCATGACCACTCAACAACTGCCTTCAATGCACCCTGAAGAAGGGACTGAGGATGCAGGGGCTGACAAGGGAAAACAGCCTGCCACTGATGAGGCCGAGGATGGTAATGAGGATTTGATCATAACTGGGGTCGGCCGAGCTGAATTCACAAGCATTGTGGAGGTCAAGAAGGAGAAAACCACAGAAAATCTAGCTGAGCTTCAGGAGGAAGTGATAAGGCTACGCGCTGAGAAAGAAGAGGACTCCAAGGCCCTAGCAAAACAAATTCGATGGACTAAATCAGCTTACAATACCCTTGCCAATAGGGAGCTGATTTTGTTCAAAAGAATGATAACTGACACGGCCAAGTCAGTGAGGGCTGAAAGGAAGCGCACCAAGAAGATGCTGAGACAAACCATAAAGCAGTTGGCTGAGAAGGATGAGCAAAGGAAGTAGGATCTCAATCAGGCCGTGGAGAAGCTTGCAGCTCAGGCTGGAGCCCTATTCACTCAGGTCATTAAGGACTCAGCGTCCAAGTTGGAGCTGGAGTCAGGACGAATTGCTCAGAATTCGAAAGATATTGCTGAGAGGCTGACTCAAGCAGATGATCGATCCGCCAGGGTGGAGGAGAGGATCGAGCAAGCTGAACAAAGACTCCAACTCTCCATGGAGGTCTTTGAGAATAAGGTGAATGCTGCAATCAGTTCTGTTTCTTTTGCAGGAACTGGTATCTCGATGGGAGTTAACTTACTGAAGGAGGGAATGAATGATGTTCATTCCCTAGCCTCCTTCGTAATTAACAGCGGATCTGACGCATTCCCATCCGAGGCCAATGATGATGCCAAAAAGGGGGAAAAGAAGAAGAAAAGATCCCGCCCTGAGGCATCTGAGGCAGTCAACCAAGGCGAAACCATTCAAGCCGACCCTGAGGCTAATCCTGAAGGGAATGTGCTGAGGGTAAGGAAGTCAGCAAGGTTGGCAGCAGTAGAGAAGGAAGGGGAGGAAATTGTTGCCAGGCTGAAGGCGGAGGCAGCAACGAAGGCAAAGGCTGATGAACCTTCAAAGCAACCTGAGCCAGTTCAGAAGTCTTCTCCCATGAGCACAAGAAAGAACCCCATCACTTACTCGGCTGAGGCGATGGCGGAGTTATGCGCTGAAGCGTGGGGAGATCCTTCTGAGAAAACTGAGGCTGTGCGCAGAGCTGAAATTGCACAAAAGAAGAAAATGTGCATCTTGGAGAAGAAGGTTGAAAAGCTGACTAATATCACTGAGCTTCAACAAAGAGAACTCGATGATGCGATGATCAGTCTGCTGAGGAGAAAGAAGGCGAAGCCTAGGAAGTACAGAAAGAGGCCCACAACAAGAAAATCAACAATTCTTCAAGTCAGAAGGCCGGATCAGGATTAAGGGAAGCCTATGTCGACGAGTTCATCTCCGAGGCACTGAAGGAGTTCTGGGCTGACGCGAAGGATGAGTTTGTGAAGTTATGGTATGTGGTGAAGAAATGGGGCGACACTGATGATATTAATGTCCACTTCACTGATTACATGATGGACAATCATCCTGAGTTGATCTAAAAGATACTGGAGGAGGCTGAAGCAGCTCAAGTCCAGGTGAAGGCTCCTGAGTTCACGATTCGAGCTCCTCCCTTAGTTCCTGGAACTCAGAAGCACAATACAAAGGCCATTATGATGGAAGTTTTGAAGATTGGCAAGGCTGAAGGGTACGTGAATCAACCTAGCAGACTTGACGAGTTAAAGGCAAGAGTCTATGCAGGATATGGACTTGAACCTGAAATGAGATTAGTCTAGCTGTTCACAGCTTTCTGTAATAGATTAGATTCATTGTAATCACCTTCACATAAATCAATGTAATCTATTACTTTTGCCCACAAACAAAAACTCATTGTCTTTTTGGATGTTATTTAAATTCTGTACTTTATCAAGAATTGCTCTAACACTGCCTTATCTTATAGATAGGTTCTTATATTTCCTCTAAGTGTTTTGAGGATCTTTTCAGTGTTTTGGCATCATCAAAAAGGGGAAAATTGTTGGGACTTTGTCAGTTTTGATTAAGATCCCAAAGCCCCTGAAAAGATGATTTGCCTTTTTGTTTGTCTTTATCAGGCTAGTCTTGGTTAGGTTTTGTACTTAGTCATTTTACATTTTACAGGTACTCAGTAAGAGGAGCGCTTACTGATGACGATCAAGACTTAGAGCCTGAAGACGGTTTACCATCCTGAACTTATGGCAGTTTTCTAAGCTGGCTGAGTAAGTCTCAGTGATGAAGAGTATGACCCTGAGGTCATTACTACTCAGTCCTGAAGGGAACAGGATGATACTGAGTTTATGGGAAGACTTGGAGTAGAGCCAAGCAATGCAAAAGGAATGTCAGCGTTAGGACAAGACTGGTGAGCTCAAGACAAAAAGAACTTAATAAGACAAGCCTGGAGCCAGGAATAAGTTCTGACATTCTCACCAACCTGATGACGTGGACCAATCCGAGAAGGACACGCACGTACGGAACCTGACAAGAAGACTGACTTCAGACTGCATTTTCAACGGGCAAACATTTAATGTGCATTTAATGCGACTACCTAATTCCATGCAAAGGACGGCTGCTGCATGAAGATATGTCCGTTTGAGCCACTCTACATAGATGACATGAAAGGCTATCTCTCCAACGGATAGTTTTTCAAATCACCTATAAATACAGAAGGCCTTGAACCCATTCAAGGTTACGGGAAATTTCCAAGCCAGAAATTACTCAAACTCTCGAGCACTCAAAGCATTCAATCTTTAGAAGAAGCACTCGAAACTCTCTAAATTTCCCAAGTGTAGCAACTGAGAGTTAATCTGTATTCCAAAGAGCGTACAAGCAATATCTTAAGCTTAGAGAGATTATCCAACCATTAGCATAGCTTTGTCTTCTAAGGATAATCTCAACCTAGTTGGAATCCAAACTGAAACCAAAACCCTAAGTTAGGTTAGTTGGGAGTAAGTCAGTTAGTGAGTTAGTAAGGAAGTTTGTATAGGTCAGTGAGGTTAGCTGGTCTTGGTGCACCTTGGCACGTTAAAAACAAGAATCCCTTGAGTGGATTTCTTGTTAAATCAGGCCGTGGACGTAGGAGCTTGAGTCTCTGAACCACGTTAAACTTGTTGTGTTCTTATTGCTTTGATATATTGCTTACCTGCCATTTCAACTGTTCTTTCATTGCATAAGTTTTATCAGGTCTGAATCAATCAGCCTGATCTATTAAAAAGAGCACTGCCCTTACTAAACACTTTTCAGTAGAGTAATCAGTTTTTCAGAAGAAAACTAAGCAAGACTTTAAACTTTCAGGGCTCACGCATTTCCGCACTGAACTTGAACTGATAGTTAGCCAACTGACCCTCACCCTAGTGTAGTCAGTTGGTGTATTATCAGCTCCTAGTTCTTTATCACTCTGAGTAAAGGGGACACAGTAAGGTTTTAAGTTAGAAAATTTGTATATGTGTATTCCCCCCCCATACACGTATTTCTCAGTCTTGTACCGGGACCAACAATCTCTCCTTCTGGGGCTGAAATCTCTTCTCTTCTCTGGTAACTAGAACCTGGTCTCCCTTGAGTCTTCAAATGACCTTTCTTTCTCTGCAGGTTTGAATGAACTTCTTCTGTCTCTGGTAGAGTCTTTCTAGTAGTTCTTGTACCAGTCATACGTAGTACTCATTTTATCAAGTTTTCTAGTTAAAAGTGCTACCTGCTCCTTGAGGCTCAAATCATCTGCTACAGGTTCCTTCACTGGCTCTTCAGCCTTGATGGTAGAAGAAAATGTAACTTCTTTCTGACCAGATGAGGTAGAAATCTCATCTGAGTGATCTTCCTCTTGTAGATCGTATTTATATACTTTCAAATCAGAGAAAAGCAAATGATGATCTAGAGTATTAAGATCCTTGCTATCCTTGATGACTGTGACTTTTTATCCTCCACCTGCTTGTTAGTGATCTTAAGATTTTATTATTAATTTCCTTTTCAGAGTAGTTCTTACCAAAAGCACTAGCCTTGTTGAGAAGATTTGTGAGACGCATATCCAGCTGGTCAATGGTCTCATCTGACTTCATATTGAAGGTATCAAATGAGTGTTGAACAACCTGAAGTTTGTTGTCTTTAATCTTCTATGTTCCTTCACAGAGCAGAGCCAACTTGTCCCACACCTCCTTTATTGTAGTGCAGGTTCTGATCTTTTCTATCACCTCCTTTGTGAGAGTGTTGATGATCTCTGTTCTGGCTACCTGGTCCAGGTTGTGCAGTTTTCTCTCATCATTATTCAGGTCCTCTTTAGTCTTGAGGATTCTCCTACGAGCAGTTCTGCCATCTCCTGTGGCACTTTCAGTAGTTCTTTCCTCAGTGGCTCTTTCACCCTCTCTACTGGACTCTTCTCTGGCATCAGACCTGCCATCATCAATAGGAGTCCAGTAAAATTTGATTGGACCACTCTCTACCACATCAAGCATGCGGTGGTGGATAGCTCCAAGATGATTAATCATCATGAAGCTCCAGTGGTTGTAGTCATCAAATGAAAACTCAGGCCACTTATGACTCTTAGAAGAAGATTTTGAAGACATTTTGAATGTGAATGAAAAAGATTTTATGTAATAAAATAAATAAGCAGTGGATCTGCCATGGTGACCACCAAAATCTCCTCAAAGCAGTGGTCTAGGACACATTGCTCTGATACCACTTGTTGGTCCCACTAGTCAAATCTAATGTGATGTGAAAGCTTAAATAAATTATCTTTTAGTAAACTGTTTATGCCTTCAAATAAGCGAAGCAATAAGAGTATAAAGCAGTAAAAACACCAGATATATAGTGGTTTAGATATAACGATCCTACGTCCACTCTCCCTTCTTTGAGAAGCCTTACTATCAACCAACCAACACACTATCCACTGGAATTAACAAGTACCAGCTCCTTGTTACAATCTAGATCAACCCTTCGTTCTAAACTTTCAATACTACAACCTTGTCTATAAGATGAACAGGTTGAGTAGATAATCTAACTACTAAACTCCTTATGAGTAGATATGTGTAAAATGCGTATAGAGTACTAAATGCTATGTAAAAATGATAAAGTTTGAATGTGTTCTTCGCGCGTGTAGAGCTCTCTTCATTGTAGCAACTCTTGTATTCATAGGGAGGATTAGGGTTTAGCCGTTGGAGAGCTAATCCAATCAGATCCCTATAAATGGAAGTTTCAATCAATCAATTCCATAATTGATTGATTGAGTTGGTGAGATCCTTTGGATTGATTTTTCATTGACTTTCCAATCTCGATCTTCAATTAGCATTAAATACACCAACGGTTGAAAAACTTCCTTGGTCAAACTCTGATTCTTCCAGAGTAGTGAGACCAGGTACCAGATGACTCCGAGGTCCTCTAGTCCAGAGTCGACTTGTGAAACAGTAAGTTTCTTAGATTCAGGAGATGATTCTAAGGCTTTATTGTTTCACCAGACTTGTCTGGTCTTCTAGACTCGTCTGGTTAGGGGAAGGTCCTCTGCCTCTAATCTGATCTTCTCTGGTGAAGTCTTCTGGTGGAGTCCTCTGGTGAAGTCTTCTGGTCTGGCAGTTCCCCCTAGACTAAGTCTTAATCTAGATCCTCATTTGGCTAACAGGTCCAGATGGTCCTATAACATCTTCTGGTTTGTTTCTAACTCATCAAAACTAACAACTTTTATCCTAACATAACATATTCACTAGTTATGATCAGGCTATAATGGTAAGACGTATTCTTGCAATGTAGGCGAGCAGATAGACTTTAGCTTTTTGGGTGGGAATCATGGGCGAGCAATTGGGCTGGCCTTTCAAATTTGCAACTGATAGTTTCCCGAGAATCCCTGAATCCATAACGATGTGGGCAGTGGTGACGTCAACCGCCGCCTACGCGTGTTTGTCTATTTGCTTATTGGGGCCTAAATATTTTTTACTATTTCAATTTTTGACCCCATTCCCCTCCTTATAAATACTTGATTTCTTTCTTCTTCATCCTTTTCACGACTCACTTTTTATTCTTCCGCCATTAACGACTTGTTTGAAGCTTTTCCTTGCAATTTTTGCACTTAATCCGAGCTTGTGCCGTGTGATTCATCTTTCCAATATAATACATTGATCGAATTTCTTAATTTATCTTCTTCGTTTTCTACGCCGTGTTTGTGACTTTTTGCATTTTCGGCCATCGTCTTTCTTCCTATTGCTATTGTCGTGCCACCACTTATCTTTTTTTCAAAGCTTTACCCCGTCGTTCATCTCTTTATCTCTGTTAGAATGACCTCTCCATCATCGAGTACCACATTGTCCGATAGAAATCCCGAGAAGAGACCTATGACCGATCCTATTATTTCCCCGAGACGATCTATTCACCAGGCACTGCACCACAACCCCTAGAATTTATTGAGGACACAAACTCGAATGCAAGTTTTGTTGTTCGCTCAGGTGGAAGGATACACTGCTAAGAAATTAGACGAGCAGTTGGTCGACTACCCACCTGCTCGCCATCGTGAAGAAGGAGACATGACCTCAAATCTGGGAGAAGATTTTGAAGAAGTGGCAGCCGAGATTGATGCCCCTGAAATGGCGGAGACTGAGGTTGCTCAAGCTACCCAAGGGTTGACTTGGGAGTTCTTAGAGGCGATAAACTTTCCTTTGCCCAAGGAAACCCCAAAATCGAAGATCCCAGAGGGTATTGCACGGGAGTAGGAATGGGCTGAGTATGTTGCTCGCCATTCCGAATCTTTTGTACGCCCTTCCCAAGTTTTTATGGATGCTCAAGAGACTTAATTCACTGCGAGCAAAATTGAGAGTCTTATTACCGAGGACAACTTAGAAAGGATCCGGGCAACCTATAAGATTCCATACGACATCTTTCTTTATGCCCCCAAGAAGGGAGAAACGGCTAATCGCCCTTCTCCTGGTTGTACCGCTATGAATCTAGATGTTCTAGGAGCTGGTCTCTCTCTGCCCCTGCACCCCGTCATTGGCCGCTTCATCGCCGATGTTAACTTAGCCATCACTCATATTACTCCTAATGGATGGAGTAATCTGCTCGCTTTTATGACCCTGTTCAACCTTGAGGGGTACAAAAATAAAATAAATATTATCGAAGTACACTACGCCATGACAATTTTTGCTCACCCCGAAGATGGAGAAGGGTGGTATTACATCAAGGCGAGAAGTGGGGTAAAATTGATCGAAGGAGTCCCCAATAAAGTGAAGAGTTGACAAAGGAAATTCTTCTTTATTGGGGATGATTGATGAGCATCTACCAGTTTCGGAGGCGGGGAGGCGCACACTTACTCACCTGAAGCCTATGGCAAAGTCAAGCGTAGGTTCCACCTTTTCTGCTTATAGAATGAGTGGGACTAATTTTAATTTTTCTTTCTTTGTTATTTTGCAGTTTTGCAAATTTTGAAGTGGGGACACCCGGATCTAAGTGAGGAGTTTCTCTACACACTTTTCGTGATCTCCCTTCGCAACGCTGCAGATCGAGATCTACACCATTTGTCAAAGGAGCAATATCGTAAACTTGCTCACTTCACAACTTGTCCGCACCACCTTGAGGCGCAAGCAGCCGTACCCGAGGGTAACTTTCTCGCTACTCTCATTCACTTTACCATATATCATTGTGATAACTTTATCTAACATTTTCCTCTTTTCATTGTAGAGCAAGAAGTGACAGTAGTTGTGCCCCCTGCTTTCGTTTTATTACAAGAGAGAGTTTGTGAGATGGCCTCCCAAGAACCTACGAGGAAGAGGATTGACCCTCCGATCACCCTTATCAAGCTCCGCAAAGGAGGCGAGCATCCTCCTCCTCGCCCTAGTGGCCAAACCTCCCGCTCTCAAACCCAACCATCTTCCTCTCCTCAACCTAAAGACCAAGGGAGAGGGAAAAAGAGACTTGTAAAAAGATGAAGCCCCTGTAGACCAATCTGATGACAGAGCTTCCAAACACTCCAAGGGGAGTGAGGAGCTGAGCAAGAAGTAAACAACTCCTGCTACTTCGAAGTCCACCTCTCTTGAAGTGGTGGACGAGCAGCAAGTGGCCGCCAGTGTTGCGGTGGGCAAGAGAAGAGGCTTCTCCCAAGACACTTCATACTTGGGCTGGGATCCTACAAGGGTCAAGGATTAAGTTGCTCGCCGTTTTTTAGCCTTGATCTTGAAATAATATTGTTTACTTGCACTTTTCTTGACTAACTCTTTTCTTAGGTATCAACCGGAGAATTAGCCCGGCCGAGTTGTGGTGCTTCACCACCTTAATTGTGTGAGGAGCGCTCTTCCTCAACAGGACATTCATGAAGCTCATGTGCAGCACGCCATCGAGCTAGTCTCCAGGTCTTGGACCAGATCAGCTGAAACTCTCATCTAGGGCTAGAGCATAAGCGATAACATTCGCCTGATGAGCTACAATGCCAGCCACGAGGCGATCATGGCCCAAAAGGTGCTCGAGCAGACCTTGGAGCTGGAGAGGACTAACCGGAGCTTGAGCCGAAAGATTGAGAAGATGGAGGAGGAGAAGGTTGTTGCCCTGAGGAAGAAGGATGATGAGTTCGCCAAGGAGCGAGCAGATTTGGAAAAGAAGGTAAATGCATCCTTGGCGAGCGAGCAAGCTGCCCTGGCAACCTCCGAGAAGATGTTTCTGGAGGTGAAGACTGCCGATCTTAGGGCAGCCAAACTGGAGACCTAGCGAGCAGATCTGGCTACTTGTCTCAAGGCGCGGAAGAGAAGGTAGAGCGCCTTGAAGAGGAGAGGAAATCCATGGTTGCGTATGAATTCTATGCCCAAGAGGTGATGGATAAAACCAACTTTGGGTACATATGCTCCTTCGCGGAGTGTATGATGTTTGTGCGTTTTGCTCTAGACCATGGGAATATGTGTTTGATTCGGTAAAGATGGACTTCATCGATTACGTAAAAGATAACCCCCCAGCACCCGGCTCCACACTCTTCATCACTGACCTGGCAGACATGGGCTTCACACTCGACATCTTTGATAAGGATGTGTTGATAGTGCCCCCTCAATACTCGGGTGAAGGGAATGAGGAGGCGACCAGAACTGACGAGCTTGACCCCTGACTTGATACTTCAAGAGTGGGAGCGAGAATCCCCTTTTGTACAGTTCTCCGTCCATCATGGTATACCTTGCTGCTTCCTTGGTCACTGTTGGTCCCAAAATAGTTATCCAGTGGAAACGTTTTGAGTTTATTTTTAATGAAAACCCTTTTTAAATTAAGTGCTAATAGAAAATGCAGAAAACTTAAAAGCATAAAGTAGAGAACACCAGATTTATAGTAGTTCGGACCAACTTGTCCTACGTCCACTCTCCCTTTCTCAAAAGGGGACTCTCTCTCCAACCAACTTACTCACGAACCACTGGAATTTGGAAGTACCAGATCCTTCATACAACTGCTTACAACAACCTTTCTAAGTAGTGAATAGGTTGAGTAAATCTCCAACTAAAAACTCCTAAAGAGTGTATAAACTTGAATGAACAAGGTGAGTGAGTGGAGAGTTCGTGTGCTTTGCGCTCTTACCCGACTCTTGTCTCTCTGATGAACTCATCACTATTCACTCATATTTATAGTTGTAGGAATTAACTAGCCGTTGGAAGCTAGAAATTCAAACAACCATAATTGGAGGAATATAATCAATCACATATTGATTATATTGATTGATTGATCTCCTCCATTGATTGGATCTTTTAAGATTGATACCAATCAATCAATCAATCCTCCTATCAGTTAACTCTCCAGATTGCTTCTTCTCCATCATTAATCTCCAAAATCTCCTTGTCTCCAGATAACACGCAGCCTCCATGTGGGTGAACTAATTCATCTCCATCATCTGATCAGGACTCGTCTTGTCTGGGGTCTCATCTGGTCAGGTAACACTTCTGCTCTGAACCTCATCTGGGAGAGGTCTTCTGGCAGACTCCTCTGGTTAGGCTCCTCTGGCAGACTCATCTGGTCAGGCTCATCTGGCAGACTCCTCTGGTTAGACTCCTCTGGTCAGTCCTCATCTGCTCTAGTGACTTTTCTGCTCTGGTGACCTATCTGCTCTGGTCTGGACACCTCATCTGGTCACCTCTTATCTGGTCTGCACAGATTTCTTCTCCCTCAACCAAAGACCTATTCTAGACCTAGACTAATCTGTAGCTGACTAACAGGTTCAACTAGTCCTATTACAAGTTCTTGTTTTAACATCTTCAAAACATCTAATCTATATCCCAACAGTCACCTTGCTAGCCTCCAAGGGGTCTTCTAGTTACTCGCTATCTTGAAGGTACTTGATTATGGGTATCTGACTTGACCGTAAAATACTAGCTTTTAACTAGAAGTTACCCCACAAGAGTATGAGATCACTGTAGCATAGACAAGTATAGGACCAAGTGGTATCGATCCCGTAGGAGGATTAGTATGCACGTAAATCCCTGAAAATCTATGTGTCGTAGCTAATATGAATGCGATTTAGGTAAAACAAAGAATATTTAAAATTCAATTCTAAAATACTACTAGCAAGAAAACAAAGAACAAATCTATACCAACTTCGATTAAAGTGCGATTAAGAGGAATGATGCTTTGGATATGAATCCCACCTTATACTAACAGAATTGTTCGGCAACTAAGATAATTGTGGTGTTCAAAGGATAATCCTAAGTGTGCAATAAACTAGGAGGGGTGTATTGGTTATAGAGTTTGTAGGATTTTTTTAGACTTTTAAAGTTTGGGGGTATTCAATCTAGATTTTCAAAAGTCTTTAAAAATCCTGAGGTATTCAATACGGATTTTAAAAAGTCTTAAAAAACCTTTAGGTATTCAACAGTCTATGGATTTTAATACTCCACCGATTTTCTTAGATTTCCCTTCCAAAATATGAATAGATTTCACTCTTCAAAATCTCTTCTAATAACCAGAGATTTCTACGGATTTTGAAAAGTCTTAAAAACTCTTTAGGTATTCAACAGTATATGGACTTTCTTTGATTCTTTTCCATTGGGATTTTAACGGGTGGGGACAGGGGGTCATTCCCCATCTCCGTCCCTACAAAATAAATGGCAAAAAAAATTCCCCCATCCCCGTCTCGCGGCGATTCCCCGTTCCCCGCCTACTTATTTTTTTATCTCATTTTTAAAATATAAAAAAATATTTAAATTAAAAACTTTAAATATACACAACAATTACTTTAAGTTGGTATTAAAAAAATTAATTTAAACAATTTGAAGAACCTCTAATTCTAATATTTTTAATTAACATATATACTAAAGCGAAAATAATATAATTTGGAACTAATAACATAACATTAAATAAAAAAATGTATTTTTTAATAAATAGTAATTGAGTAGGAAACTATGAAATATTTATTTGTAATTTACTTTAACATTAAAATTATATATAAATATATTAATTATATAAAAAATAATGCGGCTCCCCGCGGGGTACGAGACGGGGATCCCCCGGGATGAAAATACTATCCCGATCCCTGTCTACGGGGCAAAAAAATTCCTCGTCCCTGTTTGCTTTGGGGATTACCCGCCCCGTTGTCAAGTCTACTCTTCAAAAAATATAAATAAATTTTACTCTTCAAAATCTCTTCTAACAACCTGAGACTTCTAATGAGGGCGAGGTATAACAGTGATGGAAATGAAGATGAAATAATAATGTATTTTTTTAACTAATGTATTTTTTTTAAATAATTTGGATAATTTTTTTTTATATACAAGTGTGTCCCATATATATTTGCATCAATGGTTCTAGCGCCGGAGTCTATGTAAATCCATGTAAATCAATAAAAAAAATGTATTCCACAATCCTGTAAAGTCTATGAAAATCCAAATAAATCAATAAAAAAAGTCAGTCAAACTCTGCATGGAGTCTATAGATTTTCTAAATCCACAGAATTTTTAAAGTCCAAAAAAATCCAATAGAATCCCAATTAAAAACACCCCTCTAGGCAATCGCTTCTTTAATCCAGCACTAAGAATCGTAAAAGTAAAATCTCAGATACTTACTCCAATACTTGACTCTTACGAAACTTAACCTCACTAACTCACTAATCAAATTATATGAGTTGTGCTTAATTACTAAGGCCCTAATTCAACTAGGGTGATTCGGCCGTCCTCCTTAGATAAACCGGTTAATTACAAACCCCTTCAAAAACCCTCTTCTTAAGCCTATTCGTTGAGAAATAGTGATGTGGTCGTCCTCTCCTTAACAATTTTCGTACTTAATTCTATGATTATTCTAGAGTTTATAAGAAATATTTAGTAATTAAGAGAAATAAAAATCGTCACACCACGGATTATCCAAATCGCCTACCAAAATCCTAATTTCTACGAGTTCATCCTACCCTAAGCATACACGAATTTAGTTAATCATATTGATGGCCGATTCAAAAGAAATAGCTATGATAATCAAAGCCATAATCAAAATCAACAAGAAATTCAAGAACATATAACGAACTATTGATATCAATTGCAATTAAGAATCCAAAACTTGTACCCTGAGTATGTAAATAATCAGGAAAATCCATCTCAATAATCTTCAAAGAATTAATAATTAAGAAAAAGATAAACTGTGAAAGTAATAATCGTCTCGTGTTTCTCATGGTGTTGTAATCCATCTAATCTTCTCTCCCAAACCTTCAAAAGTATCCCAGGTATGTTCTAAGCTTTTTCTCTCTAAAAAATTATGTTATGGTCTCTAAAAACAGGGTTTTGCTTTGAATTTATACGATTTGGAAAATTAGCTCCCAGAGGCGCTCGACCAGCACCCCAGGTCGAGTGATTCTAATAAACTCGCATTGCACTTCTTTCATCATCTAAAATCGTGCTCGACCACGGGCCCTGGTCGAATGGCTCCTGCTCGACCAGGTGGTCGAGCACCTCAATAATGGCGCTCGACCGCCTTTGGTCGAGCGGCTCGTGCTCGACCAGAGGTTCTGGTCGAGCGGTTATAGCTTGCTTTTGCCCAATAACACTTTTTTCTCTCCCAAACTAATATTTTTTGTAAAACCTTCATATCTTCTCAACTAGGATTCTGTTTCATTCGATTCACAGTCCCACGAGCTCCCTTTTTTGCCCTCTTTCCTATCATGCAACCCAAAGAGTGAAATTGATGAGTTTATGAAAATAATACACAAATAATTCAAAAATATCACCAAAAGCACTCATAGTGTGGCCTAAATGAGCATCAAAACATCACAATTTCATGTTTAATCAGTATCCACCAGTCATTTTCTTCCATTTCTTCATCAACTTGATTGATCTTGTAATCATTGGTTGATGGATTGAGTATTCTTGTTAGTGTGACTTCGGACAACTCTGTTGGTCCTTTGCTGGTCGCCAGGCGAGCAAGTGCATTTGCTTGTGCATTGCTGTCTCTTGGCACTTGTTCAATGTATATTTGTTCGAACATTGAGGCCAGGTGAGCCACAATCTTCTGGTAAAATGCCATATTTTCATCTTTTGCTTCGTATTCGCTCCGGACTTGGTTGATAATCAGTTGCGAATCTCCGAAGATCTGCAACCTTCTTACTCCTACGGCCAATGCCAGTCAGAGTCCAGAAATCAATGCTTCATACTCAGCTTCGTTATTCGTTGCCATGAATTCAAAATGAATGGTTGAGGTAAACACTTGTCTATTCGAGCTTATCAAGACTATTCCTGCCCCCGATGCTGTGTTGGTGGATGAACCATCAACGTATAAGTGTCAGGGATGATTATGTACTCTCGTTAGATCTTGAGAGAAGGTTAGCTCAACTATAAAGTCGGCTAATGCTTTCCCCTTGATCGTTGTTCGAAGAGCATATGAAATCCCGAACTGGCTGATTTCCAAGGACCACTTTAGGAGGCGACCAGATGTGTCTGGTCTATGCAAAATTTGTCTAAGTGGAAATATTGTCAACACCTCCACCTGATGATCGAAGAAGTAAGGGCACAACTTCCTTACACTCATTACCAATGCATATGCTAGCTTTTCTGTTGGTGGGTACTTGATTTCTACTTCGTGTAGGGCATGGCTCACATAGTAGATGGTAAAGTGGAATTTCTCTTCTGCTCGGGCGAGCACTGAGCTGATCGTCACCTCTGAAGCTGCTAGGTGCAACTACAACTTTTCTCCTGGAGTTGGTTTGGCTAGTATCTTTGTATCACTGAGGTATTCTTTCAACTGCTCAAATGCTCGTTGACAAGCGTTCGTTCATTGGAACTTTCCTTTCTTGATGGCTTCAAGAATGGTCTGCACTTGTCCCCAGATCTTGAGATAAATCTATTCAAAGCTGCTAAGCACCCCGTTAGCCTTTGGATTCCTTTGACTGACCTGGGCGGCTGCATTTCTATGATCGATTTCACCTTTACTGGATTAGCTTCAATTCCTCGCTGGCTGACTAGGTGTCCAAGAAATTTCCTGAGTGTACTCCAAAACTACTCTTCTTCGGGTTTAACTTCATGTTATAGGCTCGGAGTATCTCGAATGCTTGGGCTAAATGCTGCAGGTGGTTCTCATTCTTTGGCCTTTTGACAATGATATCATCCACGTATACCTCCATCGTCTTGCCAATGTGTTCGTCGAACATCCTATTAACAAGTCTCTGATATGTGGCCCTGATATTGATCAATCCAAACGACATCCTTATTGGTGTAGAATGTTGTGTTCTCTTGGTCGCCCGGGTGCACTGCAATTTGGTGGTAGCCGACAAACGCATCCATAAATGTCAAGAGATCGTGTCCAGCTGTGTTGTCCACCAGTTGGTCGATGTGTGGTAACAGGAAGTTGTCTTTTGGGTAAACATCATTCAGATCTGTGAAATTGGTACACAACCTCCACGTCTTATTCAGTTTTCATACCAGCACCAGATTGGCCATCCATTTTGGGCATAAAGCTTGCCGAATGAGATTGGTTTCCAACAGCTTCTTAACCTCAACATTGAGTGCTTCGTACTTATTGGGCCCGTACTTTCTCCTTTTCTGCTGGACCGGTTTCCTCATTGGATCAATATTGAGTTTATGGTAGGCATGTTCAAGACTAATGCCCACCATATCCGCATGTGACCATGCGAACACATCGAGATTAGCTTTAAGAAACTCCTCCATCTTGGACCTGTATGGCTCTGGGAGCTCAGATCCGATGAAGAATTCAAAGTCTTCTCGGTTCGAGTCGACTTTTATTACCTCCAATTCTTCAACCGGGGTTGCTTTCCTTTTCTGTAATTTCCAGTGAGGATCTATAATAGGTCTTTCCATGTTTAGCTCGTCTTCAATCTCCATTAGTTCAACACCTAGTCGTGGTTCGAGATCTTCCACCTCTTTGTTGGCTGGGATTGTGTTTTCTACTTCGTTGCTAGCCAATGGGACCTCTTCGTTTCTTTCTTAGCTCAATTGCTCGTCCCCATGAACCTGCTCATCTCTGGGTATCTATTCATCCACTCCCATCATTTCTGTATCAATGGACTCCATAATTTTATCAAGGACGGAGGGTTCATCTTCGGCACAACTGCTTGACTGTTCGGTCATCATGGAGACCCTATGTTCTTTAGACTGCAGCTGAAGAATACATTCACGGGCTTTCTTCTAATCGCCCTTAATGGTACCTGCACTTTTGGAAGTGGGGAACTTTACACAGTAGTAGTACGTTGAAACAACAGCTTTAAATTCATTTAGAAAAAAATGACCGAGGAATCCGTTGTTACAACTAGAAGTTCTATCGTTCTGGTCAGTCTCCTTTTTGGGTCCTCGGCCGATACAAGCTCAACTGACAATCTAATAATCCCTAATGGAATTCTTACAGCCTCTCCAAATCCTAGGATTGCAGTCTTCAATATAGCTTGCATAGTCGCCCGACTGGTCCAACGTCTTCTTGAACATTATATTGGTGTAAGAACCTATGTCAACGAGCAAGCGGTACACCTTTGTACCCATGATGTTTGCACAGATGACTAACGAGTCATTATGAGGAGATAGGATTCCATCCAAGTCTTTCTCAGAGAAAGTTAAATCCATTATCTGCTTAGTTGATGAATTAACCCCTACCTCTTTCACTTGCGCAACTGCTTTCAGTTCCGCTTTCTTTTTTCTTTTTACAGGGATGGCCTTCCGTCTGAGCAGCCACCGACGGGCCCAATTGATTCTACCATTAAGATCTCATGAACTGGTTCCGCAGTGGCTGTTGGGATATTTTTCCTTGCTTATTCGCCCTGCTCATCTGTTCGTCACTATCTTCATCATCTGAACTGGTTAGCCTTATCTCCCAACTCCTTCTACAAAGCTTCTTGCATAGATATGTCAACTCCCGCTCTATGTCTGAAGTCGCCATACGTCTTTGGGCACGTCAAGTGCATTTCCTTCCAAAAGGTCGGTTCCTTTCTTCAGTCGGCCATCACTGCTGTTGTTCCCAAAAATATTATTTGTGGAAAGCATGTTATACTTAATTTTATGAAAAATCCCTTTTTAAAGTGCTAAAATAATTATGCAGAAATTAAAATAAATAAAGTAATAAAATGAATAACACAAGGATTTTTATAATGGTTATGATATAACGATCCTACGTCCACTCTCCTTTCACCAAAGGGGTCTCACTCACCAATCAACTTACTTACTCACTGGAATTGGGAAGTATCAGCTCCTTCGTACAACTTACAACAACCCTTCAAGGTGATGAATAGGTTGAGTAATATTCCAACTACAACTTCTAAAAGAGTATATATATTACTTATATGAACAAGGTGAGTGTATGGTGTGTTTCTCTATCTTTTGTGCTCTCTTGTCTGTCTTTCTTGTATTGAACTCATCACCATGCACTCCTATTTATAGGTGTCAAATAACTAGCCGTTGGAAGCTAAAAATTCAAACATCTATAATTTAAGGAATATAATCAATCATCTTAATTGATTATATGATTGATTGGTTGACTCCTTCTTTGATCTACAACCAATCTTCCTTGATATCAGTTGACTTCCCTTTCTTGACTCTTTTTATCTTTGAATCACAAGATCTTCTTTGTAGAGTAGTCCGGTAGATTAGTTTGGTAGAGTAGTCTGGTAGAGAAGTAGCCTGGTAGACTAGTCTGGTACACCTCTTCTTGTCTACCTCATTTGGTGTTGGTCCAAAAAAAAAGGTTATCCAGAGGAAAGAATTTTGAAATATTTTAATGAAAAACCAAGTTTTAAAGTAAGTGCTAAAATTGAAATGCAGAAATATGAAGTGCAGAAAAGTAAATGACACCAGGATTTATAGTGGTTCGGACCAACTTATCCTACGTCCACGCTCCCTTTCTACAAAGGGGACTCTCTCTTCAACTAACTTACGAACTTCTGGAATTGGGAAGTATCAGATCTTTCGTACAATTGCTTACAACAACCTTTCTATGTGATAAATAGGTTGAGTAAATCTCCAACTAAAAAGCTCCTACAGAGTATATATACGTGAAAAGACAAAAGTGAGTGAGTGGAAGAGTTTGTGTGTTTTTTGTGTACTCTCGCCCGACTCTTATATTTTGAAATCATCACTATTCACTCCTTTTTTTATAGTTGTAGGAATTAAACTAGCAATTCAAACAACCATAATTGGAGGAATATAATCAATGACAGATTGATTATATTTAGTTGACTTCATTTATATCAAGATTGATATCAATCAATCAATCAATTGCATCCTCTTATTAGTTGACTCTCTAAATTGCTTCTTCTCTATCATCAAACTCCAAGATCTCCTTGTCTCCCAATTACACGCAGCCTCCATATGGGTGAACTAATCCATCTCCCTCATCTGGTTAGGATTCGTCTGGTCTGGTCTGGTTAGGATTCGTCTGGTCTGGTCTGATTTGGTTAGTTTAATTTGTTCTTTCAGCATCAATAGTATAATTTAGTTTAGAATTAATTTCTCAAAAACCCAAAAACATACACTCATATTAACTACGACACATAGATCTCCAGGGATCTATTTGCATACACACTTTCCCTTGGGTTCGATACTACTTGGTCCCTATACTCACCCATACTGCAAGGATCTCATACTCTTGTGGGGTAATTACTAGTATACCTAGTATTTTGCGTTCTAGTCAATGACGTCGTTTCCAGAGAAGGCGATGTATGCTCATTAAGTAGGACTTGGAGATAGTTTAGTAGTTAGTAGTGAGTGTTTTTATTTTTATTTTGAGTTTAGTATTTCTCTATTGTTTGCCTGGTTGCGTTTGATCATTCTTGTTGAGTACTCAGGTATATGAAAACACGCTTGAAGGGAGAAACGAGCGAAGATAGAACTAAACAGGACCCTGAGACTATAGCTAGAAGGAATCAAGCCTTCCAGAGAAGGATGAATACCACAGGAGGTGATGACATGAATTTGGATTTAGGCGGAGATTTGGGTCTTGAGACAGAAGGGCTTAATCAGAATGTGAAGAGGGTTGAGGGAGTCAATAATCCAAAGCTAGCACCCCAAAGGGAAAGAACCAACCAAAACCCAAACCCACATAACCAGAGCAATCCCGCTGAAAACCAGAATCATGTCATCAACCAAAATCCATAAAATCCAAACAACCCATTCAACAACCCTGTCTACCAACACAACAACCCATCTTATCCTTACCAATACCCATCATATCTGTATCCACCATACTACCCTCCACCTCCTTCTTATAACCAACCTCTCATTCCACAAGTACCTCTACCACCAGTCTATCCTCAACACATTTCTTAGAACACAGACCCTGGAATGGCAATCAGAGGAAGGTTTACGGCACAGCCGCAACGGTATTATGATGGTGTAGCATTGCCACCAGTGGAGGCAAATAACTTTTCTATCTCCCCAGGAATACTGAAGATGCTAGTCGAGAATCAATTCAAGGGGGAGGTCGGAAAGGATAATCCTCATACTCACTTGAGGAATTTTCTGATGATTGCCTCAACTTTCAACCATAATGGCATGTCTGAAGATGCCAAGAGGCTCAGGTTGTTCTAGTTCTTGTTAACTGGAATTGCGAAAGAGTGGTACGATAACACGCTCCCACGGGGGGGTGTAACCACATGGGCAGAGCTCGAGCATCTGTTCCTCGAGCGATTCTATCCTCCATCTAGAACGATCAAAGCAAGGATAGAGATCTCGCCTTTCCAGCAGAAGCCAGTAGAGGACTTACGTCAGGCTTGGGAGAGATACTATAATATGCTTATTGAGTGCCCGTAGCACGGGTACAATGAAGGTGACATCATGGCTTATTTCTACTGTGGAGCCAACAAGGCGGGTCAAGGCCACCTTGATGCATGTGCTAGTGGAGCATTCCTGAATAGTGGTGCAGCTCGGTGTAGAGAGATTGTTGATAACATTGTCAAGAATGCGGGGCAATGGAATGAGGCACAAGAAATTCAGTGAGCTTATCAGATGGATGAGAGTGAGGGTACTAGAAAGTTGTTGATGGCGATGATGGAGAAGATAAGTAACTTGGAGGTCGGCCAGAGTTTGAATGGGTAGATTAATGTGATGAGTGAGAAAGTAGACCAACCGGCGAGCCAGTAAGAAGTGGTAAACTAAAGGGGAAGGCCTAATTACAATCAAGATGGATACCAACAAGGTGGCAACCAGCAGGGAAGACCTCTCTACGGTCAACCGTTTGTACCACCAGGTCCAAAACCTCCTCAAAATCAGTGGAGAAACAACCAAGGTTATCAAGGAGGCCAGTAGCCTCCTCAGAACCAATGGAGGAAGAACGATAATTTCTCATATGCCAATCCTAAGTCAGGAATCACTGTACCTCCCGGAGTAGATCCAGGTTCAAAACCTCCAGGTGGTGAAGGAGGTACCTCGACCGAAGAGATGTTGCGAGCGATCCTTCAGAAGGTGGAAGAAGGGAGTAAGAGATTATCTTCATTGGAGTATGACGTGAAGGAATTGCATAAGAAATGCGATCAACGTGATCAAGAATTTCAAAAGAGAGACATGGACCTGAATAGAGCTCAGCAGGAAAATAATCGCAGGTTTACTTCTATAGAGTATCAAATTAGCCAAATTGCAAAGTCCCAAACGAGAGAGCCGGGTAAATATCCCTAAATGCCCGAGACGAACCCGAAGGAGCAATGCAAAGCTATTGAGTTGAGAAGTGGGACCAAATATGAGGGTCCTCAAATGCCTGCTGATTCAGAGACGCCCCAAGGAAAGATTGAGACGAAGGACAAGAACATAAGAAAGATGGAGATGAGATAGTTGAGGTAGAAGTTGAGAAGGAGGGTGATATGGATGAGTCCCAGAAGGGCAAAGACCTTGAGGAGGAAAAGATTGAGGAGATTGAGAGAGTTCCAAAGTGGAAAAAGGCAAGAGAAGCAAGGAAGAATGTGAAAGAGACCGAGCGAGACGAATGGGCGGTACCCAAATCTATGATACCCATCCCATATCCACAGCGTTTTATGAAAAAGAAATTAGATGAGAAATTCGCTAAATTCCTTGATGTGTTTAAAAAGCTACATATTAGCATACCTTTTTATGATGCTTTGGAACAGATACCTAATTATGCCAAGTTCCTGAAGGACATGATAGCTAAGAGGAGGAGAGTTGATGAGCCCAAGCTGGTGCAGCTGAACCATGAGGTGAGTGCATTAGTGCACAAAATGCTTCCCCCAAAGTTGAAAGATCCCGGGTGTTTTATGATCTTATGTGATATCGGGAATGGAGTCAAGAAGGGAGCGTTGTGTGATCTTGGAGCGAGCATTAATCTGATGCCATTGCCGTTATTTAAGAAATTGGAAGGTGGAGAACTTCAGCCGACAATGATGATGCTTCAACTCGCCGACCGGTCTATTACTTGACCTCAAGGTGTAGTTGCAGACGTCCTTGTTAAGGTAGGAGATCATATTTTTCCAGCTGATTTTGTGGTGCTTGACATGGAGGAGGATTGATAAGGCCTTTCTTAGCTACGGCCGGGATGGTGTTAGGTGTAGCGAATGGGAAGATCAATTTGAAAGTTGATAATCAAGAGGTGAATATTTCCCTATACGAGGCCATGAAGTACCCTATGGAGGAAGAGAGTTCGGAATTGAAAAGAGTAGACGTGGCTAAATTGGAGGGAGAAGGGGGAGTAGGTAAAAAGAAGCCAAAAATCAAGAAGTGGGTACCTCCGTGGAGAGCTAAGAAGAAGTTGACACCACCACCAGAGGTGAATAAGGTATTTAGTAGTGGATGCATTGAGGTTGAGAAAGAAGCAAAGGAACTCATGATGAAGGGGCATCAAGGAAAGGAATTCAACCACCACTCTTATGAGAGTAAGGGAGGTAATTTTGAGTATCATGTCCCATAAGCTCCTTTGAGCTCGGTCCGGCATTAGGACCTTAAAAATAGCGCTGTGTGGGAGGCACCCACTTTTATTTGCTTTTGAGTGTTTTTAGTTATTAGAGTTTTTAGTGTTGGTGTTTTATTTTGAGTCGTAAGTTCAAACCTCGTACTTGAGGGTTTTATTTTGTAGGCTTGCCTTGAGGGTGAAGGAATGCCCAAGAAGTGGAGATTGAAGGGACTAACTCGAGACAAGTGAGTGTGCCAAGTTGTTGAGAGAAACTGAATTATTTGGATGAGGTAACCACCACCTCAAACTTAGACCACTTCACAAGGTCGAAGTTTGGGGGATGGAGTATTTATGTGTTTTATGATATATGCACAGGCGCACACCCTCTCTTTGAGTTGAGTTTGGTTATATATTGTGCCTTGAGATGCCCCTTGAGCTGATATTGCTTTGATGTGCTACTACATATTTCATGCCTATCAATTCTCTTATGCTTGTTAATTGCTATCTTTGAGTGTGAGTATGAGTTGGTGAGTTGTGAAGTTGAGTCTGAGTCTGAATTGTGTGAGTGTTTAGGAGTTAAAGTTGATTTGAGAGGGAACTCGTATGCTTGCAAACTTTCCTTTTGAGTACTTGTGTAATGAGAGTGAGAATTCACTAAGACTAGCATGGATGTGAAAGCTGTGAGACTTGGGCCTTTTAGAGATTGAATTTCATTAAATTGATCTCTTCGTTTGTGAGTGGATCGTCTCCTTAGAGGATGCTAGAACTTGTGTGTGCTCTCGCTTCTTGATTGTGTCTAGTTTGATATGCCGAAAGTGATATTAGGCCATCTTTGATTTGATTGAGTCACTAAGCCTAAATAAGCCTACCAATGACACTTATCCCTTGTTAGCCCTTTTGAGCCTTAGCCTATTTATTTGCTAACCCATTTGAACTAGTCTAAATTCTTAAACTCTTTTTATTCAAATTTGAGTGGAGGATAGAAAAAGTGTGAATGAGAAGGGATCGAGTAGAGATGAGAATGCAGAAATATTTTGGTTGAGTATTATAAGAAAAGGTGTATTGAAGCTTTGAGGTGTGGGGAAGACCAAAATTTTGAGAATGAGCAAAAGAGAATATGAGCTCATGTGTGTTGTGAAATAAAAAAAAAAAGAAAAAAAGAGTGAGGTGATTGAAAAAGTGAAACGAGTTAGAAAAAAATTGAAGTGTTGAGAGTAGTGGAATTGAAAGTGTATTGCATGAAGATGTTGAAGAAGTGTGTTCCTTGTATCGAAATACCGAAGTTTGATTTTCTATTCTCCATTCACTTGAGTCACTTATTCCATATAGTTATCCCACCTGTCCAGAGAGTCTACGTTACAACCTTGATAAAGTCCTTTTTGATTCGGCATGGATTCTAGAGTATGGTCGAAGCTGAGAGTGCTTACAAGCTTATGGCTGCTTATATGTGTGATTGATTGATTGAGTGAGTCCCTTAATTTTGCTAAACACTTGTGAGGGAGTGAAACACATCGTCGAGAGCACATCCATGTTTGATTTTGGTGGTTCTTATTGTTTATGCATGAGTATGATGAAGGGGGTGAGTTAGTGTGTGAGTGATCGATCTTTGAAGCTTGAGCTCTATTTACTTGCATGACTTGGTACTTTGATTCATTCTTAACAATTTCACTTGACTTATTATTTCATTGCTTGAGGACAAGCAATATGGTAAGTTTGAGGGGGTTAATTAGGCGTGAAATTGTTATGTTTTGTAGCCCGATTTGCCCTTATTTTGAGTGTTTTTTATGAGTATTTAGAGTCATTTGAATATCATTTTCATAAACTCACTAATATATCTTTTTGGTGTTTATAGATGGATAGAGGGCGAAAAGAGGAGTTCGTAGGACTTTGAATCGACCAAAACGGACTCCCGGTTGAGAAGTTATGAAGGTTTTACGAACATGTGTACAACCATCGGTCGAGCGCCACCGCTCGACCGGAAGAACTGCTCGACCAAATGTGGTCGAGCGCCACTGCTCGACCTGCACCAGTGCTCGAGCGTTTTTGCGTATTTTCGGCCCAAAAATGCCCAAATTCGATCTCAAGCCTATATATACCCCTTCCAAGCATATTTTTACATATCAACACATATCTACACATATTTACACTCGTTTTTCGAAGGAGAAAGCTTAGAGAGAGTTGAGAAGAGTTTTACAACTTGTAATCGAGGTTTTAGCTTACGAATTCATAGTTTAATTATTTCTTTGAACCTTTTAGTTTAATTCTTTCTTTCTTGAATCTTTTAGACTTATAAACCCTAGTTTTTCCATATTTATATTGAGATTTTGAGTTATTCTTTTGTTTATGCTTTTCAATTCTTTTGTTAATTCAATTATGCATATGTTTATTGTTCTTGTTATTGCTTTTGTTATCCAAACCACCATGTTAGGCTAGAACCCTTGCATACTTGGGATAGGATGAACTCGTAGAAGTAGAACGATGGTACGTAATTAGGATAACTCGTGATGTTTAGTTTTGATTCTCTTAATTAATGAATGCTTAAAATAAACCCTAGAATTATCTTTGAATTGAGTACGAAAATTGTTAGAGATAGGACAATCTTCTCACTCTTTAATAACTAATAGACTTAACGAGAGGGTTTTAGAAGGGGTTTATCATCTACCGGTTTATCTAGGGAGGACGACCGCATCACCTTAGTTAAATTAGGGTCTCACTAATTAAGCACAATCCATGAACTTGTTTAGTGGATCAGTGAAGTCGGTTGATAGGACGAAGTATTAGGGTTTAATTCTTGAGCTTTTAGTCTTTCAATCTAATACATAGGATTATTTCTTGCACATCACGATTATTCTAGTTATCGTACCAACTCCGTTAGTATACGTAGGAATTTCTATCCTAAGCATCACCATCTCATATTTGCATACAACCCTCAGTTAATTAGTTTAATTTGTTCTTTCAGCATCATTAGTATAATTTAGTTTAGAATTAATTTCTCAAAAACCCAGAAACATACACTCATATTAACTACGACGCATAGATCTCCAGGGATCTATTTGCATACACACTTTCCCTTGGGTTCGATACTACTTGATCCCTATACTCGCTCATACTACAAGGATCCCATACTCTTGTTGGGTAACTACTAGTATAACTAGTATTTTGCGTTCAAGTCATCTGGGTCTTCTTGTAGAGGTCTTCTGGCCATCTCATCTGTTCAAAGCTCATCTGTTCAGACTCCTCTGATCAGACTCCTCTGGTCAGACTCCTTTACTCAGACTCCTCTGGTCAGACTCCTCTAGTCAGCCTCCTCTGGTCAGATTCCTTTGCTCTGATGACTTATCTGCTCTGGTCTGGACACCTCATCTGGTCTACTCAGATTTCTTCCTCCTTACCCAAAGACCTATTCTAGACCTAGACTAATTTGTAGCTGACTAACATGCTCAGCTAGTCCTATTACAAGTTCTTGTTTTAACATCTTCAAAACATCTAACCTATATCCCAAAAATTTCCCCTTTTTGATGATGTTAAAACTGAAAGAACTGAAATAAAACAAGACAAGAAAATTTGAAATAACAAGATAAAGAATCTAGCAGGCTGGGTCAACTGATCTTCCCCCTCAAATATGCTCAGCTGATATTTGGGGCAAAACTTCAGCTGGTCTTCTTGTGTATCTGCACGCAATCAAGTTTTTAGTACCCTTCTGGGTCCAGGGGGTTAGCACAATATTTTGGAAGCCACAAGAATAGATCATCCCTTTTTGGATCAGGTGATCTTATCTTTCTTCCATATAAGTCCACAAAAACACACTGAACATAAGAAGCTTCGACATGGTTATTTCTTCTAGAGGCTCTTCTTCTCTTATGAGGTTGTCCAGTAGAAGGAATAACTTATTTTAAAGCAACAGTCTTGAAATTCTTTTGATAAGGATAACTTTTACTAGAACCATCAAAAGCTCCAGCTGGTCTGGCAGATGACTTGAAAGTCTTCTGCAGCTGAGTAGGAGTCAGCTGGTTCTGCCTCTTTTGAGAAGATCCAGACTGTCTTCTACTCTGCTGGCCTGGCTGAGGTCTTTTATTCTGGGTATAACCCTTCTTAAAATTCTTCTTCTGCCTTTTGGTTTTTTAAGTTTTGGTACTCATCTGCCTATTAGGCTGAGTTGCCTGGTCAGCTGACCTCTTACCCTTATCAATAAAATTACTAGGCCGTTCTTCTTTCAGAACATGTGAGGATTCAGGTTTGTTATAACCAATGCATGTCTTACCATGCTCTCTTTAAGATGAGGCAGCTATGTGTGACACAACATTACTTGCTGTAGTCAACTGCTCCAATCTCATCTTGAGCTTGTCCTCACTTTCTCTTACAATTTTGTTTTGATGGAAGAGTTCATCAAACTTAGCTTTAAGCAGGTTATATTCATTGTCTTTCTCAATATTTTCAACAACCAACCTTTCTATCAGCTTAACTTGTTTAGTACACCTGGTTGTCAAGTCAGAAGACTCTTCGACCAGTGTATGATTTTGTTCAGCTGGTAGATTAGCTGAGTTGTCTAGACATTGTGAAAGCTTCTGATTTTCTGCTTTCAGCTTTGTGTTCTCATCTTTCAACTTTTGATAAGGTTGTATAGATTTTTGGAGATCTAATAGCAATTTTTGCACATCAGACTCCTCTGGTTGTTCAGAAAAAGAAGAAAAAGAAGAAGAAGAGGGAGTTCGATTACATACCTCGTCTGTCACTAGACATATATTTTCGTCTGGTCCAAAATTTGATGATGAACCAGAAGTGGATACCTCTTCTTCCTCCACTGTGAAGCTTCTTTTGGAGTAACTCCTAGTGTCTCTTTTATTACTTCTCTTTGAGCCCATTTCTGCAAAAATTGTTAGACAACAAATATTTGGGTTTTCAAAAAAAATTGGATCTGCCCTGGTAACCACCAAAAGATTTTCAAGACAGTGGTCTAGGACACACTGCTCTGATACCACTTGTTGGTCCAAAAAAAAAGGTTATCTAGCGGAAAGCGTTTTGAAATATTTTAATGAAAAACCAAGTTTTAAAGTAAGTGCTAAAATTGAAATGCAGAAATCTAAATTGTAGAAAAGTAAATGACACCAGGATTTATAGTGGTTCGGACCAACTTGTCCTACGTCCACTCTCCCTTTCTCCAAAGGGGACTCTCTCTTCAACTAACTTACGAACTTCTGAAATTGGGAAGTACCTAATCCTTCGTACAACTGCTTACAACAACCTTTCTATGTGATAAATAGGTTGAGTAAATCTCCAACTAAAAAGCTCCTACAGAGTATATATACGTGAAAAGACAAAGGTGAGTGAGTGGAAGAGTTCGTGTGTTTTTGGTGTGCTCTCGCCCGAATCTTATATTTTGAACTCATCACTATTCACTCCTTTTTATAGTTGTAGGAATTAACTAGCCGTTGGAATACTAGCAATTCAAACAACCATAATTGGAAGAATATAATCAATCACAGATTAATTATATTTAGTTGACTTCATTTATATCAAGATTGATATCAAACAATCAATCAATTGCATCCTCCTATCAGTTGACTCTCTAAATTGCTTCTTCTCTATCATCGAACTCCCAGATCTCCTTGTCTCCAGATTACACGCAGCCTCCATGTGGGTGAACTAATCTATCTCCCTCATCTGGTCAGGATCCATCTGGTCTGGTCAGGGTCTTCTGCTCTGGTCTGGACTTATCTGCTCTGGTCTGGGTCTTCTTGTAGAGGTCTTCTAGCCATCTCATCTGGTTAGAGCTTATTTGGTCAGAGCTCGTCTGGTCAGACTCCCATGGTCAGACTCCCCTGGTCAGACTCCTCTGGTCGACTCCTCTAGTCAGACTCCTCTGGTCAGACTCCTCTAGTCGACTCCTCTGGTCAGACTCCTCTGCTCTGATGACTTATCTGCTCTAATCTGGACATCTCATCTGGTCTGCATAGATTTCTTCCCCCTTACCCAAAGATCTATTCTAGACCTAGACTAATCTGTAGCTAACTAACAGGTTCAACTAGTCCTATTACAAGTTCTTATTTTAACATCTTCAAAACATCTAACCTATATCCCAACATCTGGTCTTCTACCTCATCTTGTCCGGAACTCATCTTGTCCAAGACTCATCTTGTCCAAGACTCCTCTTGTCTAAGACTCCTCTTGTCCGAGACTCCTCTTGTCCGAGACTCCTCTTGTCCGGGACTCCTTTTGTCTGGAACTCCTCTTGCCTGGGACTCTTCTTTTCTTGTCTAATTCCCTTCCCCCTTAACCTAAGACATATTCTAGTCCTAGACTAGTCTGCAGCTGACTAACAGGTTCAGCTGCTCCTATTACAAGTTCTTGTTTTAACATCTTCAAAATATCTAATCTATATCCCTACAACTGCTACTATCTTTGTGTCCCTATTCACCATTTCACCTTCCAAGAGAACTTTATCGAACCTTTCCAGGAATATTCTATCTAACTCCTCGTCCCCTTGTTTCATGTCCTCCAACCGGTGCCTTTGTGTCAGATAAGACCCGGCAGTTGAGAAGTGAGATAGAAACTCCTTGCTCATTTGTGCAAAGGAGCTAATGGAACCGGGAGCTAACACAGAAAACTATCTATGAGGTCCGTCCATGAGGGCGAGTGGGAAATTGTGGTACTGCATAGCGTATGTGGCCTCCATTGAAATCATGAAATCTGAATACTTTGTTAGATGGACTTTGGGGTCCGATGTTCCCTCATATAAACTGATAGCTGGGAATTGAATCTTCTTCTGGATCGGCGCAGTTGATCCAACTCCTTTTTGTGACTACAACTATTTTTGCAATTCCTGTATTGCTCTCTTCATAGACTGAAGCTCATTAGAAGTCCTCCCGTTGGAAGGTTGTTCATCATGATCGAGTTCTACGACTCTCTCTTGACGCAGTTCCTCACCAATGGGATGTTTCTCTTGAGTTGCCTTCCTAGCAATATTGCTAGCTCCATGGGGTCTCAAACAACCAAAAGCTGGCCTTCAGATTTGGTCATGTACTGAGGGGCAAGCAATTGTGCACGCTCGCTCCTCATTCACCGAAGATGGTTCTCTTCTATCCTTGTTTCTTGTGCCTAACCTTTCCAAGGCACTGGTGCGCGAGGTACTCTTGCTCGACTACTCGACCCGACTTAGGGCTGACTCTCCTCGGCTCTCAAGTCGCTCACTCATAGGAGCTTTCCCTTTATTTTTATGAGCTTGAGCATTATCCGCCTCATCCTGCTGCCTATCATCCCTCCTCTTGCTCCGTTGCACACCTGCTCGATTGTGCTCTTCCGGGGCTCTTGATGGTCCGATGGGCTCTTGCCGTTTTTGCAAAGATTGAAGTATCACAATTGTCTTTGCAAATTCATAAGGATTTTGGGCGAGAGCCTCTAATTCTGAAGGGAGGGTATCGATGGTAACTTGAACATTCCTACAAGAAGTTGCCCGCACGGTTCTCATATGTCCACTTGTAGACGAAACCCTAGTCTGAGGGTTATGACTAGACGCGTTTGATGATCTCGCTTCTTGTGACCCCGTCATTTCGATTGCTTAGATGTGTGTTAAGGATGATGAATGAAGATGATTTTGTGTTTCAATACTACTTATTTTAAGGGCAACTAGCCTTGCATGTGCAAATGTGGTTGCTTACAAACTCTAATTCACATATGCATGCATTCAAGCACTCTTAAAACAGTGTACGAATACCACAAATGTTAACAAAGTCCAAATAAACCCAATTTCCGGAAATTGTACCCAGATTCCGGCCCCACTTTACAGATATCGGGAAAAATGTGTTAATTTTGCTTAAATTCTTCAACACTCGAAGGTTCGAACCCTCCTTCTAACGCCAATTGTTGATGACCTTAATTCAATTTAAAGGTTTAGTGATTGTTTTAGCTTAAGAAGGTCACCAAACAAGATCTAAGATGATAAATTTGGATAAGTAATAATCAAGAGATAAATTGGCAGCAATTTAGTGTAATAATGGAAGTTATGTTTTTATATCTGAGGAGGTATTTATAGACACCTAAGCAAGTAGGAGGTGTCATCTCATTAGCCATCCTTATTTACATATTGACAAGTGTTATGACACTTGTTTATCCTTAAGCTATTATATTTTATACAAATGACAGGTGTTTAGACACTTGTTTGTTTCTAAAACAATGCTTAGTTAGTGGGATTTGTGGCTGTTCTTCGAGATGCTCAACTGCTCGCCTGCATGTCTACATGGTGGGTACTTGAACCTTCTCCTCCTTAGCTGCTCGCTCAACTTCTCTTATGTTTTGACTAGTTACTTGTCTGAGTGGCTAACACTTTGACCAACTGCTCGCCCTTTATCGTTTTGTGCATCTTCTACTCAGCTGCTTGACCCCTTGTATTAATTATTCATTTCTTCACACTAATCCCTGCTTAACTGCTCGCCTATCAACAGATCACTTCATATATATCTTTGTCCTGCTTTTAATGGGGACCATTACTAGTGGACCGTGGAAGTAGTTCCCCGAATTAATTGGTTCCCGAGCTAGAAACGTAAACTTAATTTCTATTTAAAAATTACTTAAACAATAACACTCCACATGAACAACCTAATGATACTTGAAAGAAAATAATTAACGTGATTTAAATTCGTATAAACTTTTGTCAATAACTTATATGGTAAAATCGAAAATCTAAGATAATTGGGCTTTAATTATTAATTGTTGGTTTAATTGCAAATTAAATCACCATCTTAATTGAAAGTGCATTTTAATCTAACTTTTTTATACTTGTTACAAAAAACTTTTTTTTTTTTTTGCAATTATGGCTTTCAGCATATTAGCCTCTACCCGTCGACTACGTTGTTTGTAGAATTAGGTCTTAACGACATTGTTTCAGCACTCACTTAAGTTTTTTTTTAAATAATTTTGTTATTAAATAGTAAAGATTATGAACGACTTGTCTACAATTTTTTTTTTTTTACTCATTTGGAATCTTCATTTCTCCGTTCATTCCATAAATAGATTACTAATATGTATATAATTTTATTTTTGTAGGCAAATTATACGTAGTTAATTTTATCTAGGAATTTCATCCGTAGGCAAAATTGTTAGTAGGTAATTTGTGCAAAATATGTCTACAAGATAAAAAAAAATAGTATGCAAGTCGTAGACAACCCTTACTATTTAAGAACAAAGTTATTTTCGTGAGAAATTTGGTAGCCATTTTGAAAATTAAATTTGGTAGCCAATTTTGTACTCCCTCCGTCCCGAATTAAATTTTTTATTTTTTTTCGGGTCGTCCCACAATAAATTCTTCATTTCATAAATGATAAAAATACCACTTCATTACACATAATATTTAACCTCCAAATTCATACTCCCTCCAATTCAAAATGAGTGAAATTTTAGGATTTGTTGTCAAAATTAAGAAGTGATGTATGTTGACTATTATACCCTTATATTTTATTGAAATTATTTATCACATCCTTAATTGTAGTTCCTTCTCTCTCCCCCAAATATCTCTTCCCTTGTATAGATGGACTATGGTCAACTGTTTTATTTGGAGAGTAGAGGGAATAAAAGGTATGGTAAAATTTGAGTGATAATTTAGGGGGATTGAAATATGAGTATAATTGAGAAATAAGGTGCAAAAATGTGTAAAACATCAAACATTTTGAAACAAAAATTACACTCTAAAAGTTCACTCGTTTTGAATAAGAGGAAGTACCATATTACAAGAAATGTCACTTATTCTATTTATTTTTTCAACACTATTCAATATTTTACCCCAAAAGTAAACTTATGATTCACCATATATTAATAAACAAATATACTTTTCTAAACAAAACAACAACAAAATATCGGAAACTTTGGGACGCGGAGAGAGTATTTCTTTGGGTTAGTTACCTAGAGCCCTATTTTAGAAGCCTTAATTGCCAATAGCAACCCCAATTTCTATACATTGCAAGGAACCACATTTTGTGGGGTCCACGAGCACAAAACCATTAGCCAACTTTCTAATTTTTGCAAGTTGTGTCAGCTTTTTTTGCAGGCTGTTTTTTGCTTCTTTTTTTTTTTTTAATTTTACATCCCCCAAATTCATTTCTTTTTTTGCTGAATTTTCGTTCCTTTTAATTAATGCATCCACTTTTTTTTTTTTAAATTCACTTTATTCAAAATCTTTTTTTTTTCAGTTTTCATTCTCCCAAATTCAGGCCATTTTTTTTCTTCATTTTTTGAGTATGAATTTACACAATAAAAAATAAATGCACAATCTCATTATCACTTAGCATTTTTTCATATATAAAAGTTCTAACATTTAAATGTAAAATTACATCTAAAAATTCTAAAATTATATTAAAAACAAACAATGGATGCCCTTACAATCCTCAAATAAAATTTGCATATTTTGAGACCTATTTTACATAACACAACAGTTTATTTTCATATTGCAACTTTTTTTTTGCATAATGCAACAAATTATTTGGATAAAAATGCTCATCAGATTTCCCCAGTATGCCACTCTTCTCTTTGCTCCACCATTTTTATCGAACTCTCCAACATGGAAACAAACAACAATTCACCATTAGATAAAAGTTATACAATAAAATTCAGAAAATTAATCGGACTAATCAACAAAATCGGCAGGATCAATCCAGAAAACAAATCGGCCAGAATGGATTCCAGAAAATAAAATGTCAAATCAACAAATTAGCCAAACCCAAGCAAACACAAGGCCACGAGCCAAAGCAGTAAACAAGTACAATCAAGAACAAGGCCACGGGCCAAAGCAAGTAGTAAGTTTTAGCCAAAGTATATCATCTTGTACACTTGGTATAGGAGTTTGCCCTCTTAATTCGTCTAAGGTAATCTCAATTTTGGGCTTTCTATTGTTCATATAGTCTTCTTCCAAGAATTTAAAGTGTGTACTAATCACAGTCCTTTGGTCATTGGGACTATAGAACATACACCCCCTCATTCCCATGGGATATCCTATAAACAACCTTAATTCCGAACGTGGATCCAATTTATTGGCTTCCTTGTCTAGAACATATTCTGGACACCCCCATATTCTTATTTGTCTCAAACTAGGCTTTCGCCCGGTCCACAATTCTATCTAGGTTTTAGGAACCGATTTGGATGGCACCAAGTTTAGAATGTAAGCCATCGTTTCCAAGGCATTACCCCAAAATAACTTGGGTAGATCTGAATAACTCATCATGGATCTGACAATTTTTAAAAGAGTCCAGTTCCTTTGCTCCACTACACCATTCTATTGAGGGGTTCCTGGTGCGGTCAACTGAGATACAATCCCTTTGTCCGATAGGTAGTTCAAGAATTCATCGCTGAGGTATTCGTCTCCACGATCAAATAGTAGAAACTTGATACTCTTTCCCTTATCTCCCATAAGATAGATGTATCCATATCTCGAGTAATCATCAATGAAAGTGACAAAATACTCATACCCTTTCTTGCTTTGATCGTCATTGGACTACATACATCGGTATGAAAGAGTTCTAACACTTTTGTGGCTCTATTCCCCTTGGTTTCAAATGCCCTCTCGGTCATTTTCCCCTCTAAATAGGATTCGCAAGTTGGAAATGGCTCAACTCGAAGTAACACCAAGGATCCATCTTTCACCAATCTCTGTATCCGCATTAGATTAATGTGACCGAATCTAAGATGTCATAGAAGTGGTTCGTTCATATCATAGGAACGCTTTCTTTTTTTACTCGAAATAGTCGATATGTCATTAGATTCAATTTATGAGTGGTGTGCACAATTAATGGTACAGAGATTAATGTTCATGAATAGATAAACTCATCGTTTCGAGAAATAATAACATCCTTATTAAAAGAAACTGAGTATCTATTCAAAATAATTCAGAAACCGAAGTTTGAATTCTTTCTAAAACTGGGAATATAAAGAACGTCTCTTAAGACCATAATTCTATCTTAAAAAAGATAGGCACACTTCTCCTACTGCTTCAGCTGCCACTCACGTAGCATTGTCCGGTGTGATGGAGATCTCATTTCCGTTAAGTCGTTGGGTTAGCTTGAACCCACGCAAAGTAAAACGAATGTGATCAGTGGCTCTTATATCTACTACCCATGAATGGGCAGCATACGCCACTTCACAAGTTTCAATGACTCGGGCGTATGAATTACCTATCTTTCCTAGCCTCTTAGGCTTGGAACAGACAGATCTCAAATGTCCTCTCTTACTGCAGTTAAAACACTTCCCCTTTGATGCTAGCCTTGGCTTTGCCTTTCGCAGCAGTTAGATTTACTTGGGTCCGACCTTTGGTACTCTTCCTCTTCTTCCCTCCTTTGGGACCAGAAGAGGTAGATGGACCATTTTCCACCATAGCAGTGGACTGGTGCCCCATTATCGCCTCCACCGAAACTAAAGCTTGCAAGAGCTCGGGAAAATTACTTGTCCATTCATTTATCAGACAATTCAGTTGAAACTGCTCAAAGCTTTTGAGTAGAGAATGGAGTATGGAATTGACCTGAGTAGGGACATCAAAATCCGCACCAAGTTTCCAACTTGTTAAGGTATATCATTATCTCTAGAACGTGCTCCCTCATGGGCGTTTCCTCCACCATTTTCAACTTGATCGAGTCATGTTTGGTGAATTGATTAGTCATGGGGTTCTGATGTGAAAACATCTCTTCAAGACTTTCCATGATTTCAATAGCGGATGTTAGGATAAAAATTGTATAGTTTTGATGAGTTAAAACAAACCAGAGGATGTAATAGGACCATCTGGACCTGTTAGCCAGATGATGATCTAGATTAGGACTTAGTCTAGGGGGAACTGCCAGACCAGAAGACTTCACCAGAAGAGTCACCAGAAGACCCCACCAGAGGACTTCACCAGAGGACTCCACCAGAAGACTTCACCAGATGAGATCTGACCAGAGGCAGAGGACCTTCCCCAGACCAGACGAGTCCGGACCAGACGAGTCTGGTGGAATAAAAGATGCTCAGTTTGATCCCCTGTTTCTACTGAGTATTCTGGTTGTTTACCAGATCTGGACCAGAAGACACTGAGGTTGCCTGGTGTCTGGTCTTGCCTTCTCTGGAGAGAATCAGAGTTAGGCAGAGGAAGCATTTGACCATTGGTGATTCAAATCAAGTCAACAAGATCAGGATTGGAAAGTATTTGAAGTCAATCAATCCAAGGATCACACCAACCCAATCAATCAATTAGGGAATTGATTGATTGGAAGCTTCCTTAAATAGAGGATCTGATTGGATTAGCTCTCCAATGGCTAACCCTGATCTCCTCTATAAATACAAGAGTGCAGTTCCAAGAAAAAGCTCTAGAGACTCTCATGCGCACAAGTCATATTCCAAGCTTTTGATAATCACTCTTAGCACTCTTATTGTTCACATTACATATCTACTCTTAAGGAGTTGTTGGACTTTAACCTGTTCATCTCTAAGATAAGGTTGAAGGTTGATTACTTTAGATTGTGGTTAGATATAAAGGAGTTGAAAGAAGGAACTGGTACTTCGAAAATTCCAGCACGTGAGTAAGTTGGTTGGTTGATAGTGAGACCCCTTGGATAAAAGGGAGAGTGGACGTAGGATATTCAGATCCGAACCACTATATATCCGGTGTTATTTATTGCTTTCGTTTATTTAATCTCTTACTTATTTTGTGCTCTTATAATAAGAAGTTTGTTAAGACATAACTTTAAAGCTTCCGCAATCAATCTATCTAGTGGGACCAACAGCGGATACAATGTCTTCATGAATGCGCCTCAAATCCTCAGACAAAGATGTCAAGATGATGTGCTTCATGCGTTCATTGGCAAACTTCCAATCATAAACTGCCTTTTCTCCATTGCTTGACTTATCATTAGGCTTGCTGGGTTTGTTAACGTGAATAACCCAATTGTGTTTTTGTGCAGTAAGGACAAAGTTTAAATTACATTTCCAATGGATATAATTCTCACCTGTAAGTTTGTTATCTTTAAGTATATTAAACAGTGGATTAAAGGGTTGCGACATGATGAATTGAGAATAAAACATACATTCATATTAATATATAGAAAAATACAAAAATATTTTATTATTCGATCACATCAATTATATTGAAACCTTAAAATAATATAACCATGCATCAGTCGACATCTCGAAAAAGTTTAAATATGCCATGTGAGTGTGGTCTGTGTATTTGAACACATTTAAGCAGGTCACAAACAAGAATAATTACAAACCTTTAATTCAACATTAATAGTCGACTCCCACTTTGACCACATAAAAATTGACAGGGACTCCGTTGGGGAGTAAGTTAATATAAATTTCTTATGCCTAAGTAATAACCATAATTCAATACAGGATTATTATTTCGCTTTGAGTAAGCCACTCATTGTGAGGGTCATTATCGCCATTAGTAATAATCCACAATCATCCTTTCGAAATTTATTCATGTGAAATCCGTCTTTTTGGCCAATCCGTTGGGGAAATATATTCCAAAAAGACTTCACAATTAAATAAATTATGGAGGTAAAAAATTAATCCAATTTTATTATCCGGAATAAAATTGTGATTAATTATAAAATTCATACTTAGTAATTTTCGAAGGTAAGGTTTTTCTTGGACAATTAAATATATAATGTAAACACATATTATCAAATAATAAATGCACAAAAATAAAACATAATCAAAACAAAAATTAAAACACATTGGAGAACATAAATCCAATTGTCACAGTTTAATTTTCTTCACGTTTTGATGCAAGAAATCATCAATGTAGCTTTCATCGTTCATCTCAAAAAGCTCCCACTCGAACACCAACAATTCGTCAAAGATATCCATTGTTTGGGGTCGGAACGACGTTCGGCATCAGGCATAAAACAAAACAAGCGCGAAAACACAGTGGCATGGGTCGAAGGCCCGGTGCACGACAGCCCACCGAGTGGGCCGCGGCCTCGGCGCTCGGCGGCCGGCGCGGATACCAGTGCCCGTTGGGGCGTGTCGTGCCCATCGCGCACACCTTGTGTCCGTGTCTCACCGTCCATGCACGATCCACATCCATGCATGTATCGTCCGGGTACGCCGTTCTTAATTTACCGTCTTCGTTCCGATTTGGTTCCAATTTATTTATAAAAAATAAATAAACCTAGATCTAGACTAGTCTATTAAATTGATTGAATCTAACAAAAAAACAGCTAATTTACTCGTGGATTTTCTCACGAGAAAAATGAATTCGATCGAATCGAATAAAAAACAAAACATTCATACACATGAAAAATAAAAACATGACAATTGGATACCTGCAAAAGAGATCTAGAAATTGTACTATCCAATTTCAATATAATATTCAGCGATCTAAATTCTAATTTAAAGATCAGAACCAGAAACCGTGGCTCTAATACCAGTTGATGGGGAAAACAGGGTGCCCGGATCTATCGGGATGAAATTTAAATACGAATTTAAATTCAATTATTACTAGCATGAATTAATCATAAATTAATTCAAATAATAATTAATCTAACAACAAAAGATCATGCATATGAATATTATCACATAAAATTCTACGGCGGAATAACAAGGAATTTTACATGATTACGTACCTCTTGAAGCGACGTCCAACCAAGATAGCCGGGACAAGCATAATGATCCTATCAACCGTAAAAGTCTTCTCAAGTATTTCCTCTTCGCCTTATTCGTTCACCGGTGGGAAGCGCTCAAGAACAATTTAATAAAACAAGGAATGAAGAAAATATTTATTACTTTCGATTTTTTCAACTCATGGAATTGTGTGTAATTGAAGATGAAATAATCAATTCCCTTTTATAGATGATGATGGCCGAATTTTAGCTTAGCAGAATAAAGAGAGAAAATATTTTCTTGGTCTCCAAGAAATCTTGAATATATCTCATATATTCTTTTCTCCATAATAAAATATTCCACAAAAATCTCACCTTTTCATCTACATGTAATTTTTGAAAATCATAGGGAAAGAATACAAGATTTGGATCTTCTTGAATTTATGAGATAATCTTGTATTCCAAGAATACATATCTTCCATAATATCTTTCCAAGGAAATCAACAAAATCTTTTATCTCTCCTATATCTCTAATTTTCAAATTTAACTAGAAAAAATCAGCAATTATATTTACTTTTATTTCAACCACCTTATTATTATTGGGCTACTTGAGGGGCCTTTAGGAAAATTAAGATTGGACCTCCAATGGCTATTGAATTAATTGAGCCCCAATATTATTCAGTCCATTAATATTAATTAATATCACTATCAAATTAATATTGCACTATCCATCTTAATCCATATTACGATAATATAGACTCCCGGTTATTACTTCCCGTGTTTAAGATTATTTAGTCCATTAATTAATTTAGCTTCCAAATAGCTCTAAATTAATTAATATATTTTACTTTGGAGTAAAGACAGCTCAACATTATTATCCGTACCAAAGAAACTAATTCTCCACTTGCAAGATTTGGTACGATAAAACTTCTGAGCCCACCAAGGGGACAAATCACACAAGCAGTACTCGCACACGTTTCTCCGTATTAAACCTTAGCAACCGTCGTATGATTAATATTACTGCCCAAAACACAAGGTTCGAAGTCACGATGATTCTCACCCGACATGGATCAAAGCAATAACTATTGACCATACACGGTCCTATTTAAGTGATGGAGATTAAGAAATTAATAACCACTGAGGTCTAATTCTTCACCTTACAGAATAGATGAATTTATCCTTGATGTAGGTCATCTTCAATACATACTAAATGTGCTAGTGCAATCTCTTGGTCAAGACATGTCAATCTGAGAGCTACACATCGACCTTTCGCGGCAGATTGTTCAATTCCACCTGGGTCGTGAATTTGTATGTTTAGTTATAAAGATCCGTCAATGTGATCTTCCGTGATCTGATATCACCACATGAACTACAATGTGACACATAATATATATAGAACGGGTTGCAATAAATATTTAACATTCATTCATATTCAAAGCAAGAGTGATAAAAGATTTATTCTCATAAAACAAGTGTTTAATACATGAGTTATACAAGGTAAAATCATACTTTCATGTATAACTCCAACATGGTTGCCAAAGGGATGTATCCAGCTGCAAATTCTTTAGATTCAACTTTAACTAAGCTTCAGTCTCGGATCGTTGGCGAGGAACATTATGAAATTGTGCAAAGAGTTAAGCAAACTTTATAACATTATAAAGAGCTCCAGGACATTATAGTTATCCTTGGGTTGGACGGATTATCCGAAGAGGATCGTTTAACCGTGGCAAGAGCACGCAAAATTGAGTGTTTCTTATCACAACCCTTTTTTGTAGCCGAAGTGAACCATTAGAGGATTTCAATTGATCATTTCGAGAGAATTAGACGGTCTTTCTGAACATGCCTTTTATTTAGTCAGTAATATCGATGAAGCTACTGCGAAGGCTATGAACTTAGAAGTGGAGAGCAATTTGAAGGTCCGTCGCTAATTTTTACATGGTAATTAGCGATGAACTTTCCATCACTAATCCATTTATAAACGATGCCATTTTTTAGCATAACGGGCAGGATTAGCAATTTTTTTCCTTTATTAAAACCAGTTCGCCATAAAGGAGAGAAGGAGAGAAAGAAGAAGAGACAAAAGAGAGCAAGAAGAAGAGGAGAAGGATCATGACATTAATATTTGGTTGATCCATCCCGGTTAAATTGTTCGTTTCGTCATCCTATACAATAACGATAAGTTTTTTCATTTTTTACCGTTTAAATTTGATTTTAAAGCATTTTAATCATATGAATTAGTGTAATTGAGTTTTAATATGATTATTAGCATGATTGAGTATGTTACTGTATTGGTATGACTAAGTATTATTGAACATGATTGAATATTAGTATGATTAAGTAATATAATAGTTGTATTAGTATGATTGTGTATAATTGAGTTTATATGTTGAATCCTTTAAGATAAGTATATATATTGATTGTTTGTTATATTGCATGGTTTAGAGTTTAATATTTTAATTGTTTGTTTAATTGATTGTATTTTTTATAATTGAGTTAATGCATATTTACATTTTAAACGGGGCTATAATGGCGAATGAAAAAAATGGAGATTACCATTGTGAATGGACGATAAAGATATATCATTTATTTTAATTATTCGTAAGTTAATTAATTTGTCATTTTATTATTAATAATTATTTTTGGTGATTAAATGCAGTATGATGCATATTAATGAAGTTTCACGAGTCTTCAATTATATGTTAAGGTAAACTTTGTGGGTGTCGGTGCTGTATCCTAGTCATTGATGATAAGTCAGAGGATCATGATGTATTGGAGGCAGTTCAAGGTATTCAATTAAATTGTTCTTATTTAAATTTATATGATTATATATATATATAATACACACACACACACATATATATATGATATTACTTAGTCAAAAAATTAATTTTATTTTAGGAAAACTACACATCGGATCACGCTATTTGTGAAGAGGTAACCTAACATTTCTTCATATGTAAAAGATCAATTATTCAAACATTGTGAGCAAGTGGAAGCAGATATATTATCAGAAAGTTGAATATGGTCCTTGTTGGGACATTATCAGTTTTGATTAAGATCCCAAAACCCCTGAAAAGATGATTTTCCTTTATTTGTCTTTGTCAGGCTAGTCTTGGTCAGGTTTAGTACTTAGTCATTTTACACTTCACAGGTACTCAGTAAGAGGAGCACTTACTAATGACAATCAAGACTTAGAGCCTGAAGACGCAGTTTACCATCCTGAACTTATGGCAGTCTTCTAAGCTGGCTGAGTAAGTCTCAGTGATGAAGAGTATGACCCTGAGGTCAGTACTACTCAGTCCTGAAGGGAACATGATGATACTGAGTTTATGGGAAGACTTGGAGTAGAGCCAAGCAATGCAAAAGGAATGTCAGCGTCAGGACAAGACCGGTGAGCCCAAGACAAAAAGAACTTAATAAGACAAGCCTGAAGCCCAGGAATAAGTTCTGACATTCTCACCAACCTGATGACGTGGACCAATCCTAGAGGAACACGCACGTACGAAACCTGACAGCAGACTGACTTCAGACGGTATTTTCAACGGGCAAGCATTTAATGTACATTTAATGCGACTACCTAATTCCATGCAAGGACGGCTGCTGCATGGGAGATATGTCCGTTTGAAGCCATTTTACATAGTTGACAAGAAAGGTTATCTCTCCAACGGATAGTTTTTCGAATCACCTATAAATACAGAAGGCCTTGAACCCATTCAAGGTTACGGGAAATTTCCAAGCCATAAATTACTCAAACTCTCAAGCACTCAAAGTATTCAGACTTTAGAAGAAGCACTCGAAACCCTCTAAATTTCCCAAGTGTTTCTTAGCAACTGAGAGTTAATCTGTATTCCAAAGAGCGTACAAGCAATATCTTAAGCTTAGAAATATAATCCAACCCTTAGCATAGCTTTGTCTTGTAAGGATAATCTCAACCTAGTTGGAATCCAAACTGAAACCAAAACCCTAAGTTAGGTTTGTTGAGAGTAAGTCAGTTAGTAAGTTAGTAAGGAAGTTTGTATAGATCAGTGAGGTTAGCTGGTCTTGGTGCACCTTGGCACGTTAAAAACAAGAATTCCTTGAGTGGATTTCCTGTTAAATCAGGCCGTGGACGTAGGAGCTTGAGTCTCTGAACCACGTTAAACTTGTTGTGTTCTTATTGCTTTGATATATTGCTTACCTGCCATTTCAATTTTTCATTCATTGCATAAGTCTTATCAGGTCTGAATCAATCAGCCTGATCTATTAAAAAGAGCACTGCCCTTACTAAACACTTTTCAGTGGAGTAATCAGTATTTTTCAGAAGCAAATCAAGACTTTAAACTATCAGGGCTCACGCATTTCCGCACTGAACTTGAACTGATAGTTAGCCAACTGACCCTCACCCCAGTGTAGTCAGTAGGTGTATTATCAGCTCCTAGTTCTTTATCACTCTGAGTAAAGGGGACTCAGTAAGGTTTTAAGTTTGAAAAATTGGTATACGTGTATTCCCCCCTCCCCATACACGTATTCATCAGTCTTGTACCGGGACCAACAAGTGGTATCAGAGCAGTGGTTCAAAAGACCACTGACTTTGAATACTAATAGTTTCAGAGGAGAAACTGTTGGTGGTCACTGAACAGATCTGAGTTTGCTTTTCACAAAACTTGCATCATCATGACTTCGAGAAGACTTGAGGCTTCGTTACCTGAATTCTCTGTATCTAACTTTGTCTATTGGAAGTTCAGATTAGAAGCGCATCTTGATGCCATCCATGACCAGATGTCGTGTGTTCTCAAGGAAGGACCGATCAAGATCACTATTCCTAATGTCAGAGGACTGGGATATGAGAATCTTGAAATTGGCGTGCAGGTTCCGAAAGAAAGGAAAGACATGACCAATGATGAAATCAAAATGGTGGGATTGGACAACGTCGCTAGAAACATCATTTTGCATACGGTGCCCTTCGAGGAGTCAGCCAGGCTGATGAACTTAAAGACGGAAAAGGAGGTTTGGGATGAGCTCACCAGGATGTGCGAGGGGTTAGAAAAGATAAAGGAGAACAAGAGAAACATTGCCATTCAGAAATTCAAAGCATTTGAGATGCTGCCTGATGAGACAATCGATCAGATGGAGTCAAGGTTCATCAAGTTGATGAATGAGTTGGTGATGCTGGACAAAGATGTCCCAAAGAGAGATGTTGCTTCAAAGATCATGAATGCCCTTCCTGAGAGATGGGATAACAGTGTAATTATGCTTAAGAACACTCAGGATATGAGCAACATAACTTCTGCTTTACTTTTTTCAGAGCTAAAGGCACTGGAATTTGATCTTAACAAAAGAAAGAAGAAAGTTCAGCCATAAGAGGAAGAAAAGGATAAAACTCCTGAGAAAAGTATGGCGTTCAAGGTCAGGTCTGAACCTGTTGAGTCTTCATCAAAGTCACTGATGGAGATGAGCAAGGAAGAACTTGCTGAGGAGTACAGCCTGATGGCCAGACGCTTTGATAAGCTTAATTCCAGGTTTGGTAGTTATAAGAAATTTTATCAGGACTCACGTGACAGGAAACCTGAAGGAACCCACCAAAGCTCAAGGAGATATGAGGAAAGGAGAAACACTAACCAGAGGAGAGATCGTGGCGAAGAAAGAAGATATTCAGATCCAAAGCCCGATCGCAGAGATGAACAGAGACGTACTCATGATGACAAGCACTCAGGGAAGACTGAAAGCTCATCAAGACAGAGGGAACCTGACTCAAGGAGGAACCCTGAACCAAGGAGAGAAAGAGGAGATGAGCAACCAACATGTTACAACTGTAACAAGAGCGGGCACTATCAGTATGATTGTCCGAAGCTGAGTGCAAGGGAAAGAGAGGATAGGAGGGTCAAGAGAGACCAGAGACTTGCTGACCGGAGAGCCATGCTCGCTGAGGATGCAACTGACTCTGATGGTCCTGAGGAATGGTCACCTGAACTCTTTTCTGATGATGAGTACGATGATGTTTGCCTGATGGCAAGGGAGGAGCCTGAGGTAACATATAACTCTGTATGTGGTTCCCACACTGGTCAAAATCCTGAGCTAAGCTCAGAGTCAGTCAGAGAAATGAACCTTCAGATCTGCCTGGATCAATTGATGGTTGATTTCTCCAGATTGCAGGAAACTAATGTTTTCCTGGTAGAGGAGAACAAGAAATTGAGTATTGAGGTTCAAAACCTGAATGATCAACTCACTCAGTCTGATCTTAAAGAATCAGCTCAGATTGTGAGACTAACTCAGGAGATTGATTTAATCAATGTTGAGCGTCTCCCAAGAGAGAAAATTCTGAAGGAACTGGCTGATGAAGAGTTGGTCCGGAAGGAAGAACTGAAAGTACTTAAGAGTAAGTTTGATGACCTCTTTACCAGACATGAAATCCTGAAAAAGAGTGAGGACTCTCTCAAGAAAAAGGTTGCAGCAATGAATAAATCCTCAGTGGCTAGAGAGGAAATAAATAGCAGCCAGATGCTTGGGAATGAGAAAAAGGGACTTGGATATGTTCCTAAGAAATCCTCACAAGGTCAATCTCATGTTGCTTCAGGGAGCAACACTGAGAGGGTATTTGTTCAGGCAGGCCAGAGTGCACCCAAGGTTGTACTCCATGCCCGTCAAACTGATAAGGGCAAGGAAACTGTTGACACAGTCAGGGTTGCCCCTAAGGTAGCTAAGCCAAAACCCAAGGGAAAGGGAAAGAAACCTAAGGAGGCCCCTGAGAGCTCAGGCCAGGAAAAACCTCAGCGAAAGCAGAGGAAGACTCAGGCCAAGAGCCCTCAGACTGGTTAGTGAGGGTACCACCATGCTTGGCAATACCAACAAGAAAGGCCAAATATGATGACACCCCCATGGTTTTGGCATCCTGAGGCCTTTAACTGTTTTCCATTCCCTCACTTGCCTAGGAGGAATAGAACACAGGGCCCTTATCAAGAACAAGGCCAAGAACTGCTGCACCCAGACCTAGGAAGAGCAGGAAGCCAGCCCAAAAGGCGCCCACTCAGGCTCCTGTGAAGCCTAAGTCTATCACTCATACACCATCTTCTTCTCAGGCAAAGAAGAAGAAAGTTGTGTATGTTGATGTTTCAGGGAGACGGATTTACCACTCTGAGGCAATCAGGGTTGTTAAGCAAGTCTGATCCCGAAGGGTACAGCTGAAACGATAAGACCCAACACCCAATGGGTACCTAAAGCCTGATTTGATTGCAGGCGGCTGTGGATCACAACAAGAAGAGAGAAGACTTAATCAAAGTTGTTTGGTACCTAGACAGTGGTTGCTCAAGGCACATGACTGGAAAGAAGAGTCTTCTCCAAGAATATCAAGCTAAAGATGGTCCACAGGAAACCTTTGGTGATAACTCAAAAGGGGTCACTAAAGGTTTTGGTGTCTTAATAATAGGTACAGTCAAAGTGGAAAATGTGTCCTTTGTGGAAGGACTGAAGCATAATTTGTTGTCAGTAAGTCAATTCTGTGACAAAGGGTTCAGTGTTGAGTTCTCATCGAATGTATGTTCAGTCAAGGACAAATCAACACAAGTGCTTCTATCAGGTATCAGGAAAGGTAACGTTTATCTCGCTGACTGGAGCAGCACTATTCCTAATACTTATTTTGTTGCTAAAAGCTCTCTAGAGCTCAGTTGGTTATGGCATAAAAGTTTAAGCCACCTGAACTTCAAGATTCTTAACAAAATTTCTAGACAGTCACTTGGTGAAGGTCTACCTAATGAAGTTTTTAGCAAAGATCATGTGTGCAAAGCTTGTCAGGAAGGGAAGCAGGTCAGAGCATCATTCAAAGAGAAAGCTTCTCATTCCACTGACAGGACTCTTCAGCTCATGCACATGGATTTATTTGGTCCCATTACACCTGTGAGTATGAATGGTAGGAAATATACCCTTGTGGTTATTGATGATTATTCTAGATATACTTGGGTTATTTTCTTGTTGAATAAGAAGGAGACACAGGTGAAGCTTCCAGAGTTGCTCAGAAGACTCTGCAATGAGAAGAATCAGTCCATTACTAAGATCAGATCTGACAAGGGAACTGAATTTATAAATTCATATATTTCTGACTTTTGTAATGAACTTGGTATAGCTCATGAGACTTCTGCAGCTAGAACCCAACAGCAAAATGGTGTCGCTGAAAGGAGGAACAGGACACTGAAGGAAGCTGCTAGGACCATGCTGGCAGAGTCAGGATTGTCCAAGAAATTCTGGGCTGAGGCAATCAACACTGCATGCTACACTCAGAACAGATCCATGCTGAACAAACAACATGCACAGACCCCATATGAGACATGGAATAAAAGGAAACCTCGTATTTCTTATTTTTATGTATTTGGTTGTAAGTGTTTCATCCTCAACAATGGGAAGACCCAACTGAAAGCTTTTGATAGCAAATCTGATGAAGGAATATTCTTAGGATATTCTGAAGTTAGTAAAGCCTTCAGAGTTTACAATTGTAGGACCCTTGTTGTGGAAGAATCACCACATGTTGTTTTTTATGAATCTGCTAATGAGTCTAGGATAGAAGTGTTGAATCCTGACACTGAGGAGGTCACAAGGAGAGTGACAAGGCTGAGCTTAAAGTATCAACCTGATCCAAAGGTCAAGACTGTGCCAATTCCAAGATGGGATGATGACGATGATCAGGATGATGAATCAAGTGCCACTCCTAAGCCCAGCACATCAGGGATTGTTGAGCCTCAGACTGAGGAACAGGCTCAACCTGAGGTAAGTACCGTCTATGAAGATGCGGTTGCAGCTAAGACGGTTCCTGGGTCACCTTATCAAGGGGGAATCAATGTCCCTGGCATTGAGCTTGTTAATCCCTTTGGTATAGACTCAGGATCATCCCCTTCTGTTCAATATCCTGAATTTTATGAGCCTGTAGACACTAACATTGCATGTACTTCAGGAACAACTCCTGGCAAGAGAACATGGATAGAGGATCATCCTATTGATCAAGTCATTGGTGATCCAACTGAGGGAGTCAGGACCAGACGATTCCATGGTGAGAGTACATTGTTCTGTTGCTTTCTCTCTGAGCAAGAGCCTCAGAACATTGAAGAAGCTCTCACTGACTCGAACTGGATCATTGTCATGCAAGAGGAGTTGAATCAGTTCACAAGGAATCAAGTTTGGGAACTGGTTGATAGACCTAGGCATCAAGGTGTTATTGGAACCAAGTGGCTCTTCAAGAACAAGAAGGATAAGAATGGTGCTGTGGTAAGGAACAAGGCTAGACTAGTTGCAAAAGGGTATTGTCAATCTGAGGGAATAGACTATGATGAAACTTTTTCTCCAGTGGCTAGGTTGGAAGCTATCAGGTTGTTCCTTGCATATGCAACATACAAGAAGTTTAAGGTGTATCAAATGGATGTCAAGAGTGCCTTCCTGAATGGTGTACTCAATGAAGAGGTATACGTTGAACAACCTCCCGGGTTTGAGGTTGGAGATAGAGTATACCACTTAAAGAAAGCACTCTATGGACTTAAGCAAGCACCAAGAGCTTGGTGTGATACCCTCTCTCAATTCCTGACAGACCATGGGTTCAAGAAGGGAACTGTGGATAGGACATTGTTCAGGATCACTGAAGGTGATGACATTCTCTTGGTCCAGATTTATGTGGATGACATAATATTTGGATCACCAAATCATGAGCTCTGTGAGAAATTCTCTAAGTTGATGACTGGTAAATTTGAGATGTCTATGATGGGAGAGATGAACTTCTTCTTAGGATTGCAGATCAAGCAGACTGATCAAGGTATCTTCATTAATCAGGCCAAGTATACAAGAGACTTGATTCACAAGTTTGGTGTTCAGAACAGCAATCCAGCCAGGATCCCTATGAACACAAATTGGAAGATGGATCCTGAAACTGAAGGGACTTCAGTAAATCAGACTGAGTACCGAGGGCTGATAGGTTCTTTGTTGTACCTGACTGCAAGTAGGTCTGACATTACGTTTGCAGTTGGTGCGTGTGCCAGGTATCAGTCTGATCCCAAGAGAAGTCATTTGGAGGCTGCTAAGAGGATACTTAAGTATTTGAAAAGGACAGTCAATATGTGACTATGGTATCCTTCATATGACAACTTAGAACTGACAGGTTATTCAGATGTAGATTACGGAGGTTGTAGGATTGATAGGAAATCAACATCAGGGACATGTCAGTTTTTGGGAAGTAAATTGATCTCGTGGTTTAGTAAGAAGAAAAATTCAGTGGCTACATCCACAACTGAGGCTGAGTATATGGCTGCAGGTAGTTGTTGTGCTCAGATTTTATGGTTGAGGCAACAGTTGAGGGACTACCAAGTATTTGCTAATGAGGTTCCAATCTATTGTGACAATAATAGTGCTATAGCAATTACTCATAACCCAGTGCTTCACACAAGGTGCAAGCATGTGGACATTAGGCATCACTTCATTCGAGATCACGTGGAAAAGAAGGATATTAGGATGGAGAAGATTCGCACTGACAGGCAAAGAGCTGACATCTTGACTAAGCCGTTGGCTGAAGCAAGGTTTATGGAACTGTTAGTGGAGTTAGGACTCTTAGATCCGGGAGAGCAGTCAGTGTAGGGTTCTAGGGGGAACTCAGGCCAGACTCGACTCAGCGAGGTATCAGGGTGCTACAATGTCTCCCTGACAGGTATGAGTTCTATCCTGACTCTTGTGAATACCAAGCGTCTCCCTGAGTCCTTCGTCTGAAAATCTTTATTAAATGCATTCTGTTTTCATTAAAAACGCGTCTTTTCATATTTAAACCCACGCGCAACGGAGCATTTAATACTTCAATTACTTTTTCATATACGTGTCTGTTTTATACGGAATATGACTAACTTGGGTAATTGATTGAAATTGAGATTAATCCTGGCCCTTCATTTCAAAACCTTTCAAATTCAGGAATTAGTCTCAATCCCACGTCTGAGTAACTAACTTCGTCTTATCAATCAATAGTGTCATTGGAGGTCTTTACGCAAACACAAAGCACATCTGCACACTGAGTATTCTCCTGCTCAAAATATTCACAGATTTCCTAAAAACCTCTCTTTCTTTCAAAATCAATGGCACTTCTTAATTCCAACTGGACAACGAACAAGCTTGAGGATGTTGTCGATAACAAGCTGGTACACATGGAGCAGGTCATCTCCATGGAAGGTGCCTGTCTTACAGTGGAGGAAATCAAACCTGTTTTTAATTGGATTTCCAAAGCTGGGTTGGAAACATACTTCACCATGCGTCCTCTCTCTATACTTCCAAGGACGGTTGTAGAAGCCTACCTCAACATGAGCAGCTGAGCTTGCCCAAGCTAAGGATAATGGGGGCTATTGTTGATGGAGTGGAAGCGAACTGGGAGCAGTTCTTCATTGATCAACTCAATCAGGCGGGACTGGACAAACTGAAGCGGGGTGAGGAGAAGAAGTATGTTTCTATCAGTGCCATCCTACCCTTTGGAACGAGGATGTCCATCCTAATTGCTCATGCCTGCCATGAGTACACCTTCGACTTCGAGGACAATCTTTCCTCCAAGAAGGTAATGTTTGCTTCAGTGAGTGACACTTACTCAATGCTAGGGCTGACTGATCCCAATGCTAAGGCAAAGGGTCAGGCTAAAAAGCCAGCTGGGAAGGCCAAGAAAGTGGCAACCAGTCTCATTGAGAGAGTGGATGACCTCTCTGAAAGGAGTAAGGAGGCTGAGGAGTCTGCCGCTGAGAGGGAGGAGGCTCAGCCTGTGCTGTCAGGGAAGAGCACTAAGTCTGGGACTGAGTCTAATCCCAAGAGAGCCGAATCTGAGGCTGAGGGAACTGACGATGACGTCAGGAAGGAGAGTGATCAGGGGGAGAGGCCTTTGAAGAGACTTAGGAAGGGAGTAAAAAAGTCCCCTGCTAAGAGACTGCCTGTAGTGAGTAAGAGGGAGAAGTCAAGCTCTCCTAGAGCCTCTGAATTAGAGAAGGTAAGAAAATCTATCGAGACGGCTGAGTTGCTGCAGCCTGAGATAGTACCCACTCAATCACCCACTAACCTTGAAACCCAAACACAACCCAACCCTGACCCCACACCTCAACCCACCCAATTGACTTGGTCGGAGTTTTTCGAAAAATAATTTTCCTACTCCCCCGCAAGAGTACGGGATCGTCGTAGTAGTGAAAGTAGACTTGGACCAAGTAGTTATCGAACCCAAAGGATTTAGGAATGCAGTGGAGCCCCAAAGTTGCACGTTGGCATGGTACTATAGTGACGAGCAAGTTGACATATGAAAAATTAAATTGAACGAAAATTAAATCTAGAAAGCAATTAAACTAACTTTCAACTAAGAAAGTGCAAGAGAGAAATGCTTCGAGTGTCTTTACAATGTAATCCACTAGTGTGTGTGTGACAAATTCACAACCTATCATTGCCTTTTTCTAGATGTTTGCTAAGAGCGATCACGAAAGTGTGTAGACCAATCCCTTTTGAGGCCTAGGTGAACAACGTGGACTAACTAGCAACTTCTAATTATGCCCCATAAGCTCCTAAGATCGTGAATATCTAAAAACACGCGATGCATTTCTAGAATTCTCCCTTCACTAAGTACCCTAATATTCAAATTAAGATACCTAATGTCTAATGATGGGGGATCTAGCAACCGACCCCCTCTCGGGCAACCAATTACTATTTAACTCAAATTAACTAGTCAAAACTTTCACCTAAATACCAATCATGCATACCCAACTCTCGTTGCAATACACAAAATTAAATACATAAGCTAATCAAATCAACTAATTAATTGAGACATACAAATCCCATCAAAGCAAAGAGAATTAGCTCATGGTTCTAGAAGAGACACCCATAGCTAATAAGCTAAAATAACAACTAAAAATGAAATTAACAATCAAAGCTTGAAATTAAAGAAAGATATCACCTCAAATGATCTTCAAAAGCATAAATCCTTACACGAAATTGAAATTACCCACTAATTCTAATCTAAGAAAACATTAAAACTATCTAGTGTGTGAAGGAGTGTGTGTGGGGAGAGGGACTCTCCCCAATAGAATGCCCTAGAAAATATATGTGCCCCCTCTTTCTAAAATCTGATAAAAGAGTATATATAGTGGGGGAAGAAGGCTTGAGAGGAGTGAGTCGAAAATGGGTTTAAAAATGGTAAAAACGGACAAGATTTGAACCGTTCACGACCCGAGTGGTCGTGCAAAGTTGCACGAGCGTGTGGGTTTGATAAAAATGCGTAGCCACTCAAAAAAAATGGCCTGCACGAGTTGCTGCCTTTGGTCGTGTAGTATACACGAGAGTGGAAAGCTGGGAAACGCGCTTTTCTAATTGAGAAGAAAGTGCTGATAGTATTTCAGCAATTTACATGTGGGCCCAGCCCACTTTCTTTCTCAGCAGATCGTGGTAATTGATGAAGTGGGCTCCTGCTCTTTCTTCATCTTCTTCGTCAAACAAACAACAGCCTCCAAGCACGAATTCCGGTGAAGTATTAGCTGTTTCCGGTGGCGAGCTTCTTTCATACGCAAACTCCGGCGAGGCGCTGCAATTTCCGGGCGTGGGCTTCGAATTTCGGCGATAATGGCGGTGCTGCTTCCATTAATTTCCGGTAGAAGCTTTCTTCTTTGAATTTCGATGACGCACTAAGCTTCTATTTTCCTTCCATGGCTTTCCCTCTCTCTTCATATGCTGATAATGAAGATGAGCAGCTGGGTTTCTTTTTTTTTTTAAAAGCCAACTTTGACTTTTCCAAGTATAGCTACTGGGCCCGCATGCATGGCTGCTCTTCATCACTTTCTTGGCTCTTACCACGTGACCTGCTGCTAGCAATTCATTCTTATCACAAGAATGAAAATAGAGTGGGCTTCTATTTGGGCTGCTATCATCTGGGCCGAAAACTATGGGCTTGGAACTTTGAATTAAATTAAGACCCAATTCACTTTCTATTCGATTTTATTTCTTCGTTCGACCTCAGTAAATTGAAGGCTTGTATTTTATTTGCAAAAATCTTCAATTTTCTGCAAAAATAAACACAAACACCCTTCTCGACAATTAAGCACAATCAATCAAATTAATATAAATAAATGCAAGAAATTCAATAAAATAGGCAATTAAAAAGCATGAATTTCGAGCAATTTTCACACTAATCACCAATCACCTCGTACCTCAGAACCAAACGTTCCAGAGTCAGTGTCATCCCCTCGAAGGCCTGACCAACCATCAGATACCATCATTCCCAACCCTGGAGATTTTCCCACTTACCCCAACCCAAAAGATTTCCCTAAAGCCACTTCAAATGAAGAGGAGGACTTCCTGGTAGTGGAGGAGGAAGAATTGGATGAGCATATGGCTGGAGGCATTCTGGAGAATACCCTAAGGGGGAACGCTACTGAATGGGCCTCCAAGTGCTGGCCAAGACTGACAAAGGATGGAGAGCTTGCTGCTAACGTCATTGAGCTCAAAGTCTGGTTGGAGTTTAAGTAATCCAACATGCAGGAGTAGCACATGTTAGTCGATGCTCGTGGATGGGAGCACTGGGAGAATGAGGAGGCAAGATTATGCTCTTATTTTGGACTGACTAGCTGACTTTAATTGCTTAATTTCGAAAATCTGAGGGAGCTAGTCAATGACATAATGTCCAAGAGTAAGGCTGATCTTTTGTCAGATGAGGAGGAAGATAAGGATGGAGAGGATGGCGAAAATGCTCAGGGTGGAGCTTTGGAGAAAGCTGTGGAGGAAACAGCTGAGAAGGTTGATGAGATGGTCCCTGAGTCTCAAACTCAGGAGGAAGGTGTGAAAACACTGGTGCCAAGGGTGGACCAGTGGCTGGGGATGTTTTGAACATCTCAGCCGCCGATGAGACATTTGTCGATGAAGGGATTCCCTACCCTGAGACAAGGGAGAAAGATGTTGAGGCGTCTAAGGAGACTCCCAGTTCCGAGGGACAAGTTCCTAAGGTTCGAGATGGCATGGTTGAGCCTGAGCAGACGACCATGACCACTCAACAACTGCCTTCAGTGCACCCTGAAGAGGGGACTGAGGATGCAGAGGCTGATAAGGGAAAACAGCCAATCACTGATGAGGCCGTAGATGGTGATGAGGATGTGATTATAACTGGGGTCGGCTGAGCTGAATTCACAAGCATTGTGGAGGTCAAGAAGGAGAAACCCACTGAAAATCTAGCTGAGCTTCAGGAGGAAGTGATGAGGCTACGCGCTGAGAAAGAAGAGGACTCCAAGGCCCTAGCAAAATACATCCGATGGACTAAATCAACTTACAACACCCTCGCCAATAGGGAGTTGATTCTGCTCAAGAGAACGATGACTGACACGGCCAAGTCAGTGAGGGCCGAAAGGAAGCGCACAAAGAAAATGCTGAGATAAACCTTGAAGCAGTTGGCTGAGAAGGATGAGCAAAGGAAGGAAGATCTCAATCAGGCCGTGGAGAAGCTTGCAGCTCAGGCTGGAGCCCTATTCACTCAGGCCATTCAGGACTCAGCGTCCAAGTTGGAGCTGGAGTCAGAACGAATTGCTCAGACTTCAAAAGATATTGCTGAGAGGCTGACTCAAGAAGATGATCGATCCGCCAAGGTGGAGGAGAGGATCGAGAAAGCTGAACAAAGAATCCAACTCTCCATGGAGGTCTTTGAGAAGAAGGTGAATATGTAATCAGTTCTGTTTCTTTTGCAGGAACTGGTATCTCGATGGGAGTTGATTTACTGAAGGAGGGAATCAATGATGTCCATTCCCTAGCCTCCTTGGTAATCAACAGCGGATCTGACGCATTCCCATCTGAGGCCAATGATGATGCCATAAAGGGGGAAAAGAAGAAGAAAAGATCCCGCCATGAGGCATCTGAGGCAGTCAACCAAGGCGAAACCATTCAAGCTGACCCTGAGGCCAATCCTGAAGGGAATGTGCTGAGGGTAAGGAAGTCAGCAAGTTTGGCAGCAGTAGAGAAGGAAGGTGAGGAGATTGTTGCCAAGATGAAGGCGGAGGCAGCAACGAAGGCAAAGGCTGATGAAACTTCAAAGCAACCTGAGCTAGTTCAGAAGTCTTCACCCATGAGCACAAGAAAGAACCCCATCACTTACTCTGGAGAGATGGTGGCGGAGTTATGCGCTGAAGCGTGGGGAGATCCTTCTGAGAAAACTGAGGCTGTGCGCAGAGCTGAAATTGCACAAAAGGAGAAAATGCGCATTTTGGAAAAGAAGGTTGAAAAGCTGACTAATATCACTGAGCTTCAACAAAGGGAACTCGATAATGCGATGATCAGTCTGCTGAGGAGAAAGAAGGCGAAGCCTGAGCCTAGGAAGTACAGAAAGAGGCCAACAGCAAGAAAATCAACAATTCTTCAAGTCAGAAGGCCGGAGTCAGGATTAAGGAAAGCCTATGTCGACGAGTTCATCTCCGAGGCACTGAAGGAGTTCTGGGCTTACGCGAAGGATGAGTTTGTGAAGTTGTGGTATGTTGTGAAGAAATGGGGCGACACTGATGTTATTAATGCCCACTTCACTGACTACATGATGGACAATCATCTTGAATTGATCCAAAAGATATTGGAGGAGGCTGAAGCAGCTCAAGTCCAGGTAAAGGCTCCTGAGTTCACGATTCGAGCTCCTCCCTTAGTTCCTAGAACTCAAAAGCACAATACGAAGGCCATTATGATGGAGGTTTTGAAGATTGCCAAGGCTGAAGGGTACGTGAATCAACCTAGCACACTTGACGAGTTAAAGGCAAGAGGCTATGCAGGATATTGACTTGAACCTGAAATGAGATTAGTCTAGGTATTCACAGCTTCTTGTAATATATTAGATTCATTGTAATCACCTTCACATCAATCAATGAAATCTATTACTTTTGCCCACAGACAAAAACTCATTGTCTTTTTTGCTGTTTTTTAAATTCTGTACTTTATCAAAAATTGCTCTAACACTGTCTTATCTTATAGATAGGTTCTTATATTTCCTCTAAGTGTTTTGAGGATCTTTCAGTGTTTTGGCATCATCAAAAAGGGGGAAATTGTTGAGACATTGTCAGTTTTGATTAAGATCCCAAAACCCCTGAAAAGATGATTTGCCTTTATTTGTCTTTGTCAGGCTAGTCTTGGTCAGGTTTAGTACTTAGTCATTTTACACTTCACAGGTACTCAGTAAGAGGAGCACTTACTAATGACAATCAAGACTTAGAGCCTGAAGACGCAGTTTACCATCCTGAACTTATGGCAGTCTTCTAAGCTGGCTGAGTAAGTCTCAGTGATGAAGATTATGACCCTGAGGTCAGTACTACTCAGTCCTGAAGGGAACAAGATGATACTGAGTTTATGGGAAGACTTGGAGTAGAGCCAAGCAATGCAAAAGGAATGTCAGCGTCAGGACAAGACCGGTGAGCCCAAGACAAAAAGAACTTAATAAGACAAGCCTGAAGCCCAGGAATAAGTTCTGACATTCTCACCAACCTGATGATGTGGACCAATCCTGGAGAAACACACACGTACGGAACCTGACAGCAGACTGACTTCAGACTGCATTTTCAACGGGCAAGCATTTAATTTACATTTAATGCGACTACCTAATTCCATGCAAGGACGGCTGCTGCATGGAAGATATGTCCGTTTGAAGCCACTCTACATAGTTAACAAGAAAGGATATCTCTCCAACGGATAGTTTTTCGAATCACCTATAAATACAGAAGGCCTTGAACCCATTCAAGGTTACGGGAAATTTCCAAGCCAGAAATTACTCAAACTCTTAAGCACTCAAAGCATTCAGTCTTTAGAAGAAGCACTCGAAACCCTCTAAATTTCCCAAGTGTTTCTTAGCAACTGAGAGTTAATCTGTATTCCAAAGAGCGTACAAGCAATATCTTAAGCTTAGAAAGATTATCCAACCCTTAGCATAGCTTTGTCTTGTAAGGATAATCTCAACCTAGTTGGAATCCAAACTGAAACCAAAACCATAAGTTAGGTTTGTTGTGAGTAAGTCAGTTAGTGAGTTAGTAAGGAAGTTTGTATAGATCAGTGAGGTTAGCTGGTCTTGGTGCACCTTGGCACGTTAAAAACAAGAATCCCTTGAGTGGATTTCCTGTTAAATCAGGCCGTGGACGTAGGAGCTTGAGTCTCTGAACCACGTTAAACTTGATGTGCTCTTATTGCTTTGATATATTGCTTACCTGCCATTTCAACTGTTCATTCATTGCATAAGTCTTATCAGGTCTGAATCAATCAGCTTGATCGATTAAAAAGAGCACTGCCCTTACTAAACACTTTTCAGTGGAGTAATCAGTTTTTTTCAGAAGCAAACTAATCAAGACTTTAAACTATCAGGGCTCACGCATTTCTGCACTAAACTTGAACTGATAGTTAGCCAACTGACCCTCACCCCAGTGTAGTCAGTAGGTGTATTATCAGCTCCTAGTTCTTTATCACTTTGAGTAAAGGGGACTCAGTAAGGTTTTAAGTTTGAAAAATTGGTATACATGTATTCCCCCCTCCCATACACGTATTCCTCAGTCTTGTACCGGGACCAACAGTCCTAATGAGTTGCCACGTGATGTGTGGATATCATTTGTCAAGTATTGGAACAACTGTTTTGTTGAGAATTTTTTTGATAAAAAAACTCATTTGACGATTGGTAATTCGAAGTATTTATATTATTCGTACAATTTCAATTATTAAGTTTTGTTTATAATTATTTAATTAATTTGAACTACAATTTTATTTTTATTTGGATAGTATTTATGCTTTTATAAGATAAAATTATATTTATGAGGTATTTATACAAAAATTACTTAGTGAAAATATTTATATAAAATAAAATAAGTAGTTTAAATAAATAAAAGTAAGAAAAAGTAGACACAACATTTATATAAACAAGTTATAAATGAAAAGTAAATAATTTGGTGAGTCAATTTGAATGCATGCATATACAATTAACTGTACAAATGAATGAATTATAAATTTACGCGTTGTCGAACTAAGTAATTTTACAAAATAAAAAAAAGTTGGGCACAACATTCTTTTTTAAACAAGTTAAAAATGAAAAGGAATTAATTTGGTGAATTATGAAAAAAAAAAGAGTTAATTTGGATGCACATATACAATTAATTGCGTAAAATGAACGAATTATAAATTTACACATTGTCGAATTAAATAATTTTACAAAATAAAAAAAAAGTTGGGCACAATATTTATTTAAACAAGGTAGAAACGAAAAATAATTAATTTGGTGAATTATTAAAAAAATAACTTAATTTGGATACATATACAATTAATTGCATAAAAATAAGTGAAAGAAGCTTGTGCTCGAACGGCACGCGCCTCCTCCACATGTACGAGAAGTCACGCATTTGATTCCTCTTGGGCGCAAACTTTGATTAATTGTTCAAAACTCAATGGTGCTAATATAAAAGGTGGGCAGTCTATAATAAGTTAAGGAGCGGTGACTCAATGGTTCGCGCACGCTCCGAGTGTCTGGACGGCCACGGCTCGAACCATACTAGCAATTTTTTTCTAATGTAGGCTCAAGATTTTGCGAATAATCTCGAGTAAAATTAATTCAATAAATTAAATAAATAATTTGCGACAAATCTTGGCGAACCGACAGAGTTGCGACGGATTAGGCCGTTGTTAATTAGCGACGGACGCTAAAAAATCATCATTAATATTAGCTACGGCTGTTTTAACAACGACCATGCGTCCGTTGCAAAATCCGTTGCAAACAGTGTTTTGCGACGGAATATCCATTGCAAAATCTGTCTCTAATCAACATGTTTTTTGTAGTCAATAAAACAAAAATATTTTATTTACGAGTTTATTTTAAATAAAAATTCATTTAGGAGACTTTTAAAGTAAAATTGATAGTTTAATGTCTATTGATGCATTATGATCATACATATAATTTGATGTATCATCCAAGGTAACCTACACTATTTAATATTCTCCTGTGTTTGCAAAAGATTAGTATTGGCTTCGTTGTGTGCGACGTCCAAACTCTCAGCACGTAAAATTAACACTTCAATTTAGTAGATAAAGTGGTATAACTTAAGTGGTTAAAGTTTCACTGTCTATAATTAAAAGGTCATGACATCGAGTCACAACTTTATCGATAAAAAAATATTCAATTTTGGATATATATATATATTTGAAACTATCTTGTAAATCTTGTAAAATCAATTTTTTTTAATAAAATCAAAAAGCATGGAATATTTTGAAATAAAGTAATCTTAAAAAGAAAGAGTATTTGCAAAAAAATAAAAAAAAGTCTCTTAATCAATACTTCTATATAGACAAAACAACTAGATGACTACCCGCGTATCACGCGGGGTTTTTGTAAAAATTAATTATATAAATGTTATATATATTTAAATAATTGTGTTCATCATAAAATATCATAATTATATTGTATAATAAATATATTCAAATAATATGTATTCATAAAATTATGGGATAATATTTTAATTCACGACTTTCAGACTTGATCTCAATTTAGTTATGATTTTCAATATTATTATAAAAATTCACGTAATATTTTGTTTTTATTTAGTATACACTTTTAAATTATGACATAATTTCCTCAACTACGCGCCAGATACCTCATGCGTTTTTTCTTTCTTTTAAAAGTGCAAGTCGAAATATCAGATTGAAACAATTAAAGATGTAGTGAATATTCATAAAATTATTGGAAATTATTAAAATTTTCGAAATAAAAAATCCTCAAATATAGTGAAACAATAAAAATAACACAATTAAACATTAAAATTTCACATATTTAGAATTTTTAAAATTTATTTAATCAAATTAGTAATAGTATGTAGAATTAAATATACTAAAGTTACTTAGTTACATTACTAACACAATAAAAAAAATTATATATAGGATATCCTAAATATAGTTAAGTAAAATGTAAATTGGTATAATCATAGTAAAATTTATAATATACTTTTCTAAACTCAAGTTATATATAATAGTATTCAAACTTTAAACATGTTCATAACATAGCTTAATTGGTAAATATCATGAATATTACTTATGAGGTTTAGGGTTCAAATCCTTGTATATACAATTTTTTTGTTAGATTCCTTATTGTATAATAAGACATGTAGATGACACATATGATTTATAAAATTGGCATGTAGGCTTCCACGACACATAGGCGAAATGAATCACACGACGACACATAGGCGAAATGAACCTCGTGACGACACATAAGCATTAGAAACTCCCTATTAGTATAATAGGGGATTTTTGCCTCTGTAGCAAGTGTTTTTGCTCTACCTTTTCAAATCCGTGTCCTCTCCTTTTATTGAGTTTCTACTTTTGATCCTGACCATTGTTTTCTAATTTTTAATCCTGATCGCTGATTTTTTTTAGTTCTATATAAATTCATCGAATCCCTCAACATTTCTTAATTGTCTTCGTTCCTCCTCGACTATATTCCTAGGGTTTTACATCTCTTCTTTTTCAGAGCCTCTCATTGGTTTCATTTCTCACTCAATTCCTTGTTATTTTACATTCTTCAATTGTATTTCTTTGTTGTTGGCATAGTAAAATTTTTAATCCTTTTTTTTTTGCAGGTCTTCTCGTCAGCGGTTTGTTCAGTTTGGAAATGAATCCTATATTGATACCAATTACGGTTTGTTTTATGTACTACTTAATGGAACTGATTTCCATTTTTTTGTTTTTAATTTCATTGTATTTTTTTGGATTAGGTCCTATGGTGTGTGTATTGTTCGACTGATCTAAGGATTCCATGATTCGTTGGCAGTTATTTTTGGAGATGTCATGTTCTTTTTGTTATTGTAAAAGGCGAAGCTCTGTATTCTTAGACACGCGCCTATTTTAGGTTACAAAAATAGTTAACATGTGAATCGTTTGAATTGTTGTATTTGCGATCGAGATTTAATCAAGTTTCCTCATTTTGATATTCTCATTGTTGTTTCGTTTGTAGCTTATTATTTCGTCGGCTTCTTTTGATGGTGTATTTTTTTTACCCATTAAATTTCAAATGTTATGTGTCATTAACTTACACTACCCAGTCAGATTCTTATTCTGAGGACAATCTTAACTAATATTGTTCCATGAGTATATGGTGTATTTATTTTCTTCTGAAATAATTAATTTAATGAGTGTAATATGCAATGATTGTGAACAAAGTCTTTTATTGAAACAATTAATGTCTAATTACAATATATTGTGTTAATTTTGTAGTTACCAAAATTTAAGGTAATTAATTCGAAAAATTGATAATTAATGCCCATTTAAAAAAATAGAAAATGGCGTTTATATATGGTTAGTTACACTTATGTTAAGGTTAAATTATTTTAATTAAATAATCTTTTGTTCCGTAAAATAATTATATATAAATGGTTAGTTACACTAATTACATTATCATTTATTCCGTAAAATAATCATTCATATATGGCCTTTATATATGGTTAGTTACACTAATTACGTAATCATTTATTCCGTAAATTTTTTCCTACTTATGTTAAAGTCAAATTATTTGAATTAAATTTAAAATTTAACCTATTTATAAGTACATAGATCTAATTCTCAATGTTTACTTTATTGTATAAATGTGAATGTTTCTATATGACTATGATAGTCAATGGAGTCTTTTATTAAATTGATTAGTGCTTAATTACACTAAATAATATGGATTAACTATATGACCTAAATTTAAGCTAATTAGTATTTAAATGGATATGGAAAAAAACATATTGATAAATTATAACAAATATATATATATATATATAAATTATATATTTAACTGTTGACTCTTAAAAATAATGTACTCCCTTTGTCCATGAAAAGTGCGTCATTTTATTTTTTTTCCTGATTTTAAGAAAAAGTAAATAAAGTAGATAAAATAAGTGTATCTTGGGAATTGTGTGGTCTATTTATTAGTTGAGTTGTTGTTTGTAAGTGTGAAATAATTAAATGATGGTTGCATGGTAAATAAAATAAAATTATTGAAAAAATGGAAGAAGCTAAATTTTTGTGGACAGAGAGAATATATGGAACTATGAAAGTTATCATCGTTAAAGATAAATATTAACACTTAAGGTATTATGTTAACTTTGATTTGATCCTTAATTAACTAGGTGTTATAAGTTTCCGGTAATCATGTTGCATATTGTTAAATATACTTATTTTGTGAAGTCAATTATTGATATTTCTAATTGATTGAACTTAATTTGCTTCATCATTATTATTGTTACCTCATATTGTTGGATTATAACAAATTTATATGGCTAAATTCTATATGAAGATTGGTACATATATATATTTAATTGTTGACTCCTAACGATAAGAGTATATATATATAAGTATATATATAGTGATATTAGTTCATACATGAAATAAGGATATTAGTTGTTTTCACTAAAGTGTATTAGTTGTTTCCATGAAAGAATATTAGTTGCTTTCACTTTAGAGTATTTGTTTATTTTCACTATTCAGTTAATATCCTTCAATGAAAACAACTAATATCTTTCCGTGAAAATAATTAATATGCCCTTAGTGAAACAACTAATATCCTTCAATTATTTATATACGAATCATTTTCACTATATACTTTGTCTAACAATAATGTATATGCAATCCCACATTGTTAACATCCTTAAGAATCAATAATGTCAACAACTAAATAAAATGTGTTTCATACATTTAAATTAATAAGAGTATATATAGAGTGAAATTGGTTCATACATTAATTATTGAAGGGTGATAGTTGTTTTCACTAAAGAGTATTAGTTGTTTTCACTGAAGGGTATTAATTGTTTTCGCTGAAGAGTATTAGTTGTTTATTGAAAATGAACTAAGACTTTTCGGTGATAACAACTAATACTTTTTAGTGTAAACAATTAATACCCTTTAATGATTCATATATAAATTATTTTCACTCTATACTTTGTCTTTAAATAATGAAGGCAATTTTGATAAGTATTAAACTTTAAAAAAAAAAAGGGGCAATCTTATCCGTTTCTTTTTCATTTTTTTTGTTTAAATTTTGTTTCAAAAAATTATTATTTTTCACGTGTTTCTCAAATTTAGGTTTTTTTCCCACTCATTTTTGTCATCTATTTCCCTTTTATTGAAAGGTATTTTTGTCAGAATTATATGTTCTTTAACAAAAATTTTTTTTTAATTATTTATTATCCATATAATTCTTCTTTCAGTTTGCGAAATTGCGGGATCTAGATCTATTTATTTATTTTACGTTCTGCAGAATTTGAATTAGTAGATCTTCAGAAAGTTATTTTGAATCAACACATTTACAATTAAATACTTATACCTACTATTTATTTATTTTGTGTAATTTTTTGTTAGAAAGGAATATATACAGTTTTATTAATTTGAGAGAGTTATGTGCAAAGGGAATGAAACACACAATTGGAGATAGGGATAAACCTAAGGTTAAATTGTATTTTATTTATTTGATACAATATAGGATTTCTTTTAATCGATACATAAGATGAATGTTCTATTCGCTATGAAATTTTTTTATGAGGTTTACAGTATTATTATGGTGTAGCAGATTATATGATAAAAAAAAATAATTTTTTGTAAGTTATATGACGAAATTTAAAATTTCAAAGTTAACAAGACGAAAATCAAAGTCAACGAAAGTTGACGGACAAAAAAGTGTATTTTTTCTATATTTGACAACACATTATTTACATCTACACTTTTATTAAATCCACCCACTTTTTTTTAGAAATGAGTATATTCATAATTTTTGTGGGTGTCATTTGTAGATATTTAAGTGTGGGTGCATGATGGGTGGATGTATTTTAAGATTTCAAGTATAAAGTGATACAAGTTTAAAAATATGAATATACAAGGTTTAACATGGTGGTACGAGACTAAAGCATATAATTATATTGTCTTTAAAATCGTGGTGTGAGACCAAAAACTAAAGTTATATGATCTTTAATTAAGGTGATATGGACTTAAAATATGGTGGTACAAATATAATAAAATGTGGTACGAGGTCAACTAATGGTGGTAACCATTTAAATAAATTGTGGTACGATGTTAATTAATTATGGTACGGGGTGAACTAATTGTGGTACAAATTTAATTAATTATAATAAGAGCTTAACAAAGTGTGGTACGGGGTGAATAAATGGTGATATGAGCTTAAATAAATCATGGTGCGGGATGAATTAATTATGATACGAATTAAATATTATATTGTACATGCTTAAATAAAAGTGTGTACGAGTTGATTTAATTCAGAAAAAAAATTCATACTAGCTCATTATGTTACAATTCGCAAGTCATTATACAGTTAATATGATTCACCATATTTACGTGAATTATTTTGAATCAACACATTACAATTAAATTTTTAGTCATAAAGTCTACTTATACCTACTATTTATTTTATTTTGTGTAATTTTTTGTTGGATGGAAATGTATACAATTTTATTAGTTTTTAATCGAAGAGTGGCTAGAGTAACCGAATTAGATGCAGTGGATATAGAAGTCGTGAGGTTTGTAAGGGAAGAAAGATTTATGCTAAAGGGATGAAAAATACAATTGGAGATAGGGAGAAACCTAAGGTTTAATAGTGTTTTATTTATCTAATACCATAAAAGGATTTTTTTTTTTTTTAATCGTCACATAGGATCAATGTCTTATTCATCGTGAAAATGCTTATGAGATTTAAAATATTATTATGGTGTAGCAGATTATAGGATAGAAAACACAATTTTTTGTAAGATATAGGACGAAATTCAAAATTTTAAAGTTAACAGGATGAAAACCTAAGTCAACCAAATTTAAAGGACAAAAAAGTATATTTTTCCTATATTTGACAATACAAATATTTAAATCAATACTTTTATTAGATTTTTGTGGTTAAATGTGCACTTTAATTATTCACGTTAGAGTTTTTCAAAATTATAAATAGTATAATTTCACAATCTATATCCAAGACTACTTCTTCGGATTATACGAACTTTGAGATTGTTATTTATTTTTATGAATTAATTTATATATTTCCTAATATACTGCATTCATTTTAAAGCAACACTGTTTTAAATTTTAAAAGTAATAATTTTATTTATACTTTCTGGACAAACCAACTTCAACTATATAGAGGAATTGCATCATGTGATTCATGTTATACACCTAAATAATGAAATTTATAATAAGACAAAGTATAGAGAAAATGGTTCATACGTGAACCATTGGAGGGTATTAGTTATTTTCACTAAAGAGTTATTAGTTGTTTTAACTGAAGTGTATTAATTGTTTACACTAAAGAGTATAAGTTATTTATTGAAAATAAACTAAGACTCTTCAGTGAAAACAACTAATACTCTTTAGTAAAAAACCTAATACCCTTTAGTGAAAACAACTAATACTCTTCAATACTTCATGTATGAACCAATTTCACTCTATACATACTCTTATAATAATTACTGTGATATTGAGTGTTATTTATACAAAAAATTAATTTATTTTTCACTTAAGACATTTGTAAATAATATATATGAATCCTACATATAAACGTTTAGCTTTAATCAATATATTAATAAAAAAACATTACATACTTTATTAGTATAATTTTTTTTTTTTTTTTTGTAATCTTTTGAAAATTTAATCTTTTGAAGATTGACTTAAAATATTTTTAAAATTTTAATTTAAACCCGTGAAATTTGCAGGGCTATAACTAGTTAATAATAATTTATAAAAGTGAGCCCCAAGGAAAATCACTTCTTCATAATTCAAAAAAATGGTTTGATTTGTTTTTTCAAAATAGATTTAAGGTGCTCATAGTAAGAGTCACAGACACATAAGAATATTTTTTTCAGACACTTAAGAATTTTATTTTTTTCCAAAAATAAAAATTCTACTTACAAAATATAGTTTGCAAACAAACAACCCAACTTAAAAGTGTGTTTGAACTACATGTTATAGATCTAGCAATGACCGGTTATTATGTTTTAAAGAATGAAAAAACAAAAAATCTAAGCCCAAGTTCTACATATATATTTGATTCGATTATTAACTTGTACCTCATACAAAATTGCTTTTAATTTTAAAAAGTCAAGCTAGTAACAAATTATAAAGCTCCATAACTAATTTATATAATCAGCTCCATGTGTACATCTTTTCTTTTTTCTTGGAGTTAAATGAGATTTTATTTTATGTATAAAATTTGAGCAAATTTTTTGTGGATCGCCTCATATTATTTTATTCAGTTTTAATTTAAAATTCTTCACTTCATAATTAAAAAGTTGTCATTTTAAAAAAGTGGTAATATTTTTGTTAAAAATAACTTATTACTTTTAAAATATATATATATTATTACATTTTGTTATAATCCTATCACTTTTTTAAGTTGGTGATATCATGAAGTCTCACTCAAATTTTTGTCATAAAGTTTTCACAAGTCCGATTATTTGGGAGGAATGACAGAAAGGCGTCTTTTCTTCAATCGACTTTTCTAGTATTAAAATTCTAGCAAATGTACAAAAGATAAATATTAATAAAAATAAATGGAGGCATTAATCGAAAAGGTTTGGCACTAGCTTCTCCAACTCCAAGATGCGGATGAGTCGATGAATACGTATGTGGATCGTGGCCTATTTGTGTTCGAATTACTTGGGGTTGAAGCTCTTAATGCGTGTATAGTGAACGTGCCTCCTACGAATTACTACTACTTAATTAATTAAGATATATACAAATAATCCTTTTTATTTGGCACACGTCTCCAAACACCTATATCATTACTTAGCACGCATGAAAATTCCAGTTTACTCATCTATTTATATATATAAACCAGTTAAATTAAGGTTGTTTCGGGGGAGGTAACATTCTTGTGAATGTGTTTGTTTCGAAAATTTGATATCAAAGTAGAACATGTATAGAGTAAAATTAATTCATGCACGGACCATTAAAAAATGTTAGTTGTTTATATTGAAAAGTATTAGTTATTTTTATTAAGAATAAACTAAGACTCTTAGGTAAAAATAATAATACTCTTTAATAAGAATAATTAATATCTTCCAATAATTCATGTATATACCATTTTTACACTGTACTTTATCATCAAATTAATATTTAAATATTGATTGATTGTATCATTATTTTGTATGATTCACACTTTCGTGCAATTTGTTATTGAGTTTCTTAAGATTAGTGGATACGTAAATCCCAGGCCAAAATGCTAAATACATTTGGGCTAGTCCAAAATAAATGAGACCTAAATATTTGTAGATTAGGTGAGTAGCCCGCTAGCGTTGCATATTAACTAATCTTACTTCTTTTAATATTTCAATGTAAAACATCTCACATGTATAAATTTTCATATTCTAACAAAGTTATATACTTATAGTTATATACTGCCTCCGTCCCAATTTAGATTTTACCCATTTTTAAATGACACGATTTTTAAGAAAATAGTGGTTTATTAATACTTTTGAGTATAAAGTAGCTTTTAGGAATTGTTTATTAATATTTTTGAGTTTAAAGTAGCTTTTTGAAGGTTGAGTTTGAAAAAGTGGTGTTGATTTTTGTCATTTTAGGAAATTAGTAAACAAAAAAAAACCTTCATTTTTTGGGCTTTTGGGTAAACAAAATTGAAACGGAAGAAATAATAGTTATTATTTTGAATAACAATTTTATCGATAAAAAAAAAAAATCATATTATCATGTGTCAACAATGTTAAATTGAAAATATATTTGAGAGATATTTTAGTAGTAGGCGCTAGTGTGTAGGGTTCCATGTGAAATCTCGTGGTTGGACAGTCCATCCACCAATAACCGCGTCTTAAATCACTTACTTATACTTCTCACCCCCTCGTGTGATTGATAAGACATTCTTTGGTTTGCACCCATATATATGCATCTCTTTGGACATGGTATTTTTGTTGAATTTAAACATAGTAGTGTGTTGTCCTGCTCCGGCACATATATATATATATATATATATATATATATATACACAACAGAGGGCCAGGGCAGGGGAATAGTTGGTGTTTTTATTGGGAGATATTCAACCAAAGCTACTTGATTTTCTTATTATTGAATAAGCAGAGGCAGTTCAATTCTGCGTTTCGTCATCAGGAACCACGTTCAGATCGAATGCCACTTTTTTGCCCCTGCTTCCACCAATCTGCAATTAATCATAAGCCAAGGTAATTAATTTATTGGATATTCTTACTGAATTTAATTGTTATTGGTTTATTATATATATGTAGAGAGGAGACGATGCACCTTAGCCTCCAGAAATCTCTTTTCTTCCTCCAACAACTTTTCCTGTTCACAAAATTAAGGTTCTATTTTCAATTAATGCATCCTTTTACTTGTGTAATGTAATGTAATAATAGGAGAATGCGCTTAATTTACTCTTGGCATGTATTACAGGGGCTGTTATCTTGATTTAATAGGTCTTCAAATAAAATATACTCATTTGGGAATAGACTTATGTGTACAAGTACAACAATAGGTTGAAAATCCAATGAAGGGATAGAATTGTGGGGATGAAAATGGTACGTACTATGTAGTGTTATGAGGGAGACTTTTAGTTCATATCTCAGCAAACTGTGAAGATAACCTAGTTCCATTGGCATTGGATTCAAACTACGGAACAAATTTTGCTAGTAGCGTGCGTACCTTTTCGCGAAGGCTGGATATGGACTCCAAATCGAAACGTGTCTGCATTAAATAGATAGTCAAAACGCATACATGAAGTAAAAGAAAAGTAGCATATATTTACATTTGGTTTTTCCTGTAAAATATTCTTGAGTCAAGACAGCACCATCATTCTTTTGGTAGAGGGAATATGCATGCTAAACCAAAACTAGCTAGATTTAAATAATGTAAATATATCCCTTTAGCCTTAAGGGATTTTGAACCTACCTGCAGCTTACGATATTTAATGAGCTAGGATGCCCGGTATGTTCGATCATCAACAGCCGTTATAATGACAAAATCGGCACACATTGTCTTGCATTCTGCTACTAATTTAGATGTCAATTCTTCTTCTTTCATTCCACCACATTTCTTCTCTCTATTAAATAATGGATAGTAACACCCTACCATCACAATTCACCTGGATATTTCTAACTAATGATCATTCATCTACAAAACTAAGTATACTAAATTGCTGCACTAAGAAGCAAACTCATACAAATCACCATTTCTTATTTAATCTTTTTGAGTTAATGCAAGAGTTTTTTTTTTTTTTTTTATGAGTTTATGAAAGGTTTAGTGGCCAAAAAAGGTAAAAAAAAGTTAGAGCCAGTATACCTTGGCCATTCTTGTTTGTATAAGTGCATCCTCAACCTGTTCCTGTAGATGCACAAAGTCATTCACACTCAGCTCATCTTTCTCGACCTCCCTGCAAAACGTAGAACTCGTGTTACTCCCCCCAACTCGATAACAAAGCTATGTACAGAGAGACGTGGACCGGTGCCTGCCTTTCCACTATTCGGAGAAGCTCTCCACATGTCATGAATTTGGCATATTTCGAATCATGTGCCTGACATATAAAAAAACTCCGGTTATGATTCCTGTGATCCCATAATATAACTAAAATCCACTCTTTCTAGAGTTGTCAGTCAGAGTGGTTTGAGCATTCATAGATAAGCTTTAAGTTATACCATTATTTGGGAAGAAATCCACAGTCCTGATTTTAGAAAATTATGTGCACGAATCATTTACCTTTGATCATGTTACCCTGACCCAGACAGAAACTCGTCGTCTTACCTGTGTATCACAATCTGCTCCAGTAGAGGAGGAGGGACCTGAATCTCCTGTAAGACTAGTTTGATATCGTCCCAGGATCTCCGGCAGGCTGGATAGTATTAAAGTTATAGAGCTATATCAGATAAAATGAAGTATATAGATAAACAATCAAAGGATCAACATATTTAAGTAAATCCTGCCACTTAGCACTTTATAACAAACAACTCCTCTTTGAAATTTTTCATACACAAAGGAAAAGAACACACTAAATAAACAAGTTCACGGTAAGACAGATGATATGCTAGAAACGCCGTCATGTTAAGACAGATTATGACCTAATTCACGCCAAACAAGTTCAGAATTCTGAGAACAGGATAAAACCTACATCCTTAGACGACAGATGATATGTTAGAAAGACGTAGATTTGTAACAACAAATCAAACCATCCAATCGCTTAATAAACCAAGAGATGAATCAGGAAGGCAAGCCCATACTGCCATGATGACGTATCATTTATACAGGAAAAGCGCCATCAAAAGAGTTGTATAACAAGCAACTAAAGAAAACGATAACTCTCTTGAATACTAACTTTGTTTGCTGCTCAAGATAAGATGCCCTCGCCGTGATCCTGCTTTGCAGTTTAAAATATTTAAGCAAGCTCCATTAAGGTAAACTAGATCATACACCAATTTATCAAATATAGTTAAAATAAGAAGTATATATTATGGCCATAGGAAATAGGATGAGAACTTAGTAAACAACTATTAGTATGAGATAGTGATTAGTGACCTCTCTAAGGTGATTCATTCTTCTAGAACTTGAGAAAAATATAATAAAAGGTATATTTTTATATTCCCCAAAATAATTATCCGCAACATATTCCCACAATAAAACATGAATTCCCTTCCCCAAGACATTTTGAAAATCTCAAAATAAGACCAAAATTTCCAACTGGGAGATAAGCTGCTGCATGGTTGTGTGACCTTAAGATTCAAAGCTACATAATTTTATTAGTGCCACATACTAGTATAGCAAAATCATAAGAAAACTTACCTACTTTAAATTCAAGATATTTACTATTTTGACAATTCTTGGTGTCACTCGTAGCATCTATCTAAACTTTCTGCAACTTGATTCATAAGTTGATATGTTAATTGAAATAAAGCCAATTAGAGAGGGGACAAACCCATGTTTTCTTCCGCTCTCTCTGGCCCTCCTGTCTTTAAATGTGAATTGGACACATTTGAAGGTAAATGATACTCCATCCGTCCAAGATATATCTTTTACACTTTCTTTTTTCGTCCTTCCCGCAATACCTTTAACACCCTTATAGTGGAAATTAAACCTTTTACAAACATCACCCTTACAATATCCACAATTATATTTTCATATTCTGTATGCATGATTATTTATTGTAGTATACAAATAATTAAACCTTTAATTAAACCTTTTACAAACATCACCCTTACAATATCCACAATTATATTTTCATATTCTGTATGCATGATTATTTATTGTAGTATACAAATAATTCTATTACACAATCTGAAGACCATCAACTTGCAAATATTTTTCAATAACTAGCTACATCCAAATAGACATAAACTCATTTGATCTACGAGGTGACATTATAAAGTGTGAAATTCTTTAAATACTGTCACAACTCTTGAAACTCTCAAATATTAATTGTAATATTAATGCACAACTATTAGGATTTTAGGGGCGTAGATGAGTCGAGCTGACTCGCAAGCTACTCGTGCTCAATTAGAAAAAAGTTCAAAATGAACTCAAAGTTAATCGACTCGAGCTTGAATAGTTCTCCAACTCGAGTTCATTCGAGCTCAATAATACTAGACTCGTCAGGCTCGCTAGCCTGGTAGAGCTTAATCAAACTCTCTCGCTAGCATGGTCGAGCCTAATCTAACTCATATAATTTTACTAAATTACCTATAATATGCAAATTAAGGGATAATATCGATTTTGGTCACTAAGTTCCATTCATATCATCAAAAGCAGCCATGAAGCTACACTTTACAAATCATTTTTGGGGTAAAAACAAAAAAAAAAAAAAATTTATAAATTTATAATTTTAATAAAATCCCGTATTATTAAAATTAAAAAATTATAAAAAATATTAAAAATAATTTTACAAATACAAAACATTTAAAAAATTTAAATGAAACCTATAAAGTAATTTAACAAACAAAATTAAATCTTAAAACTCCTAATTAACAGCTAAATTAATTTATAAATTTTAGGATTTATCAAGATTTATAACAGTGGTTTTTTTTTGTGATAAATTAGTTTCTAAGTTTCATTTATAATTTTTAAATTTAAAAAAAATACTTCTAATATTTTTACATATATTTTTTTTTAATAATTCATTTTATTAAAATTGAAAATTTATATAATACTTAATTTGTCAAAGTCAGAATTTTGTATAATAATTTAATATATTTAAATTAGAAATTTCTAAAAGTTTGTCTATTTTAATGATTAAAATATTTTTAGATTTTATTTATTAAGTAAATTGAATCAAAAAATTGCACTTTTGTTTGTTGACTAACGGCCAACTAATGTTAATACAATGATTATAAAAATAATAATTTCATGACTACTTTTAATGAAAAGTGTTATTTGGTGACCAAAACTGAAAATGAAGTAAAGTATGTTGATCAAAACTGATATTATCCCGTTAATTATTTGCACTAGTAAACGTTGTGTAACTTATCAAGTTGAGCTTGAGTACTTCAAGTTTTCTATCGAGACAGCTCAAATCAGGAGAATTGAGCTCGTTGAGTTCGAGTCGAGTTGCAACCTTTTTAATCAAATTGAATTTCAAGCTTGACACTACTCGACTCGACTCATTTACACACTATTAGAGGTGCAGGGTGCACTAATCTAGAATGCAACTTAACACACGCTTTCTCGTCTTTTGAACACAAGGCACAAAAAGTAAGAAACAAAGACAAAAAATTATTATAGAGGTACACACCTCTGGCATGGTAGACTATTATGAACCCTACACTTGCTTAAAATTCCATTGCATCCTTAAACTTCTTTTTATCTCCATCTGATGTTTGTCGGATTGGTCAACTTGACTCCTATAGTTGAACATGTGACAGTGATAGTTGTGGTATAAACCTATCCGGAGTTAAGAACCTTCGATCAAAGTATACACGGAAGAGTTGAGGATGTTACTTCGCTCTCAAATTTGTATACTTACCTTACCTTGGTTCGGACAATACCTGCTAAGCTTGTCCTAGAGAACTACCTTGAACTCTTAGCCTAACAAAATGATGGGACAAAAGCGTCCGTCTATTTCATATATTGGAGTGTGAGACCAATTTTACGGTGAGAAGGATCATAAGTTTGACATGACACATTAACATTTTGGAAGAGATTGATGTTAATTTGTGGTAGTTTGTGAAAACGGTCACTCAGTGAAACTGCCTCACACAAGTCTTTTGCCCATGTATTAATGCTCATGAATTAATAATTTGATATATACATTCTGTTATTCTCATTATGAAAATGTACTACTTGCAAACTAAGTAATTAATTAACAAAGATAATTTAGATAAAAAAAATTAAATCAATATAATTAAATAGAGAACTTGAAATGAACTTTTAATATGTATTGGGGTGGGACAACAATGGGGTTCAAGAAAAGTGCTCGAGCTACAAAAGATGACTATAAAAAAGATGTAGTGAGCCATTTCAAAATGTATTGGGGTGAGACAACAATATAAAAAGATGTAGTGAGCCTCATGTCTTTGCCTTTGTAACTTTGCATGACTATTGTCCCTAGAGGCACTGACCATATACAACTTGTACCTCACACCCGAGGTGAAACACTAGTTACTGTTGTTTTCACTTTCATTATGTCAAAACTTAAAAACAATAAATATCAATTTCTTCATAATTTATAAGATGTACGTTTCTAAGCCACAATAAGCTTTCATTGGCCGCTACTAACGGGTGCCAATGTACCTTTCTTTTAATCGTTATGTTCGAGGTCGAGAGCAACTTTAAAAGAAAAGGTAGTCCAAACTCTAAAAGAAAGGTTTGAGATTGGATCCGGATGAATGAAAAGTTGTTAAAGCATCCCATACCTAATCTAAAACTTTGGTTCTTTCCATTCCCACCTTTTTGACACAACCTTGACTTATTTTGATTTAAGAAGGAAGAACTATCTGAAGGGTAGGTTAGTTTAGGCTATCAAACGGAAATGATAACAAAGTCTTTAATCCTCAATTTTTATTTACTTTCTAGTGCATAATTTTCCACTGAGTTCTCTCCTAAATTATGAGAACTGATGATATAGAAAGAAATGTATTTATCGAGTAGTGTGTCTTTCTTAATTGCTAAGAAAATGTAAAATAAAAATAAAAAATTAAGTTTTAAGCTTACAATAGTAGTGTATACTCTATACCATATGCATATTTCAACAATTACATATGAAGAAGAGGAGTCATTGAACACCATTATATTTGACTACCAAATATAAAATCTTGCACTTCATTACATTTGATACAACAATAATGTCAAAATAATTTGAAGCAAAATAAATTAACTACTTTTTACATTCGATAAATAAAAAGTATGAAACAATATAAAAGCAAATTTTATGCCCGAATAATGCCTGTCGTTGATATCGTTGTTACATTGCATTTGAGAAATGGTAATCAATCACATGTTTCTATATTAGGTATGTAAGACAATACACGAACAAAAAACATAAACGTCAACCAAATATGTAAACTCAACATGTAATTATGAACCCTTAATATCTGGCTCCATGGAAACAGTAATTTGGTCAAAATCTTCATCTTGCAATTGGTTTATATAATTGTATTAATGCTAAAAGCAAGAGCAAAAAACAAGATTATTGACTTTTAATTAACTTGGTGCAAAAGCAAAATTTGACATTACTAGGATATTATTTAATTTGTAAATATTAGTTCTTTCGTCTTTTATTTAATTTCTCATTTGACCTGGGCACAGATTTTAATATGGAGTTGTTTATTAGTATTAAAAGAGATTAAACAATTTTTATGATGGTATTCGAGTCTTTCAACTTTATGTTTTTAGGTAAAGATATAAAGTAATGACATTTGATGTAATTTTGAGATGTTTGGAAGAGATAATTTAAAAGGATACAGTTACTTTATTTCCATTTTGGAAATGAGAAGTAAAAGATGGACCGAAATGACAATAGAGAAGTTAAATAAAAGACAGAGGAATGATCTCTTTTGTTTTCAAATTTAAACATTCAATTAATAATATTTAACTTGAAGTATCTTTTTTTGTCTTCAAATGTACCAAGCACTGAGTGTCCCATGTGGAGTCCCACTCTTTGCATCTATGTGAAGTTACATAAAAAAAAACTTAATATGTGGAAGCTTCTTTTTTCGGAGAATAATTTCTTTTGAATAAGGCAATTTACCTCAAGAAGTCAAGAAGAGTTGTACATGTGGAGGGCCCTTCCCTCTGGGCCAATTGTTAGTAGATGCACGGAACGTCTTTAGCTCGACTAGTCAGCTATCTATTTCCTATCCTAGAGGGACTTTCATAAGAGGCCTCAATTATTGGGTAGATAATTGATGGCTAGGGTTTTCAAATGCTTCCCTACATGGGTCACGTGGACGAGGTCTCTGGGATGTTTGAAGGTACCAGAGTTGGAGCAAAGACCATTGGCGGACCTAAGAGGGGACAAGGGGTACAATCGTCACCCCAAATTTAATGTTTTTAAGTATGTTGTATACGTATATAAAATGACTTCTTCCTTTTAGTTGGGCCTATTTGGTGTAGTAAGAAGATTGGGCTATTTAGTTTGGTGAGTTGCTTAGTTGGTTTAATGAGCAGAGTTTTGTAAATAGCCTATTTCTCTTACTTTATAAGTTTAGCATACATTAAGTGCATTTTTTAACAATGTCAAGTGCATCCTCTAATAATATCGGCTATGAATTGCATATTTTCAAATTAAAACAACTGCATTTTTCAGTTAAGACAAATACACTTTGCAGTTGTTCACAACTCCTCACTTCAAACTCCAGTTGATCGTACCCCTGTCTTAAATCCTGGGTTCGCCACTTGCCAAGACCTAGTGCATATTACGTATGGCCTATGCAATCGATGCACAATTGTAATATTGTTCAACTTATACCTCACGTACTTCATTGCATATTGGTGTTTACATACACATCTTAAGCCATAGAAATTTTACCGAAATTATTGTGACACGAGAGTATATATATATGAATAGGTCATTTGATTACAATATACCGTCTGCAAATTATATCATTAATTTTCTAATACTTTGAACTACTACTAGGTTAGGTGGACTAAATTATTAAATATGCATATAAAAGATGTATACTAGAACATAAAACAAAATTATATATTTTTATGGTTCAAATGTTAAATAGGAAGGTTGCGCCTACTTTGAGAATTAACCTAAAACCTTAGATGGTATATATAATACTGAGGTCAAAATTATATGGTGAGTTATAAGGATGAGATGAGATGGGCTTGGGCTTAATCATAATATATTTTAGAAACATTAAATTTGTATAACATGTCACCATGATAAGGGCCAAAAGCTTACATGCAGGCAAGTTATTTTTAAGATTAAATGCAATCTCACAACAATAAATACACAGTATAAGTTAGATGCATGGCAGTAAGTATTACTCCCTCCGTCCCACTCTAAATGTCCCACTTTCCTTTTTTGGTTGTCCCACACTAAATGTCCCATTCCATAAATAGAAAAAGCAACACTCTACTACATATAAACTTTAACCTTCAAATTCACACAATATTACAAAAAATGTCACTCATTCAATCCACTTTTCAACACTACTCATTACTTTATTAAATACTATTCATTACTTTTCAACACTATTCATTACTTTTCCACCATATATTAATAAACAAATACACTTTCTTAAACCATTCAACCAAAAGAAGTGGGACATTTAGTCCGGGACGGAGGGAGTACAAGTTTGGGGAATTGATAATAAAGTTATGAGTGAGGCCTCTAGCCATATACTATAATTCAACAACCCCCAAAGCCATTAATATATTTCATATAAATTAATAAATCCCAATTTGTGAGCATGCAAAACATGTGACAACGTCACATAGTCATAGATATCAACAGTTTCAGTTTCTCGGAATTCAAGGACAAAGATGAATAAACGCATACCGACACCATTACCCACATCCACCTGACTAATTTGAATTACATACAACATAAAACTAGAGCTTTTGTAAATTGTAGGTGCAGAAATAAAAACTTCATTTTTAATTACTAAAATAGGCTAGTTGAGTTTCTATTTTGGGCAAATCTGAAACTTAGGGCTCAATAAAACGTCAACTCAAAAGCGAGAAAGAATTAATTAGGACTAACCTGTTAGTGTTAGAGTAGTGGTAAGGCTTTCCAAGGGAAGAATAGATTAGAACTCCAATATCCAGTTCACAAAGAACTGATAATTCTTGGGCTTTCTTCAACAATCCCTTCCTTCTCTTGGAGAAAGTCACTTGCCGAGCGCTTTTGTCTTCGATTAGCTTTATCTCCAGTTTCCTCCTCCCCATTCTTAATTTTATTTCCAAAATTTAAAACAGGTAAAATAATTCGCCAGAAAGTCTCCTTTTCTTTTTTTTTGCTTTTTATGGCTGTTTTTAAGGAAGAGGAACCATCTACTCATTTATACGAATATGGATAAAAAAAAAATTGGGATTTGATTAATTTAACTCGCGGTAACAAATTAAGTAAGATAAGTCGAATCGGCACGTTTAAATTTTGATGACACGTGGCGCTGTCTTGTGGTGGCACGGTACGGCAGTAGACCGCTTTGCACACTCAAAGGCGGCTGGATTCAATTCCTGTCACCGACGCACAAAGACCAAGTCCATCTCCATTCATTTACTCTCATTCTTATTATATTCTGTTTTATTTATATATATATTTTTAATCTCTGATCCTTGATCCTTGATATTTATATATTTATTTTTCTCCTTTTCTTTGTCTGCATACTGGCAGGTTTGTTGTGAACTCAAGTTTACGTGATTTTTCTTCAAGTATTAATATTACTTCCTCCATCTATGAAATATAGTCCTGATTGCTTTATTTGGTTATCCATAAAAAATAGTTATGTTGCCTAAAATGAAAATAATAAACTTTATCTACTCTTCAACATATCCACATAACATTTTTAAAATAATTTATTTTGTACTTGATGTGACACAATATTTTTACTTTTTACATATTATATCAATTTTTTTAATAACCGTGCATAAAACAACAGGACTATATTTTATGGACAGAGAGAATATATGTGTGTATATATAGATCCCACTGTTTAAAAGAAAAAACTTTGTTTCTTAGATAGTATATACGTAACAATAATAGATGCACAAGAATTGTGGTGCATATATATAACAGTAACATCTGAAGAAACTAAATTCACATAAACTCTAGCAATTGATGCATGCATTTAACATAAAGGGCATGCAAGCTCATACCTTTAAAAAAAAAAGTTTACTTTATATATATTGTATATATAACATTTTATCAGGATAATTATACATGAACTCGAATTAATTCAAATCGTATAGAATATAGAAATTGATTTTATTTTATTTTATTTGCTTTTTTTTTTCTTTATATTATGTTGTACTCTGACTTTATTAAATCAACCATTTACCCGGTGATAATATCTAAACAATATTTAATTATATAATACTCCCTCTATCTCTATTTAATTTTCACATTTTCACATTCCCCAATAACTTTCACACTCAAAATAAGAAAATAAATTCATAATAATTATTTTATTTTAAAATACTCTTCATTCATTGATCCAAAAAATCAATAAAACAATTTTTTTTTAAAAAGTGTATTCACCCATCTCTAAAAACTAAGAGGAGGCGGAGGGAGTATTTGATTTAAATAAAGAATTAAAAATATTTATAAAATATGTTAAATGCACTACGCACATCTTTCACATATTTCTAGAATAGCATCGAAGTTCAATTTTTGACAAGGGTGTCTAGTCGGGCGGATTTGGAACGCCTAGTGCCTAGGCCGCCTAGTCAGAGACTAGTCGGCGGGAGTTTTATTAAATATTTTGCTCTCTATATCTCACTAACATGGTCAAAATCATTTGATAACCTTCAAAATATAATAATCAATACACATATAAACTACAAATTAATAAAAAAATAAATGACAAACAAAATTACATAATACTTTACATCAAATTAAGTGAAATTCTCTAAACGGCGTCGTTTCACGGTGGAAAAAAATAAAACAATATATGTCTAGCCTGCCTAGGTGGATTATACTAAAATCGGGTCGGCTGATGCCTAGGCGGCCGCTACAGGGATTTTTGCATCACTGATTTTTGAAGAGTAGTTCTAGTGTACACTTGAGTATATGATTATATGCATTTGAATTTTGAAAAAATAAAAATCAAGAAGAAATTAGTAATACCCCAAGAAATAATCTGTAATACCCCAAGATGTAATCAGTGATACCCCAAGAAGTAATCAGTGATACCTCATGTTGATAAGCGAGCAAAATCGTCATCTGGGCGGTTAGGATTAGCTCAAAACACCCACGGTTAAGACAAAGTTAAACCGGGATGAAATAAGGTATCTGACGAGCAGAACCTACACGCTAAGCAAGACTAACTGGGCGAGCAACTTTAGGTTTAAGGTTCACCTAAGATATCTGGCGAGCAGAATCTGCACACTACATCGAGACGGATAGGCGAACAAAATCAGATCAAAAGCTACACGATGAGCTCAATTAGCGTCACGCCGACCAGATCCGACTACAATGCCGAGATAGCAACCAAGTAAGACAAGAGACCAACAAAATCAAACTAAAGACTCCTCCAGGACAAGTCCAATATGACGAGCAGCTCTAGACTGCGAGCAAGTCCATCAAGATAAGGATAGAATTTAGTTAAGATAAGGTCAAATTAGTCAAAGGCCAGGTGTCGAGCATGCAAGCCTGGTAGGCCAAAAGTCACGACACCTCCTGCTAGGCAATTGTCTATAAATACTTAGATTTTTTCAGCAAATAAAACAAGCACAAATTATTATACACGTCCGAACTTCGATTACGAATCTAAAGCAGCTCGATTAACTTACAATCGAACTTAAACACGTAAGCTTTTATACGACTCTAATCCACCTAAACCCGAAAATCCGTATTCACTAATTACGTTAGTGATCAATCACACGTAATTATTTGATGATCAATTAACCATCTAAAACAGCCATTAATCTTCAAGATTAAAACTGATCGTCAACACCTCAATTGCAAAAAAAAAAAAAAAACATAGTTCAGTGTGTTCGTGTATGTCTTGAAAAAATCAAAATTGAAGTCAAAATTGAGTTTATCCAAATGCACGCTAGAATTTGTGATTTTTGAATCATTGTTTAGTTACTTATATACAGAGATGCATATTTTAAAATAAGCAATAACGATATTCTGGACCACTTTTATATATGAGAAATCTTTCTTTAAACATTGCAAGAAATAAAAGAATTGTTTAGGAAATTCTTCAATATGGAAAAATCTGTATTGGGGATTGCTTACGATTTGCCTACAAAATTTTCAAATTTTTTGTTGAAAATTTTGTAGTCATATTGAAATATTTTCTAGACATGTAATTTTAATTTCTTAGACAATTCTTCAAGATTTAAATTGCCTATATTTTTTTCATTATTTTTTTAATTTTCATAGGTGTGCATACACTATTTCAATTTTCTAGATCCGCCACAAACTCAAGTTTACACAATTTTTTGTCTATAGTGAAGGGTGTGCGTAGGTGTTTTTCCAGAAAGTTGTCACAAGTGTTGAAACATAAAAGACAACATACACAGCGGAAAACTTGAAAAACAAAATTGCACGAGATATCAAAACGTTTTCATAGATTATAAAATAATCTATGATGCCTCATGGCGAAACTTCACTATAATGAGTAGTGATACAAAGACAAAATAAGATCCTACTGTAAGATCTTACATCAAGGTAATATATCCTAGATATATAACCAAAAGTCAAGAACCCTAATAGTGTAAACAGCCTACTTATAGGCTTAAGTAAAACACGTTTAGAGTTACAATGATGAGAACCGAAGCTACTACACTTTCTATAGGTAAATAGGAGTCTCGATTTCCTGACTTGAATGTGTTCTATGCGTACGCATGGTATTTATAGACTTCAAAACTTGCATGTGAACACTTGGAAAACATGGTTTCCCATGATCCAAAAACGTTTACCACTAAGCTCCATTAACTTGGTAACTACTCATGCTTATCTTTAATCATTTCACTCTAAAATTGCAACCGCTTGACTTGGTAACTTCTGCGTCGTTATCCTGCATATTTAGACATTAAAGACAACATTGCAACATTCGAAGTTAGTGTTAAAAGAAAGGGCAAATTCTAATGTTGAGGAAAATGTTGCAACAATTTGTACAACATTGAGCTAACATCAACATATAGTATTTATATATTCAGGGGTTGATACTAGTGTTGGAGTTATACGTGAAAGTATACTTTTACTTTGTATAACTCGTGTATCAAACACTCGTTTTATGAGAATAATTCTTTTATCGCATTTGCTTTAGTTATGATTGAATGTTGAATTTCTATTGCAAACCGTTCAATATATAGTACGTGTTACATAGTAGTTAATGTGGTGATACCCGATCACGGAAGATGACATTAACAGTTTACTTGTAACTAAACGTACATTTTCACGTCCTAGGTGGAATTGAACAATCCGCCGTGAAAGGTCGATGTGTAAGGCTCAGATTGGTCTGTCTTGACTAAGAGATTGCACTAGCACATTTAGTATGTGTTGAAGAGGTCCTACAGCGAGGATAAATTCTTCTGTTCTGAAAGGTGAAGAATTAGACCTCAGTGGTTGTTGATTTCTTAATCTCCGTCACTTAAATAGGACCGTGTGTGCTTAATAGTTACTGCTTTGATTCATGTTGGGTGAGAATCATTGCGACTTCGAACTTTGTGTCTTGGGCAGTAATATTAATCATACGACGGTTGCTAAGATTTAATACGGAGAAACGCGTGCGAGTACGGCTCGTGTGATTAGTCCCCTTGGTGGGCTCAGAAGTTTTATTGTACCAAATCTTGCAAGTGAAGAATTAGTTTCTTCGGTACGAATAATAATGTTGAGCTGTCTTTACTCCAAGGTGAAAGATGTTAATTAATTTAGAGCTATTCAGAAGCTTAATTAATTAATGGACTTGATAATCTTAAACGCGGGAAATAATAACCGGGAGCCCATATTATCGTAATATGGATTAAGATGGATAGTGCAATATTAATTTATTAGTGGTAATAATTAATATTAATGGGCTGAATTATATTGGGGCTCAATATTGAAATTCAGAAGTCCATTAGGAGGTCCAATCTTAATTCTCCTTAAGGCCCCTCAAGTAGCCCATTAAGTAGCCCAATAATGATAAGGTGATTAAAATAAAAAGAAAATAATATGCTGATTTTTCTTTATTATTTTCGAAAATTACATGATAAGGAGGAAAAAAATTTTGTTGATTTTCTTGGAAAGATATTATGCAAGATATGTATTCTAGGAATACAAGAATATCTCATATATTCAAGAAGATCCAAATCTTGGATTTTCTCTATGAAATTTTCGAAAACATCATATTTATTTAGGGGTGTGAGATTTTTGTGGAATATTTTATTATGGAGAAAAGAATATATGAGATATATTCAAGATTTCTTAGAGATTAAGAAAAGATTTTCTCCAAGCCCATTAATCCTATAATTTTCGATCACCACCTCTTATAAATAGGAGATGATTTTTTCATCTCCAAGTACATAATTCCATGTGTTGGAAAAATCAAGAAGCATATATATTTTTCTTTTTTCTTAGTTATTAAATTACTTGAAAGCGTCTCCCACCGGCGATCAAGTGAGGTGAAAAGGGAAATACTTGAGAAGGCTTTGGGTTGATAAAGCGAGATTTCAATTGTCCCGTATATCCAAAGGCCAATACTACGAGAGGTACGTTAATCGCATATTTACTTGTTTAATTCCGCCTAGTTAAATATGTGAAATTAATTTAACATGCATGATGATAATTAGTTGTTGGAATTATTATTTGAATTAATTAGGATTAATTCATGCTAGTAATAATTGTATTTAAATTCGTATTTAAAGTTCATCCCGAATAGATTCCGGGCACCCCTATTTTCCCAACAACTGGTATCAGAGCCACGGTTTCGGGCTCTGAATTTTAAATTGGAATTTAAATTGTTGAACATTAAATTGAAATTGGATAGTAGAATTGTTAGATCTTTTTTGCAGGTATCCAATTGTCATGGTTTTTAATGTTGTTAATTTCATGCGTGTGAATTAATTTGGTTTTTAATTCGATTCGTTCGAATTCGTTTTTCTCGTGAGAAAGTCCACGAGTAGATTAGTTGTTTTTATTTTGATTCGATCATTGTAATAGACTAGTCTAGATCTAGTATTTATTTTTTTTGTAAAAATAAATTGTAACCGGATCGTGACGAAGAACGAAGAATTAAAAATGGCGTACCCGGACGACGCATACAAGCGTGGCGCATGTATGGAGGTAAAATCATGCAAGGGGTGAAGAAAATGAGGACGAACGGCGAGAAAAACGGCGCACGGGGGTGCACGGCGCACGCCGTGCGCAACGGGCGCACGGCGCCGCGCGCACCGCGCGCGCGCGCCTCGGGGCGCCCCGGGCGGCGCCTCGGTGCGCTTCTGTGCAGCGCCTCGGGTGCGCCTCGGGGCTGCGCTTCGGCGCGCCTCGGGCCGTTTTCCAGCGCTTCTCGGGCCGGGAAGCGCACGGGCCCACTTCGTGGGCCGACGCGTGCTGTATCTCAGGCCGTGGAATTTTTTCGGTTCGTGTTTTTTTCCGTGTGATTTTAAACGTCGTCCCGAACCCCAAACGATGCTGTTTTTGATGAAGTGTTGCTGTTCGAGTGGGAGCACGTCGAGACGAACGTCGGAAAGCAACAAGGACGATTTTTCGCATCAAGACGTGAAAAAATTAAACCGTGACAATTGGATTCGAGTGCTCCAATGTGTTTAATTTTGTTTTGATGGATGTTTTATTTCGTGCACTTATTATTATTTGTTAATATGTGTTTGCATGAAATTAATTGTCCAAGAAAAACCTTACTTTCGAAAATTACTAAGTATGTTTTATAAATCGCAATTTTATTCCGGATATTAAAATTGGATTATTTTGACCTCCATAATTTATTTATTTGTGAAGTTCTTTTGGAATACATTTCCCCCTCGGATCGGCCAAAAGAACGGATTTCACATGAATAAATTCCGAAAGGATGATTGTGGATTATTACTAGTGGCGGTATTGACCCTCACCACGAGTGGCTTGCTCAAAGCGAAATAATAATCCTGTATTTAATTATGGTTATTACTTAGGCATAGGAAATTGATATTAACTTACTCCCCTCGGAGTCCCTGTCAGTTTCTATGTGGTCAAAGTGGGAGCCAACTATTAATTTTGAATTAAGGATTTGTAACTTTAAGTTTGTAGTCCGCTTGAATGTGTTTAAATGTATAGACCACCCCTCGTGGCGCATTTAAATTGTTTCGAGATGTTGGCTGATGCATGATTATATTGTTTTAAGGTTTCAATATAATTGATGTGATCAAATTTATGTGATAATTTCGTATTTTTCTAGATATTGATATGAATGTATGTATTATTCTCAGTTCATCATGTCGCAACCTTTTAATCCACTGTTTAGTATACTTAAAGATAACAAACTTGTTGGTGAGAACTATGTTGATTGGAAACGTAACCTTAATATTGTCCTAACCGCTCAACACCACAAGTGGGTACTTACCACTCCTAAGCCCCAAGAGCTTGCCGAAGATGCCACAAAAGCGGACAAGAAAGAGCATAAGAGTTGGTTTAACTCCGATGAGATGGCTAGGTGTACTATTCTGGCTTCAATGTCAGATGTGTTGCAACACCAACACCAACACATGGAGACCGCCTCTGAGATAATGCAAAATCTTGAAGTGATGTTTCAACATCAGAACCGTACGGCTAGGCAAATCACCATGCGAAAGATGCTTTCGTTGAAAATGGTGGAAGGTACGCCCGTAAGGGATCACGTAATCGAGATGATGGGTTATCTCAACAAGTTGGAAGTACTTGGTGCGGAATTTGACCTCCCTACTAAGGTCGATTTCGTTCTCCATTCTCTGCCGAAGAGCTTTGAGCAGTTTCAATTGAACTATCAAATGAATGACCGGGCAAATAGCTTGCCCGAGCTCTTGCAAGCTTTGGTATCGGCGGAGACTCTAATGGATCACCAAACCGTTGCTATGGTGGAAAACGGTCTGTCTTCCTCTTCGGGTCCCAAGGGAGGGAAGAAGAGGAAGAGGACGAAGGGCCAGACCCAAGCAAATCCAACCGTTGCGAAACCCAAAGCAAAGGGAGAAGGAGGTGGAAAGAAAGCTGCTAAGGGTAAGTGCTTTAATTGTGGTGAGAAGAGACATTGGAGGGCGACCTGTTCTAAGCCTAAGAAGAGTGGAAAGAAAGGTAAGTCTCATGCTTTAGTCGTTGAAACATATGTTGCGGCGTATGCTGCCCACGTTTGGGTAGTGGATACCGGGGCAACTGATCATATTTGTTTCACTCTTCAGGGGTTCCAGTTAACCCGACGACTTAGCAAGAATGAGATCACAATCACTTTGGGGGATGCTACGAGAGTGGCAGCCGAAGCAGTGGGAGTCGTGCACCTATCTTTTGAAGATAGAGTTTTAATTTTAAGAGATGTTTTATACGTTCCAAACTTTAGGAAGAATTTAATTTCAGTTTCTAAGTTGTTTTTGATGGATATTCAGTTACTTTTAATAAAGTTGTTACTGTTTCTTTTAAGAATGATGTTATCTGTCATGGAACGTTGGTAAACAATCTCTATACGATTAAGTGTGCACACCACTCAGATAATGAATCTAATAACACGTCGATCATTTCGAGCAATAAAAGAAAGCGTTCTTCGGAGATGAACGAAACACTTCTATGGCATCTTAGACTAGGTCATATTAATCTAAAGCGGATAGAGAGATTGGTGAAAGACGGATCCTTGGAATCACTCCAAGTCGAGCCGTTTCCAACTTGTGAATCCTGTTTAGAGGGTAAGATGACCAAGAGGGCATTTGGAGCCAAGGGGAATAGAGCCACGGAAGTGTTAGAACTCGTTCATACCGATGTGTGTGGTCCAATGACGATCAAAGCGAGAATGGGGTATGAGTATTTCGTTACCTTCATTGACGATTGCTCAAGATATGGGTACATTTACCTTATGCGGCATAAGTCTGAAACTTTTGAAAAGTTTAAAGAGTTTAAGGCCGAAGCCGAGAAACATAGGGAAAAGAGTATCAAGTTTCTACGATCAGATCGTGGAGGCGAATACCTCAGCGATGAATTCTTGAACTACCTATCGGACGAAGGGATCGTATCCCAGTTGACCGCACCGGGAACCCCTCAACAGAACGGTGTGGCGGAACGAAGGAATCGGACTCTTTTAGAGATGGTCAGATCCATGATGAGTTATTCGGATTTACCCAAGTCGTTTTGGGGTAACGCCTTGGAAACGGCGGCTTATATTCTAAACTTGGTGCCATCCAAATCGGTTCCTAAAACCCCAATGGAATTGTGGACCGGGCGCAAGCCCAGTCTAAGACATTTGCGGATTTGGGGTTGTCCGGCATACGTGCTAGACAAGGAAACCGGTAAGTTGGATCCACGTTCGGAATTAAGGCTGTTTATAGGATACCCTGCGGGAACGAAAGGGTGTATGTTCTATAGTCCCAAGGATCAAAAGACCGTGATAAGTACACACTTTAAATTCTTGGAGGAAGACTATATGAACAATCGGAAACCTAAAAGTGAAATTACCTTAGAAGAATTGAGAGGTCAAACCTCGATACCAAGTATACAAGATGATGTACCACACGTCACATCTTCACAACCGGAACCCCGTCGTAGTGGGAGGGTTCCTAGGCAACCCGAGAGATTCATGGGGATAGGAGAATCTTCGGATTTGGTTCCCGGTGTTGAATCAGACCCATGGACGTACGACGAGGCAATCCAAGACAAAGACGCGGAGTCATGGCAAATGACAATGGAAGCCGAGATGGGTTCGATGGATCATAATCAAGTGTGGGAGTTGGTCGAGCCACCCAGTGGGGTAGAACCCATTGGATGCAAGTGGGTGTACAAGAGGAAAAGAGGACCGGACGGAAGGGTTGAAACCTTCAAAGCAAGGCTTGTGGCCAAAGGGTATACTCAGAAAGAAGGGATCGATTATGAGGAAACCTTTTCGCCTGTAGCTATGCTTAAGTCCATCCGTATTCTCTTGTCGATCGCTGCGCACCTAGACTACGAGATCTGGCAAATGGATGTCAAGACGGCTTTTCTTAACGGAAGTCTTGACGGGATAGATATCTATATGCAACAGCCCAAAGGTTTCATTGAAAAAGGCCAAGAGAATCTCGTATGCAAGCTCAAGAGATCCATTTACGGACTTAAGCAAGCATCGCGTACTTGGAACCAGTGTTTTGATCAAGTGATTAAGTCTTATGGGTTTGATCAAAATGAGTTCGAAAGTTGTGTGTATAAGAAGCGTGACGGAACTGCGGTGGTATTCTTAGTATTATACGTAGACGATATTCTGCTCATTGGAAACAATGTAAAGGTATTGTCAGACGTAAAGGTATGGCTGTCAAAACAATTTGATATGAAGGACTTAGGGGAAGCTGGTCACATCCTTGGGATCAAAGTCACTCGCGATCGCAAGAAGAGGATGTTGGGCTTATCGCAAGCTTCATACATTGACACTGTTTTGAAGCGTTTCAGCATGCAAGATTCCAAGAAAGGTTTTGTACCTTTTAGACACGGAATCCATCTATCGAAAGAAATGAGCCCTAAGACGCAAGCGGAGATAGATGACATGAAAGGTGTTCCGTACGCTTCGGCCGTAGGAAGCCTTATGTATGCAATGCTGTGTACGAGACCGGATATCTGCTTTGCCGTGGGCATGGTGGCAAGATATCAAAGTAATCCCAGGAAAGACCATTGGACTGCCGTAAAGTGCATCTTGAGGTATCTGAAAAGAACTCGGGAGCGGATGCTGATTTACCAGTCAGATAGTCTAGTTCCCGTAGGATACACGGACTCGGATTTCCAATCAGACATAGACTCAAGAAAGTCAACCTCGGGTAGTGTGTTTTGCATGGGAGGAGGAGCCATTTCATGGAGAAGCGTTAAGCAGAAATGCATCGCCGATTCGACCATGGAAGCCGAGTATGTAGCTGCTTGTGAAGCAGCGAAAGAGGCAGTTTGGCTCAAGAACTTCTTAGTGGACTTGGACATTGTTCCGAATTTGCCCGACAAGATAACTGTCTTTTGTGACAATGCCGGAGCAGTTGCAAATTCAAAGGAACCAAGAGCCCACAAGGCCAGCAAACACATAGAAATAAAATACCATCTGATACGAGAAATCGTTAAGAGAGGAGATATAGAGGTGGCAAAGATAGCGTCGGGTGACAACCTAGCGGATCCATTCACAAATGGTCTGCCTTAGAGTACATTCGAGAGACATGTGGATGGAATGAGAGTCAAGACGATTGCCAATCTGCTTTAAGTATAAGTGGGAGGAATTATTAGGTTAGTGTAGGTTGACATGAGATGTCACGTAGAGCTACTACACTAAGACATGCGTGATGTATACTAAAAGCAGACTTTAAGTATAAGTGGGAGATTGTTGGAGTTATACGTGAAAGTATGCTTTTACTTTGTATAACTCGTGTATCAAACACTCGTTTTATGAGAATAATTCTTTTATCGCATTTGCTTTAGTTATGATTGAATGTTGAATTTCTATTGCAAACCGTTCAATATATAGTACGTGTTACATAGTAGTTAATGTGGTGATACCAGATCACGGAAGACGACATTAACAGTTTACTTGTAACTAAACGTACATTTTCACGTCCTAGGTGGAATTGAACAATCCGCCGTGAAAGGTCGATGTGTAAGGCTCAGATTGGTCTGTCTTGACTAAGAGATTGCACTAGCACATTTAGTATGTGTTGAAGAGGTCCTACAACGAGGATAAATTCTTCTTTTCTGAAAGGTGAAGAATTAGACCTCAGTGGTTGTTGATTTCTTAATCTCCGTCACTTAAATAGGACCGTGTGTGCTTAATAGTTACTGCTTTGATTCATGTTGGGTGAGAATCATTGCGACTTCGAACTTTGTGTCTTGGGCAGTAATATTAATCATACGACGGTTGCTAAGATTTAATACGGAGAAACGCGTGCGAGTACGGCTCGTGTGATTAGTCCCCTTGGTGGGCTCAGAAGTTTTATTGTACCAAATCTTGCAAGTGAAGAATTAGTTTCTTTAGTACGAATAATAATGTTGAGCTGTATTTACTCCAAGGTGAAAGATGTTAATTAATTTAGAGCTATTCAGAAGCTTAATTAATTAATGGACTTGATAATCTTAAACGCGGGAAATAATAACCAGGAGCCCATATTATCGTAATATGGATTAAGATGGATAGTGCAATATTAATTTATTAGTGGTAATAATTAATATTAATGGGCTGAATTATATTGGGGCTCAATATTGAAATTCAGAAGTCCATTAGGAGGTCCAATCTTAATTCTCCTTAAGACCCCTCAAGTAGCTCAATAATGATAAGGTGATTAAAATAAAAAAAAAAAATATGCTGATTTTTCTTTATTATTTTCGAAAATTACATGATAAGGAGGAAAAAGATTTTGTTGATTTTCTTGGAAAGATATTATGCAAGATATGTATTCTAGGAATACAAGAATATCTCATATATTCAAGAAGATCCAAATCTTGGATTTTCTCTATGAAATTTTCGAAAACATCATATTTATTTAGGGGTGTGAGATTTTTGTGGAATATTTTATTATGGAGAAAAGAATATATGAGATATATTCAAGATTTCTTAGAGATTAAGAAAAGATTTTCTCCAAGCCCATTAATCCTATAATTTTCGATCACCACCTCTTATAAATAGGAGATGATTTTTTCATCTCCAAGTACATAATTCCATGTGTTGGAAAAATCAAGAAGCATAGATATTTTTCTTTTTCCTTAGTTATTAAATTACTTGAAAGCGTCTCCCACCGGCGATCAAGTGAGGTGAAAAGGGAAATACTTGAGAAGGCTTTGGGTTGATAAAGCGAGATTTCAATCGTCCCGTATATCCAAAGGCCAATACTACGAGAGGTACGTTAATCGCATATTTACTTGTTTAATTCCGCCTAGTTAAATATGTGAAATTAATTTAACATGCATGATGATAATTAGTTGTTGGAATTATTATTTGAATTAATTAGGATTAATTCATGCTAGTAATAATTGTATTTAAATTCGTATTTAAAGTTCATCCCGAATAGATTCCGGGCACCCCTATTTTCCCAACAACTAGGATTGTTCACGGAGTTTAGAGATTATCGAACCCGTACTGAAATTCACATCGAAAAAGAATCGAATTGAAAAAATTGTTGATTTTTTTACTTTAATCGTACCGAAACCGAACTGAATATTTTTTTTGTTACAGATCTGGATATTATCAAATTAACTGTATGGAAAAATCGAATGTGACAGTATCGAATCGTACCGAACCAATTATATGTATTAAAATTTTATTATTATTTATTTTTTATTCATCAAGTATTATTATAATGTTATTGAATTTAAGTACATCTGTACGATAGCATAATCTCTCCATTTTCATAATACAAACATTATATTATTTATCTTATCAAGTTCTTAAAACAATAACTCATGTTTAGGTGTATATCAAAATGATTTGGATTTATCTTTTATTTATTTAATTGCATTTTATATGTATACTCATTTATATCCAAAAACTTGGATATGGTGTGTTGATAGACAAACATCAAATACGATACGGCGAACAAGGGTTAAATCCTAACAGAGGATTATCCAAGCCAAAAGTAATTAACAAAGAAAAATCAAAGGAGGGTGCATAAACAAAACCGAGAGGTGTATTCTGTGACGAAAAACATTATTGATGACCAGCATTCGAGCGAGCAGGTCCAAAGGCTCGAGGCCAAATATGAACCCTGCACCAAGTCATAAAGGGCGAACAATATTGACAAAAGGAGGTGTATCTACTAGCATAAGAGGTGTACAGCGCCATAACACAACAAACCAGCTAGATACACGACAAACAAAGAACAAAGATCACGAAGCCCGCTAATAAAAATCATACAAGCGAACAACTTATGAACCATAAATTCAAGAGGCGAACAACTTTTACAAAGAGAGTACTGGACTAATCAAGCCAACAAGGACGAACAACGATGAATCCGAGATAAGACAAAAAACAAGACTTTGTAATTAAGTTTCAGCTTAGATAAGGTCAAACAAAGGTCAAAGGACACATGTCAAGCATGCAAGCTTGGAAGTCCAAAGGTCATGTACACCACCTACTTGGTGGTTAGTATAAAGAGTTGTTCTCCATGAATAAATTTTAAGTTCAAATACACAAATACTCCCAAAACACACACTAACACACCTAAACATGCACATATACGAAATAAATACGAATTTAATACTCGTATTTACGATTCTACAACACGAACTATCGAATTTACCATTTACGGTGGTAAACAATCACACGTTCTTGTTTGGTGATCCTAAACCGGTTAAAAACAGTCACTAATCCACGTAATTAGAACCGATCACCAACAAATTGGCGCTAGAAGGAGGGTTCGAACCTGCGTTTGAAGTATGATTATCAAGAACTTCAAGTTTAAAACTTGAAGATTTGAAGGAATCCTCAAGAAATTCTTGAAGATTCAAACAATAGTGTTCTTGGTGTTCTTCAATATCAAGTTTGAAGATTCAAAGATAGAGAAGATAATTCAAATCAGGATGCCTCAATCCAAGGAAACTAGGGTTTCACACCCGTCGATGGAAATTTCCCCAACCCGGGTCTCATCCACTGACCATCAGGATCGTGACCCACGCCATGCGAACAAAGTCCAAACTTCGGTTGCAGCTCATGTAATGCCTCCAGATTTGGAAGCCTTAGCTAAAAACTCCCAGGAGTTAGCCAAGACAATAGCTGCTCTCCAGGCAATTCAGAAACAACAACAACAACATAGACCTTCACAAGCAAGGTCTAAGTCTCGCCACTTAGAAGTAGTGAGAGCAAGGTCTGTTCGTGGCGAGCAGCGTGAAGTCAACAGTGCCCAGAATCGGAGGGACAAAGGCAAAGCTAGAATGGTCGACCAAACTGAGGGACAAGCTGAGTCTGCCCATGGGCGAACAACAATATCTAGCCATGGAACATCTCGTTCCAGTGCACAGGACAGACTTAGCCAACCTCAACTCCGACAAGAAGTTGCTCGCCAGGGAGCAGGAGATGGGCGAGCAACTTTTAAGCAAGCTCGCCCATCGGTACGTGAAAGACTCACTAGATCCGTATTTGGGCGCCTAGGGCCAAATGCGGCGAGCAACCCAAGAAAACAACCTCAGGAGATTCTTCTTCCAAGAGAGGGACTGCGACGAGCAGAAGGGCAAACGTCCTTGCTCGCCGAACAGCCTCCGAGTAAGGGGGCATCTCTTGATGAACTATCAAGTTTAAGAAAAGTTGTGGAGAGCATGCAGGGGCAGCTTGACCAACAAAGAGGAATGGGACGGCCATCATGCCATCTTCACCTTTATCATCAATTATACTGAAAGCCCTAATCCAGAAAAGGATACAATTTCCAGCGAGCATACAATACGAAGGCATTGCTGATATCCGATTCCATCTAACGAAGTATTCGGACTATATGATTTCTGTGGGAGCCAGTGATGCTACTCAATGTCGGAACTTTCCCCTAACTTTGGGGGACATAGTACATAAGTGGTTTTCCGCAATGCCACCAGCATCCATTCACTAATTTGCTCAGTTAAGCAGTGAGTTTCTCTCTCACTTCTCAACTGCAGGATCGTATCTTTCCCAAAAGCATCGACTATCAGATTTAAAACAAAATGATGACGAATCGGATCGGGTTTTCATGGAAAGGTTCGATAAAGTATTGTTGGAGGGAGAACTAATTAGTGAAGACACCAAGATTGTAGCCGTTATGGCCGGGCTGAAAAAAGGGGTCAGACCTATGGAAGGAGGTACGTCTGAAGTGCCCAAAAAGTTATACCGAGTTCAGAAATCAAGCCGGCATATTTATCTCCATGCATGAAGCTTTACAAGCAAACTTGGGCGACAACAAGGCTGATCCAAAGGAGAACAACAAGAAGCCCAGTGGAACAGGCTATCGGATCCCTAAAAACATGAAGGCATTTACCGAAGGGACGGAGTTGAAAGAAAAGTTGAACCAGGTGCTAATAGTATCCATCGATACTGTGTACAACAACGTGAAGGAAAAAGAGTTGCTCTCCTCTCCTCGGAAGATCCGCCAAGAGACCGGCAAACTTAACCCAAACAAGTATTGTGCCTACCACCAAAGTGTGGGGCATTTTACAAGTGAATGTAGAGATTTGCTCAAACAATTGTGGCGATTCTACGAGGAGGGAAAGCTTTCCGAATTTGTCAAAAGGCAATCTGGGAAAAGAGGCCGGGAGAGCAGTTCGGGAGATGAGATTGACGATCAACCTCCACGAAACAACAGACTTGGATGACAAGCCCCTGCCGCTGCTGCTCGTCCAGTAGAAGATTTATATATGATGGAATCCGCAGGACCTACTGGAGGGTGTTCTGATGGACGACCACCATTATCTAACCGTAAGAGAAAGACGGAATTACGAGCAATTGATCATGTACAAGAAATTGGGGTTAATCCATCCGTCCTACAAACATCAGAATTAACCTTTACTGAAAAAGAATTGGAGGGAATATTAACCCCCCATAATGACTCTCTCGTAATTTGTGTCAAGATTATGGGGACCAGGTGCATCGTTTGTTGGTGGACACAGGGGCTTACACTAACATCCTCTTCAAGAAGACACTTGATCAACTGGGGGATTATGCAAGCTATATTCGAGACTCAAATCATCGTATCTTAGGTTTTGGAAATGTTGTAACGATCCCTCTGGGAATAATTACTTTGTCTGTGCAACTTGTAACGGCCGAGAAACCCGAGAAAAATATCACAAGAATAGTAGATTTCTTGGTCGTAGATCAAGAATCGACTTATAACGGGTTTCTTGGTCGACCCATTTTTAATGAATTCAAGGCTGCATGTTCAACTTACCATTATTGCATAAAATTCCCAACAGCAAGTGGAGCTGGTTCAATAAAGGGAGACCAAAGAAAAGCTCGTGAGTGTCTCCTACAAATGCAATCAAAACAAGGATGAGTTTCTATGATGGAAGCCACCACCAGCTACCCAGTTGATGAACCATCAGTGCTGGAAGACATGATGGAGGCAGAGGACCATATGGACACTGACGAACAGCTTCTTCCCAATGACGAACATCTATTGGGCGAACAACTCATCACCACCCAGGAGAAACTCACACTTGACGAACAACGTGTGGGTGGTGACGAGCAACACATGACAAATGGCTTGGAGGGCCGGATTTTGACTAACAACAATGGGCCAAGGCCAGAAGATTATCTAGAGCCCCGCTTGGGAGCAGAGCCCATGAATATCGAAAATGATTTCAACCCTAAGGGATCAATACTTGATCCTCGTTGGAAAGGACAAAAACGACGAGCAACTCCAGTCGAAGAACTGGAGGCGTTCAAAGTTAATCCCGAAAATGAGGATCTTGAATTATATATAGGATCTGAGCTCCTTGAGCCTTACAGATCTCGGATGAAAGAGTTCATCAGTAGAAATCTAGATGTTTTTGCATGGTCACATGCAGACATGGTGGGGATAGATCCAAAGCATGCTTGCCACAAGCTTAACATCAATTAAGCAAGAAGACCAGTCCATCAAAAACAAAGAAAGTACGGCCCAGACAAGTATCAAGCTTTGAATGAAGAAGTGAAGAAGTTGCTAGACAATGATCTAATTCGGCAGGCACTTTGTCCATAATGGGTAGCAAACACAGTCCTTGTGCGGAAGCCAAACGGAACCTGGAGGCTATGCATAGATTTTACAGATCTGAATGCAGCATGCGCGAAGGATAACTTTTCTCTCCCACACATTGATCAATTGGTGGACAACACTGCTGGACATGAAATGTTAACATTCATGGATGTCTTTGTTGGATATCATCAAATCCCAATGCATCCGGACGATCAAGAAAACACAACATTTTACACAAACAAAAACTTGTGCTGGAAAAGAATATCGTTCGGCCTCATCAACGCGGGAGCAACATATCAGAGGTTGGTGAACAAGATGTTCGACGAATAAATTGGAGATACTGTGGAAGTCTACGTAGACGATATCATGGTCAAAAGCCCCCGAAAAGAAGATCATCTCCAACATTTAACCCAGGTGTTTGAAATTCTTCGACACTACAACATGAAGTTGAATCGCAAGAAGAGCAGCTTTGGAGTTCGTTCGGGGAAATTCTTAGACAATCTTGTTAGCCAACGAGGAATTGAGGCCAACCCAACAAAAGTCAAAGCCATTGTGGATATGCAACCTCCACGTTCAGTAAAAGAGGTGCAAAGGCTTACAGGATGCCTAGCAGCATTGAACCGGTTCATATCCCGATCAGGAGACAAATGTCGTCCATTCTTCGAAGCCATTAAGAAAGGAAAATTTACGTGGACTAACAACTGCCAGAGGGCATTCGAACAACTTAAAGACTACTTGGGAGATGTTAAAATTCTATCAAAACCCATCCCAAGTGAAAAGCTCTATTTGTATCTAGCAGCATCGGAAGTGGCGATCAGCTCTGTTCTGGTGCGGGAGGACGACAAATTTCATCAACCAATCTACTACGTCAGCCAAGCTTTACATGAAGCGGAGATCAAATATTCTCCGACTGAAAAGCTGGCGTATGCACTAGTTATGAGTGTAAAAAAGTTGCGACCATATTTCTTCGACCATCAAGTTGAGGTGCTAACAACTTTCCCACTCAGACAAATCCTCCATCGCCCAGACACAGCTGGTCGTCTATTGAGATAGTCACTAGAGATTAGCCAGTTTGGGGTGACCTATGCTCCTCGAACAGCGATCAAAGGGCAAGCTTTGGCCGACTTTATTGTTGAATTAACTTTCCCTCCAGATTCGACGAGAGGACTAGATCATCCCTGACATCTCTATGTCGACGGGTCTTCTACCAACATGGCCTTGGGGGCAGGACTGATCCTTATTAGCCCTGACAGACAAGTTTTCACCTCGACAATCAGATTTGGTTTCATGGCTACCAACAACGAAGCTGAGTATGAAGCTCTTATTGCTGGTCTCCACTTATCCCTTGCAGTAGGTGTCAGACGTTTACAAATATTCGGCGACTCACAATTGATCGTGAACCAAGTCTGAGGTGAATACGAAGCAAAAGACGATCACATGATCGAATATCAGCAAATTTTTGCTCACCTAATGTCCTTACTGGATCAAGTTTTCATTGAACAAATTCCAAGGACAAGCAACACTCAAGCAGATGCATTAGCCCGACTAGCAACAAGCGAAGGACCTGCAGAGTTGGCAGACATTATAATCACAAAGATGAACAACCCGTCAACGATAAGCTATAATGTTAACTAGCTAGACAAACAAACTAATAAAGAGGAAGACTGGAGAACAAACATAGTCAAATATTTGAAAAGTGGAGAAAAACCAAACAACTCTTTTGAAGCTGCCAAGCTAACAAAGCAAGCCGCCAGATATACTCTGGTAGGTGAACAGCTTTACAAAAGAGGAATATCAATTCCTCTTCTCAAATGTTTGCCTAGGGGGCAAGGACGAGCAATACTCGAAGATATACATGCCGGAGTATGCAGAAATCACACTAGGGGACAAGCCTTGGCATACAAAACTATCAGACAAGGTTATTATTGGCCGACTTTACGTCAGGACACAATCAAGAAAGCAAAGACTTGTCATCAATGCTAAATTTTTGCCCCAAACATTCACACCCCGACCCAGGAACTCGTATTAGTTTACAGCCCATTGCCATTTGCAAGATGGGGGATGGACATTATTGGTCCCTTCCCGGCAGGAGTTGGAAATGTTCGATTTACCGTCGTGGCAGTCGATTATTATACGAAATGGGTAGAAGTAGAATCCATGGTGAAAATCACACAACAAAAGATGATCAACTTTATATGGAAGAACATTGTCTATCGTTTTGGAATTCCGCAAACAATTGTGACAGACAATGGTCCGCAGTTTGATGGGAAAGAGTTGAGAGACTTCTGCACAAAGTGGGGGATCAAAAAACATTACTCTACTCCCTATCATCCCAGTCTAATGGACAGGTCGAAGCTGTTAATAAGATTATCAAGCATACATTAAAAGTACGATTGGCGGAAAGCAAAAGTAGTTGGTCTGAAAAATTTCCGGAAGTCTTGTGGGCATATAGAGTTTCTCCCAGGTCGAGCACCGGAGAAACACCTTTTGCAAAGGCTTTCGGAACAGAAGCCGTAATACCAATTGAGTTAAAGGCCAATACAATCAGGACGACCAACTTTGATGAACAGGCGAACACTCTGCTCTAGCTACTGAAATGGATTTGCTCGAGGAAAAACGATTAAATGTCGAGCTAAAAAATGCTATGTATAAGCAGCGAGCAGAACACTATTATAATTCCCATGTTAAAGTCAGGGAATTCAGAGTTGGAGATTTGGTTCTAAGAAAGTTGATCGCCCAACCTCCAGGTGTATTGAGACCAACTTGGGAGGGCCCGTATCGTATAACGGACAAACTCCTTAATGGTGTATACGATATCGAAGATATGGAAGGCAAACCGGCCCAATACTCCTGGAATGCGGTACATCTGAAGAAGTATTATCAATAGGATGAACAAGTTCAGTCCTTGGGCGAGCAAGTATGTGTGGGGGCAAGTGAATCAAATGAACTAAAAAACTTGCCTAATTTTTTGGAAATTTTGCTAAGTATAGAATGAAAAGTTGCTCAGCACATTGTATAGTTTGGTGTTGTTTGAATTTTTTAGTTTTAGATAGAATGGCTCGACAAAAATATTATAAGCGAGCATAAGGTTTTTGTTAGTGTTCAAAGTTGTTCGTCTGATTGTATATGTTAATGATGAACATTCTTAAAACACTTGTAAATTTTCATGATGTAAATATAGTTGTTCGTTGGAAGATAAGTCTAAAGCTCAAGGTACAAGTCAGTTTTTAAGGATCAAGGCCATTAAAAGGTTGTTCGTTTTTTTAAGATGAGCAGAACCTAAGGCCAAACTCATATTCTATTAAAAGGCAAAGTTCAAATCGAACAAAGCCCAATATTATATGTTATAATTGCAAAAGCATTATACGAAAATATAAAGGCAATTAACATATAAAAGAAATATGAGCGAACAAAAGACATATTCTTTAATACTAAGGCATTGAGCCTAAAAAATAGTACAAAAGGTGTGAAAGGGAAATGTACTACAAAAAGGACGAGCAACTACTACAAGAAGAAACTTCAGGAAATTCTAAGTTCTATTCTAAATGCTGCTCGCCCTGGGGAGGATCTTGGATTTGCTCGGCCGTAGGATCGATGATCATGTCACTCACCAAGTCCTCTGCGACTTTTTTCTCCCTCTCTACCGTTTCTTGTTCGTCAGTTGCAGCGTGTTCATCTTCAACGGGAGCCGGAGGCCGGGTGACAATGATACTGGAGTCAAGCTTATCAATCTTGACCCCATAATCGATCATATCCCCCAACTGAAGTTCGATGTTGTTGGGAGGGGGATAATTCGCTACAAACTCGGTCAGGTCCTTCCCCATTTCTTCGATCATGTCGGAGTGTTCGTACGCGCTGGCCATGCGGATGCAATCGGCGTACGCGCAAATATACCCCAAGTTTGAAATAGGAGCGAACCGGACTTGTAGCTCGGCCTCCATCTGTTCTTGGGTGTACATACCCCTTATGATCTTGTTGAGGTGGACAACTTCGGCCTCAGACTCTGCAATCCTTTGCTCGGCAGCGGCTAACCTTTTTCCTCCCTTCTCGAGTAAAGCATCCTTACACTTCAGCTCGGCGGACAAGGCTTGGTAGCTCTCGAGATGTTTTTTCTCAGAATCGAGAGAAATAGTGAGCTAGTTGTTTAGGCGAGCAATCTTGGCCTCATAATTGCTGACCAGGCCATCTTTTTCCTCGGTTAATTGCCGAGCAGTGTTGGCATATCGCCGAGCAACATCTTCCAGCTCGGCAAGTTGGGCCATTCCCTTATGGACCGTCACCAGGGCATTTGCACTTTGCATCATGGAGTAGTGGAAGTTGTTCGCCACCCCTTGTATGGAGATAGTTTTCTCCATAGGTCTGGTCCAGGCCCTGGCGATCAACTCGGTCGCCCTTCGAACATGCTCGCCCGGAATCTCTCTTATATTTACCGGGGTTTTGGAGCAAGCATATTGATGAACTGGGTTGGCTCGCCCAGGATGGTCCTCAGCCCGGTATCTGCGAATAAAATGTATGGAGTTATACTTAGAAAAACTCAGAAAGAAAATGCAAAGTCTGGTCGACGAGTACTAAAACATAATGTACACTTACTCGACAAATTTGCGCTCGTCCCAGCCTAGGTGGGTGATATCCTCTGGGCCTTGGAAGGGGGTAACATCTTTCCCAACTTTGCTCGCCCTATCAATCGGCTCGATAGATGAGTGGCGAGCAGCATCTTCTTGGTGGGGGCGAGCATGCCCTTCTCCTGCCTTTTCCTTCCCCTTATTTCCAACAGGGCGGCTTGTACAACTGGGGTCCCATCACCCCTCTTTAATCATTTTCCCCCCTGTGGAGAAGAGGCGGGGGGAGACGCTGGATGAGTATTTTTGGGAGGAGCAGCCTGACAAGGAATTGTGGCTCCCTCCGGTTTGTTCGTTATTGCCAGCACCTTGGATGGCAGATCCCCTTTGATCTTTCGTCCTTTAGGGGGCGGCATCTCGTGAACTCTTTGCTCAAGGAGTCCAAAGCAGGAGGGAACGACAATTGTAACTTGTTCGGCTAAAAAAAAGGAAGAGAAAAGGAATATGTTAAGGCCGAGCAAGAATAGTAAATGGCGAACAAAATTAGTTGGGGGAGTTAGAAATGTTTTGCGTACCTGGAGGCACCTCAATTTGAGCTTCGAGGTGATGCGGGTACGTGAGGAGGCGAGCAACTTTCTTACACCTCTCTTCGTTCATGTATTGGATCGTCCTATTTGCCTTATTTCTGAGGGCGACCAAACAGGAGGTGAAGAGGAATTCAGAGTCAATCTCTTCTTCCTCCGTATTCCACTTGAGTAAGCGGGGACCTGCGAGCAAACAAAAAAAGTTAAATTAGAATGACACAATCAAAGGCGAACAAAAGTGTGCTTACGTCTAAGATGCTGGGGAATTAATACGCCCAACACCACCGTATAGGCCAGAAGATGCTCGCCAGTCACCCCCTATGAAGAAAAAGCACTGCTTCCAATTTTTGACCTTGTTCGGCACTCCTTCGACAATCTTGAGTCCAGTTCGGGCCTTCAAATAGTAATAACTTTCCTCGCCCACGGGACACTTGGTGATTGTCATGAGGTAGTTGATCTCTTCAGCTGTGATCCAGTCAACGTACCCTTCCAGTGCGAACAAACCCATTGTCCCGAGCAGGTTCATCCATCCAATTGGAGTGATCTGGGTAATGGCAAGGTTGGTCGCCTCCAAAAACCGACCAACAACTGGGGGCAATGGCAGCCTTAACCCAGTCATCAAAGTGTCAATATTGATCGTCGTGCATCCAGGTGGAGGGCGATCAGCTCTTTCCTTCCTCTTTGGAGCCCACATATGGATATCAAAGGGAATTTGATATGTTTCTCGAATTGAAGTAAGGCTTCTCTCGCGAACAATACTTTTTATCTTGCTCGCTTGGAACTCCGTTTTCTGCAATTTGAGAGTTTGACGCTCGAGGCACGAAAAGTTGTTCGCAAACTCATCCGCATATGCTCGCCACTCAAATGGGCGAGCAACTCCAGAGGGAATTTCGTTCTCGAGCATTCTAGGGTTTGGAAAATTTATCCCCTCCAAAAAATCACGGGTTAGCTCGCCCGGTACAGCCTCCTCGTCCTCAGATTCAGAACTTGACGAAGAAGAAGAATCCCCGTTTGAATCCCTGCTCGCCACAACCACAATTTCTTCGCCAGACGGACGAGCACCGGTATCCTCCACAGATTAAACAACCGAATCGACGTCGGCGTTTGTTCCTGATGAGATTTCAAATGGTAGTTGGTTTTCGTATGTAACAATTGGAAAAAGAGGATCGAGAGTTTCCTCGGAACTGTGGTTGCTTGAATGAGAGGACGTGTATTTAAGAATAAGAAAATTGGAGATTTTTTAAATGTGTTTAAGGATTCTGGTGGCGGTTTTTGGCGGACGACGGTGGCGTAAGCTCTCACACAGTGGTGGTGGTGCAATTTTTGGAAGAAAGAAGAAATTAAGGAATAAAAATAGACAAATAAGTGAAATAACTACCTTAGAAGAAGATTAGAAGCTGGAATTACGTGAAATTACGCCGGAGAAATGTTGAAGATTGCCGGAAATGGAAGCTCTTGCCGGATTTCCTCTGTAGCAAAGTGAAGAAGAGTGGGAAAATTTTGTTTCCCACTCATATATATATACATATGAAAAAAAAGGGGTAAAACCCGTATTTTTTAAATAATTTTGGGGCCAAAGGGCGAAAAAAGGGGTCCCCAGCGAACAATTCGAAGACTTGGAGGGCCTATTTGCAATTGTAGGGGTGCGTTGCCTCGGGTTTGATCGCGCGTGGGCGGCGCCTAATCATGCCGCCCACGTCATCATTGGGAGATCCCCAAAATCTTGGGAAGACGTAACGACACCTTCAAAGTTGATCGTCCATACCGAAGTTGTTCATCTACCCTCACCATCAGAGTGATATCCTGGCCAAAGTTGCTCGTCCAAAACAACATCTGGCCAGGATAGGGGACAATTGTTGATAGGCGAACATCAAATACGATACGGCGAATAAGGGTTAAGTCCTAAGAGAGGATTATCCAAGCCAAAATTAATTAACAAAGAAAAATCAAAGGAGGGTGCATAAAGGACAAGTCCAAAGACTCGAGACCAAATATGAACCCTGCACCAGGTCATAAAGGACGAACAACATTGACAAAAAGAGGTGTATCTACCAGCATAAGAGGTGTACAACGACATAACACAACAAACCAGCTAGATACACGACGAACAAAGAACAAAGATCACGAAGCCCGCTAATAAAAATCATACAGGCGAATAACTTATGAACCATAAATTCAAGAGGCGAACAACTTTTACAAAGAGAGTACTGGACTAATCAAGTCAACAAGGACGAACAACGATGAATCCGAGATAAGACAAAAAACAAGACTTTGTAATTAAGTTTCAGCTTAGATAAGTTCAAACAAAGGTCAAAGGACACATGTCAAGCATGCAAGCTTGGAAGTCCAAAGGTCATGTACACCACCTACTTGGTGGTTAGTATAAATAGTTGTTCTCCATGAATATATTTTAAGTTCAAATACACAAATACTTCCAAAACACTAACACACCTAAACGTGCACATATACGAAATAAATACGAATTTAATACTCGTATTTACGATTCTACAACACGAACTATTGAATTTACCATTTACAGTGGTAAACAATCACACGTTCTTGTTTGGTCATCCTAAAATGGTTAAAACAGTCACTAATCCACGTAATTAGAACCGATCACCAACATGGTGTACCTCGTATTAGTAATTACGATCAACGTAATTTTAATATTGCACTTTCTATTCACAAGACATTTCAAAAGGATTGTTTAAATATATTTTTTATATACACTATTGGTGGTAATTTGCGTTAATTTTTTAACCACCCATTATATTACTATGTGTTATATTCGAACTTAGAATGATATATGTTTTATTGTGGTTGAAGTTATGTAGTGCTCGTGTAAGTGTGCATGCATCAATATTTAAAAAAATGATTAAAAAATGACAAAAAGGGTAAAAAAAATATGTTTATCCACTCCGTTCCGTAACGATCAGATCTGGTCCGTTTGTAATTGAATTTTTTTTCTATCCATACCAAAAAAATAAAATATGCGTAACTTACTGAACCGAAATTTTGGTACGGACACTCGAATTTTAAAATAAACGAACATCGGTATATACTTAAATATTTTTAAATATCAATTTTAGTTCATACCGTGAACAACCCTAGTTGATACGCCGAGCATGCCATGGGAATTGGAGATATATATTTTTAGATTAACAATATAGACTAGGTGTTCTATGAACGGTAGGTATTGATCGGGTGGTAAACAAGTTATTAAAAGAGTACAATGAATAATCCTTACAGAAGCTCTCAATATTATTACTACAGCTTATGTCCGCAACACCCCTGAATTATTACTACACTAGTGTTAGCCCCGCGAAATTTCGCGGGCTTCAAAAAAATTATTTTTAACCAACTTTAATTTTATACTTTTAAGATGAAGATACACATGTTATATTATAGTCATTAACGCAAAAGCATGTATCGTAGAAATATATTATATTATACATATATAATTTGGGCTACATAGCAATTGAATATGAGCATCATATGATAAGCAAACTTAATTTATCACATAACTATAAATAGTAGATACCGTTCTCATAACACTATATGTATAGCTCCATGAACTATTTGGAACAAAAAACAACATTGCTCACTACAAATATATAAAGATGTATTTTGCTTCTAATCATTATACTAATACCAAAGTATTCACGCACGAAACATTTCCATAAAAAATGCCAAATGCACTAAAACGACACAAAACATTCAAAAACAGTGTATCCTTACAATATATAAAACTGAATATCAAAATTATCATAGTAGTCCATCACAATCCAAGCATTCTAGACATGCTGTTAAAGATCACGCATAGTGTAAAGCTCCATGTAAGAAAGGAGACAAAATAAACAGAAACTAAATCTAGCGCATAAGACGTGGAATAGTAATCGTAAAATATTTCCCATCGTGACTGAAACATATAACATCGTTGCGCCTGATCCTTAACTTTGCCACAACTCCACTCCAATATTTTCCCAAACGAACCATTGAGGGTTTAGAACCTTCCATGATACACCGGCACTCATACTTAGTAGTAAATATATCGCCTTTGAAAGTGCTCCTTAGTGCAATCATTCTTGTTTCCGTACCGAAGAGTGCAGTGGCAGCTATTGGTAATTTCTATATTTATAAAAAAATTACAAATAAGAATTAAATTTTATTTAGAAAATTTTCATAAAATAGCAAGACGCCACCATGTAACACATATATTATCTTAAGTATAAATAATTTCAATTATACCAAATTTATAATTAAGAATTATTTGTCTTTTGTTGATTACTCACATTATACCTCTTGATCATTAATATCGATATAAAAGATTTATATCCATTACATAAAATACATAAAAAAATATCACAACTTAAATTTTTATAGTATCAAACCTTCTTGTTGAAATCTTAACACTACTACGCAATAAGAAATATTTTCAAACAATATTTATGGTAAAACACATACAAACATATTATTATTAATAAATTATAGAGCAATTAAATAAAACATTTATTTAATGTCCATGTACTTAAAACAAACGTTCAACCTTAAAATGCTACAGATTTCTGAAAATTTCTCTGTACGCAACATTTGTTGTGTACTTGGACGGTTTGCCTTCATTATCAAGACTTAAAACTTTTAGTCCCTCTCTGCTTTTAACTCTAGATACTGCAACATACAATTGCCCATGAGTGAATACTGGCTTTGGAAGATACAACCCAACAGTCGAAAGAGACTGACCCTGACTCATATTTATCGTCATGGCAAAACAAAGCAAAACTGGAAACTGGCGCCTAGTAAAATTCACAGGAATCGTCTGATCCGAATTTGTTAATGTCATTCTCGGAATATACACTCTACTGCCAAACTTAATGGGCTAAATCCAATAGAAAGCCGGCAAATTCGGGCCATGATTAAACGAAAATATTCATATAAGCGGTCTTCAAACTATTCGCACAGTGGATATATTGTGATAACCATACTCGCCAAAAAAAAAATATATATAACAATGAATCAACAAACAACCAATTTAATAAAACAGTAACTTCAATCCAAGAGAAATTGGATAAATATAACCACTTTTTATTACAATACGTACTGGATAACATAGGAACGTAGTGCCGGAAAAAACAAACGTGCAAGTCTATATATAAAACTCATTATTCGAATAACACAACAATGCTACCAATATCAAATTCGAATATTGCCCAAGCGATCGGCCAAGTCAACATCAACGTCATCATTAAAAAATATCCGTGTTGCAAACGGAACAACACCTAACCGCTTCTCTGTAAAAGAAAAAAAAATGTTTAAAAAATAATAAAAATTGTGCAAATAATTAGGCAAAAAAACATTCATAATCTTCTGTTAAAAAAATTAAAGGATTGGAAAAAGTAAAAAACCTCCATTGGAAAGAAATATTCTGGCAATTTGCAATACAATAGTCAGCGGAGGATGAGGATGCTCAACAATAGCAGCAACAAAACGATCACATGTATCATTCGCCAGGATACAATGCATTTGAAAGTATCTAATAGATTAGCAAAATACATGAGATTGATTCTGGGAAAAAAAAGAAAAATGTAGAATATAAATTAAGAAAAAAATATATATATACCTATCGTCCTCCAACAGAATCTCGACAAACCTAACACCCCGAGATGAAGGTAAATCAATAACACGAACTGGACCAATATGCACCAACCGGCCGCGAACATCTATCCAAATCGATAAACAAATAAAATCAATGCACACTGAAATACACATGATGCGACAACCAAAAGAAAACAAAAAGGAAATTACTTACCACGCAAAATTGAGTCGTCCGAGTTCGTCTGGTTTAAAATTTCACCAAAACTAATAAAATCAAATGGCAATTTAGCAATACTTGTAACAACCCCTTGCACCTCCATATGACGTGTAAATTCCATCTTATAATTATTTTTAGTATACCTAATAGGAACAATATTCGGAACAACACCAAAAAAATTGATATAGTACTCTCGGCCTTCAGTAATAAAGTCAACAAACCTCCCGATCAAAAAACTCGGAACACAACAGGAAATCTTGGTACCTGAAGACAATACACACACGATTGTAAAAAAAAATAACAGTAATATATAAAAAAAATTAAAGATGTAGACTTGAAAATATCGAGAGAATAAAAGAAATTACTAACTTGACAATCCATCATCATAATATTCATAGTGTTTCCTCCACCAGAAATCCAAGTTTGTAAAATTTTTACATGAACCACCAAAGAACACATTTCAGACAAATAAAGGAACAACAAAGGAATAACCATAATGAGAGGATTGATACACAACGAGAGAATGGTGGATGAAAAGACGAAACCATAAGACGTATATATATATAAGACAATAAAAAACGTGAACATACTAAATTATATTGAATGCTACTCAACAAATCAGCACACAAATAATCACAATAATACCTCATCAAGACCAATTTAGTTGATTTTCTAAATTCGTGAAATACCAAACTTAAATAGAGGCAATGTAAGCCATGTGAGGATTGTGGCCATGTACTAATGAAAGTGATTAATATATCAAAAGACATGTCTACCAAGTTGGTCCATTAGTTCAGAAGCGAGAAAGAAAAATGAAATTCCTAGCTTTGCACTTACATAATATGATACCTTTGTTCTTAGATAATTTAGATGGGAAAGTAGTCCCTCAATCCATTCTGAACAGGAAAATAAGGAGTGATGCACGAAGCTCGTTTCATAGTGCTACAATTTAAAAATAATAACAATTGAATAACAAAGCTGGCATGACCATTATGATGGCAGAAAATAGCGAGCATCAATTTTTGTATGAGATCGAGACATTTTTATGCATAAAAATAATAATGAGACAGAGGGAGAATTATTTTTTATTATGTTATAAGGATATAATTCATCAATTTCTAAATTAATATTCTTTTCAAGTCTTATTATACTACATGGTCGGAGCAAAATACACGTACAATACTTCGCGTGTCCCAAAAGTTTTCAAACAATAAACTGGACACACATTTCAAGTAATGCAATTTGCTAGTATATCACTCAAAATTGCAAATGTGAATTGTATACCAATTCCGCATAATATTCCCTAATTAAGTGAATATTAAATACTAACACGTATATACTGGGATTTAAAACACCAAGAAGAAATAATAGTATAATTTATGTTGGCTAATCCGATAATTTATTTGGTTATTATTTTAATTTTAAGCAAAAAAAGTGTTATTTAAACATTGAGTGTTACTCGTCTCGTGGATTTAAAAAATAAATAAAGTAAACATGCGTAATTCCAGTTGGCACTAAGACACATGACTCGGCGAGGCACGTAGTCGACTGCCGACAGGAGGAAAAAAATACGTGCATTAAATTGCAATAGTGTCAAATGTTGGATTTTTTTAAAAGAAAGAAGCCCAGGGGATTCACACAAATATTAGTTAAAGATAAGGAAACCTTAAATTTCACCTTAAAGATAAGGGAAATAAACTTCACCTTGAAGAATAAAATGTCGTCCACTAATCTACAACCCTTGTGGCAAGACTACACATGCTCCGGCGAGCCACGTCGTCGACTGCCGACCGGAAAGTAAAAAAATGTGTATTAAATTGCAATATTGCCAAAGGTTGGGTTCTCGTAAAAGTTAACCCTCTAAGGATATAAGGATATAATTCATCAATTTCTAAATTAATATTTTTTTTCAAGTCTTTTTATACTACACGGACGGAGCAAAATACACGTACAATACCATGCGTGTCCCAAAAGTTTTCAAACACTAAACTGGAAACACATTTCAATTAAAATATACCAAGTCAAACTTGGTTAAAATGATAAGATTAATTAGCTAATTAACCGCTTAATTAATTATTCCTCTCTTTTAATAAAATAGGTATGTAACAGATGAATCATTATTGGAATAATTAAAAATTTTAAAAATTCCAAATATACCAAGTCAAAGATACCTAAAATATATATGAAAAATATTTAAGAGCAAATATTAATAAAATATAATTGATATATTTTAAAACAGATTCAATTTAACAATAGAATTCCTAAATCTTTAAATTGAATTTATTATGAAATAGACCAAGTCAATAGAAATAGCAATGTCTTGCTATTAAAATTCCGATCAATTAGAAATATACCAAGTAATATATATATAATTGGTATATTTAAGAATATTTGAGTAAAACAAATTCAATTTAACTATAGAATTTCTAAATATTTTTATTGATTTATTATGAAATAGACCACTCAAGTAAATATAATTGGAAGGAAACTATGATAACACTTGGAAAAAAGAAAATTCCAAATATACAAAATCAAAGATACCTAAAATATGAAAATACACCATAAAATCGGCACCTATATATATATATATATATATATATATATATATATAATTGGTATATTTTAGACAATTTGACCAAAACAAATTAAATTTATTTATAGAATTTCAAAATCTTTTAATTGAATTTATTATGAAATATACCAAATCAATAGAATTACCAATGGCTTGCTTTTAATAAGGCGATTAATTAAAATTACCAAGTCGAGAGAAACTATGATAACAATTGGATAAAGATGAAATTGACCACAATATTTATACATATTTTTTTGCAACGAATTAATTAAATATGACCACTAAATAATGTTAATTTTAAACTTAATTTGCAATTTTATTCTATAATATCATAATTTATAATATATATAATATCTCACAAATTCAACCATCATAATCTATAATATATTTCACGTATTCATAAATCCGACTAATTAGCAATATACCAAGTCAATAGAATTGAAAGGAAAATATGATAAAATTAATGTCCTGATTTAGGAAATTGGAAAGAAACTAAAATACGCCGAATACATTACAAATATTAATCTGCAAAGTTAATGTCCTGATTTAGGAAATTGGACAAAATTAAAATACGCTGAAGCAAACGTTAAATACATCGATTGAGATATAGGCTTAGATGGTAATTCCGTATTTGCAAACTACACAAATCTCAAATGGTGTTTGCAAACCACAAAATTTTCGAAAATCTGGCAAATATTAATCCAAGATTTAATAACCTGATTTAGGGAATTGAAAAGAAACTACAATGAAACAATCGTTAAATAGATCGGCAGAAAAATGATATTGTAAAGTACAATCCAATGATCTAGTGAAATGTAAATACAACACAACAACCATGTGAAATGGAAATTCACTACAATACGCCGAAGCGTCACAGAAACCGATCGGCAAAAAAAAATCGAAAAATTCAGGACAAAATAATCATATACACCAAAACCGTCACCGCTAAAAGAGAGACCGGAAAGATGCAGAAACAAATATGTTGAAGAAGCACAACATTGCCTTCTCCTCTTTAGGATCAGTCGCATCGGTTATAGGGCCGTGTAGAGTATCGAAACATTGGCTTTGAAAACGTCTGCACCAAGCATCGAAACGTTGGCTATGGTCAGGAAGGCCGCGTAGAGAAAAAAGGCACGGATGACGCTCGCCTAGATGCATTGAGGACGATGATATGAGATCTAGTGGTACAATAAGTGAATTAAATAGATAAAAGAAAGTTTAAATAGACGATCAAGATGAAACAAAAACAATTGGACGGTCAAGATAAAAAAACAACAACAAATAAGGAGAGAGCAAGAACTTGAAATAGAGAGGGGGGGCTCGCCACATAGGATTTTGCAGCCCCTCCTATATAGTATATTAAGATTCTCTTGAAGTTCTAGACAGCAACAAAACGTCTTTCTCAACCACAATTTGATTCTTACTATAATCTAGTTTTCATTTTATCTCCTAACCTCTTTATATTTGGAATATTCCCATTGAAAAAAAAATCTTTAAATCTTTGTTCTGACTTTAATTGGAAACATCATTAATGAACAGTTGGAGTGGTCCCCAAGTTAATTGGTCCCTGAACTGTAGTTGAAAATTGGAGTGACTGAGAATATAATAATTCAGTAAAAGAAAATAAAAAGAAATTACAACTCGATGAACTTTTACAAAGTATGAAAAGAAAATACAGCAGCGAGTGCCAAGTCGAGGAAGGTCTCTTCCCGCAAGATAAAATTTCCCCGGTAGTGCTCTTCGATCTTGGAAATTTGTCCCCAAAGGTAAAACGTCACTTCAGACTCCAAGAGTGTAACACCACAGGTCTTGGAGCTCCGGCGAACAAAACGAGCGCTTCGAACTGGACTGGCTCTTAAGACACTATATGCAGAGAGACAAAGGGAGAAGAGAAGTTTTCTAAGTACCGCTAGACGAAATGCATGAGGACGTTATTTATAGGCGAACCTCCACTCAATGTAGAAGGGAAAAAACGCATGAGCATTTAATGCAGACACGTTTCGTTAGTGGCAAGTCTGAAACTGAAGTTGCCCATCAATGCGTTTCCACAAATCGCGCTGATAACTGTCCCACAAATTTAGCACATGTGTCAAATGTGCTCAATGAAGCATCTGACCGAAACCGGTTCGACTCTCTTAACCGGACGGTTCTCTGAACCGAATCGAACCGAACATTGTGGACCGAATATCCTAATTTCCGTTCTCCAAAAAATTAGATACCCGCTGGGCCCAAGACCCAAAGTCCATCCAAAGTCCAATTGTCAAGACCAAGACCAAGACCAAGACCAAGACCAAGTCCAAGTCCAAGTCCAAGGGCAAGGGCAAGGGCGTGGGCGCGGCGCAGCTAGACGTGCGCGCGCGCGTGTGGCAACTTTGATTGACTAGCAATCAACTATAATTTATTATACTTTATTGTTCTCATACTAATTGTTGTAAATCTAGAAGATTTATTATTCCAAATCTAGAAGATTTAATGTGGACATTACTTATGGACCAAGAAACCCAACGGTCTTTATATCTTAGACTAGGGTTTTATTCTTATAAAAAGATCATTGTATTCATTATTGTAATCACTCTCATACACAAGATCATTAGTGAAACTCCTGGCTTGAATCACCCCCAGATGTAGTCGTTCCCGACGAACTGGGGTCAACAAACGCTATCTCTTTAATTTACGCACTTATTTACAACACGTTATCAGCACGAGTCTCTGCCCGAGATTATAGGTACGCCCTAAATTAGTTTTCATATGAATTACATGTTTTTGATGTGTACCCTTGCTATGAATTTATTTGAATCATATTTGTATTCGAATTAAAATTATTGTGACTTGAATTGATGAGCACGGCCGACGTCCCGAAGGCGTACGACCGCCGCCCGTCCGCAGCCCGATCGCCAATGCCGCCCCGTCGAGCATACCGCCTGCTCGCATGGCCGCCGCCCCCTGCTCCCGACCCCCATCGCGCCCGCGCGCTTGTACGTCCGCCTGCCGCGCACCCAGCCGCCGGTCACGTCTGCCTTGTGCCGCCAGCGCCGCGCGCCCATGCACCCGTGCCACCCGCGCCGCGCGCCCGTTGCGCCAGCCGCGTCCCGTCGCGCGCGTGCCGCCCTTGCCGTCGCGCATGCCGCCCGCACCGCTCGTGCCCGTTGCACCTACCACGCGGCCGCCGCCTCTTGTCCGCCATGCGCGACTCACGCGGCATTTTTTCTCGGATTCTTGTGATCTCTTAACCCAATTTCGTTTGCATTTTTGATATCATAAAATCCGTGTTTAATTTATTTTTTAATCCTGAAAATATTTCGTTAAATTGCATTAATATACATGAAATAATTATTCTTATGATTATTTCCTCTGTCTATTAAATCGTATATTTTCTAGAAATTATTTTCATGTGATTATCTTCCTTAATTATTTATGCATGTTTATGTGATTTAATTATCCTACGTGCATTACTTTTCCACACATAGTTTATTTCTTTATAGTCCGCATATTATGCCCGGGTAGGCGGTGCCCGATATTTGTCGGACCGTAAATTTATGGGTAGACGGAGCCCAATACTTGTATATGTGTGCTCTAGAATAATTAAATAAATCCTTATTTCTCCGTTGTCAATAAATTGGTCACTACTCTTACCATGTCACTTTAAAATCGTGGTGAAAATATATGATATTACCATGAAAGAATTCGATGAGCTTGCTCTCGATGGTAATAACTACCTGATATGGGCGCTATATGTCGAGTTCCATCTAGCCTTAAATGAGTTGAGCGAAACAATTCTCGAAGGTTCGAAATCCATAACGCCCTGAAGGCGAAAGCGTTGATTTTTCTCATGAACCACTTGGGTGAGGAATTCATCATTCAGATCCTCATTCAGGGACCCCGAAATATTGTGGAACTCCCTGTAGGATCGTTTCCAACAACAAAATGATATACTCCTCCCTCCGGTACAATACAATTGGTTGAGACTCTGTTTCCAAGACCTTAAGTCTATAACGGAGTACAACTATGCTTTGCACTGTATTGTAACCCAGTTGATGCAGAACAATCTGTCAACATTCCACGCTAGCAACCTTATACTCCAGCAGTAGTATAAGGACAATTATATTATTGGTTGCAAACGTGGAAGGGGGAGAGAGTAAGATGATCTGGGTTAAAGGCAGAGGTCATAGTACATCCGGTGATCACAGAACCTCGAATTTCGCTCTTCATTTGGCAAGGTTAAGCAGTCCTGCTACAGATGCTGATGCAGAGGCCATTGGTCTCGCACGTGTCGCACTCCCAAGAACTTGGTTGAGGCTTATCAAAAGCAGCAGAAGGATGGCAAGGGGAAGGCCCCTAGAGTCGAATCTCACCATGTCAGACTGCCTGAAGCAGACTTTGACCAAGACAACGTCAATCCTCTGGGCATCAAGCTCAAGGACCTTGGAGATGATGAGTGATTTGTGTATTTGATTGTTTTAGTACGTTATATTTGGATCCTTTCTTTCGGATATTTTATTTTATGGATAATATTATGTTTTAGCTTCGATGTGTTTACCTTAACGCTGTCCATTAAATTTACTTGGATATTGCTTTTCATGGCTAGTAAACATATCAGCTATTAGGTTTGGGCTATTTCCTCTGGCATGATGGATTGAGATTGTGTTTTATGTTTGGTAGATAGCGCCACCACTCATGCAATCTTAAGAGATAAGAAGTTCTTTCATAACTTGTTAAATCGTAAGGGGAGTATAACTACAATAGCAATGATAGTAGGTTGATAGTGGGGTCAAGAAGAGCTCCCATTGTCCTCCCCGTGGGTACCGAACTCATAATGAATAATGCCTTATTGTTTCCACAGTTTAAGTGTACCCTGCTCAGTTTTAGAGATATTAGGACTAATGAATATCACATTGAAACTGAAACTGAGAACAATAATGAATACCTTTTGATGACTATTACTCGAGGTACCCGTAAATAAGTTATAGAAAAACTACTTTACTTCTCCCCCGGATTGTACTATTCCTACATTCGGCCGTCAAAATCTCCATCTAGCCATGAGTATGAAATTTCATGATCCGAACTTCTTTATATTAAGGCATCAGTGGTTAACTTATCCAGGACAATATATGATACGTAGGATTCTACCTAATTCAATTAGTCATAATAATTCGAATAATAGAATCCTTCCTGTTGATGAACTTATTTGTGATGCATGTCTTAAGGGTAAGTTAATAGTGCGCCCATCGCGCACTAAGGTTAGACTAGAGTCTCTGGTTTTCCTTGAAGCGAATTCAAGGAGATATTTATAGACCGATTCACCCAGCATCGGGACCATTTCAGTATTTCATGGTCCTTATTGATGCCTCCACTAGGTGGACATATGCTTATTAGCTGTCTACCCGCAATCAAGCTCTTGCAGAGCTCATTGCAAAAACTATCGAGCTTAGAGCTCAATTCCCGGATTATCCAATCAAGTCGATTCGCATGGATAATACAACCGAGTTCAGCTTGAAGGCCTTTACAGATTACTGTATGGCCCTGAGAATTATAGTGGAGCATTCGGTCCCCTACGTCCATGACCGAAATGGTCTTGCTGAGGCGCTAATAAAACGTATCAAACTTATCGCGAGACCATTGCTTATGAACTCCAAACTACACACCTTATGCTGGGGGCATGCAGTCTTACATGCATCGCACTTAATCCAAATCCATCCAACTGCATATAATGATCATTCCCCCCTACAGTTAGTGCGTGGGAAAGAACCTAGCATTTCCTATCTGTGTATTTTTAGATGTGCGGTATACGTTCCAATAACGATACCAAAGCGGACCTCTATGGGCCCACGAAGGAAACTCGGTATTTACGTCAGATACAACTCTCCATCCATCATGAAATACCTCGAGCCTTTGTCCGGGGATCAATTAACGGCCCGGTTCGTTGATTGCACGTTCGATGAAGATTACTTCCCGGCATTAGGGGGAGATCCGAATTCAAAATTGAATGAATGCCGGGAACTTACGTGGAACGTAAGTAATCTTCAATATCTAGATCCGCGCACTAATCAATCTGAACTAGAAGTTCAAAAGATCATTAACTTGCAAAACTTAGCAAATAATCTACCAGACGCGTTCACTGACCATAGAGGTGTAACTAAATCGCATATACCTGCAGTAAATGCTCCCCAAAGGGTTGAGGTCCCAAGTAAAATGAGTACTCATGCCCCCACACGCCAAAAGCGTAAGGGACCCTCAAGAGATAGTAACACACCTAAACAAAAGGCTAGCATAACTAGTCAGTCGAATGTAAAATCTCTAGAAGAGATTCATCTAAATAACTCCAAGTCTCTAGGAGACAAGAGTCCTAGTGATGAAGCACGTGCACAAAATATTCCATGCACTAGGATCGCGGAACGACCAGACCCAGATCCAATGGGAAATGAGGAAGGTCTGGTTGACGTAAACGTCAAAGTCTCTGTGAATTTCACAGATACGGGAGAAACATGCAATATAAATATTACTATCGTCGATGACACATTTGCAGTGATATTTGCTCTTTCCATTAACGATTCGGATCCAGAACCCAAAATTATCGTTAAGTACCGGAAGCGCTCCGATTGGGTAAAATGGAAAGAGGCAATTGAAGCAGAGCTCGCATCGCTTAACAAAAGACAAGTATTTGACTCTTTCGTTCGTACACCCGCGCGCGCTATCCCTGTAGGATATAAATGGGTTTTTGTACGAAAACGAAATGAGAACAATATTATGGAGAGGTATAAAGTGGGGCTTGTAGCTCAAGGGTTTTTCGCAGAGACTCGGGATTGATTTTGATCAAACTTATTCTCCCGTCATGGACTCAATAACGTTCCGCTACTTGATATCTTTGGCAGTTCAAATGAATCTCCAAATGAGATTAATGGATATAGTAACCGCGTACTTATACGGATCACTAGATGCCGACATTTACATGAAAATCCTCGATGGATTTGACATTCCTCAAATGAGGGATGATGAAAACCGCAGTATGTGTAGCATACAACTGCAAAAGTCGTTGTACGGCCTGAAGCAATTGGCCTCCGACTTAGTGAATTCCTTCAGAAGAAGAGACACACATTCGATAAAGCTTTCCCATGCGTATTCACGAAGAAATCGCAAGATGGTTTTTGCATCATATCCGTCTATGTTGATGACCTAAACATAATCGGAACATGCAAAGAGATTGAAGAAGTCAGTTCAATCTTGAAAGTTGAATTCGAAATGAAGTCCTTGAGTAAAACCAAGTACTGCCTCGGCTTGCAGATCGAGCACCCCCCAGAAGGAATCCTTATTCATCAGTCGACCTATGTAAAGAAGGTATTGGGGAGATTTCACATGGATAAATCTCATCCACTTAGCACCCCTATGGTTGTTCGATCCCTCGAAGTGGATAAGGACCCATTTAGACCAAGAGAAGATTCAGAAGAAATTCTGGGACCAGAAGTTCCTTATCTTAGCGCTGTTGGAGCTTTGCTCTATCTCGCAAGTTGCACTCGGCCGGACATTGCATTTGCTGTCAATTTGCTTGCGAGATATAGCGCTTCTCCTACAAGGAGACATTGGAATGGTGTTAAACATGTTCTACGATACCTCCAAGGGTCTCAAGATCTTGGACTGTTTTATCGTAAGAACCAAGATAAAACTTTAATAGGTTATGCGGATGCTGGCTATTTATCTGATCCCCACAGTGCCATATCCCAGACTGGTTACGTTTTTCTCTGTGGTGGTACCGTGATCTCATGGAGATCGGTTAAATAATCCATTGTTACCACGTCTTCAAACCACTCAAAGATCATAGTTTTATTTGAAGCCGCACGAGAATGTGTTTGGTTAAGGTCCTTGGTAAAACACATTGGTGACTCGTATGGTATCGCCAAAGGCGATACACCTCCCACCGTTATATTTGAAGACAACGCTGCTTGCATCGCACAAATGAGTAATGGGTACTTAAAGGGAAACCTGACGAAACATATTTCACCTAAGTTTTTCTACCCATACGAACTCCAGAAGAGCAACGTAATTACCATTCAAAAGGTGCAATCTAGTAACAATCTAGCTGATCTATTTACTAAGTCCTTACCTACATCCACTTTTAAAAAGTACGTTTGTAGTATTGGGATGCAAAGACTTAAAGTGATGTTGTCTTCAGGGGGAGCGGTAACCCCGAAACAAATCTAGAAGATTTAGATCTAGAAGATCAATAACATTCCTCCCTAACTTATTATTTGGCCGATACCTAGCATATGGAGATTTTATGACAAGACATTTATGTTATATCGTAATGTCCAAGGGGGAGTGTTGTAAATCTAGAAGATTTATTATTCCAAATCTAGAAGATTTGATGTGGACATTACTTATGGACCAAGAAACCCAACGGGCTTTATATCTTTTACTAGGGTTTTATTCTTATAAATAGATCATTGTATTCATTATTGTAATCACTCTCATACACAAGATCATTAGTGAAACTCCTGGCTTGGATCGCCCCCAGACGTAGTCGTTCCCGACGAACTGGGTCAACAAACGCTGTCTCTTTAATTTACACACTTATTTACAACACTAATATCATGTATATTAGTATTCTAATAATCCTATGTGGGATGAAGAATTAAATGTCTCATTTAATTTCTTCATTAATCCCATAATTAAGTGTTGAACCATTCGACTTTCGATTCAATTTCTCACCCACCGAAAATCGATTTTGCGAGTATGAATACACCATTATCATCTACTCCGTGAGTAGAACGCACTTGTAACAATTAATTTCTGAGAAATTAATTTCAACACCCAAAATTAATTGGTCAACTATTAAAGTCTCAAAAACTTTAATACCAATTAATTATAAATTAATACCACCAACCATTTTCTCTAACAAAAACGTGATATTTCTATTTAAAAATAACTTAAACAGTAATATTTCGTATGTACAACATAGTGATACTTGAAAGAAAATAATTCATGTGATTAGAGTTCATATAAACTTTTGTGAATAACTTATTATGGTCAACTCGGAAATATATGATAATTGAGCTTTACTTTTTATTGGTTTAATTGCAAATTAAATAACCATCTTTTTCTAAAGTGCATTTTAATCTAGGTTTTTGAATCTTATTATTATTATTATTTTTTTTTATTTGCAATTAAGGCTTTCAGGCATATTTTTCTCTACCCCTCGAGATGTTATTTGTAGAATTGAGTCTAAACGATATCGTTTCAGCACTCACTTAAGTTTATTTTTTTTCTTCGAAACTCACACACTCACTTTAGTTAACCGTTGATGTTCATGTGTTTAGGACTGAAATGTTTTTTAATAGTACATGTCATCATTCTATAAATTTTATATTAAGACGTCACATCGGCATTGAACAAAGACAAGTCTATGACTTGAAGCGATTTTACTAACTTCTACTAATCGCTCACCCGCAAGCGAACGGGTTCACTATAGTATTGGCAAGTATAACGACCAAGTATATCGTACCCACGGGATAGTGTATATGCGAATAGATCCCTGAAGATCTACGCGTCGTAGTTAATATGAGTGTATTGTTTTTTGATTTTTATAAAGATTAATTAAAATTAAAATAAACTAACTAAACTAAAATACTAAAGCAGACGAATTAACTAAGGGTTGGATTCAAATAAGAGATGGTGATGCTTAGGATAGGAATCCCTACGTATACTAACGGAGCAGGTACATAATCAAAATAACCGTGACACACAAGAATTAACCTAAGTCTAAGAATGCAAGGTGAAAGCTCAAGATTCTAAACCCTAATACTTTACCCTAACACTCGACTTCACTAATCCACTAACAAGTTAATAGATAGTGCTTAATTAATGAGACCCTAATTTAACTAAGGTGATGCGGTCGTCCTCCTTCGCTAAACCGGTAGATGAATTAACCTTTCCTAAACTCTCTCGTTAAGTCTACTCGTTGTTAAAGAGTGATACGGTCGTCCTCTCTCTAACACCTTTTGAACAAAACTCAAGAGTGAAATCTAGATTAATTTTAAGAATTCATTAATTAAGAGAATTAAAACCTAATGTCACAAGTTATTCTAATTACATACCCACAACCTACTTCTACGAGTTCATCCTACCCTAAGCATGCAAGGGTTTTAGCTAGACATAGTTTTAACGTAAACAATAACAATTAAACAATTGACGAACATGAACATAATATTGAAAACGAAGAAAAGAACGAACATAAACTGAGGTTTTAATATGTAAAAGATTAAACTGAAATTAATTAACAAAAACTAGGTCTCAACGTATTCAAGAACAAAAGTTATTAAGAATCGAAGCTAAAACGTGAAATCGTAAAGTAAATTCGTAAGCAAAAACCTCAAAACCGTAAATCTATAGCTCGCTCGTCTCTTCTCTTCCTTCTCGCTCTAAAAATTCTATGAAAAGTGATGTCTCAAAGTTGGGGATCCTTCAAAACGTGTTTGGAAGAGATATATATAGGCACGGGTCGAAACGGGAGTTAATGGGCCGAAAATACGCATCCGGAGGGGAAAGTCCATGGGCGCTCGAGCAAAACGCTCGAGCGGTCCCGCTCGAGCTGTGTAGCTCGAATGACACAATCGCTCGAGCGCTGAAATGACTCTGTATGTTTTGGGCGCTCGAGCAATTCGCTCGAGCGGTGGCGCTCGAGCTGCTCGAGCGCAAGAATGGTTCTGTACGTTTGCGCGCTCGAGTAATGCGCTCGAGCGGTGGCGCTCGAGTAATGCGCTCGAGTGACTTCAAAGCTCCTCCCAAGTGATACTTTTCCTTGTCCGCACTAATACCGATCGTATTTCTTCAATATCTTCTCATCCGGGCATCCGTTTGAGTCGATTCAAAGTCCTACGAACTCCGTTTTTCGTCCTCTATTCACCTATGAGCATCAAAGAGACAAATTTATCAATGTATAGAAATAATGCTCAATTGACTCTAAATACTCTATAAACTCGACCAAAACTAGGGCGTTTCTAGCTACGAATCATGACAATTTCACGCCTAATCAACCCCCCCAAACTTACCATATTGCTTGTCCCCAAGCAATGAAATAATAAGTCAAGTGAAATTGTTAGGAATGAGTAGGAAAAATCAATCATGCAAGCTAATGAACTCAAGCTTCAAAAGTCAATCACCCGTATACTCACTCACTTTCTTTTATCGTACTCATGCAACAATAATAAGAAACACCAAGATCAAGCATGGATGTGCACTCAACGACATGTTTAACTCCCTCACAAGTGTATAACAATGATAAAGGGACTCACTCAATCAATCAATCACACAAATTGGCAGCCATAGGCTTGTAAATGCTCTCAACTTCGACCATACTCTAGAAATCAATGCCGAATCAAAAAGGACTTTCTCAAGGTTGTAATGTAGGCTCTTTGGACAGGTGGGATAACAATATGGTAAAATGACTCAAGTGAATGGAGAATAGAAACTCAAAACTTCGGTACTTCGAGATTAAGAACGAACTACTTCAAACGTATTCAATCACTACACTTTCGCTTTCAATTCTCTCAACACTTCAAATTTTTTTTTTCTTTCTCACTTTTTCACTTTTTTTTTTTCAATCACTTCATCATTTTTTTCTTTTTCGCACAACACATGAGCTCATTTTTTTTCTTTTGCTCATTCTCAAATTTTTTGTTCTTTTTCCCACATCTCAAAACTTCATCACACCTTTTTCTCATATTCACTCAACAAACAACCTTTTCCTTTTTTCAACTCAATTCACTCCCTTCATATTCACACTTTCCTATTCTCCACTCAAATTGGGACAAAAAGGCTTAGGAATTGGAATAGTGTTCATATGTGCTAGCAAATAAAATAGGCTTTAGGCTCAAAGGGGCTAACAAGGGATCAATGTCATTGGTAAGGAAAATTTTGGCTAAGTGACTCAATTAAATCAAAGATGGCCTAAGATCCTATTCGGCATATCAAACTAGACACAATCTAGAAGCAAGAGCACATGCAAGTTCTAGCATCCTCTAAGGTGACGATCCACTCACAAACGAAGAGATTAAATCATGCATTTAAATCTCGTAAGGCACAACTCTCACGGCTTTCACATCCAAGCTAGTCCTAGTGAATTCTCACTCTCATCACACAAGCACTCAAAAGAAAACTCATAAGCATACGGGTTCTCTCCCTAATCAGCTCAAACTCACATACTTTCACAAAGGAATTTTCAACTCACTTTCACAACTCAACTCTCCTCACTAAGTCATACTCAAGAATCAATAATAAGCAGTCTAGAAGAGTTAGTAAGCATGAAATCATCAATTATCAATCAAAGCAAATCGAAACAAATCCCTCAAAAGTTAAAAGACTTCCAATACAATCCCCAAGAACATGCACTTCACGCAAACACTACAATTCATACTCAGGAACAGAAATAAATAAGAAAAGAAAGGAAAAAGAAAAGGAAAGAAAAAGGAAAAGAAAATTGGGGGCATCCCAGGTCTTCTCAAGCATCTGGAGGTGGTGGTGGCCGGTAGCTAGGGTGATCGGATCCTAAGTGGGAGACAAAGAGTGCCTCCATCCAGCGTTTCAAATCTGAAACCTCCGATCGAACTTCTTGAAACTCTCCTCTCATGCTAGAAGCTTCCGTGTACCACTGATTTTGAGTGGTGCGAAGCTCTGTGACATCTGCCCTCAGGCCCTGAATGTCGGTTCGCATTCCGTACCACTCCATCTGGTTCGGGTACCACGACTCTGGAGTCGGTGCATCAGGCATCCCAAACTCCATCTCTTGAGGTCCTTGACCTCCTTCACCCACATCAGCTTCAGCCTCGTCAGCCATGTTTCCTCCTTCTTCGTACTCTTGTTCTTCCTCCTCTTGCAGATCAGCTGCTCCACTCGATCCGACACCACTCGTGCCTTCTCCTCTGCTCCTCTTGACAGGCCTAACGTCCCGGAGTCCTTTGCCATCTATCTCTGATGTGTACTTAGCACCTATAGCGAGGTGCTGCTCTCTGTTCATCCCGACGTTATCCTTCTTCATCCCCACCAGCGTCACGAGCTTCTTGTTCGGCAGCGGGAACAAGCCATCATCATTGTATCTGATGCAGTACTTGCCCATCCAGTGCTCAAACATCCAAGTGTTGTTCATCTGCTCGAATCCCAAATCCATGCCCTTGCAAGGTCCCGAACACGGCTCGAATCCGAGGTGCTTCATCAAAACTGAAATCAGCCCTCCTCCTCGGATCTTTGAGGTTCTCGTTCCAAGCTTGAACGGAGCCTCAAAATGGTGCTCTAGGAAGTCCCTTCCAAAGTCATGGTCCTTTTTATGCAAAAGGCACCAGATTCCGTAGAGCTGCTTGCTCGTCACCGTCCCCGTCTCAGATCTGGCATAAATCGTGTTCCCCAGTATCCGCTCCAGATATCTGATCACCGGGTTTCGGATAGCCGATGCCCTCGCGTACTGCCCCTTGTAGTCCCCAACCAAGCCGCCCGTTATTTCCTTCCAAAACGCGTTAGCGTTATACGCCTTTAGCTCACGGTTGGGACGAGATAGGGCTGGGATCCCGAATGCAAGGTTGACAACTCCCACCTCGTGGTATTGCCACTCGTTCTGGTATTTGAATTTGAAGGTGTCGGTGCCCGTCTTTTCCACTGTGGCCAGAAATTGCTCCACCAGATCGGCGTTCGTCTCCATGTGTAACAGCATGTCGAAGAACTCGGCCATGTTGTTCCTGGTGAATATCCTTCGTATTTCCTCCTCAATCCCCAGGTCCTTCATGAAGCTTACCACGGGTCTCCGGGTTTTTTCAACCTTCCCGGTTATGAGGCTCCATCTGTAAGCCACGTACTTCCAGTCATCGTGATAGTCCAACCCTCCCCATCTCGAGGGCAATAAGCTCTTCTGTCTAAGCTGTTCCGTCAGTGCTTGCAATTCTTCGTTGCTCAGGAGTTTGTGTTTAGGAGCCATTGTACCTAATCATGACATAGCAAGGATTTAAGCAACATTCTTGAAGTTCACAACAGTTCAACATTCATTCAAACTCAAGCAATTCCAAGTAATGCATCTCAATTCGATTCAACTCACTATTCATGCTCTTCTCAAGCTCAAAGCAATACTCATTTCAAAGCAATCAATCAAGTTCAAAGCAATTCACACAATTAAACCATGTTTTTCGTTCAAAGTTCTCAAGTCTTCAACACTTAATTCCTCCATTTCAACCCAAAATTGCCCACATTTAAGTCTATCATGAAGTAACATTACACAAATTATGTAATTTACATGCTCAAGACTCAACTCATACTCATTCATGCTCAATTCCTTCTCAATTCACAAAAAATTCTTCTCAATATGCAAAACCCATTTCCTTTTCTCAAATTCCTACTTCTTACTCTAGAAATTCACCCCTTCTACTCATTCAATTCCAAAATTGAAAGTAAAACAAGCAAACCCATAGCATATTATCAACATTCATCAATCAAGGAATCAAGAATCAACTAGTTTCGCAAAAATCCCCAAAAATTTCGAACTACTCATGAACCCTAGTTCATATGCTCAACTCATGCCTAATTCAACCTTAAACTACGAATTGAATGACAAAAGTTAGAGATTACGTACCTTGTTCGAAGATTTAAGGAGGAGTGTGAAGAAATTCGAATGAATTCGTGAGTAACCAAGCAAAATTCGTATGAAATGCTCCAAATCGCCCCCAAATCGCCCCAAATAGTGTGTGAAAGTGTGTGTAAATGGGTGGAAAGGGGTATTTATAGCTGGGGCATTCGATGGGTCAAACCCGCGACCCGCTCGAGCGATTCGCTCGAGCGGTCGCGCTCGAGCAATTCGCTCGAGCGTCGAATGCGTTCTGTAAGATTTGTGCGCTCGAGCAATACGCTCGAGCGGTGGCGCTCGAGCTGCTCGAGCGGTGGCGCTCGAGCTGCTCGAGCGCGACAAAATTTCAAATTCGTTTTTTTTATGTTCAACACCCTAAATTTCCATCCGAACCAAGCTTGACAACTTATCACATTCAACCCAAAACACGAACTAACCTGAGAACTCCTCGATTTAAGCCAGGTCGCTCATTTGACCGAGGAGTTGGGGTCTCTTCCATACGTGCAAATCACCAATCCACTTCAAGTCGAACTTAGCACTCTCACTCAATTTGACTCAACGACCCTCAAGCATTGATGTTTCCGAAAAATTTTGACCAATTTTTCATAGAATTTCGTGTACGAACCCGAAGTACGAATACACACCCCCCCAAACTTTGTTCTTGCTATGCGATAACAAAGTTTGAAACGAATGAGTACGTAGGAGTAAGTACACAAAATTCATATGAACTCGACTCTACCAATGCAAACTAATGAACGAAAAGAACATCACCCCCCCAAACTTCGACGTCGCAAAGAGGTCGACGTTTGGGGTTCGGTTACCTCTAACTTCAAGAATTGAATGCTTTCCTACTCGAAACGTGCTCAACTTCATGACTTTCCTCCTTAAGCTCTCTCTCTCAGAATTTCACTCCACGAAGCAAGCCTACATCACAAATCTCAACAAACGAGGTTAACACTTACGATTCCCAAACTACTAAAAATAAACAAAACACTAAAAAGCAAGTAAAAATGGGTTGCCTCCCATTAAGCGCTAGTTTTAAAGTCCTTATGCCGGACCGAGCTCAAAGGAGCTCACGGGACTTGAGACTCTAAAATACCTCCCTTATTCTCATAAGAGAAGTTAAAGAATTTCTTCACTCGATGCCCGTTCACCATGAATTTCTGTCCCTCGTCCGTCTCAACTTCAAGGAATCCACTCTTGTGCACTCCCTTCACAATATACGGCCCGTTCCACTTGGACTTTAGCTTTCCACCAAACAGCTTCATCCTCGAATTGAATACGAGGACTTGATCACCCACCTTGAATTCCTTCTTCTTCAATCGTGCATCATGCCACTTCTTCGTCTTTTCTTTGAAAATTCGGGCATTCTCGTAGGCAACGTCTCGAAACTCTTCCAACTCATGAAGTTGGAGTAATCTCCTCTCACCAACCAAGGCACTATCAAAATTCAGCTTCTTGATCGCCCAATATGCCTTGTGCTCCAACTCCACGGGCAAGTGACATGCCTTTCCAAAAACCAATTGATATGGAGACATACCAAGAGGAGTTTTGAAAGCTGTCCTATATGCCCAAAGTGCATCATCCAACTTCATCAACCAATCTTTCCTACTTATGCTCACCGTCTTCTCAAGGATCTCCTTGATTTGACGGTTAGAGACCTCTGCAAGACCGTTAGATTGAGGATGATAAGCAGTAGAGATTCGATGACTTACCTCGTATTTTGACAGCAGCTTTTCCATCCATTTGTTCACGAAATGGCTTCCCCCATCACTTACCAAAGCTCTTGGAACTCCATATCTTGCAAAGATATTCTTCCTCAAGAACTCGATGACCACACGGGAATCATTCACGCGAGTTGGGACAGCTTCAATCCACTTCGAGACATAGTCGACGCATACAAGAATGTACAAGAATCCATTGCTAGGAGGAAATGGACCCATGAAATCAATCCCCCATACGTCGAATATCTCGACTTCCATGAACACGTGCATAGGCATCTCGTCCCTCTTAGTAATGGAGCCGAATCGTTGGCACTTCTCACACCTCTTAACCCATTCCATGCAATCTCTCAACAAAGTTGGCCAATAAAACCCGGATTGAAGGACTTTCCTTCCGGTCTTCTCTCCACCCAAATGTCCTCCACATGGCAAGGCGTGATAATGCCTTATGATATCACTCCACTCCTCCTCTGGCACACACCTTCTCAACACGTGATCGATCCCTCTTTTGAACAAATAGGGGTCATCCCAAATGAACTCCCGAACCTTCTTCAAAAATGCCTTCCGATGCACCGAGTCTATCTCAACGGGCAACTCACCACTTGCTAAATAGTTAGCATAATCTGCAAACCAAGGTGCCTTCCCCTCAACTCTATACACAGGGAAGTCTCCTAAGCCAAAGAGCTTCTCATCAGGGAATTCATCGTTCACCTCTCGATCCTCCACGGTGTTCTCCTTGGTAAGCTCCAATCTCGAAAGGTGATCGGCTATCACGTTTTCGCATCCCTTCTTGTCTCGAATCTCTACATCAAACTCCTGGAGCAATAAGATCCAACGAATGAGACGGGGCTTTGCATCCTTCTTACTCATAAGATACCGAATCGCTGCGTGGTCCGTATATACAATTGTTTTTGTCTCTACTAGGTAGGGTCGAAATTTATCAAAAGCATACACGACTGCTAACAGCTCCTTTTCGGTCGTAGTGTAATTCACTTGAGCAGAATTCAGCATCTTCGAGGCATAATAAATAGCGTGAAAACGCTTCTCACGAATTTGCCCCAAAGCAACCCCCATCGCATAATCGCTAGCATCACACATGAGCACGAACGGGCGAGACCAATCCGGTGTGACAAGTATCGGGGCATTCACCAACGCTTCTTTCAACCTGTTAAAAGCCACTAAACACTCATTAGTAAACTCAAAGGCGACTTCTTTTTCAAGAAGCCGCGAAAGGGGTTTAGCTATTTGTGAAAAGTCTTTTATGAAACGTCTATAAAAACCCGCGTGTCCTAAGAATGACCGAATCCCCTTCTCGGTCGAAGGTGGTGGAAGCTTCTCGATAGCAATCACTTTTGCCTTGTCCACTTGGATACCTTTCGAGGACACATGATGTCCAAGAACAATACCCTCTCTTACCATGAAGTGACACTTCTCCCAATTAAGCACTAAGTCCGTCTCTTCACACCTGCTCAACACAACTTCAAGATTGATTAGACATTTATCAAACGACTCCCCGTAAACGGAGAAGTCGTCCATGAAAACTTCCATAATCTTCTCAATCAAGCCATGAAAAATTGCCATCATACACCTTTGAAAGGTGGCGGGTGCGTTACACAACCCAAACGGCATCCTCCTAAAAGCAAAAGTCCCATAATAGCAGGTGAAGGTGGTTTTCTCTTGATCCTCGGGGGCTATCATGATCTCATTATACCCCGAGTACCCATCTAAGAAACAGTAATACTCAAAACCACCTAATCGATCTATCATTTGATCAAGGAACGGTAAAGGAAAGTGATCTTTACACGTTGCCTTGTTCAACTCTCTATAATCAACACATACACGCCAACCCGTCACTAATCTAGTGGCTACCAATTCATTAGACTCCGTCTTAATCACCGTGGTACCCCCCTTCTTAGCAACTACGTGTACTCACCCATGGACTATCAGAAATAGCAAAAATCATGTTGCTATCTAACAATTTCAACACTTCCTTATGTATCACCTCTTGAATAACCGGATTAACTCTACGCTGATTTTGCACTATCGGTTTTCTACCCTCTTCTAATCTAATCCTATGCATGCAAATCGAGGGGCTAATTCCCTTAATATCTGCGATCGACCATCCTATAGCAGATTTGTGCTTACGAAGCACCACTAAAAGTCTCTCAAGCTGATCATTAGATAAAAGGGCAGATACAATTACCGGATATTTGTCGGTCTCATCCAAGTAAGCGTACTTGAGGTGGTCGGGCAGCGGCTTCAACTCCTTCTTCGCCTCCAATGGTGGCGCTTTATCGAATATCTTCTCGAAAGTTGACTCCTCGGCCTCCAAGTCATCATCATCCTTCACTTTCTTCAATTCCAAGAACTTGACGTCTTCATTGTCTTTCAAGCTGTCAAAATAATCAAGATTATAAGAATCATAAGACATATCATCAAGAATAGGATAATCAAATTGATGAACATAGAAAGAGCAAGGGTCTAGAAGTGTGTCTTCAACACAAGCATCTGTGATGTCAATGAAGTGGCAACTCTCATCTCCCATGGGGTATTTCATAGCTTCGTAGATAGCTATCTTCACTTCTTGATCATCAACTTTGACCGTGATCTTCCCATTCGCTACATCAAGCACCATCCCGGTAGTAGCTAGAAACGGCCTTCCCAAAATTAGCGGGACATGCTCATCCTCCTCCATCTCGAGTACTACGAAATCGGCGGGAAAAACGTGATTCTCCACCGTCACTAGAACATCCTCCACTACTCCTTGAGGTCTAGTAATGGACCTATCAGCAAGCTGGAGTGTCATCATCGTGGGTTGCAGCTCAACTCCCTCCAACTTCTTGAACAATGAAAGGGGCATCAGATTAATGCTCGCCCCGAGATCACACAAGGCTCCTTTCTTGATCCCGTTCCCGATATCGCAAAGAATGATGAAGCTCCCGGGATCCTTCAGCTTAGGCGGAAGCGCCTTGTGCACCATAGCACTCACCTCGTGGTTCAAGTGCACTAGCTCGGGTCCATCTATTCTCCGTCTCTTCGCAATCAAGTCCTTCAGGAACTTTGCGTAGTTCGGCATCTGTTCCAAAGCATCATAAAAAGGGATGTTAATATGTAACTTTTTAAAAACATCAAGGAATTTAGCAAACTTTTCATCAAGCTTCTTTTTCATGAAGCGCTGTGGATATGGGACAGGTATCACCGATTTGGGTACCCCCCATTCATCTTTCTCAGTTTCTTTCACTTTCTCCCTTGCTTCTTTTGCCTTTTTCCACTTTGAAATTCTCTCGATCTCCTCAATCTCCTCATCAGGCACTTTGCTCTTCTGGGTCTCATCCACATCTTGACTCTTATCATCAATTTTCATCTTGACTCCTTCTTTCTCAACCTCAGCTCCCTCACTTTGAGACTCTATCCCTCCTGTCTCATCTTTCTCCTTGAGCTTCTCAGAATCAGCAGGCATCTCGGGACCATCATATTTGGTCCCACTTCTCAACTCAATAGCCTTGCAATGTTCCTTCGGGTTATCCTCGGGCATTGAGGGGTACTTGCCAGGCTCTCTCGGCTGAGACTTTGCGATCTGGCTAATTTGGTACTCAATGGAATTGAATCTTCTGTTGTTTTCTTGCTGAGCTCGATTCCACTCGATGTCTCTCTTCTGGAGTTCTTGATCTCGATGATCGCCTTTCTTGTGCAACTCCTTCACATCGTACTCCAAAGAGGACAATCGCTTACTACCTTCCTCCACTTTCTGCAGGATCGCTCTCAACATCTCCTCGGTTGATGCACCACCTTCTCCACCAGGGGGTTTAGACCCCGGATCAACACCTGCAGGCACAGTAATACCAGCTTTTGGGTTAGCATAAGAAAAATTTTCATTTTTCCTCCATGTGTTTTGAGGAGGTTGCTGGCCTCCTTGATACCCTTGTGTGTTCCTCCATTGATTTTGAGGCGGCTGTGGGCCTGGAGGGACAAATGGTTGACCATAAGAAGGTCTTCCATACTGGTTTCCACCTTGTGGATACCCCCCTTGTGGGTAATTAGGCCTTCCCATATAGTTGGCCTCTTCTTGCTGACTCGTGGGTGGGTCCACTTTCTCGCTTGCTGCTCCATTCCCTCCAACCAAGTTCTGCCCCATCTCGAGGTTGCTGATCTTCTCCATCATAGCCATCAACAGCATCCTCGTACCCTCATTCTCCTCCAACTTGCATACCCTCTGAAATTCTGGATCCTCGTTCCATGCACCAGCATTCGTGACAATATTATCCACGATCTCTCTACACCTCGCTACTCCCTGGTTCAGAAAAGCTCCACTTGCACATGCATCTAGGTGGGCTTGGCCAGCCTTGCTGGCTCCACTGTAGAAGAACGCCATAATATCTCCCTCGTTGTACTCGTGCTGCGGGCACTCGGTCAACATATTCGAGTATCTCTCCCACGCCTGGCGTAAATCCTCTCCAGACTTCTGGCGAAAGGAAGAGATCTCAATCCTCGCTTTAATCGTTCTCGATGGAGGGTAGAATCGCTCGAGGAACAGACGCTCGAGCTCGGCCCATGTATTAACACCTCCCCGTGGGAGCGTGTTATCATACCATTCCTTGGTTATTCCCGTAAGAGAGAATGGGAACAACCTGAGCCTCTTGGCATCTTCAGACATGCCATTGTAATTGAAAGTAGATGCTATCATGAGGAAACTCCTCAAGTGAGTGTGAGGGTTCTCCTTCCCAACCTCCCCCTTGAATTGATTCTCAGTAAGCAGCTTGAGAATTCCTGGGGAGATTGAAAAGTTATTGGCCTCAACTGGAGGTAAGGCCACTCCATCGTAGTACCTCTGCGGTTGTGCCACGAACCTGCCCCGAATTGCCATATTCTGATCTGCGTTCTGGGGCGCAGGCTGAGGAGCGACAGGTGGTGCTGGTATGTTTTGAACTGGAGGTTGTTGGTACACAGGTGGTTGGTTATAGACAGGAGGTGGAGGATACGGGTATGGTGGATAAGGGTATGGTGGGTATGGGTAATGTTGATATGCTGGGTTGTGGAAAGGATTATTTGGGTTTTGTGGGTAGGCAGGATTGTTCAGAGGATTTGGGACTAGGTTCTGAGCTGGATTGTTTACATTTTGTGCACCCGGGTTCTGGCTATTACTATCTACGAACTGGTCTTGATTCTGACCACCACTTCCTCCAGAGCCATCAACCCGGTCTACTGCTTGATTGAACTCGTTAGCAGCATCGTCCAACTCATTATTGAGGTCCATTGGTCCCTTTCCTAAGTCGGCTGCGTTCATTCTTCTCAAGAAAGCTCTGTTCCTTCTAGCTATTGTCTCAGGATCCAACGGTATTCTCTCTTCGCTCGTATTCCCTTGTGAGCGTGTTCTCATAAACCTGACACACTAGCAGATGGATCAAAACGCAACTGCCGAATGAATAAAAATAAAAATAAGAAATAAAAACAGAAAATTAGCACCCACTACTAGCTACTAAGCTATCGACAAGTCCTATTCAAAGAGCATATAACGCCATCCCCGGCAACGGCGCCATTGACTTGAAGCGATTTTACTAACTTCTACTAATCGCTCACCCGCAAGCGAACGTGTTCACTATAGTATTGGCAAGTATAACAACCAAGTATATCGTACCCACGGGATAGTGTATATGCGAATAGATCCCTGAAGATCTACGCATCGTAGTTAATATGAGTGTATTGTTTTTTGATTTTTATAAAGATTAATTAAAATTAAAATAAACTAACTAAACTAAAATACTAAAGCAGACAAATTAACTAAGGGTTGGATTCAAATAAGAGATGGTGATGCTTAGGATAGGAATCCCTACGTATACTAACGGAGCAGGTACATAATCAAAATAACCGTGACACACAAGAATTAACCTAAGTCTAAGAATGCAAGGTGAAAGCTCAAGATTCTAAACCCTAATACTTTACCCTAACACTCGACTTCACTAATCCACTAACAAGTTAATAGATAGTGCTTAATTAATGAGACCCTAATTTAACTAAGGTGATGCGGTCGTCCTCCTTCGCTAAACCGGTAGATGAATTAACCTTCCTAAACTCTCTCGTTAAGTCTACTCGTTGTTAAAGAGTGATACGGTCGTCCTCTCTCTAACACCTTTTGAACAAAACTCAAGAGTGAAATCTAGATTAATTTTAAGAATTCATTAATTAAGAGAATTAAAACCTAATGTCACAAGTTATTCTAATTACATACCCACAACCTACTTCTACGAGTTCATCCTACCCTAAGCATGCAAGGGTTTTAGCTAGACATAGTTTTAACGTAAACAATAACAATTAAACAATTGACGAACATGAACATAATATTGAAAACGAAGAAAAGAACGAACATAAACTGAGGTTTTAATATGTAAAAGATTAAACTGAAATTAATTAACAAAAACTAGGTCTCAACGTATTCAAGAACAAAAGTTATTAAGAATCGAAGCTAAAACGTGAAATCGTAAAGTAAATTCGTAAGCAAAAACCTCAAAACCGTAAATCTATAGCTCGCTCGTCTCTTCTCTTCCTTCTCGCTCTAAAAATTCTATGAAAAGTGATGTCTCAAAGTTGGGGATCCTTCAAAACGTGTTTGGAAGAGATATATATAGGCACGGGTCGAAACGGGAGTTAATGGGCCGAAAATACGCATCCGGAGGCGAAAGTCCATGGGCGCTCGAGCAAAACGCTCGAGCGGTCCCGCTCGAGCTGTGTAGCTCGAATGACACAATCGCTCGAGCGGTGGCGCTCGAGCTGCTCGAGCGCTGAAATGACTCTGTATGTTTTGGGTGCTCGAGCAATTCGCTCGAGCGGTGGCGCTCGAGCTGCTCGAGCGCAAGAATGGTTCTGTACGTTTGCGCGCTCGAGTAATGCGCTCGAGCGGTGGCGCTCGAGTAATGCGCTCGAGTGACTTCAAAGCTCCTCCCAAGTGATACTTTTCCTTGTCCGCACTAATACCGATCGTATTTCTTCAATATCTTCTCATCCGGGCATCCGTTTGAGTCGATTCAAAGTCCTACGAACTCCGTTTTTCGTCCTCTATTCACCTATGAGCATCAAAGAGACAAATTTATCAATGTATATAAATAATGCTCAATTGACTCTAAATACTCTATAAACTCGACCAAAACTAGGGCGTTTCTAGCTACGAATCATGACAATTTCACGCCTAATCAGTCTACCCAAAGAGTTTTAATTTAAAAAAATTGTTAAATGAAGTTTTTTTAATATAAAATTTATAAAATGCAATTTCTATGGTGATTTTAATGGGAAAAATATTCTACAATATACATTTTAGTGTGCATAAATTATGTAATGCGACTTCTTTTAAAATACAATCCTAAAATACAAATGTACTAAATTTTGCCTCTTTCGCTCTTACTTTTCAAAATCAGCAATTCATCTCCCAACCCAACTGAAGTTGTCAGACGCACACACCCCACCCAACCCGTTGCCCTAAACTCTCTCTAAAATAATACTCCCTCTAGTAAAAAAAAAAAAAAAAAAAAAAATTATTGTCTCTTTTACTATTATTAAAAAATAACTATAATATATAAAAAGTAAAAATATTATGTGTATATGTTGAAGAATGTAGATAAAATTTATTATTTTTATTTTAAAAAATATGACTAGTTTTTATGAAGGGATAAATTAAGACAGTTCTTTTTATGGAGTACTCATGCTACCAAAGAATTATCATCAAAATAATACCACTCAAAACGCGTCCAATTTAATTATTCTGTCACAAAGTTGACCAAATATAACTTTATTAATATAATTATATAACTCATAAATAAACCTTAATTTTTTTTTCTTTCCCCCCAAAACTATACCACGGCCAATTTATCATTGTAAATTATACCATTTGAAACACGTCTAACTTAATAATCAGCAACAAATTAAGTTTACCATATTACATTAATATACAATTTATCATTGTGAATTGTATCTTATAATTGTGTTATTTTTGGGCTGTACTACCGAATTTACCATGGTCCAATTTCACCCACAGTTCCCACCCCGATTTTAATGGCAATTAAGTCGTTTTTATTTTAATTGTACTTTGCTGACAGATGAACCAGCCCACTTTATCTTTCTTCAATTTTCGGAACTACCAGCCTTAAATACCCAGCTGTCCACAGCATATATTAAGGTTTAGATTTAATACTAGATAAGACCTCGCGAATTTCGCGAGCTGAAAAAAAGTTGTATGTATAAAAACTGATGATTTAAATATATTTTTGTATTTTTTAAATAAAAATTACGAAAAAATATATATAATACATGATAAAATTAAAATATTATTTGATATTCCTTCCATTACAATTTAGATTATTCAAAACTATGGAAAAATAGTTTTACTCTCTTAAAATTTCCAAACATCACTTATTTATCCCTCACTGAACTAATTTTTTCAATATATAGTTTAGCAATCTTTGAACTAAACTCCCTTCAATAAAGTAAAACTAACTAATATATCCTCAACGTTTGATATTGGTCCCTTGATATTTTTTTATCATAGTCTAGATAAAAATTGTGGGAAATTAAAATATATTTCAACCATAACATATAATACATTTACTGCATTTATGATATTTTCTTTAATTACACAAATTTTGCAACTAATTTAGGGATAACTTTTTGCATCTAAGACAATGTAAATTCCATAAAAATATCATTTCAAAGATAGTAATGAGATGTCATTTCTTTAAACTAAATTAGTATTTGCTTAAGATCATAAAAGAATAGTGTAAGGTAGATTAATTAGTAATAGAATACATTGAAACATCTTCATATTAATTGAAATTTTATATTAAAGAATAATAAATAATCGATTAAGATTAACACCATTAAATATAAAATTACACGATAGACAATATAACAATGAGATTACAATTTCATATCCGGAATTTGACTATTTTCTGACCATTAATATTATTGCAACCTAGAGTCAAAGTCACGGACCATACATGAGGGAGAAGATGATAACTTGAGGTCGACATGATTAAGGTACAATATTCGTAAAAAATTCATGGATCAAGAACGAAGTCTCTGAGATTTAAAAATCTTGACAATGGAGACCAAAAAATCCTAAAAATATCCGCATCAGAAAAAGTATAAGCACAAGAAGAATATGAAGTCTATGAAATTTAGTACACTTGATGATCTGCACGTAGAGTTGCACGATCCAGAGCCTACAAATTTCATAAATCTAGTTAATCTGCATCAAAACATAAAGAATATATTAGAACAAAAGAGAAAATTTGAGAAAGATGAGGTAAAAATTTAGCAAACTTACACAGGGCAAAACAACAAAATGGACAACTAAGATGAATGGAGAGGGAATATTAAATCTGAGATATTCACAAAACTTTGAAAAAATGCACGATGACTTACATGATCTGAAACATGAGAGATTCACACATCTTGTTAATCTAGTAGAGAAATTGAGAAAGATGATGAAAAATGTATAGGAGGGTAATGCAATTTATAGGGGAAAAAAATAAAGTGGACGACTAAGATTGATGAAGAGAATGTACGGTCAAGATGAAAAATTAAAATCTGAGGTAATTTATATACACAAATATGCATATAAACATGCACATGCATATAATACAAATGTGTTTATAGAATGTCATATTAAATTTAATGAAACATTATTGTAATGTCAAATTAAATTTAATGAAACATTATTGTAACGAAATAAAAAAGCACCTACCAAAAAATAAATTATAATTCCAAAATCTATAAACAAACATGACAAGTGATTTTAATAATTGAATTTATTGGAATTTATTGAAAAAAACCGTTACAAAACCAAGAGATGAGATCAAAAGAAAAATAGATTAAAGGTTAGGATCAAAACTAAAACCATGGACAAATGAGGATGGAGAAAATACAAAAGAGAGGCAAAACAAAGGTGCCACCTAGGCTAAAAATGTTTCCTCTATATAATAGTATGGATTCCAGCACCACCGTGTTTACTGTCATTTTTTGGATTTTGAATATCTCCATCCTCGACCTTAATACTCATCCATTCTTATTATACACATATAATTAATATTTAGAACAATAAAATTAAGACAAAGTATAACATAAAAAGTGAAAATGGTTTATACATAAACCATTGAAGGGTATTAATTAATTCACTAAAAAATATTAGTTATTTTTACTGAAGGGTATTAATTGTTTTCACTAAATCGTATTAGTTATTTATTGAAAACAAACTAAAACTCTTCAGTGAAAACAACTAATACTCTTTAATGAAAATAATTAATACTCTTTGGTAAAAACAACTAATACCCTTCAATAATTCGTATATGAACCAATTTCACCCTATAAATACTCTAAAAGTAAATATAAATAATAGTGATAGTGTGTATATAAAATAGTAATATAACTTTGGGTAAATTTGTGTTATAACTCTGATGAATGTATGCTTTAAGCTACCATTGGGCTACTAAGTGTTGTAGTTATATGTGAATGTATGTTTTTACTTCGTATAACTCATGTATTAAACACTTTATTTTATGAGAATAATTCATTTATCACATTTGCTTTGAATATGAATAAATGTTATATATTTATTGTAACCCGTTCAATATATATAGTATGTGTTACATTGTAGTTAATGTGGTGATACCAGATCACGGAAGATCACATTAACGGTTTCCGTGTAACTAAACGTACAAATTCACGCCCCAGGTGGAATTGAACAGTCCGCCGTGAAAGGTCGATGTGTATATCTCAGATTGGCTTGTCTTAACCAAGAGATTGCACTAGCACATTTAGTATGTGTTGAAGAGGATCTACAGCGAGGATAAAATCTTCTGTTCTGAAATGTGAAGAATTAGACCTCAGTGGTTATTGATTTCTTAATCTCCGTCACTTAAGTAGGACCGTGTGTGATTATTAGTTATTGCTTTGATTCATGTTGGGTGAGAATCATCGTGACTTTGAACCTTGTGTTTTGGGCAGTAATATTAATCATACGACGGTTGCTAAGGTTTAATACGGAGAAACGTGTACGAGTACGACTCGTGTGATTTGTCCTCTTGGTGGGCTCAGAAGTTTTATCATACCAAATCTTACAAGTGAAGAATTAGTTTCTTCGGTACAGATAATAATGTTGAGTTGTCTTTACTCCCAAGGAAAAATATACTAATTAATTTAGAGCTATTCAGAAGCTCAATTAATTAATGGACTAAATAATCTTAAACACGGGAAATAATAACCGGGAGCAAATATTATCGTAATATGGATTAAGATGGATAGTGCAATATTAATTTATTAGTGGTACTAATTAATATTAATGAGTTGAATTATATTGAGGCTCAATATTGAAATTCAGAAGCCCATTGGATATCTAATCTTAATTCTCCTAAAGGCCCCTCAAATAGCCCAATAAGTAGCCCGATAATAATAAGGTGATTAAAATAAAAGAAAATATAAATTGCTGATTTTCCCTTGAAATTTTAGAAAATAGTATTTTTAGGAGAGAGAAAAGATTTTGTTGATTTTCTTGAAAAAATATTATGGAAGATATGTATTTTTAGAATACAAGATTATCTCATATATTCAAGAAGATCCAAATCTTGCATTCCTATCATAAAGTTTTCGAAAATCGTCATATATTGAGGGGTTGAGATTTTTGTGGAATATTTTATTATGGAGAAAAGAATATATGGTATATATTCAAGATTTCTTGGAGATTAAGAAAAAAAAATCTTCTCCCTATTCTACATGGAAATTTCGACCAGCCTTCTATTATAAATAGGGGATGATTATTTCATCCCCAAGTATATAATTTTGAGTATGTATAGAGTGAAATTGGTTAATATATGAATCACTGAAGGGTATTAGTTGTTTTCACTAAAGAGTATTAATTATTTTTATTAAAGAGTATTATTGGTTTACACTGAAGAGTCTTAGTTCATTTTCACTGAACAACCAAGACTCTTTAGTGTAAATCAGTAATACTCTTCAGTAAATACAACTAATAATCTTCAATGAAAACAACTAATACCCTTCAGTGATTCATGTATAAACCAGTTCCACTCTATACTTTGTCTATAATTCCATGTGTTGGAAAAATCAAGAGCAATAAATATTTTCTTTCTTCCTTGTTATTTAAAATTGTTCGTGAGCGCTTTCCACCGGCGAACGAATAAGGCGAAAGAGAATACTTGAGAAGGTTTTTACGGTTGATAGGATCGGTACGCTTGTCCCGTAGATCTCGGTTGGACGTCGCTTCAAGAGGTACGTATTCGCATAAACTCCTAGATTTTCCGCTTAAGATTTTACGTGAAGTTATTCATATGCATGAATTATTTGTTGTTGGATAATTATTATTTGAATTAATTAGGATTAATTCATGCTAGTAATAATTGAATTTTAAATTCGTATTTAAATTTCATCCCGAATAGATCCGGGCACCCCGATTTCCCCAACACTAAGTTAAGCCCAACAAATTCTCCACTTTTTTTGTCATTCTCATCAACACCAAAATCCACAGGTTTTCCTTATTACCCAAACACACACACCCACACTGCACACACAACACACACTGCATACCTGCAAAAGCAAAGCAGTAAGTAAGTACAAGATATTAATAACAAATACAAGATAAGTTATTAAGGGTGAACACAACTCCAAAAAACATGAAGAAGAACACAATGCACACAAGCACAAACAGTTTTAACACACAAGTCACAAACAAAAAATAAGAAAAAACACATAGTGAGCAAGAGACATTCCTAATCAACAAAATCAAAGTTCAATGTTTTCATGCAAGACCTAAATTTTTCCACAGAAAGACACTTGGTACCCATATCAGAAGGAGTAAATTCTGAAGCAATCTTTTCAAGAGAGATAATGCCTTTTCAACAACATCACGCACAAAATGGTATCTAACATCAATGTGTTTAGTTATATCATAGAAAACAGGATTCTTACACAATTGGATAGCAGACTGACTATAAAAAAAACAACCACTTCACCTTCAAGGAAACCAATTTCAGATAAAAGACCTTTCAACCAAATGACCTCTTTTGCAGCTTCAGTTATAGCAATATACTCATATTCAGTAGTAGACAAGGCAACAACACTTTGCATTTGAGATTTCCAACTAATACATGAACCACACAAGGTGAACACATAAGAAGTGGTAGATTTCCTATTGTCTCTATCATTAGCATAGTTAGAATCCACATAACCAACTAACCTCACACCATTTGCACATTTAGAGAATTTAAGGCTTATCTCCATCGTGCCATTAAGATATTTAAGAAGTCATTTCAAAGCCTCCCAATGAGGCAAACCTGGATTAGACATATATCTATTCAAGCAACTCACGGAATAAGCAATACCAGGTTGAGTGTTTACCATAAGATATATCACAGATCCAATAACATTAGCATATGACACATCTTTCATCTCAACAATTTCAGACTTAGTGGATGGACACTGAGTCTTACTTAGCTCAAAATGGGCAGCAAGAGGCACATTAAAAGACTTAGCATAAGACATGGAAAATTTACTCAAAACCTTATCAACATATGAAATCTGATTAAGAAGGAGAGTATGATTTTTCCTATCTCTTTCAATATGCATGCCTAAAATCTTTTTAGCATCACCAAGGTTTTTCATCTCAAATTTATCACTAAGACATTTTTTGGACATGCTCAACCGTTTTAACATAAGGGCTAACAAGCAGCATATCATCCACATATAAGAGCAAGAAGAAAGGCACAAATGCATTTTCCTTAAAGTACAGGTAATGATCGAAAGAACTTCTTTTAAGCTTTAAAGACCTCATGCATTCATCAAATTTTTTGTTCCACTATTTCGGGGACTGTTTCAAACCATAAAAAGATTTATTAAGAAGATACACATGCTCAAGATGTTTAGAATCAACAAAGTCTTCAGGTTGTCTCATATAAATCTTTTTGTTATCCAAGTCGCCATGCAAAAATACAGTTTTCACATTCATTTGCTTTAGTTCCTAATCAAAGTGAGCAATAAGAGCAAGCATTATACACACAGTGGTAAATTTGACAACAGAGGCAAAGATTTCAGTATATTTTATCCCCTCTTTTTTAGTAAATCCCTTAGCCACTAATCTAACCTTATATCTAACACATTCAGTTTCATCCTTAATCTTGAATAACCACTTGCAGTCAATTACAGAGCAATGCACAGGTTTAGGCACAAGATTCCAAGTTTGGTTAACATGCAAGGATTTCATTTCTTCTTTCATAGCATTCAACTAATCAACTGAATTTTTAGACATTAAGGCTTCATGATACTATTTAGACTCATTACCACAGGACTCAAAGGCATTGAAAGCATGCAAATCAATATGGAAATCATCAAATTTTGAAGGTTGTCTAATGTTTCTCCTAGGTCTATCCCTAGAAAGATGATAATCAGTCAAATCCACATTATCAGGCACATTTTCCACATATTCAGCAGGCACATCAGCATTATCAGCATGCAAAGCATCATTTTCAGCAGGTAAAATACTGTTTTCAGCTTCATTTTGCACATGATTAGATTTAGATAAACAAGGCAGCCCCACCTTACTTTGAGCAGTCTCTTTTTTAGGTGGAGACACAGGAGCATGCAAACAAGGAAAATCAGATTCATTAAAGACAACATCTCTACTAATAACAACCTTGAATCCATGTTCTTCCTTCAACTAAAGTCTATAACCCTCTACCCCATCAGAATAACCCAAGAAGACACATTTCCTAGACCTAGGTTCAAGTTTATCACCTTTTTATGCACAAACGCAGCACAACCAAACACCCGCAAGTTGGAATAATCAATGTTTTTACCATAAAAGACACTATCAGGACATTTACTGTTGGTCCCGGTACAAGATTGAGGAATACGTGTATGGGGGGGGGGGGATACACGTATACCAATTTTTCAACTTGAAAACTGACTGAGTCCCCTTCACTCAGAGTGGTAAAGAACTAGGAGCTGATAATACACCTACTGACTACACTTGGTGCGGGTCAGTTGGCTGACTATCAGTTCAAGTTCAGTGCGGAAATGTTTGAGCCCTGATAGTTTAAAGTCTTGCTTAGTTCGCTTTCTGAAAACTTGTTTTACTCAGTTCTGAAAGGTGTGTAGTAAAGCAGTGTCCTTTTGAAGATCAGGCTGATTGATTCAGACCTGATAAACTTGAATGCAATGAATGAACAAGTAATATGGCAAGTATGCAGAATATCAAAGCAGTAAGAACACAAGGAGTTTAACGTGGTTCAGAGTCTCAAGCTCCTACGTCCACGGCCTGATTTAACAGGAAATCCACTCAAGGGATTCTTGTTTTTAACGTGCCAAGGTGCACCAAGATCAGCTACCTCACTGATCTATACAAACTCCACTTACTAACACACTGACTGACTTACTCCCAACAAGCCTAACTTAGGGTTTTGGTTTCAGTTTGGATTCCAACTAAGTTGAGATTATCCTTACAAGACAAAGCTATGCTAAGGATTGGATAATCTCTCTAAGCTTAAGATAATTCTAATTAGCTCTTGGAATACAGAATAACTCTCAGTTGCTAAGAAACACTTGGGAAATTTGAATGTTTTCGAGTGCTTCTCTTAAAGGCTGAATGCTTTGATTGCTTGAGAGTTTGAGTAATTTCTGGCTTGGAAATTTCCCGTAACCTTGAATGGGTTCAAAGGCCTTCTGTATATATAGGTGATTTGAATAACTATCCGTTGGAGAGATAGCCTTCTAGTCATCTATGTAGAGTAGCTTCAAACGGACATATCTTCATGCAGCAGCCGCCCTTGCATGGATTTGGTATATGCATTAAATGCACATTAAATGCTCACCCGTTGAATATGCAGTCTGAATTCAGTCTTCATGTCAGGTTCCGTACGTGCGTGTCCTCCTCGGATTGGTCCACGTCATCAGGTTGGTGAGAATGTCAGAACTTATTCCTGAGCTTCAGGTTTGTCTTATTAAGTTCATTTTGTCTTGAGCTCACCGGTCTTGTCCTGACGCTGAAATTCCTTTTGCATTGCTTGGCTCTACTCCAAGTCTTCCCATTAACTCAGTGACATCCTGTTCCCTTCAGGACTGAGTTAGTAGTGACCTTAGGGTCATACTCTTCATCACTGACACTTACTCAACCAGCTTAGAGGACTGCCATAAGCTCAGGATGGTGCTCTTCGTCTTCAAGCTCTGAGTCTTGATTGTCTCCAGTGAGTTCTCCTCTCACTGAGTACCTGTGAAGTGTAAAATGACTAAGTACTAATCCTAACCAAGACTAGCCTGACAAAGACAGATTAAGGCAAACATCTTTTCAGGGGTTTTGGGATCTTAATCAAAACTGACAATGTCCCAACAATTTCCCCCTTTTTGATGATGCCAAAACACTGAAAAGATCCTCAAAACACTTAGAGGAAACAAGATAAACCTATCTATAAGATAAGACAGTGTTAGAGCAATTCTTGATAAAGTACAGAATTTAAGCAATAAGCCAAAAAGACAATGAGTTTTTGTCTGTGGGCAAAAGGTAATAGATTTCATTGATTGATGTGGAAATGATTACAATGAATCTGATCTATTACAAAGAAGCCTGTGAACACCTAGACTAATCTCATTTCAGGCTTGAGTCCATATCCTGCATAAACCTCTGCCTTCAGCTTGTCAAGTCTTCCAGGTTGGCTCACATATCCTTCAGCTCTGGCTATCTTCAAGACTTCCATCATTATGGCCTTTGTATCATACTTTTGAGTTCCAGGAACCAAGGGAGGAGCTCGAATGGTGAACTCAGGAGCCTTCACTTGAACTTGAGCTGCCTCAGCCTCCTCCAAGATCTTCTGGAATAGCTCAGGATGATTGTCCATCATGTAGTCAGTGAAGTGGGCATCGATATCGTCAGTGTCGCCCCACTTCTTCACAACAAACCACAGCCTGATAAATTCATCCCTTGCATCAGTCCAAAACTCCTTCAACGTCTCTGAAACGAACTCATCAACAAAGGTTTCCCTTGCTCCTGATTCTGGCCTTCTGACTTGAAGAATTATTGATTTCCTAACTGTTGGCTTCTTCCTGTACTTCCTTGGCTCAGGCTTCGCCTTCTTCCTCCTTAGCAAGCTGATCACTGCATCATCTAGTTCTCGTTGTTGAAGCTCATTGATGTCAGTCAGCTTCTCAACCTTCTTCTCCAAGATGCGCATCTTCTCCTTCTGAGCGATTTCAGCTCTGGGCATAGCCTCAGACTTTTCAGGTTGATCTCCCCATGCTTCAGCACATAGCTCCGCAACCAACTCACCTGAGTAAGTGATGAGATTCTTCCTTGAGCTCATGGGTGACGATCTCTGAACTGGTTCAGGTTGATGCTTGGAAGGTTCATTAGTCTTTGCCTTTGTTGCCTCCTCCCTCAACTTGGCAACAATTTGTTCTCTTTCTTTCTCCACCGCTGCTAACCTAGCTGACTTCCTCACCCTTAAAATGTTTCCTTCAGGATTGGCTTCAGGGTCAGCTAGAACGGTCTCTCCTTGGTTAACTGCCTCAGATGCCTCAGGGCGGGATCTTTTCTTCTTCTTTTCCCCCTTTTTGGCATCATCATTGGCCTCAGATGGGAATGCGTCAGATCCGCTGTTGATTACGAAGGAGGCTAGAGAATGGACATCGTTAATTCCCTCCTTCAATAGTTCAACTCCCATTGAGATTCCAGTCCCTGCAAAGGATACGGAACTGATGGCAGCATTGACTTTCTTCTCAAAGACCTCCATAGAGAGTTGGAGACTTTGTTCAGCCTTGGTGATCCTTTCCTCCACCTTCAAGGACTCACCGCTGACTCTGCTGGCCTCAGTTAGTATCTTTGCAGACTCCTCAGTGGCCTTTGTCAAAACGTCCGCCACTGACTGAGAAGTGCGATCGAGCTTCCCTGACTCCAGCTCCAATTTGGACGCTGAGTCCTTCAAGGCCTGAGTGACAACGGCTCCAGTCTGAGCTGCAAGCCTGTCCACTGCCTGATTCATCTTTTCGTCCCTGATCGCATCCCTCTCTTCAAGCTTCATGAGAGTGTTCCTAAGCATCTTCTTGGTGCACTTTCTCTCAGTCCTCACTGACTTGGCCGTGTCAGTCATCGTTTTCTTTAACAAAATCAGCTCCCTATTGGCAAGGGTGTTATAGGCTGACTTTGTCCACCTGATGTGCTTCGCCAGGGCCTTGGAGTCTTCTTCCTTCTCAGCTCGTAGCCTCATTACTTCCTCCTGAAGTTCAGCTAGATTTTCTGAGGTTTTCTCCTGCTTGACCTCCACTATGCTTGTAAATTCAGCACGTCCAACCCCGGTTATGACCACATCTTCATCATCAACGGCCGCCTCAGTGATTGGCTGCTTTCCCTTGTCAGCCCCTGCAGCATCAGTCCCTTCTTCAAGGTGCACTGAAGGCAGTTGTGAAGTAGTCAAAGCCGCCTCCTCAGGCTCAGCTAAGCTATCTTGAACCTTAGGAACTTGTCCTTCGGAACTGAGAGTCTCCTTGAATGCCTCAACATCTTCCTCTCGTGTCTCAGGGCAGGGAAACCCTTCATCGACAAATGTCTCATTGGCAGCTGAGATGTTCACAACATCCTCAGCCACTGGTCCACCCTTGGCACCAGTGTTCTTATCACCTTCCCCCTGAGCCTGAGGCTCAGATTCCATCTCATCAACTTCTCTCGCCGTCTCCTCCACTGCCTTTTCCACAGCTCCCCCTGAGCGTCATCATCCTCCTCATCATCCTTCTCGTCAACAGAAAGAAGGTCAGCCTTGCTCTTGGACATCATTTCAGCCACTAGCTGCTTCAGGTTGTCAAAGTTTAAGAGTTGAAGCCAGCTAGTAAGTCCAAAGAACGAGCAAATCTTGGCTTCTTTAGACTCCCAGTGCTCCCAGCCACGAGCATCCACTAGCATATGTTGCTCCTGCATGTTTGATTGTTTGAAATCCAACCAAACCTTGAGCTCAACCACATATGCCAGCAACTCAGTATACTTGTACAGCCCAGGCCAGCACTTCCCTGCCCATTCCGTGGCATTCCCCCTGAGCGTGTTCTCAAGTATCCCTCCTGCCATGTGCTCATCCAGCTCCTCCTCCTCTATTTCAAGGAACACATCCTCTTCAGCTAAAATAGATTTGGGACAATCTTTAGGGTTGGGGTATGAAGGGAAATCTGAAGGGTTTGGAAGATTTGGCTCGGCTAACTGGTCAGGCTCATTTGTAGGAGATGATGATGGCACTGACTCAGTAGGCTGATCTGGCAGTGAAGGTTGGGGGGTTTGGGGAGTATGAGGTGTGAGGTCGGGGATGGAAGGTGTTTGAGTTTCAGGGTGTGGGGGTGTTTGAGTGGGTGATGTCTCAGGCTGCAACGACTCAGCCGTCTCGACAGTCTTTCTCACTTCCTCCAAGTCAGAGGCTCCAGGAGAGCTTGACTTCTCCCTCTCACTCAGCTCAGGAAGCTTCTTAGCAGGGGACTTCTTTACCCCCTTCCTAAGTCTCTTCAGGGGCCTTTCTACCTGAGCGCCCTCCTTTCTGACGTCATCGTCAGTTCCCTCAGCCTCAGACCCGGCCTTCCTGGGATCAGACTCAGTCCCAGATTTTGTGCCCTTCCCTGACAGCACAATCTTCACTCTCTTCCTCTTCTCAGCCGCGTCCACCTCAGGCTGCTCCACTTCCTCGACTGCTACCTCCTCGCCCTCCTTACTCCTCTCAAGGAGCTCATCTGCCCGTTCAATGAGGCTGGTTGCCACTCTCTTGGCCTTCCCAGCTGGCTTTTTGGCCTGACCCTTTGCTTTCGCATTGGGATCAGTCAGCCCTAGCACTGAATAAGTATCACTCAGTGAGGAAAACATTATCTTCTTCGAGGAGAGACTATCCTCGAAGTCGAAGGTATACCCATGGCATGCATGAGCAATCAGGATGGACATCCTAGTGCCGAATGGCAAGATGGCACTGACGGAGATGTGCTTCTTCTCCTCATCTCTCGTGAGCTTGTCCAACCCTGCCTGATGGAGTTGATCGAGGAAGAACTGCTCCCAGTTCGCTTCCACTCCATCAACGATAGCTCCCATGAGCCTCAGCTTGGGCAGACTCAACTGCTCGTGAGAGCCAGTTGCACCCATCACCAATTTGGATACCAAGTCTACCAGCTCCCTGTACTCCGGCTTCAGAGTGCTCTTGTTCTGACGGGCCCTGAACTCAGATGACCCTGACTTGGTCCATTTCCCAAGGAATTCTCCCTCCGAGTTTTCCTTGTAAGTCTTGGGGTTGATGCCTGAGAATGGCAGCTTGAAGACTTCCCTCACCGCCTGCCTGAAATTGATCGTGACCACCTCTGTGTCGTAAAGAGGTTCACCGTTGCCGTCCTTCCCTCCCATCGGCTTCAGCGCAGTCACTTTCGTGAATACTTCCCCCTTCCGCAAGAACATATTCAAATATGCTTCCACTACTGTCCTTGGAGCACGGAAATGGGGCGGGTGGTGAAGTAGTTTCCAACCCGGCATCGGAAATCCATTTAAAAACGGGTTTGATTTCCTCAACCGTTAGACAGATACCTTCCATGGAGATGACTTGCTCCATGTGTACCAGTTTCTTTTCAACAATATCTACAATCTTGTCTGTTGTCCAGTCGGAATTTAGGAATGCCATTGTTTTGAAAGGAAGAGATTTTTTAGAGTAATCTGTGTTTGAGCAAGAGAGAACTCAGTGTGCAGAATGTGCGTTGTGTTTGCGTAAAAACCTCAAATGGCACTCTTGATTGATAAGACTAAGTCAGTTACTCAAACGTGGGGTTGAGATTGATCCCTGAATTCGAAAGGTTTTGAAATGAGAGGCCAGGATTAATCTCAGTTTTAATTAAAGTCCCATGTCAGTCATATTCCGTATAAAATGGACACGTATATGAAAAAATGTAACTGAGCATTAAATGCTCCGTGCGCGTGGGTTTTAAATATGAAAAGGCGCGCTTTTAATGAAAACGGAATGCATTTAATAAAGATTTTCAGGACGAAAGACTCAGGGAGACGCTTGAAATTCACAGGAGTCAGGTTAGAACTCATACCTGTCAGGGAGACATTGTAGCACCCTGATACCTCGCTGAGTTGAGTCTGGCCTGAGTTCCCCCTAGAATCCTACACTGACTGCTCTCCCGGATCTAAGAGTCCTAATTCTACTGACAGTTCCATAAACCTTGCTTCAGCCAAAGGCTTAGTCAAGATGTCAGCTCTTTGCGTGTCAGTGTGAATCTTCTCCATCCTAATATCTTTCTTCTCCACATGATCTCGAATGAAGTGGTGTCTAATATCCACGTGCTTGCACCTTGTGTGAAGCACTGGGTTCTGAGTAATTGCTATAGCACTATTGTTATCACAATAGATTGGAACCTGATTAGCATAAACCTGGTAGTCTCTCAATTGTTGCCTCAACCATAGAATCTGAGCACAACAACTACCTGCGGCCATATACTCAGCCTCAGTTGTGGATGTAGCCACTGAATTCTGCTTCTTACTAAACCACGAGATCAACTTACTTCCCAAAAACTGACATGTCCCTGAGGTTGATTTCCTATCAATCCTACAACCTCCATAATCTGCATCTGAATAACCTGTCAGTTCTAAGTCATCTGAAGGATACCATAGTCCCATGTTGACTGTTCTTTTCAAATACTTAAGTATCCTCTTAGCAGCCTCCAAATGACTTCTCTTGGGATCAGACTGATACCTAGCACACACACCAACTGCAAACGTGATGTCAGGCCTGCTTGCAGTCAGGTACAGTAAAGAACCTATCAGCCCACGATACTCAGTCTGATTTACTGAAGTCCCTTCAGTGTCAGGATCCATCTTCCAATTTGTGTTTATTGGGATCCTGGCTGGATTGCTGTTCTGAACACCAAACTTATGAATCAAGTCTCTCGTATACTTGGCCTGATTAATGAATATGCCTTGATCAGTCTGCTTGACTTGCAATCCTAAGAAGAAGTTCATCTCTCCCATCATAGACATCTCAAATTTACCAGTCATCAACTTAGAGAATTTCTCACAGAGCTGATGATTTGGTGATCCAAATATTATGTCATCCACATAAATCTGGACCAAGAGAATGTCATCACCTTCAGTGATCCTGAACAATGTCCTATCCACAGTTCCCTTCTTGAACCCATGATTAGTCAGGAATTGAGAGAGGGTATCATACCAAGCTCTTGGTGCTTGCTTAAGTCCATAGAGTGCTTTCTTCAAATGGTATACTCTATCTCCAACCTCAAACCCGGGAGGTTGTTCAACATATACCTCTTCATTGAGTACACCATTCAGGAAGGCACTCTTGACATCCATTTGATACACCTTGAACTTCTTATATGTTGCATATGCAAGGAACAACCTGATAGCTTCCAACCTAGCCACTGGAGCAAAAGTCTCATCATAGTCTATTCCTTCAGACTGACAATACCCTTTTGCAACCAGTCTAGCCTTGTTCCTTACCACAACACCATTCTCATCCTTCTTGTTCTTAAAGACCCACTTGGTACCAGTCACACCTTGATGCCTAGGTCTCTCTACCAGTTCCCAAACCTGATTCCTTGTGAACTGATTCAACTCCTCTTGCATGGCAATGATCCAGTTTGAGTCAGTGAGAGCTTCTTCAATGTTCTGAGGCTCTTGCTCAGAGAGAAAGCAACAGAACAATGCACTCTCACCATGGAACCGTCTGGTCCTGACTCCCTCAGATGGATCACCAATGATTTGATCAATGGGATGATCTTCTAACCATGTTCTTTTGCCAGGAGTTGTCCCTGAAGTACCTGCAATGTTAGTGTCTACAGGCTCATAGAATTCAGGAAATTGAACAGAAGGGGATGATCTTGAGTCTATACCAAAGGGGTTAACAAGCTCAATGTCAGGGGCATTGATTCCCCCTTCATGAGGTGACTCAGGAACCGTCTCAGCTGCAACAGCATCTTCATGGACGGTGCTTACCTCAGGTTGAGCCTGTTCCTCAGTCTGAGGCTCAACAATTCCTGATGTACTGGGCTTAGGAGTGGCACTTGATTCGTCATCCTGATCGTCATCATCATCCCATCTGGGAATCGGCACAGTCTTGATCTTGGGATCAGGTTGATCTTTCAAGCTCAGCCTTGTCACTCTCCTTGTGACCTCCTCAGTGTCAGGATTCAACACCTTTGCCCTAGACTCATTAGCAGATTCATCAAAGACAACATGAGGTGATTCTTCCACAACAAGGGTCCTACAATTGTAAACCCTGAAGGCTTTACTGACTTCAGAATATCCTAAGAATATTCCTTCATCAGATTTGCTATCAAAAGCTTTCAACTGGGTCTTCCCATTGTTGAGGATGAAGCACTTGCAACCAAATACATGAAAGTAAGAAATACGAGGTTTCCTTTTGTTCCATGTCTCATATGGGGTCTGAGCATGTTGTTTGTTCAGCATGGATCTGTTCTGAGTGTAGCATGCAGTGTTGATTGCCTCAGCCCAGAATTTCTTGGGCAATCCTGACTCAGCCAGCATGGTCCTTGCAGCTTCCTTCAGTGTCCTGTTCCTCCTTTCAGCGACACCATTCTGTTGTGGGGTTCTAGCTGCAGAAGTCTCATGAGCTATACCAAGTTCATTACAAAAGTCAGAAATATATGAATTTATGAATTCAGTACCTTTGTCAGATCTGATTTTAGTAATGGACTGATTCTTCTCATTGCTGAGTCTTCTGAGCAACTCTGGAAGCTTCACCTGTGTTTCCTTCTTATTTAACAAGAAAATAACCCAAGTATATCTAGAATAATCATCAATAACCACAAGGGTATATTTTCTACCATTCATACTCACAGGGGTTATTGGACCAAATAAATCCATGTGCAGAAGCTGAAGTATCCTGTCATTGGAGTAGGAAGCCTTCTCTTTGAATGACGCTCTGACCTGCTTCCCTTCCTGATAAGCTGTTGGGACATTGTCAGTTTTGATTAAGATCCCAAAGCCCCTGAAAAGATGTTTGCCTTAATATGTCTTTGTCAGGCTAGTCCTGGTTAGGATTAGTACTTAGTCATTTTACACTTTACAGGTACTCAGTGAGAGGAGAACTCACTGGATACAATCAAGACTCAGAGCCTGAAGACGAAGAGCACCATCCTGAACTTATGGCAGTCCTCTAAGCTGGCTGAGTAAGTGTCAGTGATGAAGAGTATGACCCTGAGGTCATTACTAGCTCAGTCCTGAAGGGAACAGGAGGTCACTGAGTTAATGGGAAGACTTGGAGTAGAGCCAAGCAATGCAAAAGGAATTTCAGCGTCAGGACAAGACTGGTGGGCTCAAGACAAAATGAACTTAATAAGACAAGCCTGAAGCTCAGGAATAAGTTCTGACATTCTCACCAACCTGATGACGTGGACCAATCCGAGGAGGACACGCACGTACGGAACCTGACATGAAGACTGAATTCAGACTGCATATTCAACGGGCAAGCATTTAATGTGCATTTAATGCAAATACCAAATCCATGCAAGGGCGGCTGCTGCATGAAGATATGTCCGTTTGAAGCCACTCTACATAGATGACTAGAAGGCTATCTCTCCAACGGATAGTTATTCAAATCACCTATAAATACAGAAGGCCTTGAACCCATTCAAGGTGACGGGAAATTTCCAAGCCAGAAATTACTCAAACTCTCAAGCATTCAAAGCATTCAGCCTTTAAGAGAAGCACTCGAAAACATTCAAATTTCCCAAGTGTTTCTTAGCAACTGAGAGTTATTCTGTATTCCAAGAGCTAATTAGAATTATCTTAAGCTTAGAGAGATTATCCAATCCTTAGCATAGCTTTGTCTTGTAAGGATAATCTCAACCTAGTTGGAATCCAAACTGAAACCAAAACCCTAAGATAGGCTTGTTGGGAGTAAGTCAGTTAGTGTGTTAGTAAGTGGAGTTTGTATAGATCAGTGAGGTAACTGATCTTGGTGCACCTTGGCACGTTAAAAACAAGAATCCCTTGAGTGGATTTCCTGTTAAGTCAGGCCGTGGACGTAGGAGCTTGAGACTCTGATACCACTTGTTGGTCCCGGTACAAGACTGATACCACTTGTTAAGTCATGACTTCGAGGAGACTTGAAGCTTCGTTACCTGAATTCTCTGTGTCTAACTTTGTCTATTGGAAGTTCAGATTAGAAGCACATCTAGATGCCATCCATGACCAGATGCCGCGTGTACTCAGGGAAGGACCGATCAAGATCACTATTCCTAACGTCAGAGGACTGGGATATGATGACCTTGCGATTGGCGTGCAGGTTCCTAAAGAAATAAAAGACATGACCAACGATGAAATCAAGATGGTGGGGCTTGACAACGTCGCCAGAAACATCATCTTGCACACGGTGCCTTTCGAGGAGTCAGCCAGGCTGATGAACCTAAAGACGGCAAAGGAGGTTTGGGATGAGCTGACCAGGATGTGCGAAGGGTCAGAAAAGATAAAGGAGAACAAGAGAAATATTGCCATTCAGAAATTTGAGGCATTCGAGATGCTGCCTGACGAGAGCATAGATCAAATGGAGTCTAGATTCATCAAGTTGATGAATGAGTTGGTGATGCTGGACAAGGATGTCCCAAGGAGAGATGTTGCTTCAAAGATCCTGAATGCCCTTCCTGAGAGATGGGACAACAGTGTAATTATGCTTAAGAACACTCAGGATATGAGTAACATAACTTCTGCTTTACTTTTTTTCAGAGCTCAAAGCGCTTGAATTCGATCTTAACAAAAGAAAGAAGAAAGTTCAGTCAGAAGAGGAAGTGAAGGAGAAAACTCCTGAGAAGAGTGTGGCGTTCAAGGCCAGGTCTGAACCTGTTGAGCCCTCATCAAATTCTTCATCAAAATCACTGATGGAGATGAGCAGGGAAGAACTCGCTGAGGAGTACAGCCTGATGGCCAGACGATTTGACAAGCTCAATTCCAGGTTTGGTCGTTATAAAAAGTTTTATAAGGACTCACGTGACAGGAAACCTGAGGGAACCCACCAAAGCTCGAGGAGATATGAGGAGCGAAGGAACGCTGACCAGAGGAGAGAACGTGGTGATGAAAGGAGATATTCTGAACCAAAGCCTGAAAGAAGAGACGAACAGAGACATACTCGTGATGATAGATATCCAACCAAGGCTGTAAGCTCACCCAGAACCAGGGAACCTGACTCAAGGAGGAACCCTGAGCCAAGGAAAGAAAGAGTAACTGAGCAGGTGGCATGCTACAACTGTAACAAGATTGGTCACTATCAGTACGACTGCCCGGAGCTGAGTGCTAGGGAGAGGGAGGAAAGGAGAGCCACGAGGGATCTAAGATCTGCTGATCGGAGAGCTATGGTTGCTGAGGATGCAACAGACTCTGACGGTCCCACTGAAAGGTCACCTGAACTCTTCTCGGATGACGAGTACGATGATGTCTGCCTAATGGCTAGGGATGAGCCTGAGGTAACATCAAACTCTGTCTGTGCTTCTTACACTGGTCAAAATCCTGAGCTCAGCTCAGAGTCAGTTAGAGAAATGAACCTTCAGATCTGTCTTGATCAATTGATGGTTGATTTCTCCAGACTGCAGGATACTAATGTCTTCTTGGTAGAGGAGAACAAGAAATTGAGTACTGAAGTTCAAAACCTGAATGAACAACTCACTCAGTCTGATCTTAAAGAATCAGCTTAGATTGTGAGACTAACTCAGGAAATTGATATGATCAATTCTGAGCGTCTCCCAAGAGAGAAGATTCTAAAGGAATTGGCTGAGGAAGAGTTGGTCAGGAAGGAAGAGCTGAAAATACTCAAGAGTAAGTTTGATGACCTCTTTACCAGACATGAAATCCTGAAAAAGAGTGAGGACTCTCTCAAGAAAAAGGTTGCAGCAATGAATAAATCCTCAGTGGCTAGAGAGGAAATAAATAGCAACCAGATACTTGGGAACAAGAAAAAGGGACTTGGATATGTTCCTGAGAAATCCTCACAAGGTCAGTCTCATGTTGCTTCAGGGAGCAACACTGAGAGGGTATTTGTTCAGACAGGCCAGAGTGCACCTAAGGTTGTGCTCCAGGCCCGTCAAACTGATAAGGGCAAGGAAACCGTTGACACAGTCAGGGTTGCTCCTAAGGTAGCTAAGCCAAAACCCAAGGGAAAGGCGAAGCAATCTAAGGAAGCCCCTGAGAGCTCAGGCCAAGAAAAACCTCAGCGAAAGCAAAGGAAGACTCAGGCCAAGAGCCCTCAGACTGGTCAGCGAGGGTACCATCATGCTTGGCAATACCAACAGGGAAGGCCAAACATGATGACACCCCCGTGGTTCTGGCATCCTGAGGCCTTTAACTGTTTTCCATTCCTTCACTTGACTAGAGGGAATAGAAATCAGGGTCCTTATCAAGAACTAGGCCCAAGACCTGCTGCACCCAGACCTAGGAAGAACAGGAAGCCAGCCCAAAAGGCACCCACTCAGGCTCCTGCGAAGCCTAAGTCTAACACTCATACACCATCTTCCTCTAAGGCAAAGAAGAAGAAAGTTGTGTATGTCGATGTTTCAGGGAGACAGATTCACCACTCTGAGGCAATCAGGGTTGTGAAGCAAGTCTGGATCCCGAAAGGTACAGCTGACACAATAGGACCCAACACTCAATGGGTACCTAAAGCCTGATTTGCTTGCAGGCGGCTGTGGATCACAACAAGAGAAGAGGAGACTCAATCAAAGCTGTCTGGTACCTAGACAGTGGTTGCTCAAGGCACATGACCGGAATGAAGAGTCTTCTCCAAGAATATCAAGCTAAAGATGGTCCACAGGTAACCTTTGGTGATAACTCAAAAGGTGTTACTAAAGGTTTTGGTGTTCTAATTATAGGTACAGTCAGAGTGGAAAATGTGTCCTTTGTGGAAGGACTGAAGCATAACCTGCTGTCAGTAAGTCAATTATGTGACAAAGGGTTCAGTGTTGAGTTCTCATCGAGTACATGTTCAGTCAAGGACAAATCAACACAGGTGCTTCTATCAGGTATAAGGAAAGGTAACGTTTATCTCGCTGATTGGAGCAGCACTATTCCTAATACTTGTCTTGTTGCTAAAAGCTCTCTAGAGCTCAGTTGGTTATGGCATAAAAGATTAAGCCACCTGAACTTCAAGATTCTTAACAAAATTTCTAGACAGTCACTTGTTGATGGTCTACCTAATGAAGTTTTTAGCAAAGATCACGTGTGCAAAGCTTGTCAGGAAGGGAAGCAGGTCAGAGCGTCATTCAAAGAAAAGGCTTCCTACTCCACTGACAGGATACTTCAGCTTCTGCACATGGATTTATTTGGTCCTATAACACCTGTGAGTATGAATGGTAGAAAGTATACCCTTGTGGTTATTGATGATTATTCTAGATATACTTGGGTTATTTTCTTGTTAAATAAGAAGGAAACACAGGTGAAGCTTCCAGAGTTGCTCAGGAGACTCAGTAATGAGAAGAATCAGTCCATTACTAAAATCAGATCTGACAAGGGCACTGAATTTATAAATTCATATATTTCTGACTTTTGCAATGAACTTGGTATAGCTCATGAGACTTCTGCAGCTAGAACCCCACAACAGAATGGTGTCGCTGAAAGAAGGAACAGGACACTAAAGGAAGCTGCAAGGACCATGCTGGCTGAGTCAGGATTGCCCAATAAATTCTGGGCTGAGGCAATCAACACTGCATGCTACACTCAGAACAGATCCATGCTGAACAAACAACATGCTCAGACCCCATATGAGACATGGAACAAAAGGAAACCTCGTATTTCTTACTTTCATGTATTTGGTTGTAAGTGCTTCATCCTCAACAATGGGAAGACCCAATTGAAAGCCTTCGATAGCAAATCTGATGAAGGAATATTCTTAGGATATTCTGAAATCAGTAAAGCTTTCAGGGTTTACAATTGTAGGACCCTTGTTGTGGAAGAATCACCTCATGTTGTCTTTGATGAATCTGCTAATGAGTCTAGGGCAAAAGTGTTGAATCCTGACACTGAGGAGGTCACAAGGAGGGTGACAAGGCTGAGCTTGAAGAATCAACCTGATCCCAAGATCAAAACCGTGCCAATTCCGAGATGGGATGATGATGACGATCAGGATGATGAATCAAGTGCCACTCCTAAGCCTAGCACTTCAGGGATTGTTGAGCCTCAGACTGAGGAACAGGCTCAACCTGAGGTAAGCACCGTCTATGAAGATGCTGTTGCAGCTGAGACGGCTCCTGAGTCACCTCATCAAGGGGGAATCAATGTCCCTGACATTGAGCTTGTTAATCCCTTTGGTATAGACTCAGGATCATCCCCTTCTGTTCAATTTCCTGAATTTTATGAGCCTGTAGATACTAACATTGCAGGTACTTCAGGAACAACTCCTGGCAAAAGAACATGGTTAGAAGATCATCCCATTGATCAAATCATTGGTGATCCAACTGAGGGAGTCAGGACCAGACGGTTCCATGGTGAGAGTGCACTGTTCTGTTGCTTTCTCTCTGAGCAAGAGCCTCAGAATATTGAAGAAGCTCTCACTGACTCGAACTGGATCATTGCCATGCAAGAGGAGTTGAATCAGTTCACAAGGAATCAGGTTTGGGAACTGGTAGATAGACCTAGGCATCAAGGTGTGATTGGTACCAAGTGGGTCTTTAAGAACAAGAAGGATGAGAATGGTGTTGTGGTAAGGAACAAAGCTAGACTGGTTGCAAAAGGGTATTGTCAATCTGAGGGAATAGACTATGATGAGACTTTTGCTCCAGTGGCTAGGTTGGAAGCTATCAGGTTGTTCCTTGCCTATGCAACATATAAGAAGTTCAAGGTGTATCAAATGGATGTCAAGAGTGCCTTCCTGAATGGTGTACTCAATGAAGAGGTATATGTTGAACAACCTCCCGGGTTTGAGGTTGGAGATAGAGTATACCATTTGAAGAAAGCACTCTATGGACTCAAGCAAGCACCAAGAGCTTGGTATGATACCCTCTCTCAATTCCTGACTGATCATGGGTTCAAAAAGGGAACAGTGGATAGGACATTGTTCAGGATCACTGAAGGTGATGACATTCTCTTGGTCCAAATTTATGTGGATGACATAATATTTGGATCACCAAATCATCAGTTATGTGAGAAATTCTCTAAACTGATGACTGGTAAATTTGAGATGTCAATGATGGGAGAGATGAACTTCTTCTTAGGATTGCAAGTCAAACAGACTAATCAAGGTATATTCATTAATCAGGCCAAGTATACAAGAGACTTGATTCATAAGTTTGGTGTTCAGAACAGCAATCCTGCCAGGATCCCAATGAACACAAATTGGAAGATGGATCCTGACACTGAAGGGACTTCAGTAAATCAGACTGAGTATCGTGGGCTGATAGGTTCCTTATTGTACCTGACTGCAAGTAGGCCTGACATCACGTTTGCAGTTGGTGTGTGTGCTAGGTATCAGTCTGATCCCAAGAGGAGTCATTTGGAGGCTGCTAAGAGGATACTTAAGTATTTGAAAAGGACAGTTAATATGGGACTATGGTATCCTTCAGATGACAACTTAGAACTGACAGGTTATTCAGATGCAGATTATGGAGGTTGTAGGATTGATAGGAAATCAACCTCAGGGACATGTCAGTTTTTGGGAAGTAAGTTGATCTCGTGGTTTAGTAAGAAACAGAATTCAGTGGCTACATCCACAACTGAGGCTGAGTATATGGCTGCAGGTAGTTGTTGTGCTCAGATCTTATGGTTGAGGCAACAGTTGAGAGACTACCAAGTTTATGCTAATCAGGTTCCAATCTATTGTGACAACAATAGTGCAATTGCAATTACTCAGAACCCAGTTCTTCACACAAGGTGCAAGCATGTGGATATTAGACACCACTTCATTCGAGATCATGTGGAAAAGAAAGATATTAGGATGGAAAAGATTCACACTGACAGGCAAAGAGCTGACATATTGACTAAGCCTTTGGCTGAAGCAAGATTTATGGAACTGTCAGTGGAGTTAGGACTCTTAGATCCGGGAGAGCAGTCAGTGTAGGGTTCAAGGGGGAACTCAGGCCAGACTCAACTCAGCGAGGTATCAGGGTGCTACAATGTCTCCCAGACAGGTATGAGCTCTAACCTGACTCTTGTGAATTTCAAGCGTCTCCCTGAGTCCTTCGTCCTGAAAATCTTTATTAAATGCATTCCGTTTTCATTAAAAGCGCGCCTTTTCATATTTAAACCCACGCGCACGGAGCATTTAATGCTACAATTGCTTTTTCATATACGTGTCCGTTTTATACGGAATATGACTGACATGGGGCTTAATTAAAACTGAGATTAATCCTGGCCTCTCACTTCAAAACCTTTCGAATTCAGGGATCAATCTCAACCCCACGTTTGAGCAACTGACTTAGTCATATCAATCAAGAGTGCCATTTGAGGTCTTTACGCAAACACAACGCACAATCTGCACACTGAGTTTTCTCTTGCTCAAACACAGAAATTTCAAAAACAATGGCATTCCTTAATTCCGACTGGACAACCGACAAGATCATCGACGTTGTTGAGAAGAAGCTGGTACACATGGAGCAAGTCATCTCCATGGAAGGTATCTGTCTAACGGTTGAGGAAGTCAAACCCGTTTTTAAATGGATTTCCGACGCCGGGTTGGAAACATACTTCACCACCCGCCCCATTTCCGTGCTCCCAAGAACAGTTGTGGAAGCTTATTTGAACATGTTCTTGCGGAAGGGGGAAGTCTTCACGAAGGTGACTGCGCTAAAGCCGACGGGAGAAAAGAACGGCGACGGAGAGCCTCTCTACGACTCAGAGGTGGTCACCATCGATCTCAGGCAGGCGGTGAGGGAAGTGTTCAAGCTGCCATTCTCAGGCATCAACCCAAAGACTTACAAGGAAAACTCGGAGGGAGAATTCCTTGGGAAATGGACCAAGTCAGGGTCATCGGAGTTCAGGGCCCGTCAAAACAAGAGCACTCTGAAGCCGGAGTACAGAGCGCTGGTGGACTTGGTATCCAAGATTGTGATGGGAGCAACTGGCTCTCACGAGCAGTTGAGTCTGCCCAAGCTGAGGCTCATGGGGGCAATCGCTGATGGAGTGGAAGCGAACTGGGAGCAGTTCTTCCTCGATCAACTCCATCAGGCAGGATTGGACAAGCTCACGCGTGACGAGGAGAAGAAGCACATATCCGTCAGTGCCATCTTGCCGTTTGGCACAAGATTGTCCATCCTGATTGCTCATGCGTGCCATGAGTACACCTTCGACTTTGAGGACAACCTTTCCTCAAAGAAGGTGATGTTTTCCTCACTGAGTGATACCTATTCAGTGCTAGGGCTGACTGATCCCAATGCGAAAGCAAAGGGTCAGGCCAAAAAGCCAGCTGGGAAGGCCAAGAGAGTGGCAACCAGCCTCATTGAAAAGGTAGATGAGCTCCTTGAGAGGAGTAAGGATGGAGAGAAGGTTGCTGCAGAGGAGGTTGAGCAGCCTGAGGTGGTCGAGGCTGAGAAGAAGGAAAGGAGGGTGAAAATCGTGCTGTCAGGGAAGGGCACGAAATCAGGGACTGAGTCAGATCCCAAGAAGGCCGGGTCTGAGGCTGAGGGAACTGACGATGACGTCAGAAAGGAGGGTGCTCAGGGAGAGAGGCCCCTGAAGAGACTTAGGAAGGGAGTAAAGAAGTCCCCTGCTAAGAAACTTCCTGAGCTGAGTGAGAGGGAGAAGTCAAGCTCTCCCGGAGCCTCTGACTTGGAGGAAGTGAGAAAGACTGTCGAGATGGCTGAGTCGTTGCAGCCTGAGACAGCACCCACTCAAACACCCCCACATCCTGAAACCCAAACACCTTCCATCACTGACCCCACCCCTCAAACTCCCCAACTCCCCCAAACCTCACAGCCAGATCAGCCTACTGAGTCAGCGCCCTCAACCTCACCTACAAATGAGCCTGACCAGTTAGCCGAGCCAAACCTTCCAAACCCCTCAGATTTTCCCTCATACCCCAATCCTAAAGACTGTCCCAAATCTATTTCAGCTGAAGAGGATGAGTTCCTTGAAATAGAGGAGGAGGAGCTGGATGAGCACATGGCAGGAGGTATACTGGAGAACACACTCAGGGGGAACGCCACGGAATGGGCAGGGAAGTGCTGGCCTGGGCTATACAAGTATACTGAGTTGCTGGCATATGTGGTTGAGCTCAAGGTTTGGTTGGACTTCAAACAATCAAACATGCAGGAGCAACATATGCTGGTGGACGCTCGTGGCTGGGAACATTGGGAGACGGAGGAGGCCAAGATTTGCTCATTCTTTGGACTGACTAGCTGGCTTCAACTCTTGAACTTTGACAACCTGAAGCAGCTAGTGGCTGAGATGATGTCCAAGAGCAAGGCTGACCTTCTTTCTGTTGAAGAGAAGGAGGATGAGGAGGATGATGAAGGAGCTCAAGGTGGAGCTATGGAGAAGGCAGTGGAGGAGACTGCGAGGGAAGTTGATGAGATGAACTCTGAGCCTCAGGCTCAGGGGGAAGGTGATAGGAACACTGGTGCCAAGGGTGGACCAGTGGCTGAGGATGTTGTGAACATCTCAGCTGCCAATGAGACATCTGTCGATGAAGGGATTCCCTGCCCTGAGACACGAGAGGAAGATGTTGAGGCATTCAAGGAGACCCTCAGTTCCGAAGGACAAGTTCCTAAGGTTCAAGATAGCTTAGCTGAGCCTGAGGAGGCGGCTATGACTACTTTACAACTGCCTTCAGTGCACCTTGAAGAAGGGACTGATGCTGCAGGGGCTGACAAGGGAAAGCAGCCAATCACTGATGAGGCCGCTGATGATGAGGATGTAATCATAACCGGGGTCGGCCGTGCTGAATTTACAAGCATAGTGGAGGTCAAGCAGGAGAAAACCTCGGAAAATCTAGCTGAACTTCAGGAGGAAGTAATGAGGCTACGAGCTGAAAAAGATGAAGACTCCAAGGCCCTGGCAAAGCACATCAGGTGGACAAAGTCAGCTTACAACACCCTTGCTAACAGGGAGCTAATCTTGTTAAAGAAAACGATGACTGACACGGCCAAGTCAGTGAGAAATGAGAGGAAGCGCACCAAGAAGATGCTCAGAAACACTCTCAAGAAACTCGATGAGAGGGATGCGATCAGGGACGAAAAGATGAATCAGGCAGTGGACAGGCTTGCAGTTCAGACTGGAGCTATTGTCACTCAGGCCTTGAAGGACTCAGCGTCCAAATTGGAGTTGGAGTCAGGGAAGCTGGATCGCACTTCTCAATCAGTGGCGGACGTTTTGACAAAGGCCACTGAGGAGTCTGCGAAGATACTAACTGAGGCCAGCAGAGTAAGCGGTGAGTCCTTGAAGGTGGAGGAAAGGATCACCAAGGCTGAACAAAGTCTCCAACTCTCTATGGAGGTCTTTGAGAAGAAAGTCAATGCTGTCATCAGTTCCGTATCTTTTGCAGGGACTGGGATTTCAATGGGAGTTGAATTATTGAAGGAGGGAATCAACGATGTCCATTCCCTAGCCTCCTTCGTAATCAACAGCGGATCTGACGCATTCCCATCTGAGGCCAATGATGATGCCAAAAAGGGGGAAAAGAAGAAGAAAAGATCCCGCCCTGAGGCATCTGAGGCAGTTAATCAAGGAGAAACCGTACTAGCTGATCCTGAAGCCAACCCTGATGGAAATATTTTAAGGGTAAGGAAGTCAGCTAGGTTAGCGGCGGTGGAGAAGGAATGAGAACAATTAATTGCCAAGCTGAGGGAGGAGGCAACAAAGGCAAAGGCTAATGAACCTTCCAAGCAACAATCTGAGCCAGTTCAGAGATCGTCACCCATGAGCTCAAAGAAGAATCCCATCACTAACTCAGGTGAGTTGGTTGCGGAGCTATGTGCTGAAGCATGGGGAGATCAACCTGAAAAGACTGAGGCTATGCGCAGAGCTGAAATCGCTCAGAAGGAGAAGATGCGCATCTTGGAGAAGAAGGTTGAGAAACTGACTGACATCAATGAGCTTCAACAACGAGAACTAGATGATGCAGTGATCAGCTTGCTAAGGAGGAAGAAGGCGAAGCCTGAGCCAAGGAAGTACAGGAAGAAGCCAACAGTTAGGAAATCAAAAATTCTTCAAGTCAGAAGGCCAGAATCAGGAGCAAGGGAAGCTTTTGTTGATGAGTTCGTCTCAGAGACATTGAAGGAGTTTTGGACTGATGCAAGGGATGAATTTGTCAGGCTATGGTTTGTTGTAAAGAAGTGGGGCGACACTGACGATATTGATGCCCAGTTCACTGACTATATGATGGACAATCATCCTGAGCTATTCCAGAAGATCTTGGAGGAGGCTGAGGCAGCTCAAGTCCAAGTGAAGGCTCCTGAGTTCATCATTCGAGCTCCTCCCTTGATTCCTGGAACTCAAAAGCATGATACTAAGGCCATAATGATGGAAGTATTGAAGATAGCCAGAGCTGAAGGATATGTGAACCAACCTGGAAGACTTGACGAGCTGAAGGCAAGAGTTTATGCAGGATATGGACTCAAGCCTGAAATGAGATTAGTCTAGGTGTTCACAGGCTTCCGTGTAATAGATTAGATTCATTGTAATCATTTCCACATCTATCAATGAAATCTATTACTTTTGCCCACAGACAAAAACTCATTGTCTTTTTGGCTTGTTTAAATTCTGTACTTTATCAAGAATTGCTCTAACACTGTCTTATCTTATAGATAGGTTTATCTTGTTTCCTCTAATTGTTTTGAGGATCTTTTCATTGTTTTGGCATCATCAAAAAGGGGGAAATTGTTGGGACATTGTCAGTTTTGATTAAGATCCCAAAGCCCCTGAAAAGATGTTTGCCTTAATATGTCTTTGTCAGGCTAGTCCTGGTTAGGATTAGTACTTAGTCATTTTACAATTTACAGGTACTCAGTGAGAGGAGAACTCACTGGATACAATCAAGACTCAGAGCCTGAAGACGAAGAGCACCATCCTGAACTTATGGCAGTCCTCTAAGCTGGCTGAGTAAGTGTCAGTGATGAAGAGTATGACCCTGAGGTCATTACTAGCTCAGTCCTGAAGGGAACAGGAGGTCACTGAGTTAATGGGAAGACTTGGAGTAGAGCCAAGCAATGCAAAAGGAATTTCAGCGTCAGGACAAGACTGGTGGGCTCAAGACAAAATGAAATTAATAAGACAAGCCTGAAGCTCAGGAATAAGTTCTGACATTCTCACCAACCTGATGACGTGGACCAATCCGAGGAGGACACACACGTACGGAACCTGACATGAAGACTGAATTCAGACTGCATATTCAACGGGCAAGCATTTAATGTGCATTTAATGCAAATACCAAATCCATGCAAGGGCGGCTGCTGCATGAAGATATGTCCGTTTGAAGCCACTCTACATAGATGACTAGAAGGCTATCTCTCCAACGGATAGTTATTCAAATCACCTATAAATACAGAAGGCCTTGAACCCATTCAAGGTGACGGGAAATTTCCAAGCCAGAAATTACTCAAACTCTCAAGCATTCAAAGCATTCAGCCTTTAAGAGAAGCACTCAAAAACATTCAAATTTCCCAAGTGTTTCTTAGCAACTGAGAGTTATTCTGTATTCCAAGAGCTAATTAGAATTATCTTAAGCTTAGAGAGATTATCCAATCCTTAGCATAGCTTTGTCTTGTAAGGATAATCTCAACCTAGTTGGAATCCAAACTGAAACCAAAACCCTAAGATAGGCTTGTTGGGAGTAAGTCAGTTAGTGTGTTAGTAAGTGGAGTTTGTATAGATCAGTGAGGTAACTGATCTTGGTGCACCTTGGCACGTTAAAAACAAGAATCCCTTGAGTGGATTTCCTGCTAAGTCAGGCCGTGGACGTAGGAGCTTGAGACTCTGAACCACGTTAAACTCCTTGTGTTCTTACTGCTTTGATATTGTGCTTACTTGCCATATTATCTATTCATTCATTGCATTCAAGTTTATCAGGTCTGAATCAATCAGCCTGATCTTCAAAAGAGCACTGCCCTACTAAACACTTCTCAGATTTGAGTAAAACAAGTTTTCAGAAAGCAAACTAAACAAGACTTTAAACTATCAGGGCTCAAACATTTCCGCACTGAACTTGAACTGATAGTTAGCCAACTGACCCGCACCAAGTGTAGTCAGTGGGTGTATTATCAGCTCCTAGTTCTTTACCACTCTGAGTAAGGGGGACTCAGTCAGTTTTAAGTTTGAAAAATTGGTATACGTGTATTCCCCCCCATACACGTATTCCTCAGTCTTGTACCGGGACCAACACAAGCTTTGCACACGTGGTCTTTGCTAAAAACTTCATTAGGTAGACCGTCAACTAGTGATTGTCTAGAAATTTTGTTAAGAATCTTGAAGTTCAGGTGGCTTAATCTTTTATGCCATAACCAACTGAGCTCTAGAGAGCTTTTAGCAATTAGACAAGTATTAGGAATAGTGCTGCTCCAATCAGCGAGATAAACATTACCTTTCCTTATACCTGATAGAAGCACTTGTGTTGATTTGTCCTTGACTGAACATTTATTAGATGAGAACTCAACACTGAACCCTTTGTCACAGAATTGACTTACTGACAGCAGGTTATGCTTCAGTCCTTCTACAAAGGACACATTTTCCACTCTGACTGTACCTATAATTAGAACACCAAAACCTTTAGTAACACCTTTTGAGTTATCACCAAAGGTTACCTGTGGACCATCTTTAGCTTGATACTCTTGGAGAAGACTCTTCATTCCAGTCATGTGCCTTGAGCAACCACTGTCTAGGTACCAAACAGCTTTGATTGAGTCTCCTCTCCTCTTGTTGTGATCCACAGCCGCCTGCAAGTAAATCAGGCTTTAGGTACCCATTGGGTGTTGGGTCCTATTGTGTCAGCTGTACCCTTCGGGATCCAGACTTGCTTCACAACCCTGATTGCCTCAGAGTGGTAAATCTGTCTCCCTGAAACATCGACATACACAACTTTCTTCTTCTTTGCCTTAGAGGAAGATGGTGTATGAGTGTTAGACTTAGGCTTCACAGGAGCCTGAGTGGGTGCCTTTTGGGCTGGCTTCCTGTTCTTCCTAGGTCTGGGTGCAGCAGGTCTTGGGCCTTGTTCTTGATAAGGACCCTGATTTCTATTCCCCCTAGGCAAGTGAAGGAATGGAAAACAGTTAAAGGCCTCAGGATGCCAAAACCACGGGGGTGCCATCATGTTTGGCCTTCCCTGTTGGTATTGCCAAGCATGATGGTACCCTCGCTGACCAGTCTGAGGGCTCTTGGTCTGAGTCTTCCTCTGCTTTCGCTGAGGTTTTCCCTGACCTGAGCTCTCAGAGGCTTCCGTAGGTTGCTTTGCCTTTCCCTTGGGTTTTGGTTTAGCTACCTTAGGAGCAACCCTGACTGTGTCAATGGTTTCTTTGCCCTTATCAGTTTGACGGGCCTGGAGCACAACTTTAGGTGCACTCTGGCCTGTCTGAACAAATACCCTCTCAGTGTTGCTCCCTAAAGCAACATGAGACTAACCTTGTGAGGATTTCTCAGGAACATATCCAAGTCCCTTTTTCTTGTTCCCAAGTATCTGGTTGCTATTTATTTCCTCTCTAGCCACTGAGGATTTATTCATTGCTGCAACCTTTTTCTTGAGAGAGTCCTCACTCTTTTTCAGGATTTCATGTCTGGTAAAGAGGTCATCAAACTTACTCTTAAGTGCTTTCAGCTCTTCCTTCCTGACCAGCTCTTCCTCAGCTAATTCCTTCAGAATCTTCTCTCTTGGGAGACGCTCAGAATTGATCATATCAATTTCCTGAGTTAGTCTCACAATCTGAGCTGATTCTTTAAGATCAGACTGAGTGAGTTGTTCATTCAGGTTTTGAACTTCAGTACTCAATTTCTTGTTCTCCTCTACCAAGTAGACATTAGTTTCCTGCAGTCTGGAGAAATCAACCATCAATTAATCAAGACAGATCTGAAGGTTCATTTCTCTAACTGACTCTGAGCTAAGCTCAGGATTTTGACCAGTGTAAGAGGCACAAACAGAGTTTGATGTTACCTCAGGCTCATCCCTAGCCATTAGACAGACATCATCGTACTCGTCATCTGAGAAGAGTTCAGGTGACCTTCCAGTAGGACCGTCAGAATCTGTTGCATCTTCAGCGACCATCGCTCTCCGATCAGCAGATCTTAGATCCCTAGTGGCTCTCCTTTCCTCTCTCTCCCTTGCACTCAGCTCCGGGCAGTCGTACTGATAGTGACCAATCTTGTTACAGTTGTAACATGCTACCTGCTCACTTACTCTTTCTTTCCTTGGTTCAGGGTACCTCCTTGAGTCAGGTTCCCTGGTTCTTGGTGAGCTTTCAGCCTTGGTTGGATATCTATCATCGTGAGTACGTCTCTGTTCGTCTCTTTTCTCCGGTTTTGGTTCAGAATATCTCCGTTCATCACCACGTTCTCTCCTCTGGTCAGTGTTTCTTCGCTCCTCATATCTCCTCGAGCTTTGGTGGGTTCCTTCAGGTTTCCTGTCACGTGAGTCCTGATAAAACTTTTTATAACGACCAAACCTGGAATTGAGCTTGTCAAATCGTCTGGCCATCAGGCTGTACTCCTCAGCGAGTTCTTCCCTGCTCATCTCCATCAGTGACTTTGATGAAGAATTTGATGAGGGCTCAACAGGTTCAGACCTGGCCTTGAACGCCACACTTTTCTCAGGAGTTTTCTCCTTCACTTCTTCTTCTGACTGAACTTTCTTCTTTCTTTTGTTAAGGTCAAATTCAAGCGCTTTGAGCTCTGAAAAAAGTAAAGCAGAAGTTATGTTACTCATATCCTGAGTGTTTTTAAGCATAATTACACTGTTGTCCCATCTCTCAGGAAGGGCATTCAGGATCTTTGAAGCAACATCTCTCCTAGGGACATCCTTGTCCAACATCACCAACTCATTCATCAACTTGATGAATCTAGACTCCATTTGATCTATGCTCTCGTCGGGCAGCATCTCGAACGCTTCGAATTTCTGAATGGCAATATTTCTCTTGTTTTCCTTGATCTTTTCAGATCCCTCACACATCCTTGTCAGCTCATCCCAAACCTCCTTTGCCGTCTTTAGATTCATCAGCCTGGCTGACTCCTCGAAAGGCACCGTATGCAAGATGATGTTTCTGGCGACGTTGTCAAGTCCCATCATCTTGATCTCATCAGTGGTCATATCCTTCCTTTCCTTAGGAATAGGTACACCGATATCGAGATCATCATATCCTCTCCCTCTGGTGTTAGGGACAGTGATTTTGATCGGTCCTTCCCTGAGAACATGCGGCATCTGGTCATGGATGGCATCTAGATGTGCTTCTAATCTGAACTTCCAATAGACAAAGTTAGACACAGAGAATTCAGGTAACGAAGCTTCAAGTCTCCTCGAAGTCATGATGATGCAAGTTTTATGAAAAGCAAACTCAGATCTGTTCAGTGACCACCAACAGTTTCACCTCTGAAACTATTAGTATTCAAAGTCAGTGGTCTTTCGAACCACTGCTCTGATACCACTTGTTGGTCCCGATACAAGACTGAGGAATACGTGTATGGGGGGGGATACACGTATACCAATTTTTCAACTTGAAAACTGACTGAGTCCCCTTCACTCAGAGTGGTAAAGAACTAGGAGCTGATAATACACCTACTGACTACACTTGGTGCGGGTCAGTTGGCTGACTATCAGTTCAAGTTCAGTGCGGAAATGTTTGAGCCCTGATAGTTTAAAGTCTTGCTTAGTTCGCTTTCTGAAAACTTGTTTTACTCAGTTCTGAAAGGTGTGTAGTAAAGCAGTGTCCTTTTGAAGATCAGGCTGATTGATTCAGACCTGATAAACTTGAATGCAATGAATGAACAAGTAATATGGCAAGTATGCAGAATATCAAAGCAGTAAGAACACAAGGAGTTTAACGTGGTTCAGAGTCTCAAGCTCCTACGTCCACGGCCTGATTTAACAGGAAATCCACTCAAGGGATTCTTGTTTTTAACGTGCCAAGGTGCACCAAGATCAGCTACCTCACTGATCTATACAAACTCCACTTACTAACACACTGACTGACTTACTCCCAACAAGCCTAACTTAGGGTTTTGGTTTCAGTTTGGATTCCAACTAAGTTGAGATTATCCTTACAAGACAAAGTTATGCTAAGGATTGGATAATCTCTCTAAGCTTAAGATAACTCTAATTAGCTCTTGGAATACAGAATAACTCTCAGTTGCTAAGAAACACTTGGGAAATTTGAATGTTTTCGAGTGCTTCTCTTAAAGGCTGAATGCTTTGATTGCTTGAGAGTTTGAGTAATTTCTGGCTTGGAAATTTCCCGTAACCTTGAATGGGTTCAAAGGCCTTCTGTATATATAGGTGATTTGAATTGTTGGTCCCACTTGATAGATTAATTGCGGAAGCTTATGTTTAAATGTCTTTCAAAGTCTTTTACAAGAGAGTAATAAACAATAAACAATGATTAAAAATAAAGCGATAAATAACACAAGATATATAGTGGTTCGGATTAAATATCCTACGTCCACTCTCCCTTATCACCAAGGGGTCTCACTATCAACCAACTCACAAACTTACTCACTGGAATTTCCGAAGTACCAGCACCTTCTTACAAACTCTTTAGATCTAGCTTCGATCTAAAGATAAACTTACTCCAACCTTGTCTAACAAGATGAACAGGTTGAGTGTATAAACTCCTTACGAGTAGATGAGTATTTAAGAACAAAAAGTGAGTGCGAAATGCGTAGTGATCAAAAGCTTAGTATGGCTATATGCGCGAGAATGATTCTAGAGCTTTTTCTAGATCTGCACTCAAGTATATATAGAGGGGATTAGGGACATAGCCGTTGGGAGGCTAATCCAATCAGATCCTCTATATATGGAAGCTTCAATCAATCAATTCCCTAATTGATTGATTGGGTTGGTGAGATCTTGATTGATTATCTTCATATCTTCTCAATCCAATCTTGTTTTGACTTGATTAATCACCAACGGAACAATGCTTCCAATTGCCTAACTCTGATTCTCTCCAGAGAAGGCAGGACCAGACACCAGGCAACCTCGGTGTCCTCTGGTCCAGAGTCGGTTAAGAAACAAATTACTCAGAAGAACCAGGATATGATTCTGAGCAACTTATGTTTCACCAGACTCGTCTGGTCAGAACTCGTCTGGTCAGGGAATGTTCTTTGCCTCTGGTCTTGATCTCTTCTGCTGAAGTCCTCTGGTGGAGTCTTCTGGTGAAGTCCTCTGGTGGGGTCTTCTGGTGACTCTTCTGGTGAGGTCTTCTGGTGACTCTTCTGGTGAGGTCTTCTGGTCTGGCAGTTCCCCCTAGACTAAGTCCTAACTAATCCTCATCTGGCTAACAGGTCCAGATGGTCCTATTACAACTTCTGGTTTGTTTTAACTCATCAAAACTAACACATTTTTATCCTAACAATTTCTCCCTTTTTGATGGAGTTAAAACACTACCAGAACTGATCAAAATTAAAACTGAAGCAAGAAAACAAATAACAGGATGAGACCTTAGAATAGATCTCATTAGGCAAATAATAAGACAACAAGGAGTTGTCTTTAGAACAAAGAAGATATGTAGTTTTCATTAATAATCAGAGGACAAAATAATTACTGATTACATTGAAGTTCATTATCCTATTCTTGGCATATCTTCTGTTCTCTTTAGGGACAAGAAACCAGCCAAGGAACCTATCCTGAACGGCCTTCAACTCTGCAGAAGATGTTGGGGTGAAATTCACCAACACCTTGGTCTTGTAAAGCTTCTTCAGTTCTGCCCAATCCACCTGGTTCCCAATCATGGGAGTGTTAAGATAAGTGAATTCAGGAGCAGTCACCTCCAGGTTGAACTCAATTGTTGAATCCATCAGCTGCTTGTACAAGTCTGCATCATAGGCTTGCATCCAAGAATGGAAGGTTCTGTTGATCAGCTCATCATCTTCTGGTGCTGGCCTCTGGATATAATGCTGAATGAACCAGAGGGTCTTGGCTTCTCTCCATCTCTCAATCAGAGGATACGGCACAGTAGAGTCAAAGGACCCTTCTGTCCTGAGTGGCAAGATGTTCATAACTTCCACAGGAGCTTTCCTCTTCTGACCTGAGCCACCTGCACCAGAAGGAATACCAGCTTCTCTGGCCTTCTTGTTCTGCCTCTTAACATATCTGAGCCTCTGCTCTTCATCTATGTTCTTCCTGATTCTGGCTTGCCTCTCCTCTGGAGTCTCTTCCTTGTATCTCTTCTCTGCTTCTTCGACAATAGATTCAAGGAAGCTCTTCTTTACTTTTCTAATCTTCCTCTTAGCAGGACCAGGAATGGTAGAAGGATCCTGCTCAGCTTCAGATGACTCTTCTTCTGCAGCAAGCTGTTTAGCCATAGAAAGGGATTTGAATTCTTCCTTCTTCTTCTTCTGCAACTCAGCCTGGGCCAGAGTGTTCTCCAACAGGTCCAGACGAGCTCCATGGCTAAAAAGAGTATCATTGGTGGTCTTCGCCAGATCAGTTCTGGCCTTCTCTTCCCCCTTTTTAACTTTATCAAGGAGGGGCTCCACTACCTGCCTTATGAGATCAGGCAAGGCAGTGTTGGAGGAAGAGTGAAGATCACGAAGCTGCTTGGCCTCCTCCAGGTAAGCTTTAGACTCTGCAACAAGTCTCTCTTGCTTCTCCAACATCTCCTGGAGGGAGTCCTTCATCCTAGCAGTTTGAATCATCTGGCTGGCCATTTCTACCTTGAGTACTGAAACTGGCCTCAATTGCTCCAGCACGTGCTCCTGGAGCTGCTTTTGGCTGTGCATTACATCTAGCTTGACAAATAAGCCATTAGCCTTGAATGAAGCTTTCACCTCTGCCAGAGAAGACTTGATCTGCTTCAGGAAGATTTTCCTCTCTTGCTTAATCTGATGCTCTATCATAGCAGGGGCCATATGTTGAATGGCTTTTGAAAAGCGCCCAATCTGCATGATTTGCTCATTGAAGAAAGCCTTCATCTTCTGGAGCACAGCAGGAGACATCTCAAAATCCTCCTCGTCTGAATAAAGCTCTGGAGGGAAGACAAAGTGAGGACCAAACTTGTAAGTGGGGCCCTCAGGAGTGAGCATTACTCCTCTCTGGATAAGCAGGGTGTGAATCAAGACTTTAGCTGCACCAGGGGTCTCCAGCTCTGCAGGGTTCTGAATGTTCATCTTCTGCTTCAGCTCAATCTCCCAAGCAGTGAAGTTGGAGGCACCCATTTCCTCAAGCAATAGCATCAGATCCTCCACATCTTCAAGTCTGGCCTTGCTCCAGACCTTGGCATCAGTAAGCTCTACCAGGAGAGGTAAGTGCTCCAGAAGAACTGGAAAATGCTCTCTTAGCCAGAGCTGAGCACTTACACTCATACTCTGCCTAATGGGACCCATTTCTGCAGATGAGAAAGTGAAGGGTTTGAGCCCAGAGGCAGAGGAGGAAGAGGCTAAGTCAACAGGCTCAAGTGAAGCTTCCTCATCTTCACTATCATCGCTGGTTAAACAGGTTGGGGAAGGGGGAGGGCCAACGAATCCCAGAACCATAGAAATGGTTGGGTTCTGGTCTGTATGGGTTTGGGGAGGGTTTGGATTTTGTGAAGTAGAGGTGGTAGGGATTGGTTGCTCTGCACCAGAAGAGGAAGGAATATCTGGTACAGAGTATGAAGGAGGGATCTGGGAGGTGGAAGTGTTTGAAGGGGGCACTTCTGCACCAGAGGAGGTTGAGGGAACCTCTGGCACAGAAGGTGAGGGAGAGGGGTTAGTGGGGAGAGGTGTATGGGTGTGTGGGGGAGAAGGTGTTTGTGCAGGAATGGTAGATGGAGTATATACAGGGGTATCTGGGAAAGTCTGCTCTGGTGGAAGAATGGTGTTACCAGAGGCAGATGGGGTTTGGGGAATGTTATCTGGGGGAGAGGTAGAAGGGGAAACAAGATTTATGGGGGAAGAAGATGGAAGGGAAGGGTTTACCTCTGCTGGGTCAACACCAGCAGGCACAACAGGCTCTGGAGCATCCTCCATCATCTGGGAGGCATCCTCAATAGCTTTCTCCAAGGCCTCTCCAAGATCAGATCCAGAGTCTGAATCTTGAAGAAGGGCTCTCTTGGCCTTGGATTTCTTCACAAGAGGCACATCCTCGTCTTCATCTTCCTCCTCTGATGGCTCATCCACCAGAAGGGTTTTCTTTGCCTTTCTGCTAGTCCTCCTCTTCTTAGCAGAACCTCTCCTGGCCTCATCTGGCTGCTTCCTCTTGGCTGCTCCAGCCCTCTTAACAGCTTTATCATCATCACCCTTCTTCTTAAGCACATCAAGAAGGGGAATCTGGTCCTCCCCTGAGGAACCAGAAAAGGCAACGGTTGAAGAACCAGTTGCTTCAGCAGTTTTCTTCTGTGTCTTCTGCTTCTGCTGCTTCTTCTGCCCCTTTGGAGAAGGAATGGATTGAATGGGAGGGGCAGGGATGGCTTGCTCCCCATCAGAGTCGGCATGGCCGTGGAGAGGACCATCCTTGGAGAAGAGGATCTTGGACTTGTGATAATTGTGGCACCAAGAAGATCTCCACTTCTTCTCTGGAAGAAGAGAATCCAGAATGAGAGTTAACTTAGTCCCCAAAGAGACATTTGCAGTGAAATGAAACTGCAACTCCCCTGGCTTGGAAGGACAGGGCTCTTTCTTCACCTTCAACTTGTTCTTCCTCAACACATCCCAGAAGAACTCCGCCCAATTACATTGCACACCATCATATAAAGCCCTCATCACACACATCCTACCATTGAAAATGGCATCTGTGCTGTGATTCTCACACATCAGTACCTTAACCACGATATCAAACAACACCTTGAACTTCTGCCTCAAATGCTTATCCACAAATCCCTTTGTGATATTCTGGCAGGAAGAACGAGCAAAAATCTTGAATGATCCAATGATATCATCTTCCTTGTACGTCAACGGATCCACTCCCACCGCAGAAATGTTCTCGAACAAAGTGCAGAAATCGTGCTTCGAAAACACCAAATCATCATCACCAATCTTTGAAGAGATGTAATCCTCATGAATCTTCATGCGAACCAGAAACTGGGCCGCATAACCATCAAGAGTGCGAAAATCCCTTGGAACAGTGGAAATCAACTTCTCCACTCCTGCATTCTGGAACATCTCCAGAACCGACAGCAAAACTGGGTTCTTGGTGGTATAAAAGTCCACCACCATCTCCGTCTTTAACTTTTTCATCATCAGGACATGATCGAAATTGCACGGAGGAGCCATTACTGTGGAAGAGAGAGAGAGAGAGAGAGAGAGAGAGAGAGAAAGTACTTTGCAGAGAGAGGTTAGGGTTTGAAAGTGTAGAAACGTGAAAGGACAGATTGAAAGAAAATTTGATTTAAATAGAGTAATACGCGTGGCTTGAAAATTGAATGAAGTGTGAACGCGTGTTATTTCAAATTCAATTTAGGAAACAAAATCAATTTTAGCATTGATTGACATTTTGCACAGTGATTAAATCTGATGGCCACGATGAAAGGCGAGATACAGATTTAATCTGGTGCGTTGGCATAGTCATTGGGACTGGGTATAAAGGAGTTTTGTGGCAGTCAAGAGAAAAAGCGAAATGATTGCCTAGGCCCTATACCCTAGTCGTAAATACACTCTGAAGTTGAAACGTTTTGAGTGTACTTACTAATATGAAAGGTGTATCCCAATGATCAGAGGCCAGAGTAGTAAAGACATACCTGTCACCTGATATTGTAACCAGATGATACCACAACTAGTCTGGTGATACTTCTCCTCTGATGGAACTCATCTGGTCCTGGTCAGAAAAGACCTTTGACATATCTCTGATTCAGCACCTCATCTGGGATAAGTGTCACCTGGTGTATACCTCATCTGGAAGTATACCCTCTCTGATATATCTAATCTGCAGGGATGTTAGCATAAAGAGAATATATGAAGAAAATTAATAAAACAAGGATACTTCTCTGATGGTCCCCCTAAATCAAATCTGTCTCTGGATCCAACAAACCTAACTCAAAGGCTAACTCTCTGAATCTGGTCTCAGCCAAAGGCTTGGTTAAAATATCTGCTCTCTGCCTCTCTGTTGCAATCTTTTCCATCCTTATATCTCCCTTCTCAACATGATCTCTGATAAAATGATGCCTTATATCAACATGTTTACACCTGGTATGAAGAACTGGATTCTGGGTGATTGCAATGGCACTATTACAATCACAGAAAATAGGAATATCCTTAGCTCTAATCTGGTAATCCCTAAGCTGTTGACTAATCCAGAGAAGTTGAGAACAACAACTCCCTGCAGCCATGTACTCTGCTTCCGTTGTTGATGTAGCAACTGAAGTCTGCTTCTTGGAAAACCAGGATACCAATTTATTCCCTAAAAATTGGCATGTTCCACTTGTAGATTTCCTATCTATTCTGCATCCACCATAGTCTGAATCCGAATAACCACTCAATTCTAAGTTGTCATCTGCAGGATACCATAATCCTAAATTCACAGTTCCCTTGAGATATTTCAATATTTTCCTAGCTGCTTCCAAGTGACTCTTCTTGGGGTTAGCTTGAAATCTGGCACAAACTCCTACAGCAAAAGTAATATCCGGTCTGCTTGCAGTCAGATACAAAAGAGAACCAATAAGTGCTCTGTACTGAGTCTGGTCCACACTCTCTCCAGACTCATCTGGATCCATGTTGAAATTTGTCATCATAGGAATCTTGGCTGCCTTGCTAGATCCTATTCCAAATTTCTCTAACATGTTTCTGGTATACTTAGCTTGATTAATAAAAATTCCTTTCTCTGATTGCTTAACCTGCAAACCTAAAAAGTAATTCATTTCTCCCATCATGGACATCTCAAACTGTCCCTGCATGAGCTCACCAAACTTCTCACACAGCTTCTTGTTAGGGGATCCAAATATGATGTCATCAACATATATTTGGACCAGAAGGATGTCCTTTCCTTCTTCTTTCCTAAACAAGGTCCTATCAATCTTACCTTTTGTAAAACCATTGTCCAGAAGAAATTGAGAAAGAGTGTCATACCATGCTCTGGGTGCCTGCTTCAACCCATAAAGAGCTTTCTTAAGCTTAAACACCTTGTCACCTTGTTCAAAACCAGGAGGTTGTTCCACATACACTTCCTCAATGAGAATCCCATTAAGAAAGGCAGATTTCACATCCATCTGGTATACTTTGAACTTCATGTGAGCAGCATATGCTAAGAACAATCTAATGGCTTCTAGTCTGGCAACAGGAGTAAATGTCTCATCATAGTCTATTCCTTCAGACTGAGAATAGCCCTGGGCCACTAGCCTTGCCTTATTCCTAGTAATGACATCATTCTCATCTTTCTTATTCTTGAAAACCCACTTAGTGCCTATCACCTTTTGATGTCTTGGTCTGTCTACCAGCTCCCAAACATCCTGTCTGGTGAATTGATTCAATTCCTCTTGCATAGCAACTATCCAATTTGAATCCTTCAGTGCCTCCTTGATGTTCTTGGGCTCAATCAAGGACACATAGCAACTGAATAAGGCAGCTAAGTTAAGAGTTCTCCTAGTCTGGACACTCTTAGTTGGATCTCCTAAGATCAGGTCATTGGGGTGATCAACCAGGGTCCTCCTACCCGTGGTCTTGCCTGGGTGATCATCTTCTGCAGTACCTTGGTGATTATCACCGCCTGCAGAAGAGCTTCCCCCTACAGAAGTTCCAACCTCTTCTGGTTCTGCTCCTTGTGAAGGCTTCTGCTTCAGAGAACCAGGAGATGGGTCATCATCTGAATCTGAATCTGAATCAAGAATAGGTGGATTGACCTTGATAACTCTGGGTGTAGTCTGATTCTGGGTCTCATCTGAAGACTTAGAATCCACGTTGCACTCAAAAGTAGATTCATCAAAAACAACATGAGGTGTTTCCTCCACACAAAGTGAATTCTTATTAAAAACTCTAAAAGCTTTACTGGTGCTGGAATATCCCAAAAATATTCCATCAGCCACTTTAGCATCAAAGGTTCTTAATTTAGATTTCCCATTGTCATGGATGAAACACTTACATCCAAAAACATGAAAATATGAAACAGATGGGGTTTTACCTTTCCATACCTCATATGGGGTCTTATTGTGTCTCTGGGCAATCAGGCACCTATTCTGAGTGTAGCAAGCTGTATTGATGGCCTCTGCCCAAAATCTCTGTGGAGTGCTGTACTCTGCCAGAAGTGTTCTTGCAGCTTCTTTGAGAGTCCTATTCCTCCTTTCTGCTACTCCATTTTGTTGAGGTGTTCTGGCAGCAGATGTCTCATGAAAAATCCCATTATCCTTACAGTAATCTGCAATATGTGAATTCAAAAACTTTGTTCCTTTGTCACTTCTGATCCTGACTATGCTCTGGTTCTGCTCATTCTGAATCTGCTTGAAGAACTCTGGCAGCTTAGTCATAGTTTCATTTTTCTTAAACAAGAACACTACCCAAGTGTATCTTGAAAAGTCATCTACTATCACTAAGGTGTACTTCCTACCACTGAAACTAAGAGGAGAAACAGGTCCAAACAGGTCCATGTGAAGTAGTTGAAGTACTCTGGTTGTGGTTGTGCTCTGGACATCCTTAAAGGAAGTCTTGGGTTGTTTACCCTTCTGGCATGAACCACAAACCTGATCCTTCTTAAACACTTCATTAGGAAGACCTCGAATGAGACCTTTTCTGGCAATCTTGTTCAATGTTTTGAAGTTAAGATGACACAATCTCTTGTGCCAAATCCAGCTGTTCTCTGCAGATCCTTTAGCAACCAGGCAAGCATTTCTTGGGCAACTGCTAAAATCTGCAAGATAAATGTTACCCTTCCTCAAGCCTATTAGCAAGATATCATTATAATCAGAAGAGAAAACAGTGCATGAATCACTAGAAAACTTCACTGAGTATCCCTTGTCACAGAATTGGGATACTGAAAGCAGATTATGCTTGAGTCCTTCTACGTAGTAGACTTCATCTACAGATACTCCATTGAAGGTCAACTTTCCAACTCCTCTGGTGACTCCATAGTTGTTGTCACCAAACATCACTCTTGGTCCATTTAATGGCTTGAAATCTTGGAGATTATCCTTCTGGAAGGTCATGTGCTTGGAACATCCACTATCAATGTACCAGACATGGTTGCTTGAAAATCCTTTCTCCAATGGACTCTTATCTACCTGCAGAGAGATCAATTAGGTCCCCTACTAGTGCTGGGTCCTGATTGGTTAGTTACAGGTTTTGTAGGAATCCAAAGATAAAGATCATCCCTTGATGGATGAGGAGATCTTATCTTCCTTCCAAATCTATCTACCAGCACATGTCCTCTTACTATGACATATTGAGCTACTGGTCTGATAAGGACACCTTTCCTATAAACAGGTCTGGTGTACCTTTTCTCAAATCTGGCCTTTGGAATGGCCTCCCTCAAAGACATGGTCTTAAAGGTCTGGTTATAAGGGTACATCCTAGAAGAACCATCTCTGGTGTCATAACTACCCAGATTAGTTGGTTTTTTATAGATGGGTTTGGAAGACCTCCTCTGGTTCTGATAATTAGACTTGCTCTGGTGATTATTGTTCCTTTGAGTATACCTATTCTGGAATTGATTCTTCTGAGAAAATTGTCTCTGGGGTACCTGGTTCTGATGAACATTGTTCCTTCTCTGGTAGTTATTACTCTGATTGGTATTCCCCTTTCTAGAGTGTTTCCTTTGAGGTCCCCTAATCTGTTTAGGTTCCCTTTGAGGCTTTCTCTGGGGTCCTCCAATTTGAGTATTTCCTACTCCTTGGGACTCATTGTTCACAGAACCATCAATCATTAATGGTTCCCCTTATTGACACTTATTCTCTAGCATCTTCTCTTCCAGAATAGTCAACTCTTCTGGACCATTAGTTAAGTGATTAACAGAGTGATTCCTTTTCCAATCAGGATTGTGAACCACCTTGTAACCATTACCAATTAAGTCTTTATCATTCCAGATTTCTACCAATTTACCAGCTCTTACAGACTTGTCTTTATTATAGAGGTATTTATGAGTTTTAGTGGTAATTCCAGAATATCCTAAACCACTCTTATCACAGATGCGCTGAGAAGACTCTGATATGATAGATACAACAGATGGTATCTTAGGAGCTTCTCTGGGCATAGGTATCTCCTCTATGTTGTGAACAACTTGTTTTCCCTTGATAAGAGTTTGGTATTTGGCTCTGAGTTCAGTGATCTCATCCTCTTGAGAGTTCCTTTCTTTCATGAGTTGATCTACCAGAGTATCTCTTTCTGTGATCTTATCCTGAAGTTCAGAGACTTCTTTGGAATGATCTTTCATGAGTTCTCTGGTGGATTTATGCTCATGAGAGAGAGATTGAACTTCAGCTCTGAGCCTACCATTCTCTTTCTCAAGTTTTTGACAGAGTTGGACACAGTTTTGGAGATCTGATAGCATTTGTTGCATATCAGACTCTCTGGAGTTACCAGATGAATTAGAGGATTCAGTACATTTGGAATTTGATAAGACTAAAGTAGTTTCATTTACCTCAGTGATGTCTGCCATAAGACACACATCATCATCTGATCCAAAGTCAGAAGAAGAAGAACTGGAACTAGTATCCTCCTCCTCTGCTTCTGCCAGCAATGCTCTCTTATCTGCATACCTCCTATCTCTCTTAATTCTTTTCTCCTCTCTTTCCCTAGGAGTAAGCTGAGGACAATCATAACTATAGTGACCAGTCTTGTTGCATGTGTAGCAGGCATTGTCTCCTCTGGGACTAGGACTTGGCTCTCTCCTCTGGTAGTCAGGTCTGCCAGAGCTACCATCCCTCCTCTGATGATCTGATCTCCCAGAGTTGCCAGGGTTGTCATCTCTCCTCCTTTCTGGAGTTCTGAATCTGGTCTCCCTTGAGTCTCCAGATATCTTCTCCTTCTCTGCAGGCTTGAAGGAACTCTTTCTATCTCTGGAAGATTCCTTCCAATGCCTTTTGTACCTGCCATACTTAGAACTCATTTTATCTAATTTTCTAGTTAGAAGTGCTACCTGCTCCTTGAGGCTCAAGTCATCTGCAGTAGACTCCTTTGGCTTGACATCAGATTTGATGGTTGAAGAGAATGCAACACCTTTCTGACCAGAAGAGGAAACCTCTTATGTTTGATCCTCCTCTTGAAGATCATACTCATAGGCTTTGAGATCAGACAACAGAAGATGATGATCCAGAGTATTGAGATCCTTGTTGTCCTTGATCACAGTGACTTTAATTCTCCACCTGCTTGTTAGTGAACATAATATTTTACTATTGATCTCTTTTTCAGAATAGGTCTTACCTAAGGCACTAGCCTTGTTCAAGAGATTCGTGAGACGCATGTCCAGCTGATCAATGGTCTCGTCTGGTTTCATCTTAAATGTGTCAAAAGAGTGTTGAATAGCTTGGAGCTTGTTATCTTTAATCTTCTCTGTTCCTTCACAGAGCAGAGCTAACTTGTCCCACATCTCTTTTGCAGTAGTGCACGTCCTGACCTTTTCAATTACTTCTTTAGTAAGAGTGTTGATAATCTCAGTCCTCGCCACCTGGTCCAGATTGTAGAGCTTTCTCTCATCATTATCAAGCTCATCTTTAGTTTTGAGAATTCTCTGCCTGGGGACTCTATCCTCGGCAGCTTTTTGAGCAGCTTCACTTGTTTCTTCTCTGGACTCAGACCTGCCACTATCAATAGGAGTCCAGTAAAATTTAATGGGGCCACTTTCAACCACATCTAACATGCGGTGGTGAATAGCTCCAAGATGATTACTCATCATGAAGCTCCAGTGGCTATAATCCTCAAAAGAGAATTCTGGAAGCTTACGACTCTTGTAAGAAGATTTTGCAGACATTTTGATAAGAAATTTAGGGAAAAAACAAGAACTTGAATAAAAGCACTAAAGAGCAATGGATCTGCCCGGTGACCACCAAAAGCTTTTCAAAGCAGTGGTCGTGGACACACTGCTCTGATACCACTTGTTGGTCCCACTTGATAGATTAATTGCGGAAGCTTATGTTTAAATGTCTTTCAAAGTCTTTTACAAGAGAGTAATAAACAATAAACAATGATTAAAAATAAAGCGATAAATAACACAAGATATATAGTGGTTCGGATTAAATATCCTACGTCCACTCTCCCTTATCACCAAGGGGTCTCACTATCAACCAACTCACAAACTTACTCACTGGAATTTACGAAGTACCAGCACCTTCTTACAAACTCTTTAGATCTAGCTTCGATCTAAAGATAAACTTACTCCAACCTTGTCTAACAAGATGAACAGGTTGAGTGTATAAACTCCTTACGAGTAGATGAGTATTTAAGAACAAAAAGTGAGTGCGAAATGCGTAGTGATCAAAAGCTTAGTATGGCTATATGCGCGAGAATGATTCTAGAGCTTTTTCTAGATCTGCACTCAAGTATATATAGAGGGGATTAGGGACATAGCCGTTGGGAGGCTAATCCAATCAGATCCTCTATATATGGAAGCTTCAATCAATCAATTCCCTAATTGATTGATTGGGTTGGTGAGATCTTGATTGATTGTCTTCATATCTTCTCAATCCAATCTTGTTTTGACTTGATTAATCACCAACGGAACAATGCTTCCTATTGCCTAACTCTGATTCTCTCCAGAGAAGGCAGGACCAGACACCAGGCAACCTCGGTGTCCTCTGGTCCAGAGTCGGTTAAGAAACAGATTACTCAGAAGAACCAGGATATGATTCTGAGCAACTTATGTTTCACCAGACTCGTCTGGTCAGGGAATGTTCTCTGCCTCTGGTCTTGATCTCTTCTGCTGAAGTCCTCTGGTGGAGTCTTCTGGTGAAGTCCTCTGGTGGGGTCTTCTGGTGACTCTTCTGGTGAGGTCTTCTGGTGACTCTTCTGGTGAGGTCTTCTGGTCTGGCAGTTCCCCCTAGACTAAGTCCTAACTAATCCTCATCTGGCTAACAGGTCCAGATGGTCCTATTACAACTTCTGGTTTGTTTTAACTCATCAAAACTAACACATTTTTATCCTAACATGAATAACTATCCGTTGGAGAGATAGCCTTCTAGTCATCTATGTAGATTAGCTTCAAGCGGACATATCTTCATGCAGCAGCCGCCCTTGCATGGATTTGGTATATGCATTAAATGCACATTAAATGCTCGCCCGTTGAATATGCAGTCTGAATTCAGTCTTCATGTCAGGTTCCGTATGTGCGTGTCCTCCTCGGATTGGTCCACGTCATCAGGTTGGTGAGAATGTCAGAACTTATTCCTGAGCTTCAGGTTTGTCTTATTAAGTTCATTTTGTCTTGAGCTCACCGGTCTTGTCCTGACGCTAAAATTCCTTTTGCATTGCTTGGCTCTACTCCATGTCTTCCCATTAACACAGTGACATCCTGTTCCCTTCAGGACTGAGTTAGTAGTGACCTTAGGGTCATACTCTTCATCACTGACACTTACTCAGCCAGCTTAGAGGACTGCCATAAGCTCAGGATGGTGCTCTTCGTCTTCAGGCTCTGAGTCTTGATTGTCTCCAGTGAGTTCTCCTCTCACTGAGTACCTGTGAAGTGTAAAATGACTAAGTACTAATCCTAACCAAGACTAGCCTGACAAAGACAGATTAAGGCAAACATCTTTTCAGGGGTTTTGGGATCTTAATCAAAACTGACAATGTCCCAACATTTACCTTTCAAAGGAACAGATGGGGACCTATTGATCAAATAAGCAACAATAATAACAGTCTTCCCCAAAAAATATTTGACAAACCAGAAGTAGCTATCATACACCTAACCTTATCAATCAAAGTTATGTTCATCTTTTCAATAACCCCATTCTGTTGAGGTGTGTAATGGACAAATTTGTGTCTTTTAATTCCAGAATCAGCACACAATTTATCCATCAATTTGTTGCAAAATTCCAACCCATTATCAGTCCTAAGGTTTTTAATCCTCTTTCCAGTCCTTAAACTTTTCAAACACATCAGATTTATTTTTCATCAAGAAAACCCATACTTTCCTAGAGAAATCATCAATCATATATAGAAAATACAAATTTCCACTATGAGTGGGCACACTAGCAGGACCCCACTCATCAACATGCAAATACTCAAGAATACTAGCATACAAAGTGGAGTTAGGGTAGGGGTTAACAGGAAATTTCACTTTATGATGCTTTCCTAACACACATGAATCACAAAATGGCACACAAAATAATTTTTCATCACCAAAAGCATCAGATTTATGCAGAATTTCATGTGTCCTAATCTTCTATGCCACAAATCAGTTTTGTCATCCTTGACAACATTCACAGAATTTGCATAAAGATCAGATTTAGTAAAGCACACATACAGGTTGTTTCTTTTGACAGCTTTGAAAAGAACCAAAGAACCGCGCATGATTTTCATACAACCTTTACCCCACCTTCCCTCATAACCCTCATCTTCCAATGCAACACAAGAAATCAAGTTATTGCACAAATCAGGAACATGTCTCACATTTTTCAAAATAACAACAAAACCGCAATCAAGTCTCAAACAAACATCACCAATCCCAGCAACATCACATTTTTTCTCATTTGCCATAGACACAAAACCATGGTATGATGAAAACATATTTTTAAAAGGAGACATATGGAAAGAACAACCAGAATCAATAAGTCATTCATTCTCACTCGCAGCAGAAGAAAGCACAAAATTAGCACATTGTTCAACACCAATTTCAGTCACCATATAACAATCACCATCTTGAGAACTAGAAGCAACATTAGCCTGCTCTTTTTGTTGTTGTTTTTTCTTAGGACTAGTTGTTGTAATGACCACTTTCACCCCAATTATAGCACTTCATATTCCTAGACTTGGACCCTATTGTTTCCCTGAGACTTCTTTTTAGTGTCAGAATCTTGGTTATCATGCTTCTTCTTGTTATGAGACCTAGAGGCAGACCTCCCCCTAACATGCATGACCTCACCAGAATTCTTACCACTCTTCCCATTGTATTTCAAGTCATTCTCTTTACTCTTAAGACCATTAACCACAATATCAAGAGTGTCACTATCTTTATCATACTTAATCATAGATTTGACATCATTATAAGTATCAGGTATAGCATTAAACAACACAATGGGGTTATACTCATCAATATGCCTATCACCAGTTTGTTTGATATCTTGAATGAACTTAGTAAACACATCTAGATTTTCATCGATGTCTTTGTTCAAGTCAAGAATAAAGCGAAAAAACTTTTCAAGCAAGAAAAAATTACTAGGCAGGGAAGTCTCAGTGTACAACTCTTCTAATTTGTTCTACAAATCTTTAGCAGATTCTATTTGACCAACATTTCTAAGCACAGAATCAAACAAGTTCAAAATAATGGACGATAAAGCAAATTCATTTATTTCAAGTTTCTTTTCCTCAGTTTCTGTAGAGGAATAGGAGAGATCAACGACTTTGTAAACCCGCCGCTGGATCAAGATGCATTTTATTTTTTATTTCTAGATACTGAAATCACCTTTACCAGTGAAGGGGGCCAACACGTATGTAGAGTGGTGGCCATTTAGTTTACGAAACTTTGAACACAAATCACAGCATACAAAGATGCAAGAAATCAGTAACAAGCAAGCGGAAGCAAGTACCAACTCAGGTCACTGAAAGACAGACCAACGAGCAAGGATAATAAGCACGTAATTTTCTAAAATTATAACACGTATCCCAACAGCCCTAAACCGTGGCAAGCAGTCCACTAAGAAAGCATTAAACTCGCGGTAAGCGGCTACTCTACAGAAAGCAGTAAATGAGTTGAGTTTCAGCCAATTTACCAGAGCAAGACCCTAAGTAAGGACCTCAAATCACCAAATAACAGCGAAGCAATCCCGGGACAAAGCAAACGTGCTGCCTAATTCCCGTTTAAAAAAATGGGGGCAGATTCCATGAGTGCCGTACAAAATAGACAACAACCTTTAATTCCAAAGGCTCACAGTATTATAAAAAAATAGGGTAAGCCAAGCAAATATTTTTCAAGATTAATATTTCTGCAGAAAGTTGTTAGCAAGCATTTAAATAATAATTATTAAGTAAAAAACTTAGCACCTAAGGTACGAAACTGGAGAAGAACAGGTGATTTTTAAGAGAACTCACCTCACTTACCTCTCAGGGACAGCGGACGTGCACGAGATTTCGGCGAGCAGCACAGCGGCTCCGGCGAGATAGCGCGGTGGCGCAGCAACAGATGCCGCGACACCAGTCTTAAGCAAACAACAAACGAGCGCAACTGAATCTACTACAGATCGGAGACGTGGCGCTGAGCTGCTACAGGCGGTGATTAGGCGTGAAATTGTCATGATTCGTAGCTAGAAACGCCCTAGTTTTGATCGATTTTATTGAGTTTTTAGAGCCAAATGAGTACTATTTCTATACATTGATGAATTTGTCTCTTTGATACTCATAGGTGAATCGAGAACGAAAAAATGGAGTTCGTAGGACTTTGAATCGACTCAAACGGATGCCCGGATGAGAAGATATCGAAGAAATACGATTGGTATTAGTACGTGAGAAGAAAAGTGTTAGTTGCAAGGAAGGAAGGCCCATTCGAGCACCATCACTCGAGCACCATCGCTCGAGCAACATAGGTCGAGCGCTCCGGACTTACAGAACATTTTTGCCGCTCGAGGGGCACAGCTCGAGCGCCCCGCTCGACCTCTTGAACCATTCGAGCAACGCAGCTCGAGCGCCCCGCTCGACCGGGACGGCTCGAGCGCTTCCGAGACTTATTTGCCAAATTTCGTTTTTCGGCCCATGAGATCCAGTTTCGACCCGGTGCCTATATATACCTCTTCCAAACACGTTTTGAAAAAAAAACCCCCCGAACTTTAGAAATCACTTTTAGACTTAGTTTTAGAGAGAGGAAGAGGAGAAGAACGAGCAAGCTTTACTTACGTTTTGTTGAGGTTTTTCGTACGAATTCTTAGTTTCTTTTCGTTTCTTAGTTTCTTTTCATTAGTTTGGTTACTTTAAACGCTTTGAAACTTCGTTTTAGTTAATTAAATTTCAGTTCTTAGTATTTATTTCTTTAAAACCCTAGTTCATGTTTCTTATTTTCTTCGTTCAATTCATTATGTTTATGTTCGTTGTTTCTTCTATTGCTTTTATGTTTGTTAAAGCCATGTCCGGCTAAAACCCTTGTATGCTTGGGGTAGGATGAACTCGTAGAAGTAGGATGTGGGTATGTAATTAGGGTAATTTGTGACGTTAGTTTTAATTCTCTTAATTAATGAATTCTTATAATTAATCTTAACTTTAACTTTGAATTTCGTATGAAAGTGTTAGAGAGAGGACAACTGCATTACTCAATAACAATTAGTAGTCTTAACGAGAAGGTTTAGAAAGGGTTAATTCATTTACCGGTTTAGCGAAGGAGGACGACCACATCACCTTAGTTAAATTAGGGTCTCATTAATTAAGCACAATCCATTAACTTGTTAGTAGATTAGTGAAGTCGAGTGTTAGGGTAAAGTATTAGGGTTTAGAATCTTGAGCTTTCACCTTGCATTCTTAGACTTAGGTTATTTCTTGTGTGTCACAGTTATTCTGATTATGTACCTGCTCCGTTAGTATACGTAGGGATTCCTATCCTGAGCATCACTATCTCTCATTAGAACACAACCCTTAGTTAATTTGATTTCTTCAGTATTTAAGTTTACTTAGTTTATTTTAGTTTTAATTAATCTTTCCAAAAAACCCAAAAAAATATTTCACTCATATTAACTACGACACGTAGATCTTCAGGGATCTATTCGTATACACTCCATCCCTTGGGTTCGATAATACTTGGCCCTTATACTTGCTCATACTACAGTGAACCCATCCGCTTGCGGGTGAGCGATTAGTAGAAGCTAGTGTAATTCGCTTCAAGTAAATGGCGTCGTTACCGGGGATGGTGTTGTATGCTTTGTGAATAGGACTTGTAGATAGCCTAGTAGTTAGTAGTGAGTGCTTTATTTTCTGTTTATTTTTATTTTTATTCAATCGGCAGTTGCATTTTGATCCTTCTGCTAGTGTGTCAGGTATATGAAAACACGCTCACAAGGGAATACGAGCGAAGAGAGAATTCAGTCAGACCCTGAGACAATAGCCAGAAGGAGCCGAGCCTTCTTGAGAAGAATGACTACTGCCGCGGGAAACAAAGACAAGATTTCTGATGAACTTGGGGAGTTAGACAAAATAGCTGCAGAGTATACTGCTCTTGTGGAACGGGCAGAGGGTGCTAATGGAAACAACAGTAATCAGCAGATACCCATAGGGGGAACTGAGAGCCCACACCCGAACCCACAAGACCCAATCAACTCTGCACAAACACAACCCCAAAACTAGAACCAAAACCAGATCATCCACCATAACCCAAATAACCCTTTCAACAGCCCAGTATACCAACCATACCCATACCCATCTTATCCTTATCCACCTTACCCGTACCCTCCACCTCCAGTTTACAATCAGCACCCTGTTTACCAACCACCACCCCAACAAGTACCCGTACCTGCTGCTAATCCTCAACACGTTCCTCAGAACGTAGATCAACATATGGCCATTCGAGGTAGGTTTGCAGTGCAGCCACAGCGGTACTATGATGGAGTGGCATTGCCTCCGGTTGAGGCAAATAAGTTCTCGATTTCCCCAGGAATTCTAAAGCTACTGACCGAGAATCAGTTCAAGAGGGTGATCGGGAAGGAGAATCCTCACACTCACCTGAGGAGTTTTCTAATGATAGCCTCCACTTTCAATTACAATGGCATGTCTGAAGATGCCAAGTGGTTTAGGCTGTTCCCATTCTCATTGACGGGAATAGCAAAAGAGTGGTACAATAATATGCTTCCATAGGGAGGTATTACCACTTGGGCCAAGCTCGAGCGTCTGTTCCTTGAGCGATTCTACCCTCCATCGAGAACGATTAAAGCGAGAATTGAGATCTCTTCCTTCCGTCAGAAGCAAGGAGAGGACCTACGTCAAGCGTGGGAGAGATATTCAAACATGCTGATAGAGTGCCCGCAGCATGGGTATAATGAGGGGGATGTGATGACATTCTTCTATAGTGGTGCCAACAAGGCCGGGCAAGACTATCTAGACGCCTGTGCTAGTGGATCATTCCTTAATCAAGGAATAGTGAGGTGTAGAGAGATCGTGGACAACATTGTCACGAATGCCGGGGCTTGGAATGTGGATGCAGATTTCCAAAAAGTTAATCAGGTTGAAGAGGGTGAAGGAACGAGAAGGCTGTTGATGGCCATGATGGAAAAGATCAACAACCTCGAGTTGGGGAAGAATTTGGTTGGAGAGCATACAACAGAGAATGATAGAGTAGACCAGCCAAGTGGACAGCAAGAGGTAGCCAATTACATGGGAGGTCCGTATTACAATCAGAATGGCTACCAAGGTAGAAATCAGTTTGGAAGACCTTCTTATGGTCAGCCATTTGTACCTCCAGGGCCACAACCGCCTCAAAATCAATGGAGGAACACACAAGGATTTCAAGGAGGCCAGCAGCCTCCTCAAAACACATGGAGGAAGAATGAGAACTTCTCATATGCTAACCCGAAGGCGGGTATTACAGTTCCTCCGGGTGTTGATCCGGGGTCTAAACCTCCTGGTGGAGAAGGCGGTGCATCGACTGAGGGGATGTTGAGAGCGATTCTACAGAAGGTGGAGGAAGGAAGTAAGAGATTGTCATCCTTGGAGTACGATGTGAAAGAGTTGCATAAAAAGGGTGATCAACGTGATCAAGAGCTCCAGAAGATGAACGTTGAGTGGACTAGAACTCAACAAGAGAACAATCGAAGGTTCACTTCTATAGAGTTCCAGATGAGCCAGATTGCAAAGTCGTTGAATAGAGAGCCGGGAAAATATCCTTCCATGCCGGAGGGGAACCCGAAAGAGCATTGCAAGGCGATCCAGCTTAGAAGTGGAACCAACTATGAAGGTCCTCAGATGCCTGCTGATTCTGAGACGCCCCAAGATAGAGATGAGATTGAAGAGGTAATAGTTGAGAAGAAGGTTGAGGGTGAAAGCACTCAAGCGAGCAAAGAGCTTGAAGAGGAAGGCATTGAGAAAGTTGAGAGAGTTCCTAAGTGGATGAAGGCAAAGGAAGCAAGGGAGAAAGTGAAAGAGACCGAGAAAGATGAATGGGGGGTACCCAAGTTTGTGATACCCGTCCCATATCCACAGCGCTTCATGAAAAAGAAGCTTGATGAAAAATTTGCAAAATTTCTTGATGTTTTTAAACAACTTCACATTAACATTCCTTTTTATGATGCTTTGGAACAGATGCCCAATTATGAAAAGTTTTTTAAGGACTTGATCGCGAAAAGACGGCGAGTGGATGAGCCAAAGTTGGTGCAGCTGAACCACAAGGTGAGTGCATTAGTGCACAAGGCGCTTCCACCGAAGTTGAAGGATCCCGGGAGCTTCACGATCCTATGTGACATTGGGAACGGGATCAAGAAGGGAGCGTTGTGCGACCTCGGAGCGAGCATCAATCTCATGCCCTTATCGCTTTTCAAGAAGTTGGAAGGTGGAGAACTTCAACCCACAATGATGACGCTTTAACTTGCCGATCGGTCTATTACTAGACCTCAAGGTGTGGTTGAAGACGTCTTAGTGAGAGTTGGAGACCACATTTTTCCAGCCAATTTTGTAGTGCTAGAGATGGAGGAAGATGAGCACGTGCCCCTGATCTTGGGAAGACCGTTCTTAGCTACGGCGGGGATGGTGCTAGACGTGGCAAATGGGAAGATTACATTGAAGGTTGATGATCAAGAAGTGAAGATTTCCCTCTATGAAGCCATGAAGCACCCGAAGGAGGATGAGAGTTTGTATTGCATGGATGCCATTGATCATTGTGTTGAAGACACGCCTCCTATCCCTAATCCTTTTTATATTCATGATTTTGTTAGTCCTTCACTTGATTATTTAACCCATGAGCACTATGATCTTGATTATTTTGATAGGGATAAAGTGAGGAAGTTGAAGGATGAAGAAGTGAAGAAAGTGGACGTGGTCCAGTTAGAAGGGAAAGGAGGAGTTAAGAAGAAAAAGTCCAAACTCAAGAAATTGTTTAGTAAGACTCCTCCAGATAAAGGTGAGAAGGAGTTGAGACCTATACCACTTGAGGTGGAGAAGGAAGCAAAGGAACTCATGATGGAGGGACAACAAGGAAAGAAATTCAAACACCACTCTTATGAGAGTGAGGGAGGTAAATTTGAGTATGATGTCCCATAAGCTCCTTTGAGCTTGGTCCGGCATGAGGACCTTAAAAATAGCGCTGAATGGGAGGCAACCCATTATTTTTTATTTGCTTTGAGTTTTTTTTTAGTTATTAGGGAGTTATTTTGAGTCGTATGTTTAACCTCGTACTTGAGAGTTTTATTTTGTAGGCTTGTCTCTAAATGAGTAAAGGTATCATGGAGTTATTCAGATTGAAGGAACCAACTTGAGACAAGGGAGTGTGCAAAGCTATTGAGAGAAATTGAATTATTTGGTTGAGGTAACCCACAACCCCAAACTTAGACCTCTAGCAAGGTCGAAGTTTGGGGGGGTGGAGTTTTTTTTATTTGTTTTATGATTACATTGCACATGCATGCACGCCCTTATCTTTGAGTTGAGTTTGATTGATTATTGGTTTGTTGAGATACTCCTTGGGGTGATTTTGATTTGACTCGCTATTGCATATTTCATGCCTATCAACTATCTTATGCTTGTTGATTGCTATCTTTGAGTAAGATTTGATGAGTAGAGTTGAGTTGTGAGGTTGAGTTAGGAGTTTTATTTTGTGAGTGTTTGAGTTAGAGTGATTTGAGAGAGAACCCGTATGCTTACAAATTTTCCTTCTGAGTGCTTGTGTGATGATTGTGAGAATGCACTAGACTAGCATGGATGTGAAAGCCGTGAGATTTGAGCCTTATGAGATTTTGATGCATTACTTGATCTCTTCGTTTGTGAGTGGATCGTCACCTTAGAGGATGCTAGAACTTGCATGTGCTCTTGCTTCTTGATTGTGTCTAGTTTGATATGCCGAATAGGATCTTAGGCCATCTTTGATTTGATTGAGTTACTTAGCCAAAATTTTCCTTACCAATGACATTGAATCCCTTGTTAGCCCCTTTGAGCCAAAAGCCTATTTTATTTGCTAGCACATATGAACACTATTCCAATTCCTAAGCCTTTTTGTCCCAAGTTGATTGGAGAATAGGAAAGTGTGAATGTGAAGGGAGTAAATTGAGTTGAAAAAGGAAAAGATTGTTTGTTGAGTGAATATGAGAAGAAGGTGTGATGAAGTTTTGAGATGTGGGAAAAGGAGAAAAAAATTGAGAATGAGCAAAAGAAAAAAATGAGCTCATGTGTTTGTGCGAAAAAAAAGAAAAGAAAAATTGAAGTGTTGAGAGAATTGGAATTGAAAGTGTTGATTGAATATGTTTGAAGTAGTCTTTTTCTTATCTCGAAATACCAAAGTTTGATTTTCTATTCTCCATTCACTTTAGTCACTTTACCATATTGTTATCCCACCTGTCCAAAGAGCCTACATTACAACCTTGAGAAAAGTCTTTTTTGATTCGGCATTGATTTCTAGAGTATGGTCGGAGTTAAGAGCACTTACAAGCCTATGGCTGCCAATTTGTGTGATTGATTGATTGAGTGAGTCCCTTGATCATTGATATACACTTGTGAGGGAGCGAAACACATCGTCGAGTGCACATCCATGCTTGATCTTGGTGTTTCTTGTTTTTGTTGCATGAGTATGAAAAAGGAAATTGAGTGAGTATACGGGTGATTGATTTTTGAAGCTCGAGTTCATTAGCTTGCATGATTGATTCTTTGACTCATCCATAACAATTTCACTTGACTTCTTATTTCATTGCTTGAGAACAAGCAATATGGTAAGTTTGGGGGGGGGGGGGTTGATTAGGCGTAAAATTGTCATGATTCGTAGCTAGAAACGCCCTAGTTTTGGTCGATTTTATTAAGTTTTTAGAGCCAAATGAGTACTATTTCTATACATTGATGAATTTGTCTCTTTGATACTAATAGGTGAATTGAGAACGAAAAACGGAGTTCGTAGGACTTTGAATCGACTCAAACGAATGCCCGGATGAGAAGATATCGAAGAAATACGATTAGTATTAGTACGTGAGAAGAAAAGTGTTAGTTGCAAGGAAGGAAGGCCCATTCGAGCACCATCGCTCGAGCAACGTAGGTCGAGCGCTCCGGACTTACAGAATGTTTTTGCCGCTCGAGGGGCACAGCTCGAGCGCCCCGCTCGACCTCTTGAACCATTCGAGCAACGCAGCTCGAGCGCCCCGCTCGACCTCTTGAACCATTCGAGCAACGCAGCTCGAGCGCCCCGCTCGACCTCTTGAACCATTCGAGCAACGCAACTCGAGCGCCCCGCTCGACCGGGACGGCTCGAGCGCTTCCGAGGCTTATTTGCCAAATTTCGTTTTTCGGCCCATGAGATCCCGTTTAGACCCGGTGCCTATATATACCTCTTCCAAACACGTTTTGAAAAAAAAAACCCCCGAACTTTAGAAATCACTTTTAGACTTAGTTTTAGAGAGAGGAAGAGGAGAAGAACGAGCAAGCTTTACTTACGTTTTGTTGAGGTTTTTCGTACGAATTCTTAGTTTCTTTTCGTTTCTTAGTTTCTTTTCATTAGTTTGGTTACTTTAAACGCTTTGATACTTCGTTTTAGTTAATTAAATTTCAGTTCTTAGTATTTATTTCTTTAAAACCCTAGTTCATGTTTCTTATTTTCTTCGTTAAATTCATTATGTTTATGTTCGTTGTTTCTTCTATTGCTTTTATGTTTGTTAAAGCCATGTCCGGCTAAAACCCTTGTATGCTTGGGGTAGGATGAACTCGTAGAAGTAGGATGTGGGTATGTAATTAGGGTAATTCGTGACGTTAGTTTTAATTCTCTTAATTAATGAATTCTTATAATTAATCTTAACTTTACCTTTGAATTTCGTATGAAAGTGTTAGAGAGAGGACGACCGCATCACTCAATAACAATTAGTAGTCTTAACGAGAAGGTTTAGAAAGGGTTAATTCATTTACCGGTTTAGCGAAGGAGGACGACCACATCACCTTAGTTAAATTAGGGTCTCATTAATTAAGCACAATCTATTAACTTGTTAGTAGATTAGTGAAGTCGAGTGTTAGGGTAAAGTATTAGGGTTTAGAATCTTGAGCTTTCACCTTGCATTCTTAGACTTAGGTTATTTCTTGTGTGTCACAGTTATTCTGATTATGTACCTGCTCCGTTAGTATACGTAGGGATTCATATCCTGAGCATCACCATCTCTCATTAGAACACAACCCTTAGTTAATTTGATTTCTTCAGTATTTAAGTTTAGTTAGTTTATTTTAGTTTTAATTAATCTTTCCAAAAAACCCAAAAAAAAACATTTCACTCATATTAACTACGACACGTAGATCTTCAGGGATCTATTCGTATACACTCCATCCCTTGGGTTCGATAATACTTGGCCCTTATACTTGCTCATACTACAGTGAACCCGTCCGCTTGAGGGTGAGCGATTAGTAGAAGCTAGTGTAATTCGCTTCAAGTCAGGCGGCGGCGCTACTACGAGCGATGGACGAGTAGATCGACGAGGTTGCATAGATCCAGACGCGATCTTCCTCCAGGTGGCTCGATCTAGGCAAATCTGAACCAGAACGGCGGAGGCACACGGACGACGATCGAGCGGCTCACGGCGGCGCACGGACAAGCTCACAGCGGCAGCGGTACACACCCACAGACCACGAATAGAGTCGACGGAGGTACCCGTGGCTCTGATACCACTGTTGGGCCTCCAACCTCCTCGCTTAACTCAAAGTTCGTATATAGGGACGAGGGTTCAGGCCGCCTGTTGACGGACTCTAAACCAGTGTTAAACGAGAGGGAACAAAACGAGTATAGGGTTGTACTCCTCGCCAACACACTCTCCTCATTATTCTCTCTTCAGCCGTTCGAGTCGCTGAGAAGAGGAGGGATGTCGTTTTTTATACGGAGGCTCACATCTATACCCTAAGATAGAAAATATGGGCCTCAGGCTTTAAGCTACCATTGAGCCAAAACTCATTGGACTACTAAGCTAAGCCCAACACTGAGCCTACACGGTTTTAATTTTGGGCTTCCACCCAAAAAATCTCATACAAATAAAGATACTTATTCATCTTTAGACCGTATAATTATCAATCCTATTGTTTGAACCCCAACATAAAATTTAGCAGGTATATATTTTGATGCAGACATTTCTCATTTCAATATTTTGTTGTTGAAAAGAGGTTTTGACTGCGGAAATAATAATTCAAAAAAGAAAATTACAACTCGAATAACTTGTTACAAAGAGAGAATAAAGAAAAAACTGCAACAGTGACGAGTCGAGGAAGCCCTCTTCCCGCAAGACAATATTTCCCCGGAAGTGCTCTTCGGTCTTGGAAATTTGCCCCCAAAGGTAAAACGTCAATAACGTCTCCAAGAGTGTAGCACCACAGGTCTTGGAGCTCCAGCGAACAGGATGGGCGCTTCGAACTGGACTGACCTTAAGACTCTATATGCAGAGACAGGAGGTAGGAGAGAAATTTCTGAATGCGTGGTCAGGCAAATGCATGAGGACGCTATTTATAGGCAAACCTCCACTCAATGCAGAAGGAAAAACCGCGTGGGCATTAAATGTGGAGGCGTTTTTGTTGGTGGCAAGTTGACCCAGAACGCATTTCCTGAAATCACGCTGGTAACGTCCCACGAATTTAGCACATGTGATTTATGTGCTCTTATGAAGTATCTGACGATCCGGTTGACCTCTCTAACCGGGTGGGTCAAAGTCCACCCAATGTCCAATTGCCAAGAACCAAGACCAAGACCAAGTCCAAGTCCAAGGCCGCGGGCGCGGGCGCGGGCGCGGCGCGGCGCGGCTCGGCGCGCGCGTGGCAACTTTGATTGACTAGCAATCAACTATAATTTATTATACTTCATTATTCTCATACTAATATCATGTATATTAGTATTCTAAAATTTCAATGTGGGATAAATTAAATGACTCATTTAATTCCCAAAATTAGGTGTTATACCTTTCGACTTCAGATTCAATTTCTCACTCACCGAAGTTCGGTTTTGCGAGTATGAATACACCATTCTCATCTACTCCGAGAGTAGAACGCTCATGTAACAATTAATTTATGAGAAATTAATTTCAACACCCAAAATTAATTGGTCAACTATTAAAGTCTCAAATAAACTTTAATACCAATTACTCCCTCCGTCCCATCATTATTTGCACACTAACTTTATTTTCGTGTTTTAGCGAGCGAATTGTTTATTAGTATTTGAAATGATAAAATAACTTTTAAAGTAGGGTTTGATAGATTTATCTCTCCCCTATTATAAAATGACTTAAAAATTACTTTATCATTTTAAATACTAATAAAAATCTCGCTCGCTAAAACACGATAAAACAGTAAAAGTGCGAATAATGATGAGACGGAGGGAGTAATTATAAAATAATACCACCAACCAATTTTCTCTAACATATTTTAACTAAAATAATATATTAAATCAAAAAATTAAAAGCAAAATTTTAAAAAATTAATTAAATATAATAAAATCTGATTTTTTTTTAATGGACATGCATGGCTGCCTATCCGTCCAGCTTTCTAATTCTGTTTTTCTTTTGTCCAAACTACCTCAGCGAATTTCCATGCTCATGTCCACCCTATGAATAATAACTTTTATACTTCTTTTATTTTGACTTTTCACAATTATTTTTACACTCTTAATAAGGAAATAATTCTCTCTCTCAAAATTAAAAAATAAATAGTACTATTGTTTTATTTAACCTCACACTCACATACTCTATTTTTTCTTAAAAAATTTGTTATCCCCAACTACAAAAATAGTCCAAGAAAAAAATGAGTAACACCCGAAATATAAAAGTAAAGAGTAGATTTTGTATGATATCGTTTCACAGTAAAATAAAATATAAGTTGGACATGTTGTATTAATACTTTTAAAAAAATGATTAATAATTTGTGTTAGTTTATGAATCATTTTATTTACCGTGGAAAATATTAAACCCAAGCTAACCCCAAACTCCAAATCCCATGCATTTTTTTTTTTGTTCTGCCACAATCTGAAAACCCTGAGTCCTTGCTCGCTAGCAGGTACTCCCTCCGTCCACCAAATTTTTACCCGCTTTTTTTTTTGTCCGTCCACCAAATTTTTACCTATTCCTCTTTTGGAATAAACTACACTCACAAACCAATAAATGGGTCCCACAATACCCACCACAATACTCTTACTTTATCCACTTTTTCAATAAAATATCAATTTTTATTAAAAATTATGTCCAACAGTAAACGGGTAAAATTTTCGTGAACGGAGGGAGTAGTATTTAGGTTTGGTCCCATCGCATGCCAACTTGGTCCTTGTACCGCGTTTGCAAATTTAAATTTATAATTGGTATAATATCAATTTATTTCCCAATTTTTTTCTCTTATTTTACTCATTATCAAATTTAATCATGGATGTATATATTTTTTAAAAAGTATAAAGTGAAAATGGTTCATATAATGAATAGAGTATTAGACTATATTAACCAGGTGATTTAGCCCACTTGGCCACCGGGTTCCTCACTCTAGTGAGTGATCCGAGTTCGATTCCCTTTGGAAACAAATTATGGGAGTTATATCTGTATTCTTGGCAATCAATCATCCGGGTAAGACAAAAGAAAAGGTGTAGAAAAAAATGAATTAAATCCCACAATCCAGTCGGTGCACCAATCTGGATCGAAGAACTCTCTCTTTCTTTTTAGCATGCCACGTGTCGAAATTTTATTAGGGTAAATTGCAGAAATGGTCCCATAAGAATTGGTCCACATGAATTTGGTCCTTTTTTTAGCGCAAATAGTCTCATACGATTTTTTCGTCAAAAAGTAACGGATTAACGAGCATGAGGCTCACACGCACGTTAGTTTTCTGCCAAAAACTCGTCCGCATAATTCCCAACTTAAAAATAATTAATTCTCAACTTCTTAAAACTCTACGAATTAAGTTGCAGAATCGCCTCCATACTTGCATTTTACATTGAAATGATTGTTAATAGCAAAAGTTGACCCATTTCCCTCAAAAAATCAAGTTGAAAAGGTTTTTCAATCCAGTTTTCCATAGGAAACTGTAAAATATTTAACGGATGGGACCTTTTCTGCTAAAAATGGGACCAAAAAAGAACATGGGACCAAATCTGTCAAGTACGAATTCTCATGGGACCATCCTTGCAATTTACCCAATTTTATTAGTTAGCATTAATTTTATTAAATAAAATTTTAATATAAAAACTTGTCAATAAAAAAATATTATATCAATATCTTTAAATTTTTATTATCTATAAATAGAGACCAATATTCATATATTTTGAATTACAATCTCTTACTCTATCTTTTTTCTCCCACTACAAGAGAACATAAAATTGTCTAAAGAAAATAAAATTGCCTATAAAATTTCTAGTAATTTTATTTTGTAGATAAATTATTTGTAGGTTGAGGACAGAAAGTGCCTACATGATTCGAAGATTTTGCATGCTGACAATTCCACTATATACTTTATTTGTAGGTAATTTTAATTTCGTAGCTAATTTTTTATTTACAGATTTACAATCTAATTCTTGTAATTTAAATTTTGTTATTAAGATTGTAACTTATTTTGAATATATAGTAATTTTTTATAGTTACAAATTTTAAATATCAAATAATTTAATATATCACTATATAAATATGATTAAAATTAATTATAAACAAATATAATTATTAAATAATAAAAAGAAAATTATTTTAGGTTGTGTTGGATTGTTGATAAAGTAAGAAAAAAGATGAAATTAGATTAGACAGTAAATTATATATTTGGAAGAGAGAGAAATGAATTATTTATTGAGAGATTGAGTTATAATGGATTGTTAATAAAGATAGTCTTAGTTGTTTTCAGGGTATTAATTGTTTTCACTGAAAAATATAAGTTGTTTACTAAAAACAAACTAAGATTCTTTAGTGAAGACAACTAATATTCTTCAATAGAAACAACTAATACACTTCAATGATTCATGTATAAACCAATTTCATTATATATATATATACACATATTTTTTTCATATTTAGTACCTCATTTAAGTTAACATCCAAAGACAAACGGAAAAAAAATGTATGAAGTGTTAAATGTAATAAATTGAAACAAACTATATTATTTAAGGGATAAGGTACAAATTAACTCTATTCATGCTTTTTTTTTATTTATATTTAGTACAACCGTTTAAGTTTTTTTAATCAATAAAATAATATTCCCTCTGTCCCAAACTCGTTTGCTACATTGCCAAAAAGGTTCGTCTCATACACATTTGCTACATTTACTTTTGGAAAAAAAAAGTAACAATACTTTTTAATATTATATTCTCTATACACTAATAACCAAAAGCATCTACTTTATCACTTTAAATATTATAAACAACTATTTTCTTAAAACCCGTGCAAACCCGTGCAAACAGTAAATGGGAAAATGAATTTAGGACGGAGGGAGTATAACCTTAGAATTGGTAAGTAATATATTTTACAATTTTTAATATTATTATTAATTAATTAAATATATATATATATATTGTGATTATTATATGCGGGCCGGGTTCGGGGGATCCGCCTAATACTAGGACCTGCCCCGGGACCGGTTTGATTGGGTTTTTACCCGTCCCGTATGGGCGGGTTTGTGGCCAGTCCGGATTTAGACCCGACCCAATGCCATCTTTAATATTAAAATATAAGAAATACCTCTAAACAACTTACAAAATGAGTTAGACATAAACTTACAGCAGAAACCTTTATCTCCTATGTTCTAAAAGAGAGAATCAAACTCCTATCAAATTTTTTTTGGATCTTCTAGCCATTATTGATAGTTTATATTTAGTACCCGAAATTTGTTGATTGCTATCCCGCTCCAGAGTCTATTCTTCACTTTTTCAACGATCTTATTTGTAGAAGTTTCCTCATTTTTGAATATTCTTACATTTCTCCATTTCCAAATTAAATTACTAATCTAATACATATCCACATACTAACCATTAATATCCTACCTCTCTTCCCCTTGATAAAACTACTAAAATATAGCAGATTTATCAAGGGAATCGAGGCTAGCACCAAGTCCATCTGCAACCATTTTGTGCATTCCATCCAAACTCTATGCGATATATCACATTCGAAAATGATATGTCTCACTGTTTCAGTGTGTTCACCACAAAAGATACATGAGAGATCATCATTCGGTAGTAGAATACCACGTCTCAACAACTTCATCTTTGTTGGTATGTTTTCTCTTAAAATTCGCTAGGCATGTACTCATCTTTCAGCCCTTCGACTTGGACTTATTCCGCTAGTCTTTCGTACACTTCCTTCACTTTGTATTTTCCACTTGCATTTCTTTTCCATCTCCACATGTCACAATCATTTTTCTTCACCTAATACATGTTCATCATAGATTTTAGATCATCAAGCAACTCCTTTTCACGATCAAAGAGATTTACACCTCCAATTCCAATTCCACTGCCATTCACCCTTTACCCACTCACCAATATCCCTCACCAAAACCTACTTATTAGAACAAAGGAAATAAAGCCTCGCGAACCTATTTTTGAGATTGAGCTCCCCGCCTACTTTTCTTCCCAGAATAGTATACCATCTCCATCTCCTATCGACTTATCAAGCCCCTCAAACAGCCACCCCTCTTGTCCTCTACTTGTTGCTTTAACTACATCACTTCATCACCCACTAAGAGCCTTTCCCTCACAAAACTCAATCCCAACAGCTCACCCCCTACTCTACTCCACTCCAAACTTTGACTCTACTACCCTTGCCCATAGACTTCCTCTCTCGTTGAACAAATGCCACACCCATTTGCCAAATAAAGCTCTATTGAACAACTCTAAATCCCTCACTCCAAGACCATCTTCCCTTTTTCATTTACACATCTTACCCCACTTAACAAAAGCTATCTTTTTACGACTCACACCCCTTCCCATAAAAAATTTCTTTGTAACTGAACAATATCATACAAGGTTTGTTAGGGTAAAGGATAGGTGGACAAGTAGTAAATTGGGATAGAAGATAGCACCGCATTGAGTAAAGTAAGCCTCCCTCCAATTGAAAGTTTCAAAGTTTCCCACTTTTTCAACCAATGTTGGTCCCAGTACAAGAATGAGTGATACGTGTATGTGGGGGGGGGGGGGAATACACGTATACAAATTTTCTTACTTTCAAACTGACTGAGTCCCCTTTACTCAGAGTGGTGTATGAACACTGAGTAGTTAATCCACCTACTAACAGCACTGAGTGCAAGTCAGTTGGATAACTATCTACTTATGTTCAGTGCGAAATGTGTGAGCCCTGAAAGTTTATAGTCTTGTTTAGTTTGCTTTTTGAAAACTTATTTTCCTTTTTATGAAGCCGTGGTTAGAAGGGCGGTGCTCAAATTAATGATCAGGCTGATTGATTCAGGCCTGATAAACAATGCAATGAATGACTTAATCAAATAACCAATTAAGAACAATAATCAAAGAAATAAGAACACAGGGAGTTTAACGTGGTTCAGAGACTCAAGCTCCTACGTCCACAATCCTAATTTAACAGGAGAATCCACTAAGGATTGTCTTGTTTTTAACGTGCCAAGGTGCACCAAGATCAGTTTCACTTACTGACCCTTACTTCCTTCTTCTAACACACTAACTAACTTCCACCAACAAACCTGACTAGAGGGTTTTGGTTTCAGTTTGGATTCCAACTAGGTTGTGATTATTCTTACAAGGCAAACCTATGCTAAGGATTGGATAATCACTTCTAAGCTTAAGATAATTCCAATACGCTCAGTGGAATACAAAATAACTCTCTAACTAAGAAACACTTGGGAAATTTAAGAGGTTTCGAGTGCTTCTTTGAATGTTGAATGCTTTGTGCGCTGAGAGTTTGAGTAATTTCTTGGCTTCAAAATTTCCCGTAACCTTGCTTGGGTCCAAGGTCTTCTGTATTTATAGGCAACTTTGAAAACTATCCGTTGGAAGAGATAACCTTCTAGGTTGTCTTCTCGTAGTATTTGTTCAACGGATATATCTCTCATGCAGCAGCCGTCCTTGCATGTAATTGGTAATTGCATTTAATGCTTGTCCGTTGAATTGTGCAGGGATGTCAGGTTCAAGTCAGTGCCCGTACATGACTTGGCTCTCTCTGATTGGTCCACGTCATCAAGTAGGTGAGAATGTCAAAACTCATTCTTCAGTTTAGTCTTGTCTTTACTGAGTTTAGGTTTGTCCTCATCTACGTACGTTTTCTAGCACTGACATTCCTTTTGACTTGCTTGGATCCTACTCCAAGTCTTTTCCCAATACTCATTGTGATCCTGTTCCCTACAGGACTGAGTTTAGCGAAGATCTCAAGATCTTGCTCTTCATCCTGACACTTACTCAACCAGCTTAGAAGGACTGCCTTAAGCTCAAGATGGTGCTCTTGTGTCAGGCTTCAGTATTGATTATTATCAATGAGTACTCCTCTCATTGAGTACCTGTAAATTATAAAATAAACTAACTTACAAACCTAACCAAGACTAGCCTAACTATTACAAACACTTAGGGAAACTATCTTTTCAGGGGTTTTGGGATCTAATCAAAACTGACACTGTCCCAAAAATTTCCCCCTTTTTGATGATGTTAAAACACTGAAAAGATCCTCAAAACACTTAGAGAAAACAAGGTCCTATTCTATAAGACAAAATCAGTGTTAAAGCAATTCTTGATAAATACAGAAAATAAATAACAGTAAAAAAGACAATGAGTTTTTGTCTGTGGGCCAAGTAATAGATTTCATTGATAATATGTTTTAGTGAGTAAAATAATCTAATCTATTACATATTTCAGGGGACAACTAGATCTTTCTCATCTCAGGTCGAAGACCATAGCCATTGTAGACTCTGTCCTTCAACTCATCTAATCTATCTAGCTGATTCAGATACCCCTCAGCCTTGGCAATATTGAAGACTTCAGCCATGATAGCCTTGGAATCATAGCTCTTCCCATTTGCCTGGAGTGGTGGTGGACGAGTAAGGAACTCAGGGGCCTTGATTTGAACTTTAGCAGTGTCAGCCTCCTCCAAGATTCCTTTCAAAAGTTCAGGGTGGTTGTCATACATGAAGTCGGTGAAGTGAGCATCAATGTCATCAGAGTGACCCCACTTCTTCACAATATACCACAGCCTGATAAACTCATCTCGCGCATCCAGCCAAAACTCCTTCAGCTTCTCAGAGATGAAATCATCAATGAACACACTCTTCTCAGCTGGCTCCCCAGGCTTCTGGACTTGAAAAAGATTTATCTTTCTTGCCGTAGGCTTCTTCCTGTACTTCCTCGGTTCAGGCTTCGCCTTCTTCCTCCTCAGTAGTCTGATCATCGCATCATCAAGTTCTCTTTGCTGCGGATCAGTGATGTCAGTCAGCTTTTCAACCTTCTTCTCCAGAATTCGCATCTTCTCCTTCTGAGCAATTTCAGCCATGTGCTCAGCCTCAGTCTTCTCAGGGGCAGCTCCCCACGCCTCTGCACATAACTCAGCCACCGTTTCTGCAGAATAGGTGATTGGGTTCTTCCTTGTATTCACTGGCGGCGATTTCTGACTGACTGAAGATTCTAGAATTGAAGAGAGTTGAGGAATTTGCTTCTCTGAAGGTTCATTAGCCTGAGCCACTGCAGCCAATCTAGCTGACTTCCTTGGCGTCCTCAATGCTTCACTCTTCTCAGCCTCTGATGCCTCAGGAAGAGATCTTTTCTTCCCTCTTTCCCCCTTTTTGGTATCATCCTTGGCCAGCGGAGATGTGAGTGCTTCTCTTATAGCTTCTGCACCAGAGTTGATAGCAAAGGCAGTTAAGGACTGGACTTCCTTAACTCTTTCCTTCAGCATCTCCACTCTAGTGGCAATCCCCGTCCCTGCGAAAGACACACTGGCAATGCTTGCCTTGAGCTTTTTCTCGAATATCTCCATGTTTGTATGAAGGCTCTGCTCAGTGCGCGTCAGCCTGGCTTCCATCTTCCCTGACTCTTCGATGAGCTGAGCAGTCTTAGTCATAATCTTCTCTGACTCCTGAGCAATCTTTGCAGATTCCTGAGTGACCTTGGCTGACTCCAGAGCCATCTTAGACGTTGAGGTATTGTGTGCCTCAGTGAGGAGTGTAGCAGCCTGACTTGCCAAGTGCTCTACAGTCTTCTCCATTCTTGCATCATGATCATTTCGAAGTTGAGTCAATGAATTAGCCATCAACTTCTTCATCGTCTTCCTCTCAGACTTGACGGACTTGATGGTTGACAACATCAGCTTCTTCAGACTTTTCACTTCAGAGTTGGCAACCGTCTTGAGAGCAGACTTCACCCATTTCAGCTGCTTCTGAATCCCCTTATCCTTAGCGTCGGCCTGAGCCTTAAGAATTTCAACTTGTTGCTGAAGCTCAACCAGGTTTTCAGTAGTCTTTTATTGCTTTACTTGCACTATGCTGGTGAAGTTGCCTCACCCAGATCCAGTAATGATCACATCCTCATCATCCTTGGCTCCATCAGTTTGTGGCTATTCTCCCTGGTCAGCCCCTGCGTCTTCGGTCCCCTCTTCAGGGTGCACTGAAGGTAGTTTTGGAGAAGTCATAGCCGCCTGCTCAGGCTCAGCTACATTGTCTCGAACTTTGGGAACAAGTCCCTCAGAACTAGGAGTCACCTTGGACGCCTCTATAACATCCGCCTTTGTCTCAGGGCAGGGAGTCTCGTCATTGACTATTGTATCATTGACGGCTGAGATGTTCTCAACAACCTCAATAGTTGGTCCACCATTGGCACCAACTTCCTTCACACCTTCCCCCTGAGCCTCAGGCCCAGTTCTCATCTCATCCACTTCTTTGGCAGTCTCCTCTACCAAATCTCCAATAGCTCCTCCACCCTGACCATCTTCAGGGTCGTCATCGCCATCATCATCAGATCCCTTCTTATCATTTTCAGAAGTATCTAGGAATTTAGACTTCTCAGCACGTCTGGCAATCATCCTGGCCACCAGTTCCCTAACTGCCTCCATCTTCAGCAGATCCATGTAACTAGTAATTTCGAAGTAACTGGTCATGCGAGCCTCCTCTGAGCACCAGAAATCCCATCCCTTCAGCTCAACTAACATCCGCTGCTCCACCCATATTCGCCTGCTTGTACTCCAGCCAGACTTTGAGATCTACCATCATCTCTCGCAGCTCAGGGTAGTTGTTTAGTGAAGGGAAACTTCTTACTACCCAGTTCTCACCCTTTCCTTTGATAGAATCAAAGAGGAGAAGAGTTGTGATATCCTCAGATTCCTCATCTTCTCCAGCTTCTTCGATGATGAGTTCGAGCTCAGGGTCTAAGTCCTTCGGATCCTTTGATGTGACTGGAAAATCCTCAGGATTGGGTAGGTTGGATTCAGGTTGGGAGTCAGGCTCAGTGGTGTTTAGATTATTTGGCTCTGACTGGGGTGGGGGTTGGTCAGTGTTTGGGTTGGAGGGTTCAGTGGGGTTGGGTTGGTCAGGTTGCAGCAGTTCTGCAGATTTGATCGTGTCCCTGACCTGCACCAAGTCAGAGGCTCTTGGAAAGCTTGACTCTTCCCTGACCGGGCTCACCTCCAACAGCGCCTTTGCAGGGGATTTCTTCGGACCCTTCCTCAGCCTCTTCAACAGCCTCTCCTCCTTCTCACTTCCCTCCGTCCTGACGTCATCATCACTCTCCTCAGCCTCTGAAGCGGCACTCTTGGAGACTTTCTCAGTCCCTTTCTTCAGTCCCTTAGTCGTGGCCTTGGACTTAAGAATCACTTTCAGTTTAGCCACCTTCTCCTCCTTGGCCTTTTCCTCAGCGTGAGCCTTCTCCGCCCGCTCAGCTGCCACCTCAGACTCAGCCTCCTTGCTCCTCTCCAGGAACTCCTCCACTTTCTCCAGCAGGTTGGCCACCACCTTCTTCCCCTTGGCGGCCTTCTTCTTCTGACCCTTTAGAGGAGTTCTGGGGTCAGCTAAACCAAGAATGGCATAGGTATCGCCTTCTGATGTGAATGTTAGGAAAAATGTTGTTAGTTTTGATGAAGTTGGAAAACAAACCAGAAGATGTAATAGGACCATCTGGACCTATTAGCCAGATGAGGAAATAGATTAGGACTTAGTCTAGGGGGAACTGCCAGACCAGAAGACCTCGCCAGAAGAGTCTCCAGAAGACTTCACCAGAGGACTCCACCAGAAGACTTCACCAGAGGAAGAAGACCTTTTCCCAGACCAGACGAGTCTGGTGAAACAAAAGTTGCTTAGAATCATCTCCAGATTCTAAGGGAAAAACTGTTTCTTAACCGACTCTGGACCAGAGGACCTCTGGGTCATCTGGTGTTTGATTCAGCCTACGCTGGAAGAATCAGAGTTGTGCAAAGGAAGCATTTGACCGTTGGTATTTTGAATAAAGTCAACATGATCGGATTGGAAAGTCATTGAAGAAATCAATTCAAGGATCTCACCAACCCAATCAATCAATTAGGGAATTGATTGATTGAAGCTTCCTTAAATAGAGATCTGATTAAATTAGCTCTCCAATGGCTAAATCCTAAATCACCTCTATAAATACAAGAGTGCCAGTATGAAGAAAAACTCTAGTCACGCGCACGAAGAATGTTCTCAAGCTTTTACTATACTCAAGCACTTTAGCACTCTTAAGATCATTATTGCTCATCTACTCATTAAGGAGTTGATAGTTGGAATCGATACTCAACCTGTTCATCTTGATAGATAAGGTTGGAGTGGTTTGTACTTTAGATCGAAGTTAGATCTAAAGTGTGTAACAAGGTGCTGGCACTTGTCAATTCCAGTGGTTGTGAGTAAGTTGGTTGGTTAGTAAGGCCCCTTGCAAAAGGGAGAGTGGACGTAAGATTTTAACATCCGAACCACTATAGATCTCGTCTTATTTACTATTTTCCTTATTATCTATTATCTTATTTGTGTTCTTGATCAAAAGATTTTACAAAAGGTTATTTATTTAGCTTCCGCATAATTTCAAATACTGACTAGTGGGACCAACAAGTGGTATCATAGCAGTGTGTCCTAGACCACTGCTTTGAAGAGCTTTTGGTGGTCACCGGGCAGATCCATTGCTTTGAAAATCTTTTGCATAAAATCTTTTATCTCTTCTAAAAATGTCTTCAAAATCTGCTTACAAGAGCCATAAATTGCCTGAATTTTCTTTCGATGATTATAGGCACTGGAGCTTCATGATGAGCAATCATCTTGGAGCTATTCATCACCGGATGCTTGATGTGGTTGAGAGTGGCCCCATTCAATTTTACTGGACTCCTATTGATGATGGCAAATTAGAGTCCAGAGAAGAGACTAGTATTACTGGAGAGGAAAGAACTGAGGGTAGAGTACCCAGGCAGAGGATCCTCAAGAAGAGAGATGAGTTGAATAATGATGAGAGAAAGTTGAATAACCTGGACCAGGTGGCCAGTACTGAGATTATCAACACTCTTACAAAAGAAGTGATCGAGAAGTTAAGAACATGTGGTACGGCCAAGGAGATGCGGGACAAATTGGCACTGCTCTGCGAGGGAACAGAGAAGATCAAAGATAACAAGCTTCAGGTTGTTCAACACTCATTTGACACGTTCAAGATGAAGCCAGATTAGACCATTGACCAGTTGGACATGCGTCTCACAAATCTCCTCAACAAGGCTAGTGCCTTAGGTAAAAGACATTAGTTTCCTGCAGCCTGGAGAAATCAACCATCAATTGATCTAAGCAGATCTGAAGGTTCATTTCTCTAGCTGACACTGAGCTCGGCTTAGGATTTTGACCACTATGTGAACCACACACAGGATTAGAAGTTACCTCAGGCTCCTCCCTAGCCATAAGGCACAAATCATCGTACTCATCATCGGAAAAGAGTTCAGGCGACCTCTCCTCAGGACCATCCGAGTCTGTAGCATCCTCATAGGTTGCTTGCTCATCTCCTCGATCTCTTCTCTGGTCAGGGTTCCTTCTTGAGTTAGGTTCCCTGGTTCTTGATGAGTCATTCTTGGCTGGGTGCTTTTCATCATGAGTACATCTCTATTCATCTCTTCGATCGGGCTTAGGGTCTGACTGTCTCCTTTCATCGCTACGATCGTGTCTTGGTTCAGTGTTCCTTCTTTCCTCATATCTCCGGGAACTTTGGTGGCTTCCTTCAGGTTTCCTGTCACGAGTATCCTGATAATATTTTTTATAACGACCAAACCTGAAATTGAGCTTTTCAAAGCGTCTGTCCATCATGCTATACTCCTCAGCGAGCTCTTCTTTGCTCATCTCCATCAGTGACTTTGATGAAGGCTCGACAGGTTCTGACTTGGCTTTAAACGCCACACTTTTCTGAGGTGTTTTCTCTTTCTCTTCAGGTTGTACTTTCTTCTTTCTCTTGTTTAGATCATATTCCAAAGCTTTGAGCTCTGAAAAAAGTAAAGTTGAAGTTATATTACTCATATCCGGAGTATTTTTCAACATAATGACACTATTATCCCATCTCTCAGGAAGAGCATTTAGGATTTTAGAAGAAACTTCTCTCTTGGGAACCTCTTTTCCCAACATCACCAACTTATTCACCATCTTGATGAATCTTGACTCCAAATGATCAATAGTTTCGTCAGGCAGCATCTCGAACGCTTCAAACTTCTGAATGACAATATTTCTCTTGTTCTCCTTTATCTTTTCTGAGCCCTCGCACATGCTGGTCAGCTTATCCCAAACCTCATTCGCCGTCTTTAAGTTCATCAGCCTTGCTGACTCCTCGAACGGCACCGTATAAAGAATAATGTTCCTAGCCACGTTGTCCAGTCCCACCATCTGGATCTCATCATTGGTCATATCCTTCCTCTCCTTAGGAACATGTATGCCAATGTCGAGATGATCATATACCAGTCCTCTGACATTTGGGATGGTGATCTTGATCGATCCGTCTCTGATAACTTGCAGCAGTGATGGAGCCAGAACTTACGATTAGGGGGGCCCAATTATCAATAGGAGTATGTATTGTTTTCACAGAATAGTATTAATTTTTTCTTGTTTTTACTAAAGTGTATTAGTTGTTTACTAAAAAATAAACTTTTACTTTTCAGTGAAAATAACTAATATCTTTTTAGTGAAAACAATTAATACCATTCAATGATTCATGTATGAATATTTTCACTCTACACTTTGCCTATCAATAATATAAGCCAATATTATATACACGTTGTGTACTGTATATTATGTGCACGTTGTGTGTTGTATACATTAATACTATTATTTCTGTGTTCTCATAATATAATTTCTTTTACAGCCATATAGCAACTGGTGCAATTGATGTATTTAGAAGGCAAAATTTTATTACGGTGAGATGGTTCACAAATTAACACATATATCTTTTAAAATGTTAATGCGTTATGTTCAATTTATGTTCCGTATATAATTTTTTTTAATAGAAGAGTTTAGAAAATAATAATAATGATATAACAAAATTAGAATAATAAAAAGGAAGAAAAAGAAATCTAACCGTTAATAATAAGAAATATATTTTCAAAGAAACTACCCACTACTAACACATTACCTTGTCATTCTACGTAGCAATTAACACATACATAGTGAAGTTTTTGAAAATTCCAGGGGGGCCCAGTGCCCCCCCTAACACAAGTGTGGCTCCATCGTTGACTCGTGGCATCTTGTCATGGATGACATCTAGATGTGCCTCAAGTCTGAACTTCCAATAGATAAAGTTAGACACAGAGAATTCAGGCAATGAAGCTTCAAGTCTCTTCAAAGTCATGATGATGCAAGTTTTCTTAAAAGCAAACTCAGATCTGTTCAATGACCACCAACTATTTCTCCTCTGAAACTATTAATATTCAAAGTAAGTGGTCTTTTGAACCACTGCTCTAATACCACTTGTTGGTCCCGGTACAAGACTGAGTGAAACGTGTATGGGGGGGAATACAAGTATACAAATTTTCTTACTTTCAAACTGACTGAGCCCCTTTTACTCAGAGTGGTGTATGAACACTGAGTAGATAATCCACCTACTAACAACACTGAGTGCAAGTCAGTTGGATAACTATCTACTTATGTTCAGTGCGGAATGTGTGAGCCCTGAAAGTTTATAGTCTTGTTTAGTTTGCTTTTTGAAAACTTTTATTCCTTTTTATGAAGCTGTGGTTAGAAGGGCGGTGCTCAGATTAAAGATTAGGCTGATTGATTCAGGCCTGATAAATAATGCAATGAATGACTTAATCAAATAACCAATTAAGAACAATAATCAAAGCAATAAGAACACAGGGAGTTTAACGTGGTTCAGAGACTCAAGCTCCTACGTTCACGGTCCTGATTTAACAGGAGAATCCACTAAGGGTTGTCTTGTTTTTAACGTGCCAAGGTGCACCAAGATCAGTTTCACTTACTGACACTTACTTCCTTCTTCTAACACACTAACTAACTTCCACCAACAAACCTGACTAGAGGATTTTGGTTTCAGTTTAGATTCCAACTAGGTTGTGATTATCCTTACAAGGCAAACTTATGCTAAGGATTGGATAATCACTTCTAAGCTTAAGATAATTCTAATACGCTCAGTGGAATACAGAATAACTCTCTAACTAAGAAACACTTGAGAAATTTAAGAGGTTTCTAGTGCTTCTTTGAATGTTGAATGCTTTGTGCACTGAGAGTTTAAGTAATTTCTTGGCTTCGAAATTTCCCGTAACCTTGCTTGGGTCCAAGGTCATCTGTATTTATAGGCAACTTTGAAAACTATCCGTTGGAAGAGATAGCCTTCTAGGTTGTCTTCTCGTAGGATTTGTTCAACGGATATATCTCCCATGCAGTAGCCGTCCTTGCATGTAATTGGTAAGTTTCATTTAATGCTTGCCCGTTGAATTGTGCGGGGATGTCAGGTTCAAGTCAGTGTCCGTACATGACTTGGGGCTCTCTGATTGGTCCACGTCATTAGGTAAGTGAGAATGTCAGAACTCATTCTTCAGTTTAGTTTTATCTTTACAGAGTTCAGGTTTGTCCTCATCTACGTACGCTTTCCAGCGCTGACATTCCTTTTGACTTGCTTGGATCCTACTCCAAGTCTTTTCCCAATACTCAGTGCAATCCTGTTCTCTACAGGACTGAGTTTAGCGAAGATCTCAGGATCTTGCTCTTCATCCTGACACTTACTCAGCCAGCTTACAATGACTGCCATAAGCTCGGGATGGTGCTCTTGTGTCTTCAGGCTTCAGTCTTGATTATTATCAATGAGTACTTCTCTCATTGAGTACCTGTAAATTGTAAAATAAACTAACTTATAAATCTCATCAAGACTAGCCTGATTATTACAAACACTTAGGCAAACCATCTTTTCAGGGGCTTTAGGATCTAATCAAAATTGACATTTTCCCAACAACCTATCTCGAATCTTTTTCACCAGCATCGCCATTCGGAAACACTTCTGCTTGCTGCCCCTACCTTGCTGCCAAGATAAACGAATGATATTCATCCTATACTTACCCCTAGTGAAGTCGCTAGTTCGCTCATTTTCAATTCAGCCACATTCACTCCATAAAGAAAGCATTTGTTGCAGTTCACTTTGTGATACGGTATGAGTTCCCATAACTTTAGAAACCTTATCAAGAAACTTGCATTTTCTATCACCGCTTTGTTCATATAGATTGTGTCATCTGCAAAATGAAAGTGTGATATTTTCACTTTCTTTTTTCCTATTTCCAATGGCTCAAAGTTTCTTGATTCAATGACTTTTTTCATTAGAAGACTTAACCCCCCTGCTGCAATTAGGAAGAGAAAGGGGACAACGGGTCCCCCTGCCTTAATTCCCTTTTCCAGTTTGAATTCTACTATTGGACTTCCATTAACCAAGATCGAGGCACAAGTTGTTGATAAACATTTCATCACCCAATTGACCCATTTCTGGTCAAAATCAAAGCATAACATCATATTTATAAGATAATTCCAGTCGATAATGTCATATGCCTTTTCAAAATCAATTTTGAAAAAAAAAAGTTCTCCCTTTTTGTTCTTCTTGCATCCTCAATTGCTTCATTGAGTACCACTACACTGCAAAGAATATGTCGTCCTCTAATGAATACACTTTGATGAGATGAAATAATAGAATCTAGCACTCTGCTCAGTCTACCAGTCAGCACCTTTGATATTATTTTAAGATCCGCTAATTAGTGATATCGGTCTGAAATCAGTTATGCTCTCGACTGCCTTTTTTTTTTGGATTAACACTATAAATGAAGGGTTTAGGCCATGAACAATTTTTCCATGCCGATGGAATTTACTCATCATTCTCATGATATCGCTTTTCATTATCTCCCAGAACTCTTTCAGGAATAAAAAATTAAACCAGTCTGGCCCCGGGCTTTTTGATCCCTCACATTCTCAAATTGCTGCCTTCACTTATTCTTCCGAGAATTCAGCTACCAACATTATGTTCTCCTCAGTGGTTACCTTTTTCGAAAAGAGATCCACAATCAGGGAAGGTTTTCTTTGGTTAGCCGCTCTGAAGTGGTATTTGAAGTGCTCAAAGATGCCCGTTTTGACTTCATTTGCATCCTCCGTCCAACGTACATTCACCATAATGCCTTGAGTTTCATTCTTTTTCCTTCTTTTATTAATGCATCCATGAAAAAATATTGAGTTTGTGTCGCCCTCTCTATGCCATCTGCATCTGGAGTGTTGTTGTAATATGATGTCCTTCCGCTTCAATTCCATGAATATAGTTGCCCTTTCTTCATTTCTCTTCCTGATTTCTTGTTCTTCCAGCCCCAATGTATCATCGATAGTGTCTAACTTCAAAATTTCTTGCATTTAAGCTTCAATCTTCCTCTCCATCTGTCCAAATACATCTTTATTCCAGATTTTCAAATCTTCTTTAAGTCTCTTCAATTTATCCTTCATAACAAAACCTCACTACCCCTCAACTGAGTACATATTCCATTTTTCAGTCACAAACTCCTTGAAATCCGGATGGGTAAACCAAGCATTTAAGCAGCGAAAGGGTTTAGATCCCCAATCTTTTCCCTTTTCTTCAAGCAGAAGTGGACAGTAGTTCGAGATGGATCTCCTTAATCCTCTTTAATATGATTCTGGCCACTTCATACTCCATAGGTTATTTATATGAATTCGACATATTCGACTATTACCATAGGTTATTTATATGAGCCACCTGGTCTATACCAGGTGTAAGAACAGCCATGTAGCGAAAGATCTAACATCCCTGTATTTTGAATGAAGTCATCAAACACCTCCAATTCGCTCCAATTTACATCAGCCATTCTCCCATTTCTTTCTGAAGCTACCCGAACTGAGTTAAATCGCCTACTATGCACCCACAGGTGTAAGAACAGCCATGTAGCGAAAGATCTAACATCCCTGTATTTTGAATGAAGTCATCAAACACCTCCAATTCGCTCCTATTTACATCAGCCATTCTCCCATTTCTTTCTGAAGCTACCCGAACTGAGTTAAATCGCCTACTATGCACCCACAGGCTCAGATATTTTGCATTAAATCCGTTTGCACCCTATCCCATAATTCCTTCTGAGCTGCCACATCACATGGTGCATAATTATTAATTATGAAACATTTCTTTCTATCATCACTCCATAACCCATTAACTACTAATGCTCCCTCCATATCCCAAGAACTTGACACCTGAAATTTATCAGAATCCCAGATAGACACAATCCCTGCTGCTCTACCATTTGATTTTTTATACGCCTAAGAAAAATTGCCCAATCCCCAAATATCTCTACAAATAGAATCATAAAAAAAACTTTCAATTTGGACTCATGGATGCAACAAAAATGTACCTTGTGTTCTAGGATGAGATCTTTGATTTCTCTTATTTTTTCTCGACTCCCCAGTCCTCGAATATTATAAGACAACGTCTTCATTAATTCACTGAACCCATCTCCTTGTTGCGCCCACTAAATCCTCCCCCCTCTTATTTCCTTATAAATTCGTTAGAGAACACATCATTTCATCTTCAGCGTTTGATGCGATCAACTCCAAGCTTTTACCCAATTTCCAGGTTTCTGTCGCTTCGCAATTTTCCATCACTCGTCTCTTATTTAATTGTTTATAAACCTTGACATCGTCTGTATTATTCTCTCTTGTTGTTTCCTCTCTTTCCTTCCCCGATCTAATATCACTGACAAATTTCTTCCATCTGACTGCGGCCACTTTCTAATTATCTTTTTTCGAAATCCCCTTAAAAAAATTCCGCTGGACTCCGTTTGAATTACCTCCAGTTAGCTCATTTTGTGTTTCCTCTATGTTTCTGGACACCGAATTTGAGCTCCATTTTCGCTGCATCTTTATCCCTAGAAGACCTCACCATCTGCTGATTTGAGGGATTGGCATTTTCCATTTCTAATGTGCACTAGATTGGGCCATCTAATACGTAGACTTCATTCTCTTTTTTTAGCCGGCCCAACTTTAACTTAGTCTCAATGTTCTTTGTTGAAATCCAGCAAGAGTTTTGGGCTGTAGAAATTTTTATTTTCACTGCCCAAAAAAGTTTTCCTCTATAAATTATTTGGGCTTAAAAAGCCCAATTCTTCACTGTGATTTTATGTAAGACAATTTCCTCTTACCTCCATAACCAACAACAGGTGGGTTCCACCTGACAGAACGTGTCTTTCCTCATCAATATCCACGTATAACCCCTAATTTAAATTAAAAAGAGGCTTTTGGTCTCCCAAAATTCTTGGAATTTCCCTTTATAACAACTGTGCTACCAGATCTCTCGAAAGGCTCCCTTACCAACACCTTCCTAGACGCCGATTGAAATTCTTCATCTTCTTCTACGTCTTCATCTTCCGGTGATACTACAACTGCATTTGCTAGCCCCGAGATCAACGAATCAAAAGAATCTTTCGAATAATATGATATCTCCTCGTCAAAATCATCCTTATCGTATCCAACTATATCTTCTCGAACATTACCATGATCCTCCACAACCTTATTTTTGAAGATTTTCCCATCTATTTTAATAGTGACCATCATGTTCACATCATTAAAGTGGGAGGCGGAATTGAGAACACAAGCAACATCTAAGTGAAATTAGTGTTATGTGGCTTCATCGCTCTTAATTAACAATCCAATCTTCAAACTTACAACCCTGAAATACCTCTCATTCCACTCATGATGGGGTACCCCTACTCATCTCGTCCAGACTTTCCGTTTTTGACACACATCCGATTCCTTCCATGGTCTTACCCAGTAAAACCATTGGGATGCCCATTCATCAAGTTCCTTCAGCAAAACTTCCATGGATTTACTATTTAGACTTTTCATGAGAACAACTTCGTCCCACATAAAGCAAAAATTCAAAAGTTTACCACATTCCCCCTTAATCTCCTCCCATAATCTTCCCAATGAAAATCCTCCTTTAGTAATCCAATCCATGAGTCCGATAACCACTTCTTCTCATCTTCTCTAGTCTCAAACTTAAAAATATATATTCTATTGTCCTGTGATGAACCCTTAATTCTTGTGCTTTGTGGAGCATTCAGATTAACTTTCAATTCCGTTGGTTTGCCTCTGGTTGCCTCCGCATAAGACTTATTCTCAACTCTAGCCCCCAACCCTTCCACCAGAATCATAAGTTGAGGTTTCTTGACTTCCATCTGATTACGCTCATATTTCGGAGAGTGGACTCATAACTCAAAGTTTCCTACCCACTGGTTATTTAGCTCATTCAACAATGTCTCTTCATCCCGATTAGATCCCTCTGGAAAATGAACAAAACCAAATAGCTTGCCATCTTTGTCGCTCTTTTTAGGGCAGCAGATATCCACCACCCTTCCAACTTCACTGAATGTAGCCCTTAAGGTTTCAATCTTGCAACCCACTGTAAAGTTCCTGAAAAAGAAAGAAACTATCACTTTCTCACAAAGTTCGATTACTTTGCTCTTCATGCGATTGTTACCTGGATCCCTCTTCAACCTACTTATCCACATATCGTTTGGGGTAATTTTCTACCTCACCGGGTTTCTCTTGGACAAGGGTTTCCTACGATCTACCGCCACTCTCACCCACTCACTCTGCACTCTCACACTTTCTCTCTCTAGAATCCATATATCATATATGATACCACCGTTTAGTTAACATCCAAAGATAGACTAAAGAAATTATATGAAGTGTTAAATGTAATAATTTGAAACAAAATATATTATTTAAGGGATAAGGTAAAAATTAACTCTTCAACAAGTTTTGCTTTGTCTTATGCTTTTAATATTGTGTGGACAAGTTTCACCATAAATCTTGTTTTAAAAGTATTAATTGTTTCAATAAGATATATTGGCTATATTTATTATAAGGTACTAATTTTGAATTGATATTAATTATTTTATTAAAAATTATTAGTTGAATGATATTAGTTATTTAAAATAATATTAATTGTAAATCAAGTTCACCTTGATTCACCCAATACCAACTCTTGTTATTATTATTTTTTTGAAAGGTTTGTGGTTGTTATACTATTAAGAAATTTATGATTTTAAGTTCATTTTCATCTATTATTAAATTTATTTTAAATGAAACCTTTCAAATTCTATTCTTAAATTAATTTGACCTCACGACACAAAATCATCCACAGGCCCACACCACCACTTTGCCTATAAATTAAGTTTATAAGCAAGGAAGCGTACGATGTCTGGTCGAAAATTTTCAAATGGGCACACATATCGGGTATTTCTCATATTGATCCGAAGATGAATTTTGTGCAGTTTAGCACCTTAATGGGAGACGATGAGGAGTGGCAAAAAATAGCTTCTTCAATTTGGATTGATGTGATAAGGAAAATCTGGAAAAATAGGAATGATTATGTGTTCAATGGTATCAAAATTGTAGCAGAAAGAATGGCTGAGGACATAATTATAAGAGTATGGGCATGGATTTCTGCTAGAAATTTAGTGGACAAGGGGAAAGGTATATCATGGTGGTTGAAGGAACCAAGAAGTTGTGTAAATTTCTAAAAAAACTTGTAAGGAGCTATGGCATTTTCTTTACTGTTTTTGGCTTCTCTTGGATGTTGTAATTCGGATGTTGTAATTCGGATGTTGTACGGGTTGAGTTCCCCTTTACTCGGTCTTGCAATTAAATTTACTTTACTGTTAAAAAAAAGTTTATAAGCTCAGTCAGGCTCAAGTTTTTTTTTTTTTTAATATTTTTCTTCCTTGAATTACAACTGTGCAATTTGGTGCAATGCTTCTTATCATTCTTGGGGTGCATAGAGTATCATTATATACCTTCTTCTAGGGTTTTAAACGAATCAAATAATTTTGATTCGATTTGGTATTTGTATTCGAAATTCGGTATTCGTATTCAAAATTTTATAATTCGAGTACAAATAATTTTTTTGATTCGATTATTTATCAAATACAAATACTATGATATTTGATTCGATATTCGTAAATATTCAATTAAATATTCGGTTAAATATATAATTACATAATTATATAATAATAGTAATAACAAATATAATTATTTATAAATTTAAGTCCATTATAATTATTTTAAGGATATTAACCTTTATAACTTCATCTAATAAGTGAGCTTTTTGGCAATTCTTAATAAAATATTTTAATTAAAAAACATTTAATGTAATTTAATTATTAAAAACTTAACAAATTAAAAAATAATTGCAGGTCAACACTCTTTATTTGATTATTAAAGTGTTTTTTCATGAATTTGATAATAATTTTTTTTTCATTTACTTACTTGATTATGTTATGCAAATTTTTAGTTTATAGCTTGTTTGTGAATTTAAACAATGACAATTTTGAAATGTATATTTGAATATTGACAAATTAATTTGTAAATAGTACTCACGATAACTATTACTGTGAACAAAAAAACTACTAATATTTGACGAAGTGGTGTAACTCAAGTGGTTAAAATCTCACTATCTATGATACAAAGGTTATGAATTCGAGTCACATTTTTATCGATAAAAATACTAATACCTTATGTTGAAATAACTAATACCTTTAATGAGAATAACTTTAATAAAAACAACTAAATACCATTTGGAACTGATAACTTTAGTGCAATTCACTGATACTTTTAGTTTAATTTACCAATACCCTTCAAACAAGTTTCATTGTGAATATTGTTCACATAATACCTTCTCTTGAATATTATTTGCTAGAAACATGCTTGAGAAAAAATTGATTCGAATATTCGACTCAAGTATTCGTATATTTTCTAATAATTTGATATGAGTTTCAAATCAAATATAAATCACATTTGTTGGGAAAATGTATAAGACTTATGTTTTGATTAGATGCCAAAATGTTCCTCCTAAGTTTTTTTGTAAGTAAATTATTCAGTAGAGTTAGTACTTAATCAAACTGTTCAAAGTGTTAAGAACTGGAGTACAGTTAGTAATTGTAAGAGTGTATTTAAGAATGAAGTCTGCTGAAGATAAAGTCCACTGAAGTGAAGTCCGCTGAAGACAAGTGATCTGAGAATAAGTCTAAGTCTTGAATGTTTTCTAAGTACATTCTCACTAAGACTAAAACTATCAGGAGAGGACCAAGGTCCACTGATGGTAACTAACAATGCACATTCAATGCTAAACATATTAAAAGTTGTTAGTTAATCTGGTTGGAACAAGGCAAATCGAATTTCAGTGGAGCTTTCAATAAATGAAGGAATAAGAAGGTTCTCTCAGAGGAGTTCCACCTTAAAGCAAGACAAGAATCTGGGCATGCAGACTAAAGGTCCAATGAGAAGATGACACGTCAGTGTACTTTACTGACAACCGACCTGCCCCAGCCTGACAAGTACCAAAAGTCTTTTTCTAGCAATCTACAGAAAGTTGGTGAACAGGCATGGTCTTTCAGCCGTTTCTTGACAAGACTTAAAGCTTCAAATAGAGCCGTTTAAGCCAATCAGATACAAAAAGACTTACTTGAGAAGATTTAAATCCAACGGGAAGATTTTCAAGGAAGCCTATAAATACAGAAGGACGTGTTCATTTCTATGCACGGGAAACTCACAAGATCAAAGCTATCTCTACATTCATAACAACTAAGAAGCACTCGAAATTACCTTTGTTTCCCAAGTATTTCACATTTGTAGAGAGCCTAACAAACCTTCTGTAACCAAGCTAAAAAGCAATATCCAAATCTTAGAAAGAGGTAATCCAATCCTAAGCCTTGAGCTAAACTTGTAAGGATTATCTCGAAATAGTTGGAACCAAAACCCTACTCAAAACCCTACTCAGTGTTTAGGTTGAGAGCTAGTGTTAAGTGGTGTTAGTAAGCTGATTATTGTATCAGTCTGAAAGCTGGTTTGTTTTGGGAACTAGGACCTGGAATTTCCTAGTGATCAATCATCCTAAGAGAGGATTAGTTGATCAGTGCACCTTGGCACTATAACACAAGGAATTCCAAGTGAAAGGAATTCTCCTGTTTGATCAGGACAGTGGACGTAGGAGATTCATCTCTGAACCACTTTATACCTTGTGTTCTTATTATCTGCTTTCCTAAGTGTGTGTTAATCTCAAAGTTTATCAAAGTAAAACGAGTTTTCTAAGGGCTCACTAATCCGCATCTGAAAGCTAATTAGATAGTAGTTCAACTGAAAGTCTTGAGCTTTCAGTGGAGGTATTATCTAAGTAAGCTTTCACAAAGTAACTCTCAGCAGACCTCAAGCCCACTGACGAGCTACTGTCTTAAGTAACCTGATAAGTTTTATAAGAAGTTTTAATTTGTAACCACAGGTGTATTTCCCCCCCCCCCCCATACACCTGTTTACTCGTTTCGGGACCAACAACATTTATTGTTCGAAAAATATTTGATTCGAATTCGATATTCGAAATAATTTCACAAATACATATTCAAACATAATGGTATTCGACTCGATTTGATTCGTTTACATCCTTACCTTCTTCCTTATTATTGCTTCCTTATACCCATATTTTTTTTCTTCATGATTCACTATATACCTTATTCCTTATTATTACTTTCCTTATAGCCATATTTTTTTTCTTCATGATTTGCTATTTTTCTGAGTGTGTTTGTGATTAATAAGGATTATTTATGTCCTCATTCTCGTTAGGCTCATGCCAAATACCCCAGCAACTAATGGAATTACACCTCTATCTAAATTCGCCTACTTATTTTAATTGGTATTGATAGATACACAACCCTTATACTACCACCAATGTCCTTATTAATAAAAAAAAAATTATATTCATCGGGAAAACCTATACACCCCCATATATTCATATCCATTCACATATGGTTCATTCATATATTCGTTTCCATTTAAATATGACTTTTTCGGTGTATTCGATATATTTTGAATGATGATCATCGTTTGTTGAATTTTGAACGAAAAAGTTTCCGATCATTAGTATTCGGCAAACTGTTTCTAAAATTAACACAATATTTTGGCAAAATGTTTCCAAAAATCTAACCAAATTTCGGAAACTCGTTACCAAAAACTTAAACCATTCAAAATTTTGGCAATTGGTGTCCGAAAATAAGTCAAACTTTCGACTAACCAGGTCCGAAAAGTTGCTTGACGAAAATTTTAAAAAAAAAACGCAAATGACAACCATACAACATTCAACGTCGTTCAATACCTAAAATGTCAATATTTCGTAATATTCAACATTTAAAACTAGGATTTATACATTAAAGAGAAAATCTATGAAATAAGAGACAAAAAAACATACATAGGAAGACCGAAATGCTCCCATTTTCACCATAATCTAGTTCAAAAACATGAATTAATCGTTATTGTGCCGTCTGATTGTGTTATGCCGGAGTCAAAATTAATCTCTCTTTTATTCCTTCGCACGTACATGGCCGAACATCTTCTACGTAAGAATGAAATGGGAGTGTATGTAGTCTTAGTTTTTTTCTTTGTTATTTTTGTTTACTAATTAAGGTTATATATGTAATTTTATAATTTTAATAAAATATTAAAATATTAATGGAGGTTTATATACATTGGTTGGGGGCGTATTTAGCATGGGCCTTCTCATTATGAGTAAGTTTTATATGAAAATGGTTCGTGATAAGCTTATCATTAAACTATTTTAAAGTATTTAATATTTGATCAGGAGTATCGATAATCTCACCAGAAATATTATTAAACTGGGTTCAAAATAATTTACATTAATTATAATATAATATCATCGATCCAGATTAATGATATTCCTGGTGAGATTATCAATACTTTTAATCATATATTCAATATTTAATATTGTTTGAACTATTTTCATATAATACTTAGCCGCTCATTAATAATTAATACTTGAATTTAGTCTTTGCATATGTGGTGCAAGTCTCGGAAAGTTGGGGGGCCACTTTAAGTTTTTTGTGATTACTACATGTTCTAATTAGTTTATTTGCGCATGCCTTTTTGTTATTAGTGTTCTGCGTACATTTATCCTAGTACTATTAAAACATAGAGTTTATTGCAATAAAATCATATTTTTTTTACAAATAACAATTGACGCAGCAAGCAGAAGCATATATAGTATTATCTGTTTACTCTTAAAATACACAGAAGAACGCAGACATATTTAAATTTTAATTTCCTTGATTCGATACAAATACCGAAAGAAGAACTATTAAATCACGAACAATGGGAAAACACAATATATATTCTTTCATTCAAAGCTATATGTCGATTACATTGCCTGAAGAATGTTATAAATACTACACGACATAGGAGAAGACATAATTAAAAAACTGATTAAATAGAGTCTAAAGCATATAATCAGATTCATTGAATCTGATTTTATCGATCAAAAGTGCGTCAAACTTATCCAAATATTGTATTGCGACTTCATCTCCATAATTCTTCCCTCCCTCAACACTATTGGTCCTCGAATCGGAATTGGTTTCATCTCCCGGAAAAATAAATTAATGCCATCAAATATGCGCTCAAAAATATCAATAGTACGGACGCAACTCAAAATCTTAGTGTGCTTGGTTCGTTTAAAGGAATGAGAATAGGAAAGGATATGACAGTAGTAAGGAATGGTAATGGTATACTAAATATTACTGAATTGTTTGGTTGATAATATGAATGACTATCATTACCATAGATTGTGTTTGGTTTAGTGAAAATAATTTAAAAATAAAGTTACAATTACATTTTTTTGCATTAAAAATATTATAAATTATTATAATGGTTAATATAATACACTAAAATAATAACTACAAATTAGAATATTAAAAACACATAATAATAATAATAATAATAATAATAATAATAATAATAATAATAATAATAATAATATATGTATAAATTATAGGGAGTCATTCCTCCAAAAAAGCTAAGGAATCAATCTATACCTTTGATTCCCAAGTTTTTTGATATGAAACACTTCATCACCTCCAACCAAACGTATTAATTTCATTTCATACCCATTCTCTTGTCTCAAACCCTCCAACCAAGCGCACCCTTAAGGCGGTAGGCAATAGGAACTTGCAGAAAATCACCAACAAAATAATTATCATGATTAATAAAACAATAAATAGTTATTATGTGAGGAAAACCAACAGTACCATCAAGGCCCACAACAAAATTCTGGAACAAGACATCTTCAGACTTGGTGTCGTAGATGAAAAGCAAGAGATCATTTACGGAGCTTCATCAAAAATAGATGGTCCGTCATAATCCGTTCCAATTTTTTTTTGGCGCAGGTTATTTGCACTAGCCTTTGAGTTAAATACCCTACCCAAATTAACACACTAACTCTTGGAGAAATACACTGCCCCTTTATTCCAAAATATCCTTTTGATATCCATACACTACCTAAAATCAACTCATAATTTTGGAAATAAAGGACGAAAAAGCAAGGGCTACCCGCAACTATGTATGATTATGTATAATTCGCATCTTGTTTTTCGATTTGATGCAAGATTTGATGAAAAAAATCTTCGATTACTGTTTTTCGAGAAATTCTGTCGAAATATTGTCTAGCTTTCGAAAAATTTAGCCGAAATATTGTCTAAATTTCGAAATTTTTTGCTGAAATTCGTATTCGGTAAAATTTTCCGAAAATCAAACGAAGTTTCGGCTGAAATTTTCGAAAATTGTACAAATTTTCTCATTTTTTTGCAGAAATTTTTCATAAATTTCGAATTTTTTTTCCGAAATTGTGTATCAGTTTCGGCAAACCAGTCATGAAAATTGAAGTCTCGATTTTTCGAAAATTTAACACTCAATATAATCAACCAACAACATTATCACACCCATTCAATTTAACATTCTCAAACAACAAATAAATGCGTAAAAAACATTGCAAATACAATAAACATCATCATATTCAAGATTTTAAAACCTAACTTTACAAAAAAATTATGAACCTTACATATGTGTGATTAGGGCTTGGGGTATTCACCATCTTGAGTACATAGGCGTTCAAAAAACCATACAATACACAAATTTTCATCCGTGGTTCAACAAATTCATGGAGTTCAAAGTTTCATTCGTTTTTGTCGAAAATTTGAGTGATTTTCGACTAAAATTGTAGAAAAATTGAGAAGTGTATTTACTACATTAATCTTGGAGAGAATTCATTGAAGGAACATTATGTATAATTATTATGATATGGTAGTGTCTTTAACCAAGAGGCTAGTGCTAATAACCGTGGCCTTCTTTTTCAACATCAGCATAATGAAAAGGCCCACTGAATAATAAACTTCCAACATCACTATAAGGCCCATTTTCGTTAACAATGTGAGTAGGCCCGCTTTGATCAATTAAAGCATCTAACCCCTAATCTTTATGGCCACAGTTAGTTGCATTAAGCTTTTTGTTAAATACACTATCTTCGACCTTTTTTCGAATTTTTTTAAATTTTCGAAAAATATTTCCAATTTTCTTTTTTAAGTTTCACTTTGCTCAATTTATTTTTCCAAAAAAGTTAAAAAATTTATAAAAAAAATTCTAAACACCAAGTAGTGTATTTAACAGGGAAGTTGGTGCAAATGACATGTGCCAATCTTTATATGCAGCATAGGCTTCAGAGTCCCACAGTAGTCATTAGTCATTGGGCCAGGCTATATACCCTCCCATTTATAGGAGATACACCTCTTTGAATTTTTTATAATATTATTATAATTATAAAATGACTCATATATCCTGATTCAAAAAATTATAATGCTTTTATTTCTTCTCCAGGTTTTATTTTTCCTATTCTTCTCCAAACAGTAGTACACCCCATCCCATGCCCCTTAAGAACGGAGGCGCGGATTGGAGGAAAATGCCTTAAATCAGATTAGAGAGGCAAGACATGTCGTGAAGGAATTATATCGAATACGAGTGAATAGTGAATCAAGGCGGATAGGTGCGGCGGCAGTTGCGCCCAAGTCGAGAGTTGGGAGGGCACGGGTTGACGCAACCAGCCTAGGGCTTGGTGGCGTGGGGAGGTCTGGCGAGAAGATCGCCGCTTGAGGCAAAATTGCCGCCTGGGGAGGATGCCCTAAATTTGAGTCGCCGAAGAAGAAAGGAGCAACTCATGGGATCTCCTTGAATTGCAAGAGTATATTGATTGGTATTCCAATTTGACCGAATCAAGGGATTCAAGAAATGGATCCAATAATTTAGTGAAATCTCCATGTGAAAATTCTGGAAAAAAAAAAAAACAGTAAAACTGCTCCTTCAAACTCTAACCCATCTCTTCACTCTTCAATTTTTTTATGTATTCAAAATCAAGTCATAGGAAAAGAAAATCCGAAGAAAATAATTTAGAAAAAAAAATGGGAAACGTGTATTACTTCTGAGTTCTGAGGTGGGTTGTGTATGTGGATATAAATGGTTTAGGTTTCTGAATCATTTAAGGGCATATAAGTCCTTTACAACTATAATAAAATTATAAAAAATTTAAGGAGGTGTATCTAGGGGTATATAGCCATGCCCTTAGTGATTACCACAATAATTGGGCCCAAGTTGTTATCCAAGGAAAAAGGCCCATTGTTGGTAACAAGAGAATTAGGCCGGCAATTTGTATCAGCTGGAAGCCCAAGCGTACAAGTAAGGGCACAGGCAAATTGTGGAATTCCGAATTAGAGTGTAAGCAGGACGGACACACTAGTGTGCCAAGGGGCACTGGGCCCCACTGAGATTTGAAATATTTTTAGTACTTATATGATAGGACTGATTTTCAATATATATATTGTCTTGCCAAAGTGGTTGATGTGCTCTTTTTACACCAAGACAAGATGTGAAAGGATCAACCCCTGCCCATTTATTCCAATTTCAGATTTTTACCTACGGCGAATATTTATTTATTTTGATTTCAACACACTAATTCTATAAATTATTTATTTTATACTTTTATTGGCAGGACCTCCTATACAAAAATTTCAATGTACACATTCATATTATTGTCAATCAAAATTTTTTTTAGAATTTATAGTTCACTTATATAAAAAAAAAAAAAAAAAATTGGCGAGGGCAACAACGATTGTCTTTTGATTCTTATAAATGGGAAAGTACTTGCAAGGGTTGACATTTTCAACAAATACAAGGGAATTTGCGAGTGCATAATAACTTTCATTATTTAGCAGGTGTTATAGTGAGGGAGCGAGCTAAAAACAGTGTTTTAGTTGGACCCCCCGAGCAAAATTTCTGCATCCGTCACTAAGGCCCTATTTCACCACCCTCGCAGTAAGGAGAGTTGGTGGGGCTTCCGTCGGTCGGTTATGGGTTTGCCTAAGGGAAGAGTGATGCAGTGGTGTTCTCGGATATATGGTGGTGGTGACGGACAGCGTCGTATCCAACTGATGCAGCAAGCGGAAGCATTCAGTGTATTATCCGTGGATTCCTAGAATACACGGAAGAACGCAAACGTGATTAACGTTTAATTCCATTGATTTAATACGAATACCGGAAGAAGAATGATTAAAACACAAACAATGGAAAAATTCAATATATTTTCTTTTTCATTCAAAACTATCAATTACAATGTCTGATGAATGTTATAAATATTAGTCTAACATGACATACCAAAAGACATAATTAAATAACTAATTAATTAGATTCTAAAGCATTTAATGAGATTCATTGAATTTGACTTTCTCTATCAAAATTCTATCAAACTAATCCAAATATCGTACAACGGCTTCATCTCCATCAGCAATATTCTAATATAAACTTTTGAATTTTTATAAATAAAACTCCAACTTAACATTTGGTTGCAATTTTAACCAAAATGCATATTTCAATCAATCTGAAAATGAGGATTAATTATGCATGATCATCCGAACCAATCTAAACATATTAACACAATTAATTATCAGGTAAGTGAAATATCATTTTTTAACAATAAAAAAATTTGTTTGTTGGTTCGAATTGCAACCAAATGTTAAGTTTGAGTTTTTGTTTGCAAAGATTCGAAAGTTTGAGTGATTCTTGTGTACACTCAAATGTATAGTATTGACTTGAATTTTGAGTCTAATTTCAAATTAATTTTGACGTTTCAAATTTCAATTTACTTAATGGGCTTTGAAAAGTCAAAATTGATTTTAAATTGGACTCAAAATCCAAATGCATGCTATGCACTTGGGTGAATACAAGAAATTTAAATTAGAGTGCAATTTGCAAATAAATTGTTATTATTTTGCAGTTAACCCTACGATATAAGTCTCTTTTATGCAGTAATACATATTTAGGTCATATAGTAACACAAAGTGATTCAACAAATAACACATTTTTTCATGCAAGCAGTAACACATGTCTTCTCTACATAGTAAGTAACATATTAAGGTTCTTGTGGCCACACTTGTTTATCTAAGTTTTTTGCGCATGCTTTTTGGTTTGAATGCTATTTGTGCATATGTTATTCTATGAAACTAGTGTTCTTAACCGTTGTCATAGAATCAGGGGATTGTGTTGTAACAATTATTTGGCAATTCTGACTAGTGTTCTTAACCGTTGTCATAGAATCAGGGGATTGTGTTGTAGCAATTATTTGGCAATTCTCAGAAGAGTATATATCGAGTGAAATTGGTTTATACATAAATTATTAGTTATTTTTTATGAAGATTTTTAATTGTTTTAACTGAAGAGTATTAGTTGTTTTTCATTGAAAAATATTAGTTGTTTTCACTGAAGAGCCTTAGTTTGTTTTGTTAGTTATTTTCACTGATCTTAGTTTATTTTCATTAAACAATTAACACTCTTCAGTGAAAATAATTAATAACATTAGTGAAAACAACTAATACCGCTACAAGAAAACATAAAATTGTCTTCGGAAATTGTCAATATGCTACAAAATTTCCAACAAAAAAATTCATAGTGGAGATTACCTACGAATTGCTTACAAAAATTTCTAATTGTATATGCATCTTCTTTCCCCACCTACAAAAAAAATTTGCCCACGCAAATTTCGTAGACAAATTGTGTTGTAGGAAAAAATTTGTAGGCAAATGACTTGTAGGTGATTATACTTAAAAAAATTATTTCGTAGGCAAATTAATTCTGTAGGCAAGTTGTTTCTAAGTTGAAAAATGTAGAAGTTTTCATAATTAGAAAATTTTGTAGGCAAATCGTAGACAATTCTTACTACAAACCTTTTTATTAGAAAATTTTTGTAGGCAATTTTTTATTTTCTCATACTATATACCCTTCTCAAAATCGTTCATATGGTTTTTTTTTTTTTTGGTTGGGAATCAATTATGGTCATGTTAATTATTTTCTCAATTATATGTCTTCGCTCGTTTTTTGGTCTCTTGTTTTAATGTAGCTGAGGGGTTTCGTATTGCGATCTGCGTTTTTAAGAAGCCGGCCCAAAAATCTGGCTGTTTGGGCCCGTCAGAATTATCCTTCCTTTTTTGCTCTATAGTTTCACATACAATATTTTCCATAGTACTTGTTTCCCTCTTATGTAACATTATATCTGTCAACAATATAAGTAACTTTTCTGTTTAATATTTGAGGAATGAGTAACACTTCTTTACACAACTAATACTATTCAAATAGAAACAACTAACCCTGTTTAGTGAAAAATAATTAATATTACCCAACTAATAATGCTCAATGAAAATAATTACTCTCTCCATCTCTTAATAAATTTCACACTATCTTTTTTCTCGTATTTTAGCGATCGAGTTGTTTATTAATATTTGAAATGATAAAATAATTTTAAAGAAAAGGTATGATAGAACTATATCTCCTCTATTACAAAACACTTTAAAAATAATTTTTATCATTTTAAATACTTATAAAAAAATTGCTCGATTAAACACGAGAAAACAGTAAATGTGAAAGTCATTAGGGGACGGACGGAGTAATTAATATTGTTCTATAAAATAACTAATTTTGTTCAGTAAAAATAACTATATAATTCAATGAAAATAACTTATATTATCAAGTGAAAACAACTAATTAAAAATACACACTAATTTTAGTGTGTAATTGGTGTATACAAAAATTTGTTTTAAAAGAGTATATTCTTCTATCACATCATTTCTATATGATATCCTTGAATATATTTATATTATTTCTAAGTCATGCATCTTAAATATATGAGCAAATTTTATATGGGACGATATCAGACGTAAAATGTTACATTTTTACAAGTTATTTTAAGGGGCAACCTCACCCCACTACAAAAATTGGCACCATATCATAACTAGTAACAAAAACTTTTTAGAGTTTACTGTCACTACAAAAATGACTTTATGTCACTGTGATGTGACATAAAGTTAGTTTTGTCGATTTACATATACTATAGCATGTTTGCGTGTGCTATAACATGTTTTCGTGTATCATAGTTGATTGTAATATACTATACTATTTTTATTTATACTATCATTATTTTTTATGTACCATAATGTAATATAGTTATATTCAATATAATATAACTGTATTTTGAATTTCTTCCCCCCCCCCCCCCCCCCCCTCCCTCCCTCCCTCCCCTTTTTATATTTGAATTTTTTTCATATACTATACTATTTTTGAAAAATATTGTTATATTCAATGTTTATTATTTGCCATATCTATTATCAATTTTATCAATAATATAATTTTTTTAAAAAAACTGAAATTATTCACTTTGAATTTTCATTTATCAAAGCCAATTCACTTTGGTGTACCATAATTGTATTCGGTGTACTATAGTTATATATATTATACCATATTTCGTGTACCAATTAAATTACAAATATGCTAGTATAGTGTTACATTCCAACTTTATAGAGCAACATTCCAACCACATTTTTCAATAATTCATCCAAGAATAATTGCAAATACCAATAATTCATCCAAGAAAAATTGCAAACACCAATAATTCATCCAAGAAAAATTGCAAACACCAATAAAATAATTTGAGTACATACAACCTTTTTTTTTTTTTTTTGAACAGATCAATAAAATTGCAAACACCAATAAAAAATTACTTTTCTCCATAAAATTTAAAGATCTTAATATATCTACAACAAGATTTGACGGATTGCTTCCCATTTAGTTCAATCTAGAAGAAGTTTTCTTATTGCTTTGATCTTGAAGAAGCCAAAAGCTATTTGTGTTAATATTAACTTCAATACGGATTTGTTTTCCATTTAGTTTAATCTAGGAGCAAAATTCGTAGCAAATAAAGGGAAAATACCTGCAGCAAATAAAGTGAATCCAAGAATGGAGAATTTATTATACTCCCAATTGGCCAAAACTATAAGCTATAGTTCGAAGCTATAGTTCGACCACTTGATACAATTTTACATACATAAGTTTATAATAGAAAACAGAGTCACAACACTTCTATGCACTTCACTCAACTTGCTTCCAAACAAAAACGAACCTTTAGCAGAGGCGGTGGAAAGGAGTCGGCTTCAAACCCAGATCCTGAGAATAGTCGTAGATCTGAAGGAAAAAACGGCAATTTGATCGTTGATTTGTATTGCCATCACGATTTGGTCCTCCGTCGATCTGCGCATGCCATCCCCCATCTGTCGCCGGATGCCCAGCGTCACCGTGAGCGAGAACGACGATCTATGCCCAGCGCTGTGAGCGAGAACGATTCGTTGGTATCATGAGCGCCACCGTAAATCCGCTCCCAAAATTCACCATAGATCTGGTGGAGCTTTTGAATTTTGAGGGGAGAGAGAAAGGCTTCGTTGGGTTTCGAGTTCCCGTCTCCATGGAGAGCCGCCGCCCTCAACGCTGATGCTTTTCTTCACTCCTCCGCCGTCGCCGGACGCAAGCAACGTCGCCAGGATCTGGTGCTTCGAATTTAGAGTGAGAGAAACTGATATTTGAAAATGGAGAGAGAGGAAAATTTGTCTGATGATATGGATGAGTGAATTTAAAAATAGAGAGTGGGGAGAGAAATTGATTTGACCAATTATAATATATTAAAAGTACATGGGCTCAATGTAATATTTTATAGCTAAATGGACCTGAATTGTAGTTAAATTAAATAAATTTTAAATTTTGTAGTGATTCTAAAGTGGTCTTAGACTTATGTACTAGAGTGTGGTTTTCTCTTTTTATAATACACAAGTTCTAAAATATTATAAAACCTTGTAAAAAAGCACCACATCTCATGTTTGATTTGCTCCCTACATATATTGCATTAAAAAAATCACATTTTTTTTACTCGTCCTTACAAATTTGAAAGAGTGTGAAGTATTAGGGGAATATATATTGTCAAGGCAACATTTTATATAAACATGATTTATCATAATACTTTTTATGAATTAAAAATATTAAGTATTTAATCAAAATTATCAGAATCAAATAATAATTCATATCAAGAACCATATTCCCATAAAACATACTCAATTATTAAACATCTCATGCATACGCGGTTCGGATTCCTTGTTTCATTACTATGTTTCATCTACTGTTTCATTATTTAGATCGGCGCCAAGTGTCCAATTATTACAAATAAAATTAGATGCACAATCACATTCCTAAAAAAACGCTGGAACTTATATATACACTAAATTTAGGATATGTATTCTTTTAAATTAAATTAGTCGATGTATTTGCTTTTGAAAAAATAATTATTATATTTAAATTTAAAATAAATAAATGTATATTTATTGAAATAATAATTTTAATTTTAGTAGCATCATTTTCTATTTATTTTGATGTTACTACTTTATATTTTTTTTAATCAAATATCAATTTCATTTATTTATTATAATAATAAATAAAAATTCAGATTTTATATGTTTTATTTATATTTTTTTATACGTTTTAAAAAAAATTATAACTAAATTTTTAATCCAATAAAAAAATTAAAAAGTACAATAAAATCTTTGAATATTTTCTCTTCATTAATTTATTGGGAAAAATGTAATTATATGTCAGATTAATTAAGTAGGAGGAGAATACTCTATACTCCACTACTATAATTTTTAATTTACAATTTACAACATCTCTCCTACTTTAATGTATTCTAATAATTTTTTAATGGCATCGAGTTGATTGAAAGCCATGGAGATTTGATACACACCATAAAATTTATAAATCTTAAATCTGTATGTACTAACTTTTTTTTTTTTTCAATAATATTGTTCTATTTGGTGACATAAAAATTCAAAATAATATATATTTATTGATTTAAATTTTAAATATATATTTAATTCAAAAAATCATTGAAGACAAGAATACATATTTTCGTTAATTTATATATATATATATATATATATATATATATATATATATATACTCCAACATTATTTTAGGTAATTTAGTTATGCAATTAATTTAATTTTTAGTAATTGGATACATGTCGTCGATCTAAATAATGAAACAGTAGATGAAACATGAAATTGAAACAGGAGTTCCGAACCGATGCATCCGGCCTAATTACAGATGCTGATTAAAAGAAAACGAAATATAAAAGTAAAGGTAAGATTTGGCAGTTGATAAGTACATTGCATCCACATTCAATGCATTAGAGCAACTACAATGGTTGCAATGTTATAACCTACCTCTCTCCTCCACCTCATCGCCACTTCACAATTCTACCAACAATAACCAAATACTACTAACTCTCACAACCCTTACATAGTTATAACTCATTTTTATGGGGACCACAATTATCTCATATTTTTTTATTATTATATGTTGCAATAAATTATTATATTTTTCATTGATAATTTTAAAAATAATTCTCTTATTTTCAATATATGTATGTATTAAAATTATTTATTCAGTTATTGTATTATAAAATAAATATTAAAAAACGAACCTAGATACACCTACAAGTATGAATTTTTTATTTTATTTTACACATGTATGAAAATCGAAGATTAACAAAAAGAAAAGAAAAAAAAAACCTATGGGGGAAGCTAATAAAATACAACCACAAGCTATACAGAATAAACCACTCAAAACATATATTGTATGTATATTGCGGCTATTAACAAATTACTGATTAGAAATAAAATAAAAAAGAGAAGTAAAATTTAAAAAGTTGTTGCTTCTGCAATTGTCAGCTCACTCAATAGCCTCACTCACCCTTTTACTATGATGTGTAGTGCACGGTCCAATGAAGAGAGAGAGTGCAACAAACAACAATTATTTGAGATGTATTTTTATTTTCAAAATTTGCGTTACTCTGGATAACCCAAAGTATGAGAGAGAAGGTTATAACTCTTTATTGCAATGGTAGTAACGTTTTCACAAGAGTTATAACTGTGAGAATAACCACCGATGTGGTTGCTCTTAGAGAATTGTAAAAACATCAGATAAAGTCGAGTAACTTGTACTCCCTCCGTCACTGAGTAAATTTCTCACTTTCTTTTTTGGGTCGTCTCCTAATAAATTTTTCATTCCACAAATAATAAAAATAATATTTTATTACATATAAACTTTAGGGAGAAAATTTAAAATACCCACTTTCAACTTTCATAAATTTATTTTGCCCACTTCAAATATAAAAAAAATCTTTTCTACCCATTTTGACATAAAAATATCATATTACCCTTGTTAAAAAAAAATTTATTTTACCCACATGGTCCACCAACACAAGAAAAAGTTAAATGTACCCTCTCGTCCCAAATAATTTAGTAAATTAAAGTTACATTTTAATGGAAAATTGATTATTAGTGTTTAATAAATTAATAAATAATTATTATTTATAGTTTTAGTTTTTCAGGTATTATTGGGTGATAATCACGGTTTTGTTAATTATTAATAATTGTAAGCTATTAATTTTCTATAATAATTATTAATTAATTTGTTGGGCGATTATATGATTGATTTTTGGAGGCTTAAAGTTTTAATAGTCATCATCTTAATTTTTTAACAAAAAAAATATTTTTATTTTATTTTTTCATTTTTCCGGATTAAATTTTTTATTACTTAACTTTTTTTTTACTGTGTTAATATGATAGTTTAATTAAAATTTGATAATTGTTAAAAAAAATTGTGGGAGAGGTGAGGTGGGGACCATTTTAATACTTTCAATCTTTTGTACCCACTTTGAAGGGGTATTTAGGTCTCAAATTTTCAAATGGGTATAAAAGATTTTTTTAAGTTGAAGTGGGCAAAATAAATTTTAACAAGTTCAAAATAGACATTTTGAAGTATTCCCACTAAACTTTAACTTTCAAATTCACACAATATTACCAAAAATGTCACTCATTCAATTCACTTTTCAACACTATTCATTAATTTATCTCAAAAGTCAACATGTGATCCATCATATATTAATAAATAAATACACTTTCTTAAATCATTCAACAAAAAGAAATGAGAAACTTACTCATTGACGGAGGGAGTAATTGTTATCGAATTTATCATATATAATTCGAGTTGCAAAGTAAGAATCTGACAAAACATATACAATCATCATTAATAATTCATAAAATACGTAAAAGAGTAAAAACATTATTATACTCCTTCCGTCCAAATTTTATTTTTTCATTACACTATTCACCTCCTGTAAACATCTTTAAATTATATTTTATTCCACTTATAATTGCACACAAAGATATTTTCCTTTGGTCTAATTCACTTATATTGACCAATAAACTCTCATAAAATATTATATATCGACTTTCACATTATTTTTTTTTAAAATTAAATGAAAAAATAAAACTAAAACCAATAATACCACACAAGTATTGATTAAAATGTGTTGATTGGGAAAAGTGTGACCGCACAAATGGATCTTTATACATAGGCCCCCTCACGGCCCATCCTACCCCCAAAATAATCCACAATCCAAAAATCATTAAATAAGACAGAATATCAACTTTGTATCAAGCATTGATTTAAAAAGAAAAAAAAAGTATTTATTGGGGAATATGTGACCGCACAAATAGATCTACATACATAGGCCCTCCTCCACTGTACTGTACCCTCGAAATAATCCAACATCAAAAAGTTCAAATTACGGGGAATTCTAGGGAGTCCCTGGGACACCAGTGCACCTGGTCCAGTCACCAGGTGACTCCCCGGTTCCCCCTTTTTTTTTTTTTTGGCTTTCACGCATTTCTAGGGTTTAGCCAATGATTGGTTGCGCCACGGCTCCTGCACGGTAGCTACACATATGCTGCACACACAGTGCACAATATGCTATATGGGCTTCACACCCTTGGCCCATTTCCCCTTAAAATGAAGGCCCAATATTTTATTTTTATTTTAGCAATTTAGGGAAATTTTATGTTTATAGAAAATTAATCATGTAGACACCAAATAATTATGGGACATAGTATTTAAAAATTATAGTTCAAATATTATTTATGTAAATGATGGCTTAAACACATTATTATTTAAAATTTATAGTTTTAACATATTTTATATAATTGATGGTTTAAACACATTATTAATAATTTATGGTTTAAACATATTATTTATAATTGATGATTTAAACATATTATTCATAATTTATTGTTTAAACATATTATTTGGTCTCATTTCTCTGATTATGTAGGCACTTAGTTCCTCAACCTAATGCAATTTTCTACAAACTGAAATTATATACATTAACTACACACATGCAATTCACCCAAAAAATTCTATCTCCAATCAATTTTAGTAATAATACATTCTACTTACTTATGTCATTGTGTAAGTTCTTACTATAACTTAATTATATTTATGGACCTTCAAGATCAGTGTATTGTTTGAAAATTCAAATGAAATTTTAAAGATGACTACTTATCCCACGAAAAGGTTGCCAAAACTCATGAAGATGATGAAAATTACTATTTGGATACTAATTAAAATTAAAACCGGATGTTGGAAGAATTATACATATTCATCATCATCTCCTTCTTCATCTGGATGAATATCCGCACTTGCACATTTATCAGTTTCGGGTTCATCCTTTAAGATAGGGCAATTCGACTTGTAATGTCCTGGTTGTCTCCATATTCCGCATTTTCTTGGTTTTCCCTTGTTGGTCTTTGCATCAGATTGACATCCCTTTGTTCGCACGACGTCCGGGTTTTTCATAAATTTATTTTCGTCAACATGCAAATATTTTCTTTTATTATTTTGGCTGTCCGGAGTCTTACAGCTGGCCTGGGCAAGACAAAGACGCGACATTGTGTTATCCAGCTCCTCAAAGGCAAGCTTGAACAAGTCATGTGTTGTGGATGCAACTTGGCAAATCTGGTAAATCTTTTGATGCAATTTTCCGAACCTCCTGTCCATAGGGTTTATTGTAGACAACTCGTTGTTCGAAATGGATCCCCCGTTGGGAGTGCATTCCTTAGACCATCTGCTTTTTAGCAATACCTCCGGAACTGAGGTCATATTTGCAGTTTTCATCGCACAGAACATATGGCGACATGGCCATCCAACTGATTCAAATCTGCCACATGGACAAAAAATGTATTTATCTGAATTGCGTATGGTGACCCTTAACTCTGCAGTTGTCTCATCCCCATACTTCACCATGATCACTGTCTTACAACCGTCCTCACTCTCCTCTGCAATCGGAGTATATTTTGATTCCTTCTTCATTTCTTCTCGTACCTTGTAAGAAAGATTATATTGTGTTATGATAACCTCATAAGTGCGATGTGCATATTCCAAAAGCAAGGCATAGTAGAAATATGGAAAGGTTTGATAAAGTTATGGTACCTCCCTGAAAACCGCTCTAGTGTAGAAATTTAAAGTCGTGGTCTCCAAACCTTTAAGATGTGTCCCCAGGTCCAACTGCGTCTGGTTGTTGATGAAGTCATGGTTCAGCGTTTGTTGCCTCATCCTACACGTGGCCCTAGAGAATTGCTTGACAAAAGTATACAAACTGAGGTCGGAGCTAGCAAAACGATTCATGTATGCATGCACACTCTCAACGCGCTGTGATGTATTCATCCCCGCACAAAAAATGCCCTCAAAGAAAGGCTCGGCCCATTTTGCCCTCCTATCATACAGTTCTTTCATCCAACCATTTCTTTCGAGTTTGTAATTCTCCAAAAGTGACCTCCATTCATTTTCAAAAACCTCCTCTGAATTTTGAGGCCGCATCAGTCTCCCAAGGTCGGATAAGAAAGTGGTAGAAGCAAAAACAACACGAGCATTGCGCATCAAATGCCATGAACAGAGCCTATGCCTTGCCAGTGGCATTTGAGTTATCAGTGCAGATGCAATTGCTTTGTCACCATCAGTTATAACACAAGCAGGCTCTGCAAAACCCATTGAATCTATGAACGCTTTGAATGCCCAGTTGTATGCATCAACAGTTTCATCTGCTATTAAGCAACACGCAAAGATGATAGTGCTCTTGTGGTTATTAACTCCAACGAACTCCACCAGTGGTAGTCTAAACGTATTTGTTTTGTAGGTTGAATCAATGACCACTACATCCCCAAATAAGTCGTAATCCCTTTTGGAAGTAGAGTCTCTCCAGAATAGTCGGGTCAATTTCTGATCTTCATCCAGAGCGTACCTGATGTAAAGTCCAGGGTCTATATCTTTTAGGGTTGTAAGATAAGCTATAGTTGCTTCGGTGTCTGTGTCGAGTGTTGTTGTTCTTTCATGATCCCAAGTGATAAAATTGTAAAGATCCTTCTTAATGAAACCCAGTTTATCAAAACCACCCATGGCTGCAACCATGTAATCCATAATCGTGCAAGTCTTAATGCCAGCTGTCTTCATTGTGCGTATCTCACTTTTCTGTCCTTCTGTCATCTTCCTATTACACCTGAAGAAATGTGTCTGTCCTTGACTGGCCAACTGGTGGTTGTGTTGTGAATTAAACGTGGACACTTTGTATGTAAGACTGGTTTTGTTATATCTTACCACGAATGCAGCTTTGCACTCACACCTTGTTCGTGACATACATTTACGTTTTTGTTCCACCTCTGATTTCTTCTGTCGTGTCTTTCCCATACGATGACAGACCATTCGACGCATGGTTAAGATTCCTTCCACCGTATCAGATGACTTGTTGTTTTGGCGTACGCCGAAACCCATTTTCCTTGAATATGCGTGGTAGAATCCTTCTGCAGCACTCATTGTGGGAAACGATTTTCCAACCAAATCTTTGGATTCCCACAATACCACTTCTTTAGCAGACAACTCCTCTACTTCCTCTAGCTTGCAAAAGAATTGCATAAGATCAATTTCATCCTCGAGTGCGTCACCTGATTTATTCGATGCTCAGCCTGGAATTGTTCCTCGCCCTCATTTGTTTCACAAACATTCTCATCCGTCGTTGACAGCGTTCCGCTAAATTCTGTGAATAGATTGTCTATATTATTGGGCTTCTCCATCCCACACCGTCTTACTATTATTGTAAGTTGCTTTCTGAGTCAAGCTGTCACGTGAGAGTAGAGTTTAGAACCTTATCGTATTCACAATTTTCATTTTGACATTTAATCAAACATCTTGTGAGCACTCTTAAAAAGATACTGCATACCATAATTCAACACCCCATTGTTGCACATATCAATTATGCACTCCATGGAGTGACTAATTTTGAATCAATAGTAATCATCAACACAGGTTGATATGAACTATTAGTATCAAGTTCTCGTTTACATACAATTAATAAACAATAGGTGGAAAACAATGAATCTGGGATTAAATGAATAATGAACCGGGATGTCTACTGCATCACTATTCCCGCGGAACAAATAATATATACAGAAGACAGATGCAAGTAACAGTGGATGAATAAACTTACACCAGCACAGGCAATTACTTCGTCGGAAATAAACTTTTAACCGGATTTCGTCGATGATAGTGTTCGGCTGAAGAGTTCCTTTGTGAATTGGTGATCGTTTAGTCGACAAACTCAATTGATTTGGCAAGTTCATGAGGGAAATTGTTGAGAAATTTGGGGAATTTCAGAATTGAAATTTGAATTTTTTTTTTATCAGTCTGGGTAAGATTACCTTTCTCTTAGAACGCAAATCTTTTTTTTATTATTATTCTCCAAAAATTGTTTTGTTTTGGTGATGGGCTAACTATGTTGGGCCGAAAGAAATACACTAGGTTAAACAAATTTCACGATCCAACATTTTAATTTGGGCAATATATATATATATTTTTTTTTGGACAAATTAATTTCTTACTAGATGAATGCCCCCTATTACGTGGAATTTTCGTAGATAATACATATATAGTTATAAAATTGCTCGATACTTCTTTATAGGTTGACCACTTTTAGAATCAATTTATATATAATTACGATCAAATTTCTTTTAAAAAATGCACATAATCATTCTGTGTCAATTTCTATACACTTTGAAATTATGACGATACATTCTGATTGGGGTTGTTATTAAAGTTATATTAAGGTTAAAGATCGTGAATTAATATATAATTAATATTTAACATTATTTAATAAATTTGAAACTTAATTTTCAAATATGCTAAATGTCTGAATTGTTTAATGAATATATTACACACAGTTCATTACACATGTATAATTTATGCAATTTATGTATACAGATGTCATTGAAACTATATAATATAAAATAAACGATTGGTCATTTCTATATAAAAAACTGAAAATAAACTTATCAAATTCTAATGGGCAAAGTATTATATGAAAACAGTTCATGAGAAGTTTATCATGAATATATTTTAAATGACCAACCGTTTATCGGGAGTATCATAAATCTCATCAGGGGTATAATTACTTTGATATGAAGAAAACATAACAATCCCATATTAAACTAAATTCGGTCGATAAGAAAATGATATATCAAGTTTGATCTAAGGATTTGTTAATAAAATGTTAAAACTCAAAATAATTAGTCTGTATAGAGTTAAATTGGTTGGAACTTGAATTAGTCTTCAGTGAAAATGACTACTACCCTCCAGCGAACACAACTAATACTCCTTGGTAAAATAACTAATACCCTTCGATGATTCATATATGAACCATTTTCCACTGTATTTAGTCTGAGAAATTAGATGATTCTTAATAATAACACTGTAATGGATATAATAGGTCATAAAATTTTAATATACTTTATTCAATTTTTTAGGTATACACAAATGTTAGAAAAATGGAATAAATCGTTATGTCACCACAATTGGTGAGACATTTAATCTAACCACCCAAAAAAAAATTATAACTAATGAATAAAACAAATTGTTTTGAAAATGAATACTACTAGAATGACATAATTTTAATAGGAATACAGATGGGATGTGATGGAACGAACGGACTTGAGTCGGTGGAAGTCCCCCCTTGTACATTAAGTATATTTTTTTGGTTGGAAAACACTAAAACAAAACGTACCACAATATAGAGAGCCGGTACTAGAGTTATTTAATAATAAAACTAATTTATGACTAGACCTTATAAACTTATCGAAATGTATCTGGAATATGTTGGAATAAAAGTAATTGGTGAATGGATGTCGGCCAGTTCGATATATTCTTAATGTTTTACTAAAAAAAATCATTTTTCGGGAACAACCAAATTCGATTGTAATGGCGTTCCAAATTCAATTGGGTGGATTTCTTAATCACCTGTCAAAAAACTTGTCAAATGGGTGATTGTGGATGTTGTTTCTTTAAGACATATTAATTGGTTTAAGTAAAAAAAATAATTGCCTCGTCCAACTAATAATTAATTGGAGCTTAGTAAAAATTGAAATTTATTTAGAATGATGTAATTTTTGAATCAATGCAATGTAATTAATTTATTTTGTTTTGGGGACAAATAATTTGTTCGTAATGAGGTAATTGTCGTTCTAAATAATTCAAGGGTTATATAACAAATTCATATTGGGGACCATACCATTATTCCGGTTGAGTCACTTAATAGCCGTTTGGAATGCTTTATCAATTCATTTGAATTAATGCAATGGGGTGATGGGAAATCTTCTGTGATCTGTAAAGACCTATGTAATGTCAAGTATTCGTTACAAGTAGTAGTAGCAGCAGTAGTAATATTAGTTCAGGTCAAATTTTTATGGGACCGGATTTGACCTGAACTAGTTCATAGAGACCGCAAGATGTGTTCAAACTAATCAGTCAAATTACGAATAGGACAATGAATAATTCTAACTATTAAGTTTGGATAAGCTAAATAAATCACAGCAAAATGAAAGACGGTACTTCGAAGAGTGATGGGGATCGACTTCAGTAACACTTTGACCGGAGACCAAGCACTCGAAATACTTAATGCACATAATACCACAATCATGGGTATTAAGCTGCTTCGAAGCATCGTCGAATAACTCGATTGTCCATTCAGCTCCTTTGCTATTGCAAATAGATGGTAGTACCCTGGCCATTCTCCTAAACGATTCGATTTCTAATTCGGACCAATTAGAACGATTGTAGAGTGAATCGTAAACTGTAATCCTGTGCTCAGTCATGTCCAACTCGTACAAAACCCAGTGATTACCATTGACGTGGGCAATGCCATACACCTTTGCAATCTTATCCCATGGTGATGCCCGACCATCAACTGGAATTTGCCCTTGTACATAAGACATTACAGTACTCGCCTGAACAGACCAATCAAAATCTCCCCCACTTTGCACCCAAAAACCATAGTTGTATTGTAAAATATTCTGCACACAGAAAAAATAATGTGTGTTAGAAGTAAAGCATCTAAACATCAACTTGATTTCGGAAAAGGAAATATAATGATGACAACACAATACATTTAAAGATTTATTGAACAATATGCGTAACTACTATTTGGTAACTTACCCAGAAGGCAATGTCAACACATGTCCAACCACTAAGAAACTGACCAGGAAGAATAACTGATTTTTGCATCACCCTATGCATTAGAACATCCAAGTTCTGGAATGTAGACACAACATATTTTAGCAACAGTTATATGAAATTTTCAATATAAATGGAATACGAGAGTTACTTTAAGGGAGGACGAGAGAACATACTTCGGCAGAAAGATCTCGTCTAGGCTTCCGTATTAAATCAAAAAATTCAGGTGAGAGGATGCATTTTATTTCAAGGGGAATCTCGACCCGGGGTCTACATGTCCGATTGTTAGCCCATTTTATGAAGTCAGATTCCGAAGCAAAATTAAAAAAAGGGTCATATTTTTGTTTAGGCTTCAACTGATATTTTTCATTCGTAGACTTTTTCTGCGCTCGAGTTTTAACCCCCATAATTAACCTCTTCTGATGTTTACTCACACTTCTGCCTTCCAGGGGAACTTCTTTCTCAATCCGTGCTTCTATATTATCATCTTAGTTTACGTAATAAGAGGGTCAATGTTAGTACTATATAAATACACACACACTATATGCTGGATTATCATAAACAAAAATGTAAAGCTTGCAAAAATACACGCATAATGTGAAGTTATCATATGGAAACTGGGATATGGTAAATGACATGAATGTACAATAATCCTTCTACAAATATCTTTATCCACAACAAATTAATGTTTTTATTTTTAACCATATGTTTTCCACAAGTAAAACTAATTGTACCAACCTGCTCATGAGGTTGTTTTTATTTGTCTCCATCTTTATTTGCTGGACCGTCAGTGATTTGATCTTCCTGTTTATTTCACAGAGAGTGAGTCCAAGTGATTCGTGTAAGATTGAAATGGGTATTTGGGACAGCGCATTTCGTTAGTATATAAAAAATATGATTCTGTCAAAAGGGTTGATATTGAATAGTATAAAAGCTTGATTGAAATTAAGAATATACCCTCTTCCCTCGCTTCCTCAAGACTGGAATAGAGTTTCCAAAATATTCTCTAATTGATGAAAGCATGAGCTCAATGTTTTTCTGTCTTTCATCCATCGTTCTCTGTCTCACATCCATTTGTCTGACTATCAACAACAGGTCTTTAACATCTCCACTCAAACTGTTCCGTTGTGCAGACTCTTGCCTCACATCTCCTTTGCTTTTTGTGTCAAAGAGTTTCCGCTTCGCTTGTCCATCAGGAGTCGGGTCCTGTCAATTGGACATAATCTTTTGTTCCCACTAGAGAACACTTATGTAAGCAGGTGACCGGATCTCATATTCAGATGGCTTCAGACTTTCATGTGCAATTAACTGACAAAAGAACACAAAATAATTTCAAATAATTTATGTACAACAAAACATAAGCATACACATTGAAATCGTATCTATTTTTAGACACTTACGTCGTCGGTCACATAATCCCCCTCCGTCGTGTCAATAAAGACAAATTTTTTCAGGTCCTGTGCTAAAGCCTGCTGAGAACACTCCCACCATAACATTCTTGGGGTCACAGATCTCAACCCATCGTCAGCAAACAATATTTCTCTACCAAACTTAGATCCCAATGTAGGGATTGCCTCGAATGCCCAACACTGAAGCGCAATTGTAAGTCCTTGAAATACAGTCCACTTCCCCTCAAGCACCCTTGATCGATTTTGCACGTATGTCAGTTGCAAGATACCCATAAGCAACGCGTCCCCAAGGATAAGCATTGAATTCATCAATATTATCAGCAAGGTGAATGTATGATGGGTCTAACTTCAGCTTCCTGTCTCGCGGAATAATAAGACCATACAATATCCATAACAAAGCAAATTTGACAGAATCATCTGGACTGGGTTGAGTTTGGGGGTTGGATTTGCTTTTGGATTTACGGTTGGATTTGGCTTTTGATTTGGGGGTGGATTTGGGGTTGCCTATACCTCTGTCTTTTCTTTGTTTGTTGGGAGATGGAAGACTGAGAGACTTGAAGAAATTATTCTCAATGTCGTGGAGATAAAGATGTTTGGCGTTGTTGTCACCAAAATATCTTTGATAAAGTGATGATTTCGAAGGAAGAGGGGTTTTGGAACTGAAATGTAGACCCGTAATGATGGCGAACTCTCTCGGGCCAAAATGAACTCTTTTTGATGCAACATTAAATATTACATCCCTGATAGAACTTTTGTTATCTTGGCACTGTATTAATTGGAGAAAAGTTGACATAATGGCTTCATCGTCCCCAATCTCCAAAAATCCCGAAAACAACTAGCTTCAATCCTTGAAACATCCTTAGGATTGACAAGATGTTGCTTTACACTCTGTATTATATGTAACCGAGAATAAACATGCAGACCTGCGTGACTAGAATTGTCTTTTGAAGCCATCTGACCTGTTTTATGAAAATATTAACAAGACACATATTAGGAGTCTACTGAAAGCATATTATGAGAAAAACGAATTAGTTTAGCAACATCCTAGAGCAGCGACAAATTCACAATTCCAAGATATTGCATCGCAATCACAATTATACCGGCTCATAACGAATGGTGTTTACAAACCCAGACTCAGGGCCTAACCCTAAAACTAAACTAAGATCACAAACCAGTAAATGTAGAGCACTGCACCTGACTGTTTGAGTAAATACCTCTAAGACATAGTTCAAGTAAAAACAAAGCCATGAATCAAAGATTACTAAATCAAATGTCTGAAAGATTACTAAATGAAGATAAAGTGAAAACGCTGAAAGAAAGTACCCTTTTGAGTTTGTTGTCCGCGCACTGTGAAAAAGAACCGAAGCAGACAGCGAAGTAAAATAGATGTACGGAAAGAACAAAGAGAGTGAAATGGAGGTACTGAATGTCGTTGTCGTCGTCTTCTTGGCCGGAAAGACGTCATCAATGTCGAAACCCCGATGAATGACTGTTTCAATTGAATAAAGAAGGAGGAAACACTGACTTTATTTCGAATGCGAAGAGTTAAACTTCTAATAAATGTCCTCTAAAACTGTGATTAGTGGTTAAATAAAACCCTAGAAAATTAATTTTTTTTGGAAATGACAACCTTTCGAAAAGTGAATCGGAATAAATCCTTTTTTTATTGACAAAAAATCTGATTATACAATAAGTCAGTAACACAATTAAGTATACATTTAGATTTGAAGAATTATTAATAAATAAGAAATACAACCTTTTTCTTATTAAAATATAGTTTGTCTCTCCCGTAACAGATTGTAGAAAAAAAATCGAGTACAAAATAATAGGCGAGAATTTAAATATTTGATGACGTTTAAATGGATAGTTAATAATTGTGGGGGGGCCTATTTATAGATTTTCGTTTATTAAACGACGACTATCATATATTAATAATTAAACGACGATTAGCATTTCATCAAATCTATGAATAGTTAATAATTAAACGATGAGTATCATTTGTTAAGGTGTTTGAACGAAAAGAATTGTACAGTGAATAGATAACAAAAACCTGATTAAATAGTATAACAAGAATTTTCACGCCATAAGTAAACTAATACTTTTTTTACGGTTGTTGAGTGAATATAATGTTACATTCAATCGAAAACAAAAAAGCGAAAGGAATAATACTACTCATGGTTGTGTATTGACAATTATTGACTAACAAGAGTTGAATACGAGAAAGATATAATGAAATAGCAATCAACGACTATAATTTATTAAGTTGGTTGAATGAACAGAATCTTCCAGAGAATCGAAAAGAAAATACCAACCACTAATGCTTATAAGAAAATAATATCTTACCATGAACATAACTTATATTCATGATATAATTAATTGATTTTCCAACGTTAGAACGTAGAGAAGATTTGAAATCCGATGAGTCGAGCCTTTACTACTCACTAATATCCTATGTGAAAGAAACTAATACAACTCCACTAAACAAGTAGTATTTTGTGTTGTATAAACTATAACTTATGACATAACAGAATAATACTCATGCTATATTGAGTTGAATTTCCTATTTTACAACATAGGGAAATTGTTAAATCCGATAAGTCGACCCTAGGCAACTAATATCGTATGCGGACGAAATTATACTAATATGTTGTGTGGAAGAAACTAGTACCCATTTTCTAAACAACTAATATCTCTTGTTGGATCAACTAATACAGTTAGGAGCAATAACTAATAAAGTGAGAAATTTATAATAAAAACAAGAACACAACTAATATTCATGATATAATTCATTGATTTTCCAATATTACAACTTATAGGAGATTCAAAATCCTATAAGTCGACCATAGTCAACTAATATGCTATGTGGAAGAAACTAATACCCCTTTTCTAAACAACTAATACCTCTTGTTGAATCAACCAATACAATTACTGACAATAACTATTTGTACGTAGGAAATCTATAGTAAAAAACAAGAACATGACTAATACTCATGATATAATTCATTGATTTGTCAATTGTACAACTTAGATGTTATAGATAAGAGACCAATACCTCTTTTCTAAACATAGATATACATTTTCTAAACATAGATATACATTTATTTGAAACAAACTATATTCTTAGTGTCAAAAACGATTTGCACCTAAGCAACAAACATGTAACCGTGCACACTAATAAGACCCAGGGGGTTAGACCCTAAACAACTACTAATATCTTATATGGAATAAACTAATACCCCTGACCTAAAGATGTAATATCTCTTGTTAAAGCAAGTCATACATTTAAGGGCAATAACTAATAAAGTAGGAAATTTATAATAAAAATACGAAACATAACTAATACTCATGATATAATTCATTGATTTTCCAATATTACAACTTATAGGAGATTCGAAATCCTATAAGTCGACCCTAGCCAACTAATATGCTATGTGGAAGAAACTAATAACCCTTTTCTAAACAACTAATATCTCTTGTTGAATCAACTATATCAATTAGTGGCAATAACTATTTGTACGTAGGATATCTATAGTAAAAAACAAGAACATGACTAATACTCATGATATAATTCATTGATTTGCCAATTGTACAACTTAGATGTTATAGATAAGAGACCAATACCCCATTTCTAAACATAGATATACCTTTATTTGAAACAAACTATATTCTTAGTGTCAATAACGATTTGCACCTAAGCAACAAACATGTAACCGTGCACACTAATAAGACCCAGGGGGTTAGACCCTAAACAACTACTAATATCTTATATGGAATAAACTAATACCCCTGACTTAAAGATGTAATATCTCTTGTTAAAGCAAGTCATACATTTAAGGGCAATAACTAATAAAGTAGGAAATTTATAATAAAAATACGAAACATAACTAATACTCATGATATAATTCATTGATTTTCCAATATTACAACTTATAGGAGATTCGAAATCCTATAAGTCGACCCTAGCCAACTAATATGCTATGTGGAAGAAACTAATACCCATTTTCTAAACAACTAATATCTCTTGTTGAATCAACTAATACAATTAGTGGCAATAACTATTTGTACGTAGGATATCTATAGTAAAAAACAAGAACATGACTAATACTCATGATATAATTCATTGATTTGCCAATTGTACAACTTAGATGGTATAGATAAGAGACCAATACCCCTTTTCTAAACATAGATATACCTTTAGTTGAAACAAACTATATTCTTAGTGTCAATAACGATTTGCACCTAAGCAACAAACATGTAACCGTGCACACTAATAAGACCCAGGGGGTTAGACCCTAAACAACTACTAATATCTTATATGGAATAAACTAATATCCCTGACCTAAAGATGTAATATCTCTTGTTAAAGCAAGTCATACATTTAAGGGCAATAACTAATAAAGTAGAAAATTTATAATAAAAATACGAAACATAACTAATACTCATGATATAATTCATTGATTTTCCAATATTACAACTTATAGGAGATTCGAAATCCTATAAGTCGACCCTAGCCAACTAATATGCTATGTGGAAGAAACTAATACCCCTTTTCTAAACAACTAATATCTCTTGTTGAATCAACTAATACAATTAGTGGCAATAACTATTTGTACGTAGGATATCTATAGTAAAAAACAAGAACATGACTAATACTCATGATATAATTCATTGATTTGCCAATTGTACAACTTAGATGTTATAGATAAGAGACCAATACCCCTTTTCTAAACATAGATATACATTTATTTGAAACAAACTATATTCTTAGTGTCAATAACGATTTGCACCTAAGCAACAAACATGTAACCGTGCACACTAATAAGACCCAGGGGGTTAGACCCTAAACAACTACTAATATCTTATATGGAATAAACTAATACCCCTGACCTAAAGATGTAATATCTCTTGTTAAAACAAGTCATACATTTAAGGGCAATAACTAATAAAGTAGGAAATTTATAATAAAAATACGAAACATAACTAATACTCATGATATAATTCATTGATTTTCCAATATTACAACTTATAGGAGATTCGAAATCCTATAAGTTGACCCTAGCCAACTAATATGCTATGTGGAAGAAACTAATACCCCTTTTCTAAACAACTAATATCTCTTGTTGAATCAACTAATACAATTAGTGGCAATAACTATTTGTACGTAGGAAATTTATAGTAAAAAACTAGATATCCACTAAATAAGACGCTAAACAACTGCTAATATTTTATGTATAAAAAAATAATACCCCTAACCTAAGGGACTAATATCTCATGTTGAAGCAACTAATATAATTAGTGGAAAAAACTAATAACATAAGAAATTAATAGTAAAAACACGAACACAACTAATACTCATGATATAATTCATTGATTTTCCAATTTTACAACTTATAGGAGATTCGGAATCCTATAAGTAAATCCTATAGGTCGACCCTAGGCAACTAATATTTTATGTGAACGGATTATGGGAGTTATAAGGTGGGCTTGGAGATTTGTTGGAGTAATGGAGACTTGGTGAACTAATCTAACAACCAAAAAGTAACATTTACCGATCTTTACAATGTTTTTGACCCCATCATTCATTAAGGTGGTTGAATAAAGATAGTTTTACAATGATACGACAAATAATCCGATTATACAATACAAATACTTGTCCTTTATTGACAATTAATATGTAACAAGTGCTGCGCATGAGTAAGAAGTACTAAAGAATTCATTAAATATTTAATTAAATGAAACAGAGGAAAAATATTATAATGAGACGACTATCCTTAACTAAGCTGGTTGAAAGCCTCCATCCTCAATAAATTTTTAATACTTGGTTGAACGTATCGAGTTGTCGAGAATGATCAACTCTAGTTAGACAATCTAACTTCTTGTAGGATTGTTATTTTCAAGCACCGTTATGTTCATGATAGAGAAACAATTATTATACTCCCTCCGTCCCTTTTTAATTGTCCCATTTTATCCAAATTGGCATCCCTTTTTAATTGTAACTCCACATATATCAATGCATCTTTTACCTACTTTCTCCAACAATACCCCTAATCAAATATAAAGATATTTATCATTTTGTAATATATATGAATAATAAATAAGGGTATAAATGTCTTTTGATACCCTAATAAATGTGAAAATTGGTTTGTGTGAATGGATAAAATGGGACAGATAATAAGGGACGGAGGGAGTATAATTTTCACGCCTTCATTTATTATAGTGGTTGATTGAAGTGAATTTTGACAAAATAAATATTGTGATTTTGACTATTTACTTTGTAAAATTGGGAACAAACGGTAATGAATTTTATATGATACCATTTCGGAGGTTGTGTTAGAATAGGAGGGCATAAAATACAAAAAAAAAAATTGAATACTCATACCGTTAAAAATGTAGCAATGGGGCAACTGTATAATTTTGCTAAGTATTTAAAATTTAATTAATTTGAAATAGAATGGTAGGTATTTATGAGCCCAAATCTCTCCATCCTTATTTTTTATACAAGTGATATTATTGAAAGATAAGAATTTAGTGAGGAGAGTATATAATAAATATAAATGTAATTAAATTATAGGGGTATAAGTTTAGAAAATGTTTGAAAAATGAAACCAAGGTATTAATAGTCAAACAAATACGAAAATTGTAGATGTGAGGGAAAAATACGTGAAATGTGTGTAGTTGTCATAGTTTAGTTTAGAATGAAGGGCGTCCGTTAATTAACCTTAACTAAAACATTTTCAACATTTTTAATAAAACTTTATTAGAAACAAAAATGTGGGAAACGGAAATTTACTATTTTGGCCATTTCCCACCAAAAATTTCCACGCATTCCCACCAACACTTTTCCGCCTTCCCACTCAGAATTTACTATTCACATCATCTCGCAAATTTACTATTTTGTCCGCCTTCCCCCCCCCCCCCCCCCCCAAAATTTTCCGCCTTCCCACCACAACCTTTGAAGCCTTCCCACCATAAATCTTGGCCTATATTTTCGCGCACTCATGAATGTATTCAAAATTTTGGTATTCCCACCATAACAACCACTTACCCAATTCAAAATATTAAAGTATTCACACAATTTGTCTTGATTTTTTTTTTATCAAGACTTAAAAACAATAAAATTAAAAAAATTTAGTATTGAATGACAACAATTATATAATAAAAGTATATCCAAAATTAAAAAAAAAAATTATTACCAATTTTATTAAGGAATAACAAAATAAAAGCTTAATATAATTGATAGCGGTTAAATATAAACACAGAGTTATGCCAGACGACCGCTACAAACGAAGCTCACTATATTAGTAATTGTAAAATCTAATTTTGAAACAATTGTGTAATGAAAAAACCACAAAATATATAAAAAAACGAACAATAATTTCTTATTTTGGATAAACAAGTTTAATATATCCAACTACACCATTGTTTGTTTTTTTTTTTTTTATAATTATTCACAATTGGATTAATAATTAAAATACATACCAAAGTACTTATTATAAGAATCACTCCATAAAGAAATACATTTTTCTTGTGGAAAAACTCATCGTCACACTATATATCATGCACAGCCAATGTAGAGGTTGGGAAAAAAAATTATAACCGGAATTAATTTGCAATGTGATAGAACGAAAGTATTCGATTAAATTATATAGAAATCAGGTAAATATAACCGGAATTAGTCCACAGGGTATATTAAAATAAAATAGATTCATAATAAAAAAAAAACAAAAAATATTATTTGAGAAGATTTGAAATTACTTGAAGTCGAAGTTAGAGGAGATTAATTGATTTACCAATGTTTATAATTTAAGTAATAAGCATGATATACTTAATTAATTTCCCAATTTTCCAAGTTGGAGGACATTTGAAATAACTTAAAGTCGAACACTCATAATTTCATTAATTGATTTTCCAGTTTTACAACTTAAAGGATATTTTAAATCCTATAAGTCAACCCTAGTAAACTAATATGTTATGTGGAAGAAACTAATACCCATTTTCTAAACAACTAATTTAAAATGTTGAATCAAGTAATATGTTTAGTGGCAATAAATGGCAAAAAAAAAAAAGCCTAACCATTAACATAACTAACAATGACGAAGATATAATCCAGTTATTTTTCCAATATCTGACAAGCAATATATTATGTGGAATAAACTAATTATATCCCAAGACTAAACAATGAATATCTTGTTTTTAAGCAAAGTGACAAGCACTATTAAAATTAGGAAATAATATATATCTATGAGCATAAGTAATATTCTTGTAACTATTTATTGATTTAATTGTATTTTACAACTTATGGTAGATTTTAAATCCTAATAGTCGACCCCAGACAAATAATGTGTTATGTGGCAGAAAGTAATACCCCTTTACTAACCAACTAAGGTGGGTTTTTCTTAGATTAGACACCCTATCGAGTTGTCTGCTATCACGTACGGTCTATAATTATGTCATGTGGCAGTGCACTGGTATGCTACCTGTTCAATTGATTTTTTTTATATTGATGATTACATATTAAATTAAAATTATTTTAATCATAAATTAAAGAAGAATAAATTTGTAAACTAATATATATATATATAGATATTGTTATATATATATATATATATATATATATATATATATATAAAACCTATTAGCGCATATTATAATATAAAATAATATGACACAATTCGATTGTTGTCGATGCAACCCGATAGCAAATTAGCTGATTAACTCAACATGTTGTAGGTCATCAAATTTAAACAATTAGCTTTTATTTATATTTTAATTCAAAGGGTTTATAGAGCATACCTGATATCAGGCAACTTGATAGAGTGTCTGACATAAGAAAACCTCATCTAAGTAATATGCTTAGTGAAAGTAAGTAATCATAAACATAAATAACACTAATATCCTATGTGGAAGAAACTAATACTCATTCACTAAACAACTAATATCTTGTGTTGAAGCAAGTAAAATCCTTCGTGAAGCAACTAATTATACCCCTAACCCAAACAACTAATATCTTATGTGGAAGAAATTAATATCTTACGTGGTCACCGATAAATATCACAAATGTAAATTATGGTCAAATTCTATTGTAGATTTTATGTATTAAAAGTTTGTTACTAATTTTTTTATAATTTTTTAAATTTACAGATATCGGTATTCGATATCGACATATCCATCGTTATTTCCACAAATTTAAGGTCTCGATATATCCATCGATACCGATATTTTGAACCTTGCAGTAATAACAACATCTAACCATATGAAGAGTTGCCCGTTTTCAAAATAGTAGGAAAATCGAAACGTCGCTTCGTGTTTTAAGTGTTTGTCTTTTTAATTTCGTACCCGGTACCCCCATGTGGCAGTTGTTTCCTCTTCTTCTCTTCTCTCGTCTCTCGCTGTCCATATTGTTCGAAATGACATTTTTAAGAGATTCTGACCTGGATTATCAAAGACCATGGACAATGGACACAGAAAGAAAACTTCTGAAGTTTCTTATTCAAAGCAGCGACCATGTCGATGTTTCTGACTCAAAGGTTATGCATAGATGGATTGCAATACAATCCCAACGCCTATCCGTTGGAAGACGTAGGTTTACTCCAATAGATATAGTCAAGCGGATACAAATATTGGTGCTGAGGTATTCCGCATTCTCATGGTTTATTAATCGTCGTGGAGTCTCCTATGACGTTGATACGAACGCAGTGAACGTTGATACGAACGTAGTGACAGTGTTTGGCGACGATTACCGTAGTGTAATAAATCAGGTATTTCGTTATACTTTACTTCATTCATCCTTTACATTTTTCTATATATTTTGTACTTAGGGTTAATCGTGTATTCCAGGAAGCTGAAGATGAAAAGCGCATGCTATTAGAAGGTGAACCCTTGTTCAAAGAACTGGACTATCTGGTAAGGGTTCGGCGTATCGACGCGTTGGACTTTCAATGGCTTGTTTCCAGCTACATAATATTTGAACCCAGATGGGTGTCCAACCCAATTAGGGGAAACGGGATTTATTGGGAGTAATTGTGTGCTTAGTGAACTCCTTTTTGAATAAGCATTGTGAAGCAATTAAATTAATTGTATCATGAATTTCCCTAATTTAATAATATTATTTTGTGAAGCAATTATATTGTATCATGAAATTTTCCTAGTTTAATAATATTTTGTGACACAGTTATATTGTATCATTAATTTTCCATAATTTAATAATATTTTGTGTAACAATTACGTTGTATCATGAAATTTATATAATTCAATAATATTTTGTTCAGCAATTATATTTTATCTAATTTCCAGAATTTAGTATATTAACTACCGTAGTGCGAAGTACCGTACTATATAGATTGATTTTTGTCTAATTTTCTACAAATAATTTAATACAATATTAGTTTAAAGTAAAGAAGGTTTACTACTTTTTATTTTAGAGATTTCAACTAAAAATAGATAGTTCCTAACTTTTACATACAATATTTAAAGAAGCAAAAAAAAACTATGATGAATATTATTTACATCTGTAGTTGTCAATAAATCGAAAACTTTCATATTAAGCCCTAATTATAGATTATGTCTCACAATAATAAGTACAAAAAAATAAAAAGTGTCTCATTTTTGTTTTTTTTGCCAATTTAAGGCTTGTTTTAATACAGAGTATAGAGATTAATTTGTTTATCAGCTGAAGAGTATATTACTGATTTACACTGAAGAGTATTAGTTGTTAAATGAAAATGAACTAAGACTTCAGTGTAAACCTGTAATACTCTTCAATACAAACAAGCAATACTCTACAGTTTAAACAACTAATAAACTTCTGTGATTCATGTAGTGAAAAACCATCCATATAGTGAAATAGTTCTTAATGCATTTTGTATAAGCATTTGTTTTGTGTCCATCTATAAAAATCTTTTGTATCAATTCTTAATTCATTTTATATAACCATTTGTTTTGTGTCCATCTATAAAAATCTTTTGTATCCGTCACTGAATGCCGTACAGAAATTTCAATATATAATATATTATTGAACTGCATTGTATTGAACCTTTTCGGTTTATGACATGATACAATATTTAAATTTTGATATACCCTTCATTGATTCATATATAAACCAATTTCACTCTGTACATACCTCTTCTTTTGAATTGTTGAGTCTCAATTCAAGATCCAACAAACATATTTTAAAAAGAAATTAAATTCATTCAATATGGATTTTTTTATAGAGAAATTCGTTATAACAAAATCATTTTTTTATTTAAAAAAAAACTTTTTTTATTAGTATAATATATTTCTAATTTTGCGAGTGTTTTAAAAAATATGGCAACTACCAGTTTAAAATGAAAGGATTGCATAACAAAATAAAATTTTCCATCTTGCCACCAAATATATAACCACTCTCCCTCCCACGTTTTAATTTTAACCAATCAACCTTTTTTAAAAACGATAAATTGGAATTTGACAGTTTACTATGCTTAATTTCTTCATGAAAATAATTTTAAATAATAAAAAACGATAAATCTAGCAAATAAATTTTAAAAAAAAAACAACTAAAAATGAATGTTTAACTCATTAATATAACTATACTTTATTTAAACATTATTAAAATGGAGTGCTATAAAGTAACTTTAACCATAAATTGTTTGGAATGCAATGTAATGAAAGTACTGTCATGATGAAATATCATTAAATTCTAGTGAAATCATGTAATATTAACAGGAAATAATGTGGAATACGATGGAACGACCCATGGTCCAACGACGTATGCCATGGATAGGATTATTTAATTTAAAAATCAAGTCATGATGAAATAAAATTAAAGTACAGTGCAATCATGTAATTTAAATGGAAATAATGTGGAATTTGATGGAACAAAAGTAATTAACTATAAATTTAGTATTAACATCGTTGTTTTATATAATCAGACGGATAAAAGCAAGTTAAATAGCGAAACCGAACCATCATAATAATATAATAATAACTCCATTCATTTGTTAAAACCCTTTAAGAGAGTAGTTAAAAATATCCATAATATAAAGTAACAAAAGATAAAAAGGGCACCATTAAATAAATTGATTTATGAATTTCTGTTACGAAACCGTTTGGAAGCTAGTTTGTATTCTTCGGTCGCCTTCTCCAGTTTATCTTTGTAATCACGGAGGGTGTCCTCGTGAATCTTCATCGACGCCTCCGATACATGACCCTTACAAGCATCAATGGTTGATCTACTTTTTGACACCAAATGCCTAAAGAGGTTCACCTTGGTACACGCACAACTTTTTCGATTGATTTCCATGTCCCGCATCAGAAGGTCCAACTACATTTGGGAAAGGCATAACAAATTTTCAAAACCAAAATAATCTTAAAAATAAATTAACCACATAAGAAATTTTTAAAAACAAAATAAGTAATGTTCAATGTAAAAAAACAACATCTGAAAATCCAGATGGTAAGTAATACGAGTGCAAAAAATGTAATATCACACATAATACCTGTTTTTTCTTTTTGGCGCAAAGCCTAACCAATGTTTCATATTCTTCTGCTTTCCTTTTGTGCTGTACGTTCATTTCTTTAAAAAACGTATCCTCCATTTTTTTGAAAAAGAGTCGACGAAAAATACTGTAAGAATTTTTTTTTTTGTATTTTATATATATATATATATATTATTATATATTTAAAAAGGGAATGCCACCGATTGTTTAAGAAGTCACGTATATATATATATATATATTCACTATGGTTGCGTCTATTGATATCTAACGTGTATCAACCGAAGCGTCGTTTTTCATTTTTTTTATAATTATAAAATTTAGATGGTTTTTCAGTTTATAAAATTGAAAACGAACCATTGTTTGTTTCGAATTTAAAATTTGACGGTTTATCAAAATTTTTAAATGGGCAAACGAAGCGTGTGAAAATTATGCCTTGTGTTTATTAAAATTAGGGTTTATTACTATAATAATTTGTAATTTTTAATAGTTAGCCTTTCCATGAACATAAGTAATAGTCATGGTATAAATAATTAATTGATGAGTGTAGTGTTTTTGTGAGGAAGAAACTAATACCCCTTTTCTAAACAAGTAATATCATTTTTAAGCAATTAGGAAATATAGTGAGTGACAACGATCGCTATTAATAAATCCAATTTCTAATTTATAATTAAAAAAATAATGTTATTCAATTTTTAATTAATTAAGGTTAGTTAATCTTACTAATTCTTCTACCTTCCAAATGTAAATAATCTATATTACGTTATAATTATTTCCACATATTTTTTTCTCCAGTGAGAAATTTTTTTAACTATAATTTAAAAAAAAAATACTATGATATAATCTTCAACCCATATGAATTAAATCAAATCTAATAGTAAAGTCCCAAAAATACACTTGTGACAACAGATCTGAGACGGATGGAGTACTATATATGTTTATTGAAATAGCAATGTTTATCTTTTTTCACTAAAAATTACCTAATCAATTTATCATGTTAATTTAAGTTTTATTCACATTATAATTCAATATGCAACAAAATAAATATAGTATCACAGAAAATGAGTCTTGGTTCAGTGGTCGAACCATGCATACTTTACTGCACGACTTTAAATTAAAATTTCTCCAAACTAAAACATGATTTTCTAAATTTTATTTACATTATAATTAAATATGAAAAAAATAGTAGTGTCAACATTGTATTGTAATTTGTAAACCTGAATTATATAAAGTGTCGGACAATCGAACCCTAAGGTGTAAACTCTGAGTTCTAGGGTAATGCTATAAATAAGGTTTCTGTTCGAATATACTAATATTGTATGGGAAATATTTTTTTGGAGTGTCCATCATCCATAAATGATATTTGTTATAAATTTTTATTTAATATTTCCCTCAAATATGTTATTAAGAAACGTGGGAGACATTTGATAAATATATATATATATATATATCTCAATATATACATATATATACACTATATATATGTATACATATATATATATATATATTCAAATTAGTGCGTTATATAGAGAGAAATAATTGCAAATTTATTGCGGTTTTGGAAGCCTAAAAGGTGAACAGTATCGAATTGTGGAGAAGTGGAAATGAATTAAAAATTAATTAAGGAAGAGAAATATTAGTGTTGATGGTGGCACCTTTTTCGGTCATTTTGTTTGAAAAATATTGATTCTTATATTTTTTTATTAAAGGACGGTAATTTACCCCATGGTAACTCTAGTCTTCCCCCGAAATAGGGTAGCCTTCACTTAATTGGCAACCCATCGATATTACTGCACGTTCATCTCCTTGGTGTCAAACGCCATTTACCACTGCACCACCACTTCGCACTCCTCTTCATTAATGTCATTAATTTCTACTATAAATATAAATAACCCTACTGTTATTTTACAATTGACACAAATAAATTTAGGCCTTACATTCTCTTCATTCTAGTGTTGTAATGGATTGTGTAGTATTCGTTAATTGGTTGACAGACGACCCGGAAATAAATTTACAACCGCCTGAAAGGAAGGAGGTCCTTGACCACCTTGCGGAACGGGCTAAAATTGCCGAAGAAACCAGGAGGAAGCAAAAGGTAGTTTGTCTTTGTCTTATTATTTTATTTTAAAACATAATATTTTTCATAAAATTTAAGCTATTCGTAATATTATTTATGTTACAGTTGGACAAGTTGGTGATGCTTTTGTATAACAAAAAGAAGGATCGTATTACTGAAAGAATAAGAGACCATATGCGCCGTATGGAGGAGATTAGACATTCTATTTGGGATCTACGGTATGATGAAAACGCATCCGACCGCAAAGCACTCGAGCAATCTCTCATTGAGTTGTTGGGGGTTCATATGAAGGAAGATGGGGATTTAGATCTAGCCCACTTATTCCTTCACTCTGTTTCTCTTATAGGCCTAGGTAGTTTTAGCAAGTGAGTTTTGATTTTTTATATATTAAGTAGATATTTGCGGATGATGTAAGGTTCATCTACAATTTTCATTGTATTGACAAGTTAGATGAAGTTTATTGAAATTTCTATTATTGCTATTGCCATTAATATTAATATAATTATTATATTTTTAAATTTTATATAATTATTTATTGTTATATTTTACAGTTGATTGTTATAATAGGATTTAATCGAGAATATGTTAATATATATATATATATATATATATATATTAAATAATAATTATTTTATTTACTTTACAGTTGAGTGTTATCATAGGATTTGACCGACAATGTGTTAATCTATAAATATTTTTTTAGCAGTAAAGTAATATTACAAAACAAGAGTCACTTTTAGTATTCAAAATAAGGTTCTATGGAATCAGATATCTTTTCAAGACTAAGTCAAGGTCTTTGTATCACAATTTGTACGAAAATAATTTTACGTTAACCCAAGTGCCCCCGTTCCAAATACTTCCATACTCATTCCAACAAAAATGAGATAAAAGGATGCATACGAATAACACTAAAATAGTTAGCATTTTATGTTTGGTTAAAATAAAGAATGCATAGGAATAAATTTTTGATGTTCAGGATCAGTATTAAGGTTATGTTGCTTTGATGGTACACATTTTGTGGTTTGATGAGAAAATGAAGCAATTACGTTAAAAAAAAAAAAAAAAACCTTCCTTGTCCTTCATCCTTTAGTGAAAATAATTAATATTTTTTTGTGAAAATAATAAATACTCTTCAATGGTTAATGCATGAATCATTTTCGAGGCATACATTGTCAAAGAATTAACATTTTGCCTTTTTTTAAAATTCGATTTGTAACGCCCCGAATCCGAAACACATAAAATATCTCAGATTCGAGGTGCCACTTGTGACTAAAATACGAACTATAAAATTTTTGATATAAAAATGGATAATAAAATCAGAGATGAGTTTAATGCTGCGGAAGAAATGAGTAGAATAATTTTAATAAGTATCTCACGCATGTATATCTATGAATATAAAGCTTAGTATTAAAGTAACATTTTATTTAAGTGGGGAACTCCGTGTCGTCCCTATCACTGTCCTTGCTCCACGAAATCTTAATCTGCAAGGGTTGTAAAAAGGGGGGCGTGAGATTTGAATTCTCACGTATGGGTGATTTGCAACGTCATGGGATTGGTAAATCCGAAATATGTTAAATTATACTCATTAATAAAGTAATTAATTAATTTAAGCAGTTGACATATAAATATGAATAACATATACCACAAAAGTAACAAGTTCACGTAATAATTAATTGGGCATAGCAGGTTTCACATCGTATAATTGAAATATCACAAGTTGATTCACATTAAGGGGCAAAGCCCAAAACCATTTTCACGTATCGGCCCAATCTGCCAAAATCATTTTTGCACATATTGTAAATCTCCCCCAAACCATTTCTCACCAACAAATCCATCCATTCATTCATTCATTCATTCATTCATGTGACCATGAATCTGATTTATTAATATCACTCATGGTCACCACAAATAATATCAGCGACCATGAATCTGACCTATTATCACTCATGGCCGTACGTGTCAATCCACAAACAAAACTGCTCCACATCAAACCAATAATTACTCGTTTTCCTCTTTCCCATAAAACTGTCATTTCAAATTGTGGGGAGAATTCACATAATTCATACTTAAACAGATTCATGCTCACAAAATGCCCTTATATCATGCAATGGTGCTCGATTTAAAATAAAACAATAGACATATTGTATCATATATAAGTATATCACGTAATTCAAATATTTATATAGTAGGTGTACATTTATGTTGGATTAGTTGTTTTAGATTGATTTGGTCGAGTTCAGAGTATACCAGCACAACGTATTATGAGCAGATCAATCAACCGATCATCACCCACCTGTTTGCTCCGGGTCCCGTGAATGATGTACAAATAGATGGTCGGAAACCTCGTGTGCGTTTCCAACTAGTATCGAGTCCTAGTAGGAGAACATTTAATTAAAAGTTGACCTTTGAGTAAATAGGAAAACTTGAGAGTTTGAGTTACGAGAATCGAGAAAATTGTGGTCTTATAAACTCAAAAAGGACTTGCTTAAGGGTCACACCCTATTTTGGTAAATACAACACTTCTAGAAAGGTGAGTGTATTTAGGGAGTGAATTTACTAGTTTCTGTTGTGTAACAGGGGGGTGTATTTACTGAAAGCAGGGGTGTAACAGGGGGTGTATTTACTGAAAGCATTGGTGTAACAGGGGGGGTGTATTTACTGAATTCAGTGGTGTCCTTAATAAAGGCCCTTTAAGGAAAAATATAAGAATTCATATTTTATAAAAACCTCTTATTAAAACTTATTAAAGACTTTGGCTTTTCTAAGACAAATTATAAAAAGTACTTTTCTTTTCTAATATTAATAACACTTCTAAAATTGATTTGTAATACTTCTAAAACAAAAGAATTATACTAAAAGGCTTTAATTTGCGTTTCTAAAATTTTAACAGGGGTACGATGTGAAGACGAGTTTCCATTTGTCTTTTAAAAATTTCAACTAATACTAAAACAAACTAATTTCATCACCATTCAGCTAATTCAATAATACTAATCCAAAAATACTCTTCAACTAAAACAACAATACTAATTCATCCATTCAATAATACTAATTAACTAATCCAATAATACTCTTCAACTATTCCAATAACACTAATAAGAAAAATCATCAATCCAATAACACCAAACAATTAAACCAATAATACTAGACAACTAAAACAAATAACACCAAACAGTTATTTCAGTAATACTAAACACCTATTTCAACACAACTTAACAATATCAATCGAACCGACTCCATGGTACGAATTTAACACCAAAAGTCCATCTACAACTTCATGGCTCCAATCCAAAGACAACTAGTATTCTCTCTTCTTACAAAGCTCACAACAGTAGGGAAAATAAAACAATTCAGTTCCCTATTTCAATTAGTACGAAAAATAGGATGGAGGCTAGTAATTCTTACGAGTCCCAAATTGGACGGCCTAACGGCGTCGTAAAACGGTTCGATTATTTGTCGGATAATTTTGGCAGCATAACGGCGTGATTCGGGAATTCGGAAAAGTTAATTGGACAGCCTAACGGCGTCGGTTGGAATTTCCAGAAATTCCGGCAACAGCAACCGGTTCAAACGGCGTCAATTTCGATTGGAAATTAAACGGAAAGAAAAGGTTACGGGTGAAATTGAAATTAAGCTTCAAAGATTGGAATCGAAAGGGGCTTTTGCATACACTTACTGGAAAAGGAAAAGAGGCGACGTTTGGCTCCGGGCTTCGACGGCACGGGAGCGGTGGCGCTTCGTTCGAGGAGGCGGAGGACAGCGGCGTGGCCGGGAGAGGGCACGGCGGCGGCTTCGATGGAGAGAGAGAGCGAGAGCGACGGGAGGCTGGAGCGGCGGCGGAACTGCGAGGGGGTGCGCTGCCTGGCCTTCGTCGGGAGGAAGAGGAGGTGCGCTGGGGCTGTGGTCGCGGCGGCGGACGTCGGCTGAGCACATCGGCTGGGCTTCGTCGGCCGGAGAAGGAAGAGAGGAGCGGCTGGTGGCGCTGGTCGTGGCGGCGTTGCTCCAATCGGCGGAAAGAGGAGGAGGCGGGAGGCTCCGTGCTGGGTTTAGAGCGGTGAAGACGACCGGCGGCTGAGCGAAGGACGCGTGAGGCGGCGGGACGGAGAGGCGTCTGGGCAAGAGGCGCCTGGTGCACGGCGGCGCTTGTCGCCGGAGAAGGGAGGAAGAAAACGCGTGAAATTGAAATCTAGAGAGAGAAAGAGGCGTGTGAAATTTGGGAAAGGAAAGAAATCCCTGAAATGGGGAGGGCATGGTTATTTTATAAGAAAATTATATTTTAATTTACTAATTAATTTTTAAAGAAGGAAATAATCATGTGGATGAGAATTAAAGAAAGGGATTTACATGAGATCTCTTGTACTAATTTAGGGATTGTTTGGTTCCGGTTTTTAGTTCGAAATTGGAAATTAACACTGTTTTAGTATTCGATTAATATTTTGAAGTATTTTAATTATTCTCAATAAATTATACGGAACGAAAACATAATTTAAAACTTTAATATTTAATTTCTCGTAGTCCTTTATTCGTTTGAAAGATTCGGTTTCTTTCTTCGAATTCGGGAATTTGAAATAGGGTATATATTTAAATTACACAGTAGCACCCAAAATAATAAAATTAAAAGAAATAAAGACAATAATAGTATAAAATTATATAATTAAGGTTTCTTAGCAAGATAAAAGGTATAGAACGGGATGGGGTATTACATCCTCACCCCCTTAACAGGAATTTCGTCCCCGAAATTCGACTTCTAGGTATTGCTTAGGTATTGTTCGGCTAAACCTTAACCCTTATTTTAAGCAGTATCTATATATATATATATATATATATATATTATATATATTTTTTTTAGTCTTAACCCCGATTCTGTTCAGTATCTATACGGGATGTTCAGGTCCTTTCAATCGGAGTTATCCTCCACTGTTTTCCCCTTCTTCAAGAAAAGCATTCACGTGTCCTGACCACTTCTGACCTTGGTGAGGTGGAACTCTGACTGGTGGCCCTAACTGACGATTGTTGGGTGCAGGTGGGTGGTAAGTCTGGTAGTTATCCGCTTGCTGCGGGTAGTACTGACTGTTGTTAATTGGTTGGTAGTTGGGATTTGATGGTAGAGTGCATTCATTCCTCTTGTGGCCTGGTTGGTTGCATCGGAAACAAGTAATTCTACCCTGGTTGCATTGTCCCCAATGTCTTTTCCTACATCTTGGACAGTTTGGAATGTTTTGAGGAACATTGTAGTCGTCCTCCCTAGGTTGTGGAACTGAATTCCTCTTGAAGTTTGGTTGCCAATTACGATCAACGGGGACCATCGTCGAAGTCTGTTTGTACTCCAAATCCTGACTGATCGAGACTAGCAGTGCTCGATGAAAAACTCCTCCATAGCTCGGCACCTGAAGGCCTATCACAATTCCTGCTATTTTGGGCCTCAGACCCTGTTCAAACCTCCGGGCTTTTCTATCATCATTGTCCACCAGATGTGGAGCATAACGGGATAGCTGGTTGAATTTTTGTTCGTACTCTATCACCGAGAGAGTTCCCTGTCGAAGATTAACAAATTCTTGTTCCTTCCGATCTCTTAGTACTCGTGGAAAGTACCGGTCTAGCACAGCTTTCTTGAAATCCTCCCAAGTAAGGGCTTGTCTCTTCTCTTCATTCATAGTCCGCTCATAAGATTCCCACCATTGAGCTGCGTCTTCCACCAATTGGAATTGTGCACATGAGACTCTCTGCACATCAGTTAGCACCATATGTCGGAAAATACGCTCCAATCCGGCTATCCATTCTTCGGTCTCGAAAGGGCTTTCTCTCCCATTCAGTCTAGGTGGTTGCAGTCGTCGAAATCGTTCAACAAAGTCATTCATCCTGGGTGTTATCTGTGGCATAGGCTCATACAGTGGTGGAGGAGGTGGTGGAGCTTGTTGATGTATGTAGTTCTGGAGGGAGATCAGTATTTCCGTTGCTATATCGTTCACAGGTGCGCCCTGCTGGGGTGGTTCAGGTTCAGCCTGAGGAGGTGGGTCTATAGGATTTCCTGGGGCTGGGATACGGTTAACACGGGGTCGTCCACTTCTACGTCCTGGTGCCATTCTAGGGGTGGTTCTAGAGAGAAAAGAATAATATTACTACGTCATATAGGTATGAGAAAATTTATAAAAACAGAATCGAATTATGTAATTAACACAACGCTAGTACTGAGATACACGTGAGTACGTAGTTCACCGCAACACACTGTGGCCACCAATGGTACAGTGATTACATTCGCACCGTATAATAGAAACCAGTGACGTGTCATTTAACAATAATCAGATAAAATATAACAGTTAATATACAGCAAGTAACACGCATTGCCAAGTAGCAATTTCATAACACATAAAAGTCTCGACTTCTATGTAGGTCAGTCTACTTACGTCATATCTAAAAAATAAGTTTCCTAGGTACCGAGCTACTACTATCTTAGGTGGATTCTAACATGGAAAGGAAATTTCTAGTCAAAATTTTAGTTATGCAGAAATATAAATTAAGCAATTTAAGCATATAATTTAAACAATTTAAGCATATAATTTAAACAATTTAGAACGCATAATTCAAATAGTCACATAATGGCATTTATGAGATTTATAAACTTTAAACAAATATATTCATTTCATGCAATTCACTAATTATCAACATTTCAATAGGAATATAAACGATATTTTGGAGTTCTTTATACACCACGTAGGTGTTGTTTTGAGTTCTCGATCTTTTGATTGTGGTTTTGTTATGAGAGTCAACTTATCGCAAGTTCATACACCATAAGAAATTTTTATAATAAAATAAGAACATACCTTCGAGGAGCTTTTGACGGTAATAGGAGACACATTTCCCCTCAAGTGATTTAATTAGTGATCTATACTTACATGATAAGAAAATTTTAATTAATGAAAAATAATTTGGTTTGATGAAAACAATGATTTTGAGTTTAGGTCCGAAAGTTTGAACCTAAGCTCTGATACCACCTGTAACGCCCCGAATCCGAAACACATAAAATATCTCAGATTCGAGGTGCCACTTGTGACTAAAATACGAACTATAAAATTTTTGATATAAAAATGGATAATAAAATCAGAGATGAGTTTAATGCAGCGGAAGAAATGAGTAGAATAATTTTAATAAGTATCTCACGCATGTATATCTATGAATATAAAGCTTAGTATTAAAGTAACATTTTATTTAAGTGGGGAACTCCGTGTCGTCCCTATCACTGTCCTTGCTCCACGAAATCTTAATCTGCAAGGGTTGTAAAAAGGGGGGCGTGAGATTTGAATTCTCACGTATGGGTGATTTGCAACGTCATGGGATTGGTAAATCCGAAATATGTTAAATTATACTCATTAATAAAGTAATTAATTAATTTAAGCAGTTGACATATAAATATGAATAACATATACCACAAAAGTAACAAGTTCACGTAATAATTAATTGGGCATAGCAGGTTTCACATCGTATAATTGAAATATCACAAGTTGATTCACATTAAGGGGCAAAGCCCAAAACCATTTTCACGTATCGGCCCAATCTGCCAAAATCATTTTTGCACATATTGTAAATCTCCCCCAAACCATTTCTCACCAACAAATCCATCCATTCATTCATTCATTCATGTGACCATGAATCTGATTTATTAATATCACTCATGGTCACCACAAATAATATCAGCGACCATGAATCTGACCTATTATCACTCATGGCCGTACGTGTCAATCCACAAACAAAACTGCTCCACATCAAACCAATAATTACTCGCTTTCCTCTTTCCCATAAAACTGTCATTTCAAATTGTGGGGAGAATTCACATAATTCATACTTAAACAGATTCATGCTCACAAAATGCCCTTATATCATGCAATGGTGCTCGATTTAAAATAAAACAATAGACATATTGTATCATATATAAGTATATCACGTAATTCAAATATTTATATAGTAGGTGTACATTTATGTTGGATTAGTTGTTTTAGATTGATTTGGTCGAGTTCAGAGTATACCAGCACAACGTATTATGAGCAGATCAATCAACCGATCATCACCCACCTGTTTGCTCCGGGTCCCGTGAATGATGTACAAATAGATGGTCGGAAACCTCGTGTACGTTTCCAACTAGTATCGAGTCCTAGTAGGAGAACATTTAATTAAAAGTTGACCTTTGAGTTAATAGGAAAACTTGAGAGTTTGAGTTACGAGAATCGAGAAAATTGTGGCCTTATAAACTCAAAAAGGACTTGCTTAAGGGTCACACCCTATTTTGGTAAATACAACACTTCTAGAAAGGTGAGTGTATTTAGGGAGTGAATTTACTAGTTTCTGTTGTGTAACAGGGGGGTGTATTTACTGAAAGCAGGGGTGTAACAGGGGGTGTATTTACTGAAAGCATTGGTGTAACAGGGGGGTGTATTTACTGAATTCAGTGGTGTCCTTAATAAAGGCCCTTTAAGGAAAAATATAAGAATTCATATTTTATAAAAACCTCTTATTAAAACTTATTAAAGACTTTGGCTTTTCTAAGACAAATTATAAAAAATACTTTTCTTTTCTAATATTAATAACACTTCTAAAATTGATTTGTAATACTTCTAAAACAAAAGAATTATACTAAAAGGCTTTAATTTGCGTTTCTAAAATTTTAACAGGGGTACGATGTGAAGACGAGTTTCCATTTGTCTTTTAAAAATTTCAACTAATACTAAAACAAACTAATTTCATCACCATTCAGCTAATTCAATAATACTAATCCAAAAATACTCTTCAACTAAAACAACAATACTAATTCATCCATTCAATAATACTAATTAACTAATCCAATAATACTCTTCAACTATTCCAATAACACTAATAAGAAAAATCATCAATCCAATAACACCAAACAATTAAACCAATAATACTAGACAACTAAAACAAATAACACCAAACAGTTATTTCAGTAATACTAAACACCTATTTCAACACAACTTAACAATATCAATCGAACCGACTCCATGGTACGAATTTAACACCAAAAGTCCATCTACAACTTCATGGCTCCAATCCAAAGACAACTAGTATTCTCTCTTCTTACAAAGCTCACAACAGTAGGGAAAATAAAACAATTTCGTTCCCTATTTCAATTAGTACGAAAAATAGGAAGGAGGCTAGTAATTCTTACGAGTCCCAAATTGGACGGCCTAACGGCGTCGTAAAAGGGTTCGATTATTTGTCGGATAATTTTGGCAGCATAACGGCGTGATTCGGGAATTCGGAAAAGTTAATTGGATAGCCTAACGGCGTCGGTTGGAATTTCCAGAAATTCCGGCAACAGCAACCGGTTCAAACGGCGTCAATTTCGATCTGAAATTAAACGGAAAGAAAAGGTTACGGGTGAAATTGAAATTAAGCTTCAAAGATTGGAATCGAAAGGGGCTTTTGCATAGACTTACTGGAAAAGGAAAAGAGGCGACGTTTGGCTCCGGGCTTCGACGACACGGGAGCGGCGGCGCTTCGTTCGAGGAGGCGGAGGACAGCGGCGCGGCTGGGAGAGGGTACGGCGGCGGCTTCGACGGAGAGAGAGAGAGCGAGAGCGACGGGAGGCTGGAGCGGCGGCGGAACGGCGAGGGGGTGCGCGGCCTGGCCTTCATCGGGAGGAAGAGGAGGCGCGCTGGGGCTGTGGTCGCGGCGGCGGACGTCGGCTGAGCACGGCGGCTGGGCTTCGTCGGCCGGAGTAGGAAGAGAGGAGCGGCTGGTGGCGCTGGTCGTGGCGGCGTTACTCCAATCGGCGGAAAGAGGAGGAGGCGGGAGGCTCCGTGCTGGGTTTAGAGCGGTGGAGACGACCGGCGGCTGAGCGAAGGACGCGTGAGGCGGCGGGACGGAGAGGCGTTTGGGCAAGAGGCGCCTGGTGCACGGCGGCGCTTGTCGCCGGAGAAGGGAGGAAGAAAACGCGTGAAATTGAAAACTAGAGAGAGAAAGAGGCGTGTGAAATTTGGGAAAGGAAAGAAATCCCTGAAATGGGAAGGGCACGGTTATTTTATAAGAAAATTATATTTTAATTTACTAATTAATTTTTAAAGAAGGAAATAATCATGTGGATGAGAATTAAAGAAAGGGATTTACATGAGATCTCTTGTACTAATTTAGGGATTGTTTGGTTCCGGCTTTTAGTTCGAAATTGGAAATTAACACTGTTTTAATATTCGATTAATATTTTGAAGTATTTTAATTATTCTCAATAAATTATACGGAACGAAAACATAATTTAAAACTTTAATATTTAATTTCTCGTAGTCCTTTATTCGTTTGAAAGATTCGGTTTCTTTCTTCGAATTCGGGAATTTGAAATAGGGTATATATTTAAATTACACAGTAGCACCCAAAATAATAAAATTAAAAGAAATAAAGACAATAATAATATAAAATTATATAATTAAGGTTTCTTAGCAAGATAAAAGGTATAGAACGGGACGGGGTATTACACGATTTCCATTAATAAATTAATCATTATTAAAATTAATCTAACAATTATAAAATTTAACTGAAATGTATTTGTTATTTTCACTGAATAGTACTAATTGTTTAGTGACCCTAAAATCAAACTCCTCAGTAAAAACAAATAATACTCTTTAGTGTAAACAATAAATCTCCTTCAATGGTTAATGCAGGGACCAATTTCACTTTTATACATATATTTATTAAATAATGTTCAGCCTAAAAAACAATTGGATAATAACCCAATTTTAATATTTTAACATGCAAATAAAAACACTTGTTTATTTTTTCTCGGTTTCCTATTACGTTTCAATTTTTTCTTTTATGAAATATTTAATTAAAATTTTATATACTAACTAGAAATACCATATAATAAAAATTGAGTACGAGCTTTATTTATCCATATGTATGCATAAATAAAGCTCGTATGTATTGTATTTTTAAGCATAATTTTTAAAAACAATTATAAAATATAGATGGTTCATTATTGTATTTACTATTGAAAATTATATTTTATTATGAATACTGAAATTTAATTTTTTTTAAATAAATTAACACATAAAATCAACATTATATATTTCATATCAAAACCCCCTTTAAGAAAATAAAATACGAGTCTCAATTTTAATTCTTTTCTTTTTTTTGTATATTAGTCTTTATCATAAAAAATAAGATAAATATAAGAACTATGAAAATATTTATTTCGGAATTCGTGAATGAAATATGAAAATAAATCGTTTGAGAATAAGTCAAATATTGGAAGTTGTGTGATATCTTGAAAGTATAAATTGGAGAGAGAATAGATTTCAAATTCAAATTTATCAAAAAATATACTTAAAGCAAATTATTTTCAATAGGGCCACAATAGACATTTTAATTGACCATTAACATAATAATTACAGAATTGCAGCAGTTACCCTGTCACGCTGTGCCTATTCTATCTCAGTGCATGCGAACAATCATTCCTAATACAGGTGCTTCGATTTTCGGTATTTTTGATAAATAGTTATTTGAGTAGAAAATTATGAAATATTTATTTGTAATTTACTTTTAAATTTAATATATATATATATATATATATATTTATTATATAAAAAATAATGCGGCTCACGCGGGGAACGAGACGGGAATCCCCCGGGCCTGGGAATACTATCCTGGTCCAACCTACGGGGACAAAAAAATCTCATCCCTATTTGCTTTGGGGATTCCCCGCCCCATTCGGAGCGGATCCCCATGGGGATCGGGATTTCCCGCCTCGCTGCCAAGTATATTCTTCAAAAAATAAATTTTACTCTCCAAAATCTCTTCTAACAATCAGAGACTTCTAATGAGGGCGAGGTATAATGGTGATGTAAATGAAGATGAAAATAATAATATATTTTTTTTAACGTATATATTTTTTTTTCTAAACAATTTGGATAACTAATTTTTTATATACAAGTGTGTTCCATATACATTTGCATCAATGGTCCAGCGCAAGAGTCTATGAAAATCCATGTAAATCAATAAACAAAAAGTTTATTCCACAATCCTGTAAAGTCTATGAAAATCCAAGTAAATCAATTAAAAACGTTAGTCAAACTCTGCGTGGAGTCTATTGATTTTCTAAATCCACGGACTTTTTAAAGTCCCAAAAAATCCAATAAAATCTCAATCTAATACACCCCTCCTAATTTTAACCTTAAATCTCAACGAAGAATTGATGATATAGGAAATTCCACTCTTTATAAAAGAGAGTGACTTTTCTTACAAAATCAATCGGTCATAATTTTATTTTGTTCTGAAACTAATTGAAATATGTAAAATGTATAGAGAAAAGAATGTAGGGAGAATTATATTTATTCAACTTAGTTCGTACATTCAAATGAGGTGGCATACCACCTATTTTTACAAATGCATGTAGGCTTCTACTATTCTTTCGAGTCCAAAGGAATGTGTGTATTTATTTTGTGAAAATAAATGGACACCCTATTAATTTTGTAATTATTTGAGACAAATATAAGGTCATCCATTAAATATTTCATAAAATGTTTTTCATTGTTATTTTTTTTGTTTTTACTCACAATTTTAAAATTCAATTAATTTTTCTTTTCAAATTTTTTTATAACAAACCATATATTAAATTAAGGGTTGTTTTAGGGTTTATATAAATTTGACGTCCACATTTTATATTTTAAAAGTTGTAGTTATATAATTGCTCGCATGGACGTAACTCAGTTGGTTCTTGGGTGACAGATTGCTACAAGGACGCAGGATCGATCCCTGGCAGCCGCAGTGTGGGAGTTTTATCCCTCCAATGTGAGGGATAGCTCCTTTTGGGCGAGTGCTACAAGTTCTAGTTATATAATTAAATAATTACGGGACTTATTATACACACACACGTATATATATATATATATATATATATATATCAATTCCTCAATTATTTGCACATTTTTATTATTTGTTTGCTGCAATTGAGATTGTATTTATATATTATGTTTTTTTATTTTTAATATAAAATATACCAACCGCAACGATAAAAATTAACGTCACAACTAGTATATTTTATACAAAATATGATAAACACAATATATAAATACAATTTCACACATAAATAATAAAGGTGTGTAAATAATCGCGAGACAGAGGTAGTATGGCGTAGATTAATATATTATTAAAGCTATTAGTTAAAAAATTTAAATAAAAAATTGTATTTTTTTTAAAAAATAAATGTAATCCAAAATTCTGTCATATTCATCTTACGTATCTACAATTTCACAATGATATTTGTCAATATTTAAACCGTGCAATGCACGGGAAAATTACTAGTATAATATAATTTTAAATTACTCCCTCCGTTTTTTATTAATACAACATCACAAATAAATAAATAACACTTTCAATTATTCACTTTTATAGTAAATGTGATTTATAAAAAAAAAATTAAAAATACAGAATCCTGTGACCACTTGTGTAAATTTCAAAACAACTAAAAAGGGAGATTCCGATTTACCCATCGAACCGGACAACCCTAAACAAGGGCCCGACTCCAAAAAATCTCTCAAACAATTTCAGTTACGCAGCAGTGAACGTCAAATTTAGGAACGGGGATCTACGGTGGTCGCCAGATAGGCAGCGTTGTTGTTCCATTTGCATCCAATAGTAGTCGTTTTCGTCCCCAAAACACCAAGTAAGAATCTACTCTTGTGTACTTTTCGTCGCTTAAACTTCAAATTATTATAGGGATTTTGTAGTTACTGAGATATTTTATTATGCTTGCACGTTTTTTAGTGCTTTTTGGTTCAGATTAGTAGTTAATTATTTTATGTTTCTTCAATCGTATTTTCCGAGTTAGTGCGAATAGTATTTGTTTAGTCCTTTTGCATTTGTTCGAACAATGTAAGTACGTACACAGAATCAGTATTCAACTTGTGGGCGGCTATGGTTAAACAATTCTATTTTACTGTTTTGTCACATACAAAACTGATATGCTTACTTTTTTTTTGTCGTCATCTTTTATAGATGGATTCCGTTTTCTCTATTTATTGGCAACACGGTGGAAAGTTTGCGGAGTTGGATGGGCATTTGGTGTACATAGGAGGGCAACTTAGACCTCAACATGGGCTTGATATATATAGGATAGGGTACGGGAATTTACTCGATGAGGTCCGAAAAATGGGGTATGAGCTGAAGAGAATGTGTTATAGAGTACCAGGGGTCCATATCATGGGTGCAATGAGGGCAATCGTAGATGAGAAGCACTTTATGGAGATGATGCATCATGTTACGAAGATAGAAAAAAAGCTAATTGAGGTCTATTTAGAAGGAGAATGTCAAGATGAATTTGATGCGATAGTGGAGGAGACATTGGTAGAAATAGAGGGGAATGAGAGTGCTTCCCTAAAAAAAACCAACCTGGATAATGACGGTGTTACTAAAGGGGATGAGGAAGAGGCTTTTGAGGAGGAAACTGATACAATAAAAAAAACCCCATACAGAAAAATGCATGGAAGGCCAATGAAATTGAGGAAGACATCGCATGAGGACAATCCAAGGAATCCATCCAGTGTTACTAGACATGGGATACAAATGACTTGCTCAGAAATTGTTGTTGTAAGTTCATTTACAATTTTCTTTCATTTTAAGTTCATTTTTTGTAAAAAAATTTACTACACTTGTTATGTACAGAAGAAGATGAGGGGCAGACCTCGAAAAAAATCATACTAATGTAGCAGAAGGCAACGGTAGTTGCTATTGGTCTGGTATGTGCTTAAAACTAAAACTTGTGTTTGTATTTTGCTCCTCTGCTTATTACATATTTATGTGTATTCTTGTGTACATCAGAAGATGAAGAAAAAGAGGGGCAGACCTAGGAAAAACCCAAATAATGAAACTATGTTAGCCGCAATTGGTCAGGTATGAGCAGGGTTTTTTTTAAAATAATTATTTGTAATTAATTATTTTCCTTGTATATTTGAGGAATTATCTATTGTCAATTTATTATCTACTGTAGATGAAGAGGGGCAGGCCTAGAAAGATAATTGCACGTAATGAATCTGAGGCAATGGATCCAGCAATTAGTCAGGTATGTGCTCAAAATTACTTTTTGGAGTAATTTTATTGCTTCGTAAGTTGATTTTTTTTCCTTATGCACAGAAGAAGAATAGGGGAAGACCCGAAAAAATATAATTGAAACTAAAGAAGTGGTATGTGAAATTGGTTAGGTATGTTTATATAATCTAGTCTACTCTTTCTGGTTTATCTTATTTACTTTCTTTATAAAGAAGTTGCTCTTTCCGTCTTCAGAGACAACTTAGAGGAAGACCTGTAAAGGTTTCGGGTAATAGTGGAGTAGGAGCAAATGCAAGTGTAGGACCGGGATCAAGTATTGGAGGAGCCAGGAGCAGGTCAGGGGGTGCAGTTGGTTGACAACAATCCCTAAATAAGAAGTTGTTTAATTTATCTTAGTACTCTATTATTACTGTATAATATTCAGTGGACGGAATTTTTCGGAACAGCTGCACTAGTATTTTGGAGATGGATGGGTATGTTAACTGTATTTAACCTATACGATCCTCAACTCTTATCATGTGAGTTTATTTCATAGATGGATGAGTTTTTAATCTCGACATGTGAGTTAATTTCATAGATGGGAGGAGTATTTATAATTTGTATCTACGTTGTACTTGACTTTAAAACATGGAGAGCTTAGTTTTGTCTCACGCACACCGTCTCATATAAGTTTTTGGCAACATATTTTTGTACCTAATGATTTTTTTGAAACTTATGTATTATAGAAATTTTAACAAAGACATTATTCATGCAAATTTAAAGAATTTGTAATTTAATGATGATTTTAGAAACATAAAAAGTCCGCAATTAATATGTTTAAAAGAAGAATCATACTAAGATGACCCTACACTTTATACATAGTCTCTAACACATAAGTTATACAAAAATAGGGTCACAATGTATTTTATAAATATACAGTAGTAATATTAAGTTGTTTTAAATACTTCAAAACAACTTTACGTCTTCCCACCAAATATTTAACAACTCACCCACATTTTAATTTTAACCAGTTCACCTATTTTAAAAAGTTCTTGGCATATTGTAATCTCACATTTTACTGTGCGTATATGAATAAAAATTATTGTAAATAATAGCCGATTTTATTTTTTAAAATAAGCTATAAATGGATGTGTTAACTGTTAAATAAAACAAATTTTTAATAAAACCTTAATTAATATTTAAATTCGATTGGTATAATGTAATTTTAACAGGAATTTGATTGGAATGCAATCTAACGAAAGTACTTTACTGAATCCAAGTTGTAGAGCGGTCATACAACTATTGTGTTAAGGAACAAAAACTAATATCTTAAGGAACAAAAACTCATCGTGCAACAAAGTAGTCACCATGGCTAGGATTGTTTAATGCAAAATTCAAGTCATGATGAAATATCATTAAATTATAGTGGACTCATGTGACTTTTACTGGAATCATTTGAACGACTCATTGTATTAAATAAGGCGTCATGGTTATGATTTTTTTTCTTAAAAAAAAATGAGGATGACATGAATTATAGTGGAATCATGTAATTTAAACCGGAAATAATGTGGAATAGAAAGAAGTGTATTTTTTTCCCAAAAAAAAACGAAACATACAAAATTCTGTAGGCCATTAAGCATTAACATTGTTGGTTTATAATTAGACGAATAAAAACAATTAAAATAACGAACCATCGTAATAATATAATAATAATTGCATGTATTTATAAATATTAAAATAAAGTTTAATCTCAGGACAAATTGTTTAAATTATCCGGCTAAAAATTAAAAAGAAGATAAATAAAAAATAGGCACTATTAAATAAATTGATTTATGAATATTTTTTACGAAACCGTTTGGAAGCCAGTTCATATTCTTCCGTCGCCTTCTCCAGTTGATCTTTGTAATCACGAAGTGTGTCCTCGTGTATCTTCATTGACGGCTCCGGCACGTGACCACTGCACGCTTTAATTGTAAATCTACTCTTTGACATCAAATGGCTAAAGAGCATCACTTTGTCACACAAAGAACTTAATCGATTGCTTTCCATATCCCGCATTAAAAGTCCCAACTGCATTTTTTAGAGGCATAACAAATGTTCAAAACCAAAATAATAATCTTAAAATTATTATTACCACATAAGAAACTGTTAAAAACAAAATAAAAAATGTTCAATATAAAAAAAGAAACAACAAAAGAAAATCCAGATTCGCTGTAATACGAGTGCAAAATATGTAATATCACACAGACCGATATTCGAATACCTGTTTCGTCTTTTCACCGTAAACCACTAATAAATCGCCATGTTCTTCTTTTTTCCTTGTATGTTGTACGTTCATTTCTTTTAAAAACGTATTCTCCATTTTTCTTTTAAAAGAGTCAAAGAAAAATAATGTCAGAGAACTGCCTTTTCTTTTTTTTCAAGTCAATGTCACACAATGTTTAAGAAGTCATAAATATAGAGGAAGTTCACTGTGGTTGGGTGTTGCGTCTATCGAAGAGGAGACGTGTATACACCGAAACGTAGTTTTTGCTTTTTATAAGTTAGATGATTTAAAAAAAAATATGTTCCCTGTTTTTTCAATTTATAAAATTGAAAACGAACCACCATTTGTTCCCTTTTTGTTTTAGTGGAAAACGAAGCGTGTTAAAATTAAATATTGAGAATAATAAAATTATTTTTATGCTTATGAATAATTAAATATACATGTCATCTATTAATAAATTATACAACTCATTCAAGTTGAATTTATTCAATCATCTTTATATAAAATCTTACCAATTAAAATATAAATATTGAAATTGTAAAATTATACAGTATTATAATAAAAACATGAAACTCCAAGTCAGATCAAATTTTTTTAGCCATTATTTTTTGCAATTAGAATGAAAAATTAGGAAAATGAAATATGTGTATATATATATGTACATTTGATTTTTAATTAATTAAAATAATAAAAGAAGATTACAAGTTTTATATCTCTAGATTAAAGTCTTTATTAAAATATCACACATTGCTATTTATTATATTAATTAAATAATTTTTTAAATATCATAACAAATTTAGTAATAGTCTTTTGGTGTCCAAGTTTTGTTTCTATTAATCCGTTTTCAAAATTGTTGTTATTATATGAGTAAGTATAGATAGATGTTCATTTTGAAGTGGTGGTTACCCAATTGGTAGATGTAGCATTCTCCGACATTTAAGGAGAGGGAAGAAGATGGAGGATAAGGGAGTAGTCTGTAACTCTGTGAGTGCACAAAAAAAGGAAAAAAAAAATCCTAGATAGCAATTTATAGAGGGATTATAATTGAATTTTTTAATACAATAATGATTAATGTTTTATAAAATTATAAGTTAACCAATTGCATATAAAACTTCGTATTTCTATTTTTACTTGTTGTGTGTTGTTGATAAATACAACATTAATTTGTTGTTAAATTGAGATTTGAATGAGTGTCGAATTCTCACCTTTTTGTTGTGAGTTTTATAATTAATATTTCCTCATTCGGTCCCAATATAATGAAGGGTTAATTTCCTATAAATTCACGACCTTTATACTGAGTATCATTTTAATCACGAACTTTTAGATTTTTTTAAAAAAACCCAACCTTTGAAATTTGTTGCAATTTGATACACGTTTTTTTCTTCCGGCCGGCAACTGATGATGTGCCTCGCCGGAGCGTGTGTCATCTTGTCATGTAGGATTATACATGTTTATTTTATTTATTTTTTGAATACACATCACAAGTAACACTTACAATTTAAATAACATCTTTCTACTTAAAATTTAAATAGGACACCAAAATAAATTAAACAACCAACATAAATTCTATATAATATTTCTCTTTACGTTCTTAGTTTTGAGATTCATTTGGTTGTAGTTTAATTTATTTAGTGGTTATTTTAATTATAAGTAGAAATATGTTATTTAAATGGTAAGTGTTATTTATGATGTGGATTTAGAAAATAAATACAAATAAACATGTGTAATCCTACGTGGCAAGCTGACACACGCTCGGGCGAGCCACGTCATCGGTTGCCGGCCGGAAGAAAAAAAATGTGTATCAAATTGCAACAAATATCACGAACTTTTACATTTTTACAAAAAAATAAAAGTTCGTGATTAAATTAATACTAAGTATAAAGGTCGTGAATTTTTATGAAATTAACCCTATAATGAATGAGTCTCAACTGTTAGCAGTTTTTGGTCCCAATATATACAATGTTAGGTTTGGCGACCATATTGGCGCCCACAGCCGCCCGTTGCAGAAAAATTGGTGGGAAATGGGAATAAGCACTATATATGTAACTTCTGCACCCATAAACACACAAACACCTCATTATCTTCATTTTCTCGTTCACAAACACACAAAAACACAGCAGCATGTCTTCATCCTCATCATCTATTCACAGAACTCAACAAACTCATCACAACCGAGTATGTTATTGTGGAGAAAATCCTAGGACATGCATATCGAAGACAGAAAAAGCAAAGGTAGGATGTTTCTTACTTGTCCCGATTCCATATGTGGTGATGGATGTGGTTATTTTGTTTGGGCTGATGAATTGGAAATTGCGGAGCAAGGTACGTTTCCCGGTTTGATGAGGAGGGTCGACTCACTAATGGTACAAAACCAAGAACTTGTAAATAAGGAAACCAATACAAGAGAACTTGTGGGAATCTTGGAGGCAGAAACTGCACAACAAGTTGAAATAATACGGTTCCAGGAAGCTCAAATTGCAAAGCTGCAGAGGAATCAAAAAGCTCTTCTCATGACACTAATGCTCTGCATAGCGTCCAAGTTCTTAGATTTAATCTAGACATTAATCCTGTTATAAGGTCCAATTGGACATTTATGTACTATCTTATGTATCCAGCATTGTAATATATATCAAGACAATGCAATTTTCAATCTTAATCTCTATATCACAAACAATACCAAGTTGTATGTAAATGAAACATCAAAACAACAAACACTAATTATAAAAAACAGAGAATCAAACACCAAATATAGAGAATCAACACATATTATCCATGAACGAAATAACAAAGTCTTCACTCGGACTTGATGATCGTGAGCGGCGTAAATGGGGGTAAACGTCGGAAATTGTACTAGGGTTTTGTGTTGGAATTTTTTGGGGTAAATGGGGAAAATCGTGGACGGAAAGCCAAGATCAGGGGCGGACCTACTTTCAGGCAAGTTAGGTGCGGGTTCGAATCACACCTAATTTGCTTAATTTTAATTTTTCTTGTTAATTTGGTAATTTGGTTAATTTATGTATTTTCTTGGGAATTTAAACCAAATTCATCCTCTATTTTATCACATATATTGAAATGGTACTTTATTTATTTGTTTGATCAATTTAGTCCTGTATCTATTCAAATTTTACCAATTACTTCGTACTTGGCGAAAAAAATGCACGAAACGTTGTTTTTCGGTCCACTATTTATTTGTTTAATCAATCTAGTATACTATCAAATATAATTCCGTCAATTAGGTCCTAATAGGCCGTAAAATGCACAAAACAAGACCGTTTTGGTGATGTGTGATTACGTGTATTTTCTTGAATGCTAGGACATAATTGGCGGAATTTTAAATTGGTACATGACTAAATTGTTAAAGAAAATAAATAGAGGATCAAAATAGTAACATTTTTGTGGTCATTTAGGACCCAATTGGTAAAATAATAATTTTTGAAGAGATACATGACTAAATTGATAAAACACATAAATAGTGGATCATTTGATTCATTTCAGTAAAGGTGAAAATATAGAGGACGAACTTGGTTTAATTCCATATTTTCTTGTATACATAATTTTATATTATTACAACATGTAATATTATTTAATTAAGTAAACAATATGCGTAATCTGATACTTTGATGAAACAATTAATAACTTTCAAAATTAATAATAGTAAACAAATTAATACTCTCACAAAAAAGTTTTACGGTGAAACTCATTCATTAAATATTTTGCCTATATATATACCTTAATTGTGTATGCTTCTGGTCAAGTGGTGTAAAATTAATTAAATAATAAATTATAGGGTTTTATTTTACATTGTATTGTCTCGTCCCGACATATAATTTCTCCATCCAAAAACTAACTAACGACCACGTGATTCAGTAATAAAACAATGGAGGACTTAAACTCAGACTAATGATACACCTGATGAGATTAATGATACCTCCGAAAATATTAATGATTCTTTAAGATTGTTTCATGTTAACTTATCATGAAATATTTTTATATAATATTTTGCCTTTGTGTATTAGAAGCTGACCATTTAAGAAATCAAATTATAATTTGCAAGTTGCAGCCGATTAATAATCATCAATTACGTAATATTGCTTACATAAAAAAACAAATACAATCGTACGACTCATGCTTAAAAGGGGAAATAAATAAAGGGCCCAATGCATGCACGATTTAATTATTCACTGCACCTATACCTCTCAAGTAACTTTATTCCACAAAATTACTGCACCGTTCGTTTTCCAATGTATTGGAAAATGTGAATCACTACTCAAAGTTCTGTAGTAATGATTACTGCCTAAGTGCCTATAGATCACCTCGTGTGTCAAATCACCAGTATTGTTTCCAATACCGTCTATTTCTTGTAGCATGGAAAGTATAGCACCCCAAACAAGTGGGTATTGAATGTTTGTTTTTGGGACTCGCGCGGATGCACTTTGGACTTTGCAATCCACGCTTCCTATGAGTTCGGGATTTAAAATCGGGTTTTCAAATCCCAAACTCAATCCCTGCTTATAAACCTTTTTTTATATAATTAAATACAATTACATCATCACTTTTTCTCCTACTTTTATTTTATCCAATATAATAAAATAATACAACATCAATCATTAATAAACATTGATTTGATATAAAGCAAAATCTCACCCTATTAAAATCCCAAAACAAACGCATACTCATATTATTCCTCAAGATTTTCAAATCCAAAGATTTCAAAGTCATGACTTCCCCCGCACACTTAAATCCCAAAACAAACATTCAAATCTAATATATTTGGATAATGGTAAATATGATTTATATTGAACTTGAAACTCATATCGAGATATTATAAAATATACGAATACTTGAGTCGAATATTCAAATGCCAATTTTTTCTCAAGCAACAAATAATATTCTAGGGAAGGAACTATTTAAACAAAATATCAATGCCCTATAATATATTCCCTTATACATGTATAAGCTATTCCAAATATTTGAAAATTCAGAAATCATTTTACCGCAGATTTGGCTCGTTTATTACATAGTACAAAAAAACACGAAGGGCGGGGGTGGGTTTTACTTCTTGTGCCATTGGGTTGGACAACCAACCCGGTGTCAAGCATAATTGCTTACCCCAAATATGACATTTGTCACTTTTCAATTGGTTCTTTTAATATAAATTGAATATAATTATATTTTGTAGACATTGAAGACAGGGACGGACCCATGCTTGTGCCAAGGGGGGCACTGGGCCCCATTGAAAGTTTGATTTTTTTAGCTATTATATATTACTATATGATGTGATACTATAAGCAAGTGGAAAGTTGACATTTTGCAGAGGTGTTGACTTCCTTTACTTTTTGTTAGGGGTTTGATCCCTCATCTTCAATAATATATATTTTCAATGCTTTATCCATTTAACTTTGATTAAATGGAATTTTTTTATTTGAAACTTAATAATTAGTATACAAATTCTATATTATAAAGTGATTATTTGGAACTTTTTTATTTGAAACTTAATGATTAGTATACAAAATCTATATTATAGAGTGATTATTTAATAGTTTATGTGTTTAGTATATGTATTAGATGAGATCCGTGAATTAGAAAACTATTTTTTTTTATAACAGTACACTTATTTTACAAGTAATGCTCTATACTAAAATAATTACTACTTCCTCCCCCAACAAATTTTTTTCTATTTTTTTATATAGTTTAATGCGATATATCAAAGGGTATTCCGAGGTCCATTTTTAAACAAAATGATCTATTGATGACCATTTTTGGTGGACGGATGGAGAACCTTTTAATTAAACAATATACAATTAAAAATATACAAAATACAAATCAATTGAATCGAAAATTTGATTACACAAAACTTTGCCTCTTCTATAATATTATTAATTGGGCCCCACTGAACTAAATTTCTGCGTCCGTCACTGATTGAAGATAATATGTATTAATAAAATATTAAAATTCGTTAAATAAAATTCTCTACAAATATAGTCCAACTATAAATTTAACAATTTATATTATCAAATAATGTTTATATACTCTTTTACACATAAAAAATATAATATAAATTAATTATTCATAATATATATTTTGAAATAGTATAGATTAAAAATAATTATTGTATGTTGGGTTGATGTCATTGAAAAAGTATAAAATAAGTTAAATTGAAGATTGTATAGGTGGATGAGTGAGAAATTAATATTATAATTAAAAAAAGGAGGTTGTGACAGTGTTACTGATAAATATGGTTTTAAAAAAATGCCTTTCTTTTGGACTTCCCCGTTAATATTAATAAACTGCCATTCATTTGGACTTCCCAGCAAATATAGCAAATACCAAAGATCAGGAAATTATCTATTCTCTCTGCAACCCTAATTTATTCCGCCGACCTCTCTACTCAGAACCACCTACCATTCCATATGGTTGTTCTCTAATTTTTTCAACATGGAATAATAATTAATATTTTCTTCTTCTTGGAACATCTTTTATTTACATTACTTCTTCTCTCAGGGTCCACAGGCTGATGTATACACTCGCATACTGGATTTAATGGAGTCGGAGTCCGAGAGGTTGAGTACGAGGCACAAGGTACTTATTATGTTGTGTAGTTTCAGAGCAAACCCCTTTTGTTACCGTCCTATATATGCTGATAACGTTTTCATTTTCGGGACCAATATCTTTATTGTATTTTGTATTAATTTTCGTAATTATTCGGAATGCAAGAACGAGATTCGGATCCTGGAGTTGTACTTTGAAAGGGCTAAATTCTTGCTCAAGAAAAGACAGATTGTTGAATACGGCCTATATGTTTCCGAAATGGAGTTGCATACTGCTTCAGAGGCTAGGAAGCTCGAGATCCATAAGGATGTTAAGAAGATTAAGGAGATTGTGGAGGAGACGGATCATGAACTAAATGATTACCTTAAAAAATAACTATTTAGACCGATCTGGGAACTGGTTTTCCTTCTTAATTAGGCTACCGTATTTACTATTAATATGATGTATTACCTTTTGCTCTGGAGTCGGATCTGGGAATTGGCATTATTATAATATTTTATTTGTATGGATGAATGTATCTGTATTCGTACTTTTGTTGTTCTCGAAAATCTAATATTAGTAAAATGTCTAGGGTGATGATGAGATGGTGCTATATTCCTTTATTTATTTAGTCTTATTATTTTACAAAAAATATTAGTTGTTTCCTTCAAATGTATTAATTGTCTAGAGTAACAATTTTATTAATATTACAAAAATATTAGTTATTTAATTCAAAAGTATAAGTTGTGAAGAAGGACAAATATACACAATTCTAACAAAAATGCACTCCCGACAAGTCTATGAAAATTCTGTAATACCCCGTCCCGTTTTATACCTTTTATATTACTAGAACCCTTATTTTATTTTTCTTATCTTTGTTTCTTTTTATTTTATTATTTTGTGTGCTTTTGTGTAATTTAAATATATATCCTTTTTACAAATTCCTAAATTCGTAGAAAGAATCGAATCTTTCAAAGCGAATAAAGGACTACGAGAAATTAAATATTCAAAGATTAAAAATTAGGATTTCGATCCGTTTAATTTATTGAGAATAATTAAAATACTTTAAAATATTAATTGAGTCTCAAAACTGTATTAATTTTCAAATCGGGATTAAACTCGTGAATCGAACGATCCCTAACCGTATCAAGTGGGATCGAAAATATCATGTATTAGAGTGGATTATTTTCATCCACATAAATTATTTTTCCTTTTAAATTAATTTTAATTAGAGCATTAATTTCCACCCACATATTAATTCATTTCCTTTTAAATTAATTAATAAAGAAATTAAATTCTATCAATTATCCCTTCTCCCTCTCCAATTAAGCAAAACCGTATACTCCTTCTTTCAATTCCCAAATCAAAATTTCCCAATTTCACTCTCTCCTCTCGGCTCTCCCCTCCTTCAGCCGAAATCGCCACCGCCTCTTCTTTTCTGGCGGAAGACCGTCGCGCCTCAGCCCAGCCGCCGCCCTCTTCCTCCTCCCTACCTCGCGAGCGCCGCCTTCGGCCTCCGTCGCGCTGCCGCCGTCCCCAGCCCTCCGCCGCGTCCCGCCTCCTCTTTCTTCCTCCTCCGGCGGATCGAGCACCGCCGCGGTCCCTCGCACCGTCGCCGTCCCTTCACGGCGACCATCGAAGCGCGCCGCCGCGCCTCTTACCCTCTGTCGTCGCTCACGTTACCAGACGCAATCGCCGCGCCTCCTCGCGCCGATCGCCAGCGCTGCCGCGACCCCATCCTCTCCGTCGACGGAAGCAACCGCCGCTGCCTTCCAGCGCCGACGCTTCCCGCAGCCAAGCACCGCTCATCGCCGATCGAAGCAACGACACTGCTTCCCGGTTTCAAACGAACATCAGCCGTTCGATTATTTCTTATGTGAGACCCATTATTGTACTTTTCCGAATTCTTTCAATTAATTTCTCTCTTGATTTAATCTCATGATTTTCATCCTCTTCGTGCCTTATCAAGATGTCGTCATCTCTTCGTGTTTTTCGATGATGCTCGAAGGACTAATTGTTGCCCGTCCATTTTCGGAGACCTCGAACGACGCCGTTAGGCTGTTCGATTCTTTTTCCGAGTTCTCAATTGACGCCGTTAGGCTGTCCAAATAATCCGACAAATGATCGAATCCTTTTACTACGCCGTTAGGCTGCCCGGTTTGGGACTCGTAAGAATCGCCAATCTCCTCTCTATTTCTTGTAATTGTTGGAATAGAAATTGAACCGTTTTAAGTGAGTTTGAGATGTTTTGGATTTGAGACTCTTAGAATTATAGATGGGACTTTATTATTGTTAGAATTCTACTTACGAATGATTTTAAATTGTTAGTATAATGGTGGTGTTGAAATAGTTGTTTAGTGTTATTGAATGGATAGATTAGTATTGTTGTTTTAGCTAGTTGATATTATTAGATTGATGAATTTAGTATTGTTGTTTTAGTTGAAGAGTATTTTTGGATTAGTATTATTGAATTAGCTGAATGGTGGTGAAATTAGTTGTTAATAATATTAGTTGAGTTTTTGGAGACAAATGGAAACTCGTCTTCCCCTTGTGCGACTGTTAGAAAATTAGGAACGAAAAGACAAGTCGTTTAATATTCAAAATTTAATAACAAATGAAAAGAGTATTTTTGGGAAAATTAATATAATTCCTTTGTTTTAAGAAGTATTACAAACCAACTTTAGAAGTAATATTAATATTAGAAAAGAAAAGTACTTTTTATAATTTGTCTTAGAAAAGCCAAAGTCTTTAATAAGTTTTAATAAGAGTTTTTTTATAAAATATGAATTCTTATATTTTTCTTCCTTAAAGGGGCTTTGTTAAGGACACCCCTGAATTCAGTAAATACACCCCCTGATACATAACTGCTTTTAGTAAAAACACCTCCCTGATACACCCCCCTGTTACACCACTGCTTTTAGTAAATACACCCCCTGATACACCTCCTCTTAAAAAGGGGTGTACTTATCAAAAGATTGTTTTAGTAGTAATCCAAATAGTCATACCACAAGTATACTAGTAAATACACTCCCTCAATATACTCACCTTTTTAGATGTGGTGTATTTACCAAAATAGAGTGTGACCCTTAAGCAAGTTTTTTTGAGTTTATAAGACCACAAATTTCTCGATTCTCGTAACACAAACTCTCAAGTTTTTCCTAAACGATTCAAAAGTCAATCTTTTAATCGGAATACTCCTTATTAGGATTCTGTACTTTTCGGGACACGCACGAAGGACTCGACCGTCTGCATACACAATATTCTCAGGACTCAGAACAATCAGGTGGGTGATGATATGTTGATTGATCTGCTATTAATAACGTCGTGCCGGTATTTTCTGAACTCGACTAAATCAAATCAAAAGTATCTAATCCAACATAATTGTAACACCTATCATTATAACTGTTTGGATTATGTGATATAACTACATATGTTATATATTTAGCCTGTTGTTTTGTGAATCGATCACCACTGCATGAGTAAACACCTTACGTGAGCATGAATCAGTTCAGTTATCAGTCAAGTATTTTCTCAATGAAGTTGTTGTATCAGTTTTATGGAAAATCAGTAAGTACGGAGTTGTGATTTGGGTATTGATTTCCGACCTCCGGGGACGCTGTCGTTGGACGCCCTCGGAATCAAGGTTGTTGATTATTTTCCGGTCTCCGGGGACGCTGTCGTTGGACGCCCTCGGAATCAAGGCTGTTGATGGTTGGAGTTGAAAAGAGTAACTATGATGGAAGTGGAATGGTTGTACGTTTATGGTTTGACAGTTGTGATAATATGTGATATGACTTTGGGCTTTGCCTTAATGTGAACAAACTTGTGCTATTTCAATTTTATTATGCGAAATATGTTTAAATGCCGTTTAAATTTTATATGAAACTGATTAAATAAAATAAACACTTTATCAATGAGTATAACTTAATATATTTCGGATTTACCAATCCCATGATGTTGCAAATCACCCATATGTGAGAATTCAATTCTCACGCCCCATTTTCCTAACCCCTTGCAGATTATGATTTCGTGGAGCAAGGACAGTAATAGAGACGACACGGAGTTCCCCACTTAAATAAAACGTTACTGATAATACTATGTTTTATGTACACTTATATGTGTGTGAGATACTTATTAAAATTATTCTATTCATTTCTTCCGCTGCATAAAACTCATCATCTCTCATTTCCGTTATATTTCCTTCAAAAATTTTATAGTTCGGACTTTTGATCACAATAACACTTCGAATTCGATATAATTAATATATATTGGGTTCGGGGCGTTACAAATTCAACTTGACAGGTCTTTGAAAATTCATGTAAATCAATAAAAATAATCAGTCAAATTCTGCCTGGAGTATATATATTTTTAAATTTTGCTATTTACAAACTGTTAAAAGTCCAAAAATATCAAATAAAATCTCAATTGAATGCACCCCTCTAAATTTCACACATACTATTTTTATATTTTACATATACATATAATTTTTTTTTAAAAAAATACTCGTGAAATAAGCTATATAATTATTTTAAGGGAGTATTTTTTAAAAAATAATCATATTTTTTTAAGCACACTTACAATTATTTTTGAATGAAAACTAATTTGAAGCTCTCCGATCGTCATATAAAATATAAGGTACTAATCCATGTTTTCAAAAGTAGGAAAAGAGGTGTCACTTCTCAGCCTCCCATATAAAATCACAAATGCTAAATGCACATGGATTAGACATATGTCTTTGCATCCGGAAAAAAAAAAAAAAAAAACTAAGTATAATTATCTACAACTGATTTGTCTACAAAATTTTACATTCAACACAATTTGCCTAGAAATTTCCGTAGGAATATTATTTTGTAGGTGGGAAGGAAGATGCCTATACAATTAGAATTTTTTGTAGACAAATCACTTGCACGTAATTATTTTACTAATATTTTACTCATCATCACCCTAAATATTTTACTAATATTTTCTGTAAAATAATTAGTGTAAATATATAATTAGAGTACAGTTAAAGTTAATGTAAAATATACCCTAAAAAATATACCCTAAAAAATAAATTTGGTCATTTAAATATCACTTTTCAAATATTACATAAAAAATAAATATGACTTTTCAAATAATTAATAAGATTAATTGATTAAATAATTAAAATCTAATTCTTAAAAAAAAAAAAATTCAAGTGGCACACTGATTGGACACATCGGTTGGCAACCAGTGTGCATATAGCATCACTCATATAAAATATAAGGTACTACTCCATGTTTTCAAAAGTAGGAAAGGAGGTGTCACTTCTCAGCCTCCCATCAATCTCTGTCAGTGTGTATATCGTAGTTGTGTTTATGAGACATATTATTAGTTAGAGTCTTTTAAAGGAAAAATTATGCTTTGAAAAAACAATTTTATAATTAATTGCACATTATTAATAATTAACTTTGACAAATATAATATATTATATTTGTCAAAATTAGATTTTATTTTAATTTTTATGGTATATTAATGTAGTTATTCAAAGTTGTTTCTCAGTTGATAAATTAAAGTTTTGTATGAATTAGAAGCAATACTATTTAGTACAACCATAATAATTGAAACACTAGAACAATTAAACCTCAATTATATGCATCTTCTGCCATTGAACAAAGACAATTAAACTTAAAAATAATTATGCATCTTCTGCCATTGACATCACCAAATATATGGGTCGTACACATGGGCCCATGGCAGACAATTAATAATAATAGTCTACTACTCGTAGGTGACGTGTCCAAAAGAGGAAGGCAAAAAATCTGGAAACTGATTTGCCCCTTTCCCTACGAAATAATTTCGTCTTCCCACCGAATTTATTTCGCCGTGTAAATCAAAATTTTGGTCTTCCCACCAGATGTATAACTACTAAACTACGTTGTATTTATAATCAGCCACCCATGTTTGGCATATTCAAACTTGACATTATTTGTCTAAGCTTTAATTTTTCGTAAATATCATTTAAAATAGTATCCAATAAAAAACATATAATGTAATTTAATTATTAAAAAACTTGACTAATTAAGAAAGAATTGTAGTTCAACACTCTTAGTTTGATTATTAAATTGTTTTTCCATGAACTTGATTTTTTTAGGGTACTTATTTGATTAAGGTATGCAAAAATTTATATTTATAACTTGTTTGTGAATTCAAACAATGATAATTTTGAAATGAATATTTGAATATTGGCAAAGTGTTATGTGAATAATACTCACGGTAACTATTACACTGAGCAACAAATTTATAATATTTGACGAAGTGGTATAACTCAAGTCAAATGGTTAAAATCCCACTACCTATGATACAAAGGTCGTGGGTTCTAGCCAAAATTTTATCGCTAAAAATACTAATACCTTATGTTGAAATAAATAACACCTTTAGTGAGAATAATTACAACTTCAACTAATAGATTTAATAAAAAAAACTATATACTTTTTGGAACAGATAATTTTAGTTTAAATTACTAATATCATTCAAACAAGTTTCATTGTGAATATTGTTCACATAATACCTTTTCTTGAATATTATTTGTTAGGAACATGCTTGAGAAAAAATCGTATATTTTCTAATAATTCGATATGAGTTTTAAATAAAATATAAATCACATTTACGATTTGAAAAATTGAATTCGATTCGAATTCGAAATAATTATACAAATACGAATTCAAATATTATGGTATATATGCTGAAAGATTGGCTTCTTTTTTTCGTTAACCGTGACAACTCTGGAAAAACAATTATATAAAAATTAATTTTAATATAAAATTCATTTTTAATATAAAATAATAATAAACATTTCAAATAATTTGCACACGCTTTGTTTTCTCGTAAATTGATAAACATACCGTGAAACTTTTAAATAGGGTCATAATAACGTCTCCATTTCAATTTTATATACTCATATTATCGTCTAACTTTAAATAACGGAATAATGACGCATCGTTCCATTTCACATAACTATTCCATTTCGATAGATCAATAGACGCAACCGTATGGAACATGTTCTATAAATATCAAACATACAACACACGTCAATAATTCATAGGCACTCATTTTATTTCACCTTTGTCCAAGAAATGGAGGATAAGTTGTTAGATGCAATAATCGAGCAGGGCAACAGGAAAAACAAAGAATTTCACGATCTATGTCGCCGTTACGAGAAAAAGTTGAAAGAGGTACGTATTCTATTTCATATTACATATTTGCACTCGTACTACATTTTGGATCTTGTTAAGCGGTTTTTTAATTTCAAAGATAAATTATATTTTTTCTTATAATTTGTTATGCCTTTGTAAAATGCAGTTGTACCCTATTGAGCGGGAAATTGATAGCATTAAACTAAGTTTGTTGAATGACGATGTGTTGATGTATAGCCATATGGTCTCAACTTGTGCATCAATTCAAAAACTTTCTAAAGGCACTGTGTCGGAGGAGTTGGCCAATAGCCAAAAGGAGACTATGCGAGAGCACAAACGAAATCTGAAGAAGGCAAAGGAAGATTACGAACGGGCTGTCCAAGAGTTTCGAAAAAAGTATTCCTAACAAATTGTATTTTTAATTGGACTTTATTTTTTTGTTATTTTGAAAAATGAATACAATGTTTAAACTAGTCTTTTTAATTTTATTATACTTACTACATTTAATTGTTAATATATTTCTTATGATGGTTGGGTTATTATTATTATTGTTTTGATATCATTTGGTTGGTAAATCAATAGTCTTAATAGAATGTGCAAGACTTAATTAAATAACAGTATTACGTTGGTTCCATCACATTCCACAATATTTCCTTAAAAATTACTTTATTTCACTCAATATTTATATTATTTTATCAAAAGTGGGTTTAGGTAATTTAAATTACCCACATCGGCCTGTTTTGGAAATAATGACATTTTTCCAGTGGAAATATGTCATTGTTTTGATACAATAGAACCCTATACTCCTTTACGAGTGCTTCTTATGGAGTGGGATTAAATTAGGTTTCAAATGAAATTACATTTGGATTTTCAAAAATTTGTAATTTGAAATTCTTCATTTAATATGTTTTTAGGTTAATCTAATTTTTAAATAGGTTCAAAATTATATTTTACAATGTATGATCGTGGTTTCTATGGGTGCCAAAAGGTAAACAAAGACGTTTTTCTTTTTTAACAGGTAAAAATTATGTATAGTTTTTTAGTTTCCATCATTCTTAATTGATTTTTTTTTAAATTAATAACTTAAAATAATTTAGATTTGAACGATTTAGATTTAAAAGTATATGGGTGTACATTTTTTTTATCATTTTTTTATGGAAATTAATATTTAATAGAAACGAAACAAAATTGTGATAAATCTTAGCAACTGCCATCTAAGTAAAAAATTAACGTGTCAATATAGGATGGGTGAGTGGGTGAAGTGTTATACAAATCTTTATCTACGTGGGTGAGTGGTTATATTATGTGGGAAGACGAAGTTTGGAGATTAGTAGTCTCTGGTTTTCAATAATTAAATTATATTCGACAGAAAAAGGTAACACTGGTGATACTTATTATTTACTTTTCACTAATAAAATTAACACTAGACGAATATTGCCAGTATGAGTATGAAATTTAATAACGGCTATCATTTTAATGAGGTAAATAAGTGTTATATTATTGGAAAATAGTGAAACATGATAATTTATCAATAAATAGTGAGAAGTGGTACATAAATATAATTTATCAATCATCTAAATGATAATTGGAAAATAGTGAAACATGATGCATGACTTAAAATAAAATGGTGACAGACCGAGTGCAACATACGGGTCAATAGGAATAAAGTAAATTTAGAAGGGATTAATTTAGAATATTATAAAATCTTATTGTTTAAATCTATTTAGTTCCAGTATTAATAAATACGAATTATACATTTGAACATTAAAATTATAATGTACCAATACACCATTTCTCACTTTGATTAAATTAAATTTTTACAAATTTTGAAGTAATACAATTTAGGGCCACCATGACTACATACATCATTAACAGATGGATGATTTTTTTCCTTTTTTTTGGGAATTATGTACATCGCTTTCTCACAAAAAATTGTTAAAACCTTTGAGAATCGGTACAAGTACTTTTTAGGTGATCTATTTCTTCATTATTCATTACATCGAAAAAAATTAGCTCATTTAACTAGGAATAAGTATGGAAAGATTCGGAACGAGGACACTTGGGTTAAGGGAAAGCTACTTCTGCACAAATTGTGAAAGAAATTACTTGATTTAGTTTGGCACAAGTGTTTGATTCCACATAATTTAATTTGAATAGTAAAAACCACTCGATGTTGTTTACTTTTACTGCATGTCCTGTTAAACTATTGTTTAGAGATTAACATATTCTAGTTCAAATCCTATGATAACACTCAAAAAAAAAAAAAAAAACCTATATAAAATCTAAAAATTAACATATTCTCGGTTAAATAATTAATCCTACTATAACGCTCAACAATGAAATACATAAATAAATAATTATATAAAATATATTAATATAACTTTTGCTATTATTATTAATATTAATAGCAATAATAACATTTCTTATAAACGAGCGGCTAACTTTATGATTCATCTACTTGTACAAACTATGAAAACTGTAGATGAAACTTACATCAGCCGCATATATCTACATTAAATACTAGAGGGGAATGTCACTTGCTAGTACTACCTCCGCCTCGGAGTACAAATCGTTCAACGTATAATTCAACTCGTTCTAATTCCCCGTTGGCCTTATCAAGAGCCTCTTTGGCCTATTTTAGGGATTCTTCAAGTACGTTGCGGTCAGCATCGGATGACTTTTCATCATACTTTAGATCCCGAAGAGACTTTTTAATCTCATTGATACGCCATTCATGGTCACATATTCTTTCAATAATACGATGCTTCTTTTGGGACACATAATCAATCAGATACATGTCCATTTGTAACATTAAAAATTATTACGAAAAGCTTAAATTTTTTTGGAAAATTATTATGTTTTTAAAAAATAAAAAATACAAGGACACACTACCTCATGCTTCTTCGCCGCTTCTGCGGCTATTTTTGCACGTGCCTTAAGGTGGTCATGGAGAGCCTCCATATGATGCCGTTGTAAATTTTTTTTCCTGTCGTCGGCCAACCACTTCATGAAACTTTTATGATCCATAGGAGGGTGATGTTAATTGAAGAGAATGTAAATAAAGAGATAGTTTATTGGTGTGAATGGTAGAATGAGAGAAGGGTTCTATTTATAGAAGAAATTAGTGACATTAATGAAGAGGAGTGGAGAGTGGTTGTAGAGGGGTTAATAGCGTCTGATACCGAAGAGTTGCAACTATTAAAATGAAGTGAACCCATTCATTGAATGCAATTTTTTTATATAATAATTTTTTTTTTTTGGAATAGGTTTTAGGGTTCAACTAACACAACACACCTACGTACCCGCAATGTTTTGAAATCCGAACCGGACCGGCCGGTCCTACCCTTATAACCGGGAATCGGTCAAGGTGCCGGTCTGGTTATTAGTATAAAATGGGTTGAGAGAAAACCGGCAAGAATCGGTTCGGATTTCCGGTTGAACCGGTAAACCCGTAAATCATTTCGACCCGTTTCTTTTTTAATAATTGGGAAAAAAAATCAAACTCTCATCCCCTACCTTACTTCCGTGAATCGCCGGCAGGAGGTTAAAAATGCTATCACATTATGATTGTCAATATTACATCCAAGTTTTTTACTTGAGTTTTCCGTGAAAGTGTTAAATGGACGATTATAGAATGAATAAGGAATAGAGTACAGCAAATGACCGACCGTTTGAATTGAGGAAGAAGGCATGGAAAAAAAGAAATAGAAAGGAGGGTTTCTGGCATTGAATGGTAAGTGATAATCATATAGATTGAACTGACAATCACGTATTCTTCCAGTTTTTTTCTAATCAATGAATTAGTTAATTAAGCCCTACAAATATGGAGTCGGTTATCAAGAAATAAATATATATATTTTAGGAGATTCTACTAAATATATTATATGATATTTGAATTTCATAATATCTATATATATATGTATATATATATATAATATAAAATAAAAAAATAGAAATATTCGCGTCATCCGGTTTTTTAATTTACAACCAGTGACCCAATTCATCATCCGGTTCGATGTCCGGTCCAGGTTTAAAAACACTGCGTACCCGTTGAATACTCCCTCCAATTCATATTGTATGTCGTTTGGGTTGCACAAATATTAATAAAGGGTTTGTTCACTTTTGAATGCAATTATGAATAGAATCATTTATTTTTTCCCGAATAGCTTTTAGGGCAACACAACACAACTACCCGATGAATACTCCCTCCAAATCATATTGTATGTCGGTTGGACCGTTTGCACAAAAAATAATTAAAGCGTTTGGTCACTTTTTTAAAAGGGTTTATTAGTTTCAATTCCGGCACCATTAAGACGTAAATTGTACACTTAGCTAAAAAATGGTACGCAATTGGATAAATCAACTTTTTGAGGGATGTAAAATGTACAATTAACAAAAAATTGGGGCGTAATTGTTAAAATTTACTTTTATGGGACATAAATTGTACACTTAAGCAAACAATTGGTACGTAATGGAAGAAATAAATTTTTTTGCGATATTTTTCTATACTCAAAGATATTTTAAAAAATCTCACTTTCTATATATAATAGTTGATTCTACACAAGATATACCTGTTGAGTGTAGGGGTATTAGTTTTCTCAACAAATGATATTAGTTGTTTAATTAGGGGCAACTAATTAGGGTTTCAAATATCTTCTAAGTTGTAAAAATTGTAAATCATCTTCTGTTACACCATTCAAACTAGGGGTTGACATAAAAACAATTCAATTTTTTATTGTTATATAAAAAAAACATAAATACTAGGTAAATATTACTTTCGAAATTACTTTTTTTCTTGCATTAATTTCGCAATAATTGTTTTCGTTGTCCTCTTAACATAAAATCAATATGAATTTTGACCGATTGATATTTAAATATGAATACTGCCTATTGATATTTTTTTTACGTTCGCACGTAAATAATTAATTCATATGGTGTGTATATATATCCCCAAAGATAGATTTTGAATTTTGATTTAGCTAGGGTTGGTGATTATATTCTGTTTATCAAAATTATAGTAAGAAAATCTTGTATTTGGCCAAAATTATATGTGGAAAGATTTATAACGTAATATATTAATTACGTTTGGAAGGTAGAAGAATTATGAAGATTTGATAGAGACAAAATTGAGATTTTTACTAATCCAAAGACATAAAAATTACAAGAATAATTATCCCTCCAATTCAATATAAGTGGTGTTTTACATGTTTCAATATCCGAGATATTGAAACTAAGATAGATTTTTTATGATTTTATGTGATGGAACATATGTTATAAATTACTAATGGCCTCATGTTACATGTAGAAATTTATTATTCTTAATTTTATATATAATTTGTAAAACGACTCTTATCTATATATCTATTTGGCAATCACCCCACACCCTCGCAAAAGCCTCCATTTTGAATCCTTGAATTTATATGAGTTTGACCTATATATGGTATTCTTTTAATTATAATTATTTTTAATTGTAATTAAATTATTGACGGTGACTTATTTTAGGTAAGTTAAAATTGAATTACAATTGATTATTTGATAATATTACTTCGTCAAAGAAATGACCTTGGTCGTCCGTTTTAAATATATATTTTTTATTTTCCTGTTTATTTGAATCATAAATTTAATTATGACAGTAATTAATTACAGATCATAAATTCAAATTTTAATTAGGATAAAAAATTTAATTAAAAAGGGTAATGATTATTTCTAAAAATAATTGAATTATTCGAATTGATTTATTTTATGAAAAAATTGACATAACTATAATTAAATTAAATTACTAGAAGAACATAAATGTAAGAATATTTAAAATAAAATTAATAATATCATTTTTTATAACCCACGTAATACGCTGGGTTTAAGAGCTAGTTTTGAATATGAGTGAATAATATTCAATCAATTAACCACACTCGTACTACATTAATTTATGTTCGAATCTTAGGGTGTGTTTTGAAACTCTACTCATTATAAAGATGTGATATTAATTGATTTGTATAGTAAAATTAACTAATATAAATGTTTGGATAGTTATTTGTAGGGTAGTTATGGTAGAATGAATTTTAGAGAATCCAAAAGCAGGTAAAACCTGCTTTGACAAAATTGATTTTAATAGCTTAAAATAGTGATTGCAAACATTGTAGAAGTGATTTTTTTTAAAAAAAATAATCAATTCTATCTGTAAAGTAGAGTTTGCAAACAATCACTTAATCTCTCAATATCTCTAATAACCTAAATCCTCTATTTATTATCTTTATTAATTATTGCGCCTAAAAGCAAATCCAGGTTTTTTCTTTAATTTTTTACAGATAAAAGCAAAGCCAAGTTAACACGCCAGTAGTGACTAATAAAAAGCAAATCCACAAAGTGCAATTATTTCCAACCGCCAAAATTACCCATTAATACTTTTGCAACATCTTCCTCCGACATCTTCCTCTGTCATCTTCTTCGATAATGGCCTCTTCTTTTTTATCTCCGGCAGTTGAAATGAGCCATTTTTGTAGGAGGAACCCTCCGATGTTCTTTAAAGTATGCTTTCAAGACGCTATAGAATCGCATCTGGTACGACATTTCTATCGCTTTTCTAATATATAGGAGGTTTGTGTAATTACCCTGTTCTTTTTTTTTTGGAATTATGTACATCGCTTGCTCACCAAAAATTATTAAAACCTTTGAGAATCGGTACAAGTACTTTTTAGGTGATCTATTTCTTCATTATTCATTACATCGAAAAAAATTAGCTCATTTAACTAGGAATGAGTATGGAAAGATTCGGAACGAGGGCACTTGGGTTAAGGGAAAGCTACTTCTGCACAAATTGTGAAAGAAATTACTTGATTTAGTTTGGCACAAGTGTTTGATTCCACATAATTTAATTTGAATAGTAAAAACCACTCGATGTTGTTTACTTTTACTGCATGTCCTGTTAAACTATTATTTAGAGATTAACATATTCTAGTTCAAATCCTATGATAACACTAAAAAAAAAAAAACCTATATAAAATCTAAAAATTAACATATTCTCGGTTAAATAATTAATCCTACTATAACGCTCAACAATGAAATACATAAATAAATAATTATATAAAATATATTAATATAACTTTTGCTATTATTATTAATATTAATAGCAATAATAACATTTCTTATAAACGAGCAGCTAACTTTATGATTTATCTACTTGTACAAACTATGAAAACTGTAGATGAAACTTACATCAGCCGCATATATCTACATTAAATACTAGAGGGGAATGTCACTTGCTAGTACTACCTCCGCCTCAGAGTACAAATTGTTTAACGTATAATTCAGCTCGTTCTAATTCCCCGTTGGCCTTATCAAGAGCCTCTTTGGCCTGTTTTAGGGATTCTTCAAGTACGTTGCGGTCAGCATCGGATGACTTTTCATCATACTTTAGATCCCGAAGAGACTTTTTAATCTCCTTGATACGCCATTCATGGTCACATATTCTTTCAATAATACGATGCTTCTTTTGGGACACATAATCAATCAGATACATGTCCATCTGTAACATTAAAAATTATTACGAAAAGCTTAAATTTTTTTGGAAAATTATTATGTTTTAAAAAAAAAATAATACAAGGACACACTACCTCATGCTTCTTCGCCGCTTCTGCGGCTATTTTTGCACGTGCCTTAAGGTGGTCATGGAGAGCCTCCATATGATGCCGTTGTAAATTTTTTTTCCTGTCGTCGGCCAACCACTTCATGAAACTTTTATGATCCATAGGAGGGTGATGTTAATGGAAGAAAATGTAAATAAAGAGATAGTTTATTGGTGTGAATGGTAGAATGAGAGAAGGGTTCTATTTATAGAAGAAATTAGTGACATTAATGAAGAGGAGTGGAGAGTGGTTGTAGAGGGGTTAATAGCGTCTGATACCAAAGAGTTGCAACTATTAAAATGAAGTGAACCCATTCAATGAATGCAATTTTTTTTTATATTTTTTTTTTACCGAATGATATTTAAATATGAATGTATATTACATAAACTTATATTCGAATATATCTTAATCTCTCAATAACTCTGTCAATGTAACTCCTCTATTTATTATCTTTATTAATTAACTAGACTGTACCCACGCGAATTTCGTGTACTGAAAAAATATATTATATTTATTTTCTGTAGACATTTAATATAAGAGTATTTTTGTTTAAAAAATACTCTTATATATACAATAAACTATGGGGTTTGTTTAGCTGCGGCCTGTGCCCTTCACTAAACTCTATAGGTATATCCTACAAACTAAAACCCTAAAAAAAAAAATCAAAAATCACATAAATCAACAACAATTATGGAATAACTTTACTTAGACTAATAATTTAATAATAATCAATTTTCATTTCAATATTGAATAATTTCTAAATTAATCAACATTATTAGTTATTGGGAGTATACGGTAAGAAATTAATTTATATAAGAAACAATACAAAATTTGAAAAAAACTTTAAAGTTACAAATACCCGTTCATCGATCTAAATGAGTTCCAAGTAGAACTTGTCACTATTAAAAGCATTAAAAAATATTGTCCAACTTTTTAAATAACTTTAACAGTCAATTTTTGGCTCTCACTCTTGATATTAGAAATCAGAGAAAATTGAGGTGTCAAACTCTTGAAAACTAAAATGAGATTTAAATTACAACAATTAAACCATCATAATTATTCAGATAAAAATACATGGTATAGTTAAATTTATTATTTGTGCACATGAAGAATATTTAAACTGAACGATGTAGGGTATAAATCAACAATCATTATTACATTCATATTGATATTGATATTTAAATCTAATCAAATTGTGAGCACTTAAAATGATGAATTTAATTATAAAATAAATATACTAATAACAATAGATATATAACTAACCAACAATTGACGGGAGAAATATCAGGAAAAGAGTTAAAACAAATGAAACTTTGATGTGAAAAAATGAAATACAATATGCTCTTATTTATAATAAAAAAAAGGCATGCAATATTATATCTTGTCCATAATAAGAATATATCACATAAGAATATTCTTTGGAATATATAACTATATACCTTTTATTTTAGGAAATAAATAATCAAACATTATATTATACTATATATACTAACTCAAACTTAGAAATGACGAATTTAGATTCATTCAATAAGTAGATCATATTTAATTACATTAAGGTTTGGAAAAAATATGAATATAATAAATTCTAAAAATAACTAAATAAAAAAAATGGAAAAAATATCTATTTGCAGTAATTATGCAGATATAAATTAATGGTTTAGATTTAATGATATAGAATGAAGGGTCGAGATTAAAAGTTTAACCAACTTTTAATGAGAGCACAGTATTTCAAAATGGGGAGATTTTAGACATGCCACATCAGCCTAAGAATAAGGTGGTGTTGACACATTTGAAGAGGTTTGAGAATATATTATTATAAGATAAGATTTGCATAAAAGCAAAGCCAGGTTTATTTTTTATTTTTTTACAGATAAAAGCAAAACCAGGTTTATTTTTTATTTTTTTACAGATAAAAGCAAAGCCAAGTTAACACGCCAGGTAGTGACTAATAAAAAGCAAATCCACAAAGTCCAATTATTTCCAACCGCCAAAATTACCCATTAATACTTTTTCAACTTCTTCCTCCGTCATCTTCTTCTGTCATCTTCCTCGATAAATGGCCTCTTCTTTTTTATCACCAGCAGTTGAAAGGAGCCGTTTTTGTAGGAGGAACCCTCCGATGTTCTTTAAAGTATGCTTTCAAGATGCTATAGAGTCGCATCTGGTACGGCATATCTATCGCTTTTCTAATGGGACAAACCCTAATAAATTAGGTTTGTGTAATTACCCCGTTCTTTGTTTGTTTATCCAGAGATTACCACCGTCGTTCATAGAGGAGTTCAACGGAGATATCCCCGATGAAATATCCCTCACAAACAGGTTTCAATACCTGTGGGCAGTTGAGGTTAGGCAAAATGAAGGGGGTTTCATCCTGAATAGAGGATGGCGCCGGTTTGTTGTACAGAACAACGTGTATTTTGGGGATTTTGTTCTCTTCTTGATGCACAGTCCAAGGGAGTTCTTTGTGGAGGTGTTCTCTCCGGACATGTGCTTACGGACAAACGTGTACAAGGACTGTAGATCTTCTCCCGAATCTATAGGTCAATCTTAAGAATTAGTTGTTACTACTTAATTTCTCCACAATAGGTGAAGAATTCTAATTGTATTTTCAAGTGTTCTTGTTTCAGATCCCACTCGCGATGCCGATTTGGAGACCAGTGTTAGGTCAATGGTTGTTGTGCGTGAACCAGAAAGCGAGCGTCCGTCCTACACAATTGTAGTCACAATGAGTCACTTGATAAAGAAATATCTGGTAATATAATCAGAAATGCTGCCACATTCATAACTGAAGAATGTTACCCCAATTGGGCCAGACAAGGCTAGCCTATAACAATTACATTTTTCACTAGTACAATTTGTACAGGGTTTAGATTCATCTTTTAAATAACTTATTTCTTCTATCCTTATTTGTTAATGCGGAAAAATGCTTTCTTCTTCATTGTTGAATGGTCTTGGTCGTTGTCAAGTTGTTTAACCTGTGTTTATTGTTTTTGTTGTTTTTTCACATAACCAATATTTTTTTAGGGTAAATTAATACTAGGAACTTATATTATAATGGCTATTGCAGTTACACAAATCTATGTTACCCTTCTACATATAATTTATTTCTTGCAACATCGTCGCTTCAGTCCAGTTAGCTGAAGTAATCTATGTTTGACCTTTTTCATTATATATGTATGCATGTTTCAGCCTATCTATGCTGATTTCTGGAAACCGCACGCTTCCACTAAAACTACTCCTCGTGGGGAAGTGGCGCTGAGGATGTCAAGGAGAGTGTGGAAGGTTGGACTGAAGTTTGAGCGTGGCCGGTTTAGGTTGAAGGATAATGTGGTTATTTTTTTTGTGGAAAATGGGATTGGTGTTGGGACGGAGATCACCCTGCGTCTGCGTCAGAAGGAGATAGCTTTGACTTTCGATGTCACGTTGGTGAACAACAACCAACATTTAAGGCATTAGATTGCAAATACACCCTACTAAAACTTTTTGTTTTTTGTTATTTTGTGGGGATATGCTCTGAAATGCTTTAAATTGTAAATACATGTTTGCTAAGATTATGCTAATTTAACATCTTGTGCATTCTGTGCGAATGTTGTGCGAAAAATAGTCGCTCTCTAATTAAAACAAGTAGTAGTACTCTTTACTATCATGATGAAAAATAATAATTTACTCTTTCATCATGTAAACCCATGCAAGTTACTTTTAAATTTTTATGTTGAACTACCATGATATCAAAAAATAAATAATTAATGTCTAATTTATAGTAAATCACATTTTTTGCCATTGTATATTTAATCTAAAACAAAAAAAAAACCCCACCAAATTCTCCGAATAAAAATAAAATATTTAGAAATTTTATGAATAATTACTTGAATTAACATCAGTGCCAAGACGGTGAAGACACAGTTATTGTATGGAAAATTTATTTGAAGTAATTTCAAAAGAATATTAAATAACGGAAGCACTAATTTTAGGGTTTCCAAAATGCTAATGTTTTAAATAACGTAAGGGGAATATTTTAATAAAAATTTATTCTATATTTAAAAAAGAAGAAAGTGCACAACACCAGATCATTGATTTTTATTATTGTACACCGTTTCTTAGTAAAACGTTATCATTTGACAAAATTGTTCAATTAGTATACAAAATGAAAGATTGAAAAAGTCTAATTACCAAATAATTTTTGCCAAAGGTGTAGGTGTAGGACTACCTACATTTGTTGGCTCTACACAAGATACTACTTGTTTAGTGTAGGGGTATTAGTGTACTCCACATATGATATTAGTTGTTTAGTGTAAGCTGAAAAATTTGGAAATCAGCTTTTGTTACACCATTAGATTACTGGCACGGGTCATAAATTGATAAAAGTTGGATCAACAAAACTAACTATGGATTGACATAATAGTGTGTATAGAATATAGACTATTAGGGGTCGTTTGGTTTACGGGATATGATTGGATTAGAACGACTATCGAAAAACGGATAGACTAGAAACAGAAAATTTGGACAAAAACCAAATTTCCTGCATCGAATTGTACAAGGTATAGTCGTTATAGTCTATCCAGTTTCTATGGTCCGGTGCAGTCCCTCAAACCAAACATGAGGTTACCTGGGATTATAAAGACAATCCCAGCCAATCTCTCAAACCAAACGACACATAAGTAATTTTGTATAGAGTATTATCTTCTGTTCACGGAACGCAGATGTGACTTAAAATAAAGTGTTGACGGATAGAGTGAACATAGGAATAAACCCTATATCTATTTTAAATATTCTCATATTTCATACAAGAATAACCCTTGAAAAATGCTCAAATTTAATACGAAAATAACCCTTGAAAAATTATAAGTCGACCCATAAGTTTTAAAAAAGATTATTGAAAATATAAAGTATTAGAAAAAGTATAGAGTGAAAATTGTTTCATACATGGCTCATTGAATTGTTAGTAGGTGTTTTCACTTATTTACACTGAATAGTCTTAGTTGTTCAATAAACATAAAATAAAACTTTTCAGTAAAAGCAAGTAACACCTAAACACTAAAAAACTAATACTCTTTAATAAAGACAACTAATACCCTTTAATAGAATTAGTTATAAACAAATGTATCTCTAAACATCGGTTTTGATATGCATCCATATTGCTTAGTTGGATATCCATGTAAGCAATTTAAATTATTAATAATTTATTTTATTATATATTTGTGGAATGAGATCCAACAAAATCTCCCAAATGATCTTTTCTTTTTTCAACCGAATCAAATTTTAAGAGATAGTCTAATATATATATCTGTAATAATATTTTTCACCATAATCATTATCTAAAACAACTCTCATCGATTTTCATTTCGTCAGAAATTATGCATGAAATAAAATAATAACAATAAATTAATATTACTAATAATAATCTCTTCTTTCGGCCTATTCAGTGTATTAAAAAATTATTTTATGAATTTTTTGGCCTAGAAAGAAAATAAAAATTAAATAAAACAATTACAGTGGTAGAATATGAGTGCTTATTTATTTAGGAATATTATATATTAAGTTGATTGTATGTCAAAATAATTTATGCAGTATGCAGTGATGATTTCACGTCCAAATATATAGTTGGAAATTAGTTAGATGAATATATTTGAAATTTAGGGGATTTGTTTTATTAATTAATACTAGAATTTATGATAAATACATTAACTATTAAAATTGATGATGTGGATGTCCATACTCCATAATTTGTACAAAAGGGATTAATTGAATTCGAAATACTCCCAATCTCTCTCTATCCTACTCAATACCCTTTAATTTGTGAGCCTAACCAAATCCGAGTGAAAACCAAATCCAAAAACTAAAATTCATTTCTACAAGAGAAAATACCCATTAATAATTGCTCTTTCATCTTCCTCCGTCTTCTTCTTCGCTAATGTCATCTTCTTCGAAATCACCGCCGCTTGAACAAGTTGTTATTTGTAGGAGAAATCCGCCCATGTTCTTCAAGATCTGCGTTCGGGACGCTGTAAGGTCTCATCTGGTAAGACATTTCTTTGTCTTAGTTTAGTGGGACAAACCTAATAAATTTGGTTTGTGTAGTGATACTTCTACTTGCCTTGTTTTTCTAGAGAATACCTCCGTCGTTCCTAAAGGAGTTCAATGGGCATATACCTGATGAACTATCACTGAGAAACAGGTATAATTACCTGTGGACAGTTGAGGTTAAGGAAGTTGAAGAGGGTTTCATCCTGGACAGAGGATGGAGGCGCTTTGTTGTACACAACAACGTGGAGGTTGGGAATTTTTTAATCTTCATGATGCACTCTCGAACAAAGTTCTTTGTGGAGGTATTCTGTATTGACGCGTGCGTACGGAGTAACATATACAAGGACAGTAGAACTGCTCCTACGCCAGGTTTTACTAAAATTTTTGTTGTGAATACTTTCTCCACATGCAACAGATGAAGAATTCTAATTGTTTACACAAATGTCCTTGAGTCAGATCCCAACGGTGATGTGAATTTGGAGTCAAGATCGGTGGTTGTGCCAGGACCTGAAAGCCAGTGTCCGGCCTACAAAATTATAGTCAAAAGGTCTCACTTGACCAAGAAATATCTGGTAAGTTAATGCCACAGTTAATCAATCTCATTTGTTAGGTGTTATTTTGGTGGATAGTTGCCTACTTGTATGTATAGTTCTAATTATCCAAAGATTTTTGTGTATCGTTCCACTTTTATGTCTACATTTTTTTTATACTTCACATTTGTACAAGAGTTTACATGCTTATTCTATTTTAACAATTACTCCTGTCGTTGTGAGTTATTGTGAAGAAATGCTCTGCCTGTCTTGTTACTCCGTCGTCGTTTGAATGGTCTTGTTCGTTGTTAAGTTGTTTTATATCTTGCAATATGGTCGTTGCTCTCCCGTTAGCTGAACAAATATAAATTTTCATCACGTTTATACGTTTCAGCCTATTTATGCTGATTTCTGGACACCGCACGCTTCCACCAAAACTATTCCTGATGGGGATGTGGTGCTTAGGATGAGCAGGAAAGCTTGGAGGGTTGGTCTGGATATTGAGCGTGGGCTGGTTAGGATGAAGGATAATGTGGACGTTTTTTTTGCGGAAAATGGGATTGGCCTTGGGACGCAGTTGACTTTGCGACTGGAGCAGAAGGAAAAATTCTTAACTTTCAATGTCACGATGTGAACACCAGTTAAGGCATTAGCTTTTCTTTTCCAGTAAACAACTAAAAAAATTGTTTTATTTTTGTTATTTTGTGGGGATATGCTCTAAAATGCATTGTTAAAACATGTTTGATAAAATTGTGCTTTTAAATCTTGCGCATTTTGTGCGAGTATTGAATATTATAAGCGAGTTTTTGTGTTGAAATTACTATGCAAATAGAAAAATAATATGCATATGTGGCTTGAGGGGTGGTTGTTTTAATTAGGGAGATGGGTACGATTTTATTTTTGAAGTCGCAGCAGGTGAAATTAATCCTAAAAAAGTGAAAATGGGGATATTAAATAGGTTCAACTTAATATAATAATCTACCTAGTGATATTTTTTTGTAGAGTATGGTATTTAATTCTTTATGTATATATACACTTTATTTTACTACATATAAGTTTTAACCTTCAAAATCACACAATATTTTACTACATTTAAACCTTTAATTTAATCTTTCAATACTTTTCATTACTTTATCTAATCAGGGCAATGACGTGGAAATATACCTCCACCCAAAAAATAAGAAAGATTGTATTGTGAGTGTAGTGATGTAGCATGGGTAGATGAAATGGGGTAGGGGCAAAAAAAGGGAGGAGTGGGGGTGTGGGAGCGTGTGGCACAAACTCAAAAAAATACACTTAAAATGGGGGACGCATGGTACATACGAGTGGGCTGGAAAATTGAGTAAAGTAGGGGGGTCCCGCCACCATGTCTTTCCTCATTTTTATTTGTATTTTTTATAATAAATTTGATAGTTTAAAAATGAAAATTATGTGTATGCAGATTTAATATATGGAGGCATATTGTGCCTATACTTAAGTCCGGCCGTTTCAATTTTTTTTTTTACCGTTTTGGGCAACGGCAGTGTCACCCTTTTTTTTTTTAATATTGCTATTACTAAATTCCCAATGAATAAAAATTATTTCAATTCTCACCATTTTCTATAAATGGATCAGTTGGACTATTTGTACACAAAAAAAAAAAAGGTTTATATCTCTCAGGGAAATTAATAAACAAATACACTTGTAGGGAAATTTTGTTTATTAATCCAAAATCGGCGTGGGATGTGATGGAAGAAAAGTTATTACGTGAATGGAACAAAAGTTATTACGTGAATAAACAAATACACTGGTGTTTGCACTTATTTTGGTAACAGTTCTCAAAACCACAACATTTTAGTAATTGGATTTTTAAAACACAATAATTAAAAAAATTAGCCAATAGAGTACTCTATACTCTATTTTAGAATATATAGAAGATTATATGGTTGGAGATGCCCTTAGCGAGTTATGTTTCCCTACGGCCATCTGTTAGTGTTAGTGTCCTAGAGACAATCCATCGAAAGGACATAATACTAAGATAATATTCAGATTTGGTTTAATATTATTATTGGTTTAATATTAAATGTATGGCGTTACACTTATCTGAATATAATGTTTGATTGTTTGCACATATTCTTATTTGTGTTCCCATAAATCACTACTGTCATTGAGTGAGTGAGAACTCAGATGACCTAAGTATGATTTTTAAATAGCCCCGATCAAGGATCATCAAGAATGGGATATTGATGATGCAATTGAGATTGGTGTGCGATCTGCATCATACTCTTAGAGAGTGTAGTAAGATCTCACTTACTACGAGATATCAGGTATATCATGATGGATGCACAGATACCTTAGAGGGTATTGGTATACCCATCCGAGAAACCGTTTGATGTAATTCCACATAATGTGTCTACGGGTGTCTCGGTTAGTGGGAGCGATGTGATACTCCTCTGACTTGAGGTCAATACGCACGACATGTGTGGAGTGGTGAACTTTGACCATGACCAACGCTTGCACCCTTCCACGGGTAGATATGGCATGGATTGGGTTCATCACGAAATACATGTGCGTGGTAGTTGAGCCAAGAATAGGATTCATTCCTCAATGTGGATTTAGAGAGAATACTCGTCTTCTCATCATAATTGGATCTAAGACATCGGCCGATGCAAGTCGACTTGGACTTTGTGGCCAAGTGCGACGCGAGCGATCAATTAGTGATTTGAGATAATATGATTAAGTTATTTGAATAGACACTTCATCATGTTCAAGGCTTAATCGAGTATTCGTGAATGAAAGGAAGATATCACAATAGCCTACAATATTACAGGTTGTTGCAGATTTCCTCGCAACGTACCTCGTATATTGAGAATGTCTGATTTATTGTCTAGGGTTCAATTAAGACCGTTAGTTTGACTAATCGCTCGATATACGAGGGCCTATGGGTCACACAACAAGCAATGGCAGTTCGCCGATTATAGTTGGTTGATTAAGTATTATATTGGATATAATATTTAATTTTTGGAGAATATAATAATAATTATATTTAGAATTAATTATTATTATTATTATTTAATTAAATTAGATTTAATTAAATATGAAATCCCAATAATAATATTTGGAATATTATTATACAAGAATAATAGATATGGTAAAGATATTATTCGTAGGAACGTATCTAGGGAAATATAATCTGTAGAGATTATATTATGGGCTAGGCCCGATATCCTGCTTAGGAATTAAGCCAAGTTAATCCCTATAAATACGTGTCATGGGAATTCAGAAAAGACACACAAGAAATTAAATTTCTCCATAAAATCTCTTGTTCGAGTTTTCCTAGCAAGTTCGTCTAGAGATTCAAAGCTGGCACCTCGGTGCAAATCGGTGAATAGCTGTCGCGTGGATACCGTAGTAGAGGATTCCGCATACGAAGCTCTGTAAGAATCTCGTTTAAATATTCTTGCAAATTAATATGCAATTAAATTGTTCGTTGTTGGAGAACGTTTATTTCCGCTGCGCATGTTTACGTGTTTACGTGCTTATAAATTCCAACAGTGGTATCAGAGCTCAGGCTCTTAATTAATTGATTAATTGCATAATTGCATAATTTAAATTTAATTAATGTTGCAAAACTTGGTTTTGTTTTAATTAAATTGTTTTTTAAATCTGAAATTAGATTTCTCTATTGGCTGTTGGCCGAATATTTTTCAAAAAAAAAAAAAAAAAATTTTTTGAGAAATCTGGTATAGAATCCGACCAAAATCGCGACTGCTATACCCGACTACTGTGTTGATTGCGTTTTCCCTGCGCGATGACCGTTTCAGATCGTGACAGCAGTATGCGACTCGCTGGGCGAGAATACGAAAGCTCCGACGGTCCCGATTCGATCGGAAATCTCAACCCTCGCGATCTATGTGGCGGCTACGGGCCGCGCCTAAGACGGTGATGCTCGGCATCGATCACGGCATAGAGTTGAGGGTCGGGCGCTGCGTGAGAAGATGGCGGCCGAAGGTGACTTACGGCGGCGGTGCATCGATCTCACAGACGGCGGCGGTGGTCGATTGAACCAGACGGGCGGCGCTGGGCGTCGTTCTGCGTCTGAGTCAGCGGCGCGACTTCCGAGACTTCCAGTACCAAGGCCGAAGACCGCCATGGCGGGTGATTGCTTTGGTTCTCGGCGTGAATTGCAGAGAAGAAGACCAAGGCAGTACAAGGAATGGGCCATAGGGTTTTGGGCCTGTTTTATTTGATTAAAAAGGGCTGGGCCCTGCTTTAATTAAATGTTTGGGCCTAAACTAATTAAATGGTTGGGCCATTTTATTTAGGAGTGGGCCTAATTTAATTTAATATTTTAGGCCTAATTTTATTTAAAGAGTATTGGGCATGTTTCATTAGCGTTTTTCGGCCTATTTCTAAAATAAATATTTTGGTTGGACCAAAATATATCTAATTAATTAGATTAATTAGAATTTCGATAATTAAAATTATTATTTTAAAATTAAAATTAGATTTTAATTTTGCTTTAATAATATGGTAATTATTTTTCCCACTTGGTTAACTTTGAATTTGTTAACGCACTTTATAGTCCGTTTTATAATTGTTTGGGTAGGCGGCTGATTAGGCGTGAAATTGTTATGTTTTGGAGCCCAATTTACTCATGTTTTGAGTGTTTTCGATTAGTGCTTAGAGTCAAATGAGCATCATTTCTATACATTGATAAATTTGTCTCTTTGATGCACATAGGTGAAGAGAGGACGAAAAACGGAGTTCGTAGGACTTTGAATCGACTCAAACGGATGCCCGGATGAGAAGATATTGAAGAAATACGATTGGTATTAGTGCGGATGAGGAAAAGTATCATTTGGAGGGATTAGAGGTCACTCGAGCGCATCACTCGAGCGCCACCGCTCGAGTGCCTTACTCGAGCGCGCAAACATACAGAACCATTCTTGCGCTCGAGCAGCTCGAGCGCCACCGCTCGAGCGAATCACTCGAGCGCCCAAAAGTAACAGTGTCATTTCAGCGCTCGAGCAGCTCGAGCGCGACCGCTCGAGCGAATGCATCATTCGAGCTACACTGCTCGAGCGGGACCGCTCGAGCGTTTTGCTCGAGCGCCCATATACTTTTGCCTCCGGATGCGTATTTTCGGCCCATTAACTCCCGTTTCGACCCGGTGCCTATATATACCTCTTCCAAACACGTTTTGAAGGATCCCCAACTTTAGAAATAATTTTAGACTTAGTTTTTGGAGAGGAAGAAGAAGAACAAGCTTTATTTTACGTTTTGTTGAGGTTTTGCATACGAATTCTTAGTTTCTTTTCATTAGTTCGTTCCTTTAAACGCTTTTAATTTCGTTTTAGTTAATTCAATTTCAGTTCTTCATATTTATTTCTTTTTAAACCCTAGTTCATGTTTCGTATTTTCTTCATTCAATTCATTATGTTTTCGTTCGTTGTTTCTTCTGTTGCTTTTATTTTTGTTATGACCATGTCCGGCTAAAACCCTTGCATGCTTGGGTTAGGATGAACTCGTAGAAGTAGGATGTGGGTACGTAATTAGAGTAATTCGTGACGTTAGTTTTAATTCTCTTAATTAATGAATTCTTATAATTAATCTGAACTTTACCTTTGAATTTAGTACGAAAGTGTTAGAGAGAGGACGACCGTATCACTCAATAACAATTAGTAGTCTTAACGAGAAGGTTTAGGAAAGGTTAATTCATTTACCGGTTTAGCGAAGGAGGACGACCGCATCACCTTAGTTAAATTAGGGTCTCATTAATTGAGCACAATCCATTAACTTGTTAGTGGATTAGTGAAGTCGAGTGTTAGGGTAAAGTATTAGGGTTTAGAATCTTGAGCTTTCACCTTGCATTCTTTTACTTAGGTTAATTCTTGTTTGTCACGATTACTTTGATTATGTACCTGCTCCGTTAGTATACGTGGGATTCCTAACCTGAGCATCATCATCTCATATCTGAAAAACACCTTAGATACTTAATTTAATTTTCCTTTTGCATTCGTAGAGTAATTTAGTTTAGATTATTTTCTCTTTTCAAAAAACCAAAAAAACATTACACTCATATTAACTACGACGCGTAGATCTTCAGGGATCTATTCGCATATACACCATCCTGTGGGTACGATAATACTTGGTCCCTATACTTGCCCATACTACAGTGAACCCGTTCTCTTGCGGGGTAGCTACTAGTAGAAGCTAGTAAAGTCGCTTCAAGTCAATGGCGCCGTTGCCGGGGATGGCGTTTTATGCTTTTTTGAATAGGACTTGTCGATAGCTTAGTAGTTAGTAGTGAGTGCTTATTTTCTGTTTTTATTTTTATTTTATTTTTTTTTTGTTATTTTTATTTATTCGGCAGTTGCGTTTTGATCCATCTGCTAGTGTGTCAGGTTTATGAGAACACGCTCACAAGGCAATACGAGCGAAGAGAGAATACCGTTGGACCCTGAGACAATAGCCAGAAGGAACCGAGCCTTCTTGAGAAGGATGAACGCTGCCGACTTAGGGAAGGGACCAATGGACCTCAATAATGAGTTGGACGATGCTGCCAACGATTTCAATCAGGCAGTAGACCGGGTTGATGGCTCTGGAGGGAGTGGTGGTCAGAATCAAGACCAGTTCGTAGATAGTCAAAGCCAGAACCCGGGTGCACAAAATGTAAACAATCCAGCTCAGAACCTAGTCCCAAATCCTCTGAACAATCCTGCTTACCCACAAAACCCACATAACCCTTTCCACAACCCAGCATATCAATATTACCCATACCCACCATACCCTTATCCACCATACCCGTATCCTCCACCTCCTGTCTATAACCAACCACCTGTGTACCAACAACCTCCAGTTCAAAACATACCAGCACCACCTGTCGCTCCTCAGCCTGCGCCCCAGAACGCAGATCAGAATATGGCAATTCGGGGCAGGTTCGCGGCACAACCGCAGAGGTACTACGATGGAGTGGCCTTACCTCCAGTTGAGGCCAATAACTTTTCAATTTCTCCAGGAATTCTCAAGCTGCTGACCGAGAATCAGTTCAAGGGGGTGATCGGGAAGGAGAATCCTCATACACATCTGAGGAGTTTTCTCATGATAGCCTCAACATTTAATTATAATGGCATGTCTGAAGATGCCAAGAGGCTTAGGCTGTTCCCATTCTCACTGACGGGAATAGCTAAGGAGTGGTACGATAATACGCTCCCGCGGGGAGGTATTACCACTTGGGCCGAGCTCGAGCGTCTGTTCCTCGAGCGATTCTACCCTCCATCTAGGACGATCAAGGCTAGAATTGAGATCTCGTCCTTTCGCCAGAAGTCTGGAGAGGATTTACGCCAAGCGTGGGAGAGATACTCGAACATGCTGATTGAGTGCCCGCAGCACGGGTACAACGAAGGAGACATTATGGCGTTCTTCTATAGTGGTGCCAGCAAGTATGGTCAAGCCCATTTAGACGCCTGTGCGGGTGGAGCATTCCTCAATCAAGGCATAGAGAGGTGTAGGGAGATCGTGGACAACATTGTCACGAATGCCGGTGCTTGGAGTGCGGACGCAGATTTGCAAAGAGTGCATCAGGTTGAGGAGGGAGAAGGGACGAGAAGGCTGCTGATGGCCATGATGGAAAAGATCAACAACCTCGAGTTGGGGAAGAGTTTGGGTGGAGAGCATGCAGTGGAGAATGAGAGAGTAGGCCAGCCCAGTGGACAGCAAGAGGTAGCCAATTACATGGGAGGTCCATATTACAATCAGAATGGCTACCAAGGTGGAAACCAGTATGGAAGGCCTTCTTATGGCCAACCATTTGTGCCTCCAGGCCCTCAGCCACTTCAAAATCAATGGAGGAACACACAAGGAGTTCAAGGAGGCCAGCAGCCTCCTCAAAACACATGGAGGAAAAATGATAATTTTTCTTATGCTAACCCAAAAGCTGGTGTTACTGTTCCTGCAGGTGTTGATCCGGGGTCTAAACCTCCTGGTGGAGAAGGTGGTGCATCAACCGAGGAGATGTTGAGAGCGATCCTTCAGAAGGTGGAGGAAGGGAGCAAGCGGTTGTCATCCTTGGAGTACGATGTGAAGGAGTTGCACAAGAAGGGTGATCATCGTGATCAAGAGCTCCAGAAGATGAACGTTGAGTGGACTAGAACTCAACAAGAGAACAATCGAAGGTTCACCTCTTTAGAGCTCCAGATGAGCCAAATTGCAAAGTCCGTGAATAGAATGCCAGAGGGGAACTCAAAAGAGCAGTGCAAGGCGATCCAGCTAAGAAGTGGAACCAACTACAAAGGTCCTCAGATGCCTGCTGATTCTGAGACGCCCCAAGAAGAGATTGAGCCTAAAGGAGATGAAGTTGAGAAGGGTGAGAGAGTTCCTAAGTGGAAAAAGGCAAAGGAAGCAAGGGAGAAAGTGAAAGTGACCGAGCGAGATGAATGGGGGGTACCCAAATCTGTGATACCCGTCCCGTATCCACAGCGCTTCATGAAAAAGAAGCTTGATGAGAAATTCGCTAAGTTCCTTGATGTTTTTAAACAATTGCATATTAACATTCCTTTTTATGATGCTTTGGAACAGATGCCGCACTATGCGAAGTTTCTGAAGGACTTGATCGCGAAAAGACGGCGAGTGGATGAGCCGAAGTTGGTGCAGCTGAACCACGAGGTGAGTGCATTAGTGCACAAGGCGCTTCCACCAAAGCTGAAGGATCCCGGTAGTTTCACGATCCTATGCGATATTGGGAACGGGATCAAGAAGGGAGCGTTGTGCGACCTTGGGGCGAGCATCAATCTCATGCCCTTGTCGCTTTTCAAGAAGTTGGAAGGTGGTGAGCTTCAACCCACAATGATGACGCTTCAACTAGCCGACCGGTCTATTACTCGACCTCAAGGTGTTGTTGAAGACGTTCTAGTGAGAGTTGGAGATCACATCTTTCCAGCCGACTTTGTAGTGCTAGAGATGGAGGAAGATGAGCACGTACCCCTGATCTTGGGAAGACCGTTCTTAGCTACGGCGGGGATGGTGCTAGACGTGGCGAATGGGAAGATCACATTGAAGGTAGATGATCAAGAAGTGAAGATCTCCCTATATGAAGCCATGAAACACCCGAAGGAGGATGAGAGCTTGTATTGCATGGATGCAATTGATCCTCGTGTTGAAGACACACATTCTCTCCCTAATCCATCTCATATTCATGATTTTGCTAGCCCTTCAATTGATAATTTAACCCATGAGCGTTATGATCTTGATTATTTTGATAGGGATAAAGTGAAGAAGTTGAAGGATGAAGAGGTGAAGAAAGTGGACGTGGTCCAGTTAGAAGGGAAAGGAGGAGTTAAGAAGAAGAAGTCAAAACTCAAGAAATTGTGTGGTAAGACTCCTCCAGATAGAGGCAAGAAGGAGTTGAGACCCATAACACTTGGGAATGAGAAAAGAGGAAAGGAACTCATGATGGAGGGGCATCAAGGAAAGGAGTTCAAACACCACTCTTATGAGAGTAAGGGAGGTAAATTTGAGTATGATGTCCCATAAGCTCCTTTGAGCTTGGTCCGGCATGAGGACCTTAAAAATAGCGCTGAATGGGAGGCAACCCATTTTTATTTGCTTTCATTTATTTTTAGTGTCTTTTTATATTATTAGGGAATATTTTGAGTCGTATGTTTAACCTCGTACTTGAGAGTTTTATTTTGTAGGCTTGTCTCTAAAGGAGTAAAGGTATCATGGAGTTATTCAGATTGAAGGAACCAACTTGAGACAAAGGAGTGTGCAAAGCTATTGAGAGAAACTGAATTATTCGGTTGAGGTAACCCACAACCCCAAACTTAGACTTTTAGCAAGGTCGAAGTTTGGGGGGGTGGAGTTTTTTATGTTTCTTGTTACATTGCACATGCATGCACCCCTTATCTTTGAGTTGAGTTAGTTATTTGGTGCCTTGAGATGCTCCTTGGGCTGTTATTAATTTGTTTTGTTACTCAACATTTTATGCCTATCAGTCACCTTATGCTTGTTGATTGCTATCTTTGAGTATGATTTGATGAGTAGGGTGAATTGTGAGGGCGAGTTAGGAGTTTTCTTGTGTGAGTGTTTGAATTTGAGCTGATTTGAGAAAGAACTTGTATGCTTGTGAATTTTTCTTTTGAGTACTTGTGTGATGAGAGTGAGAATTCACTAGGACTAGCATGGATGTGAAAGCCGTGAACTTTTGAGCCTTACGAGATTTAAATGCATGATTTAATCTCTTCGTTTGTGAGTGGATCGTCACCTTAGAGGATGCTAGAACTTGCATGTGCTCTTGGTTCTAGATTGTGTCTAGTTTGATATGCCGAATGTGATCTTAGGCCATCTTTGTTTTTATTGAGTCACTTAGCCAAAAATTTTCCTTACCAATGACATTGATCCCTTGTTAGCCCCTTTGAGCCTAAAGCCTATTTTATTTGCTAGCACATATGAACACTATTCTAATTCCTAAGCCTTTTTGTCCCAATTTGAGTGGAGAATAGGAAAGTGTGAATATGAAGGGAGTGAATTGAGTTGAAAAAAGGAGAAGGTTGTTTGTTGAGTGAATATGAGAAGAAGGAGTGATGAGATATGAGTTGTGGGAAAGAAAAAAAAAAAATTTGAGAATGAGCAAAAAAGAAAAAAAAAAGAGCTCATGTGTTTGTGCGAAAAAGAAAAAAATGATGAAGTGATTGAAAAAGTGAAAAAGTGAGAAAGAAAAAAAAAATTGAAGTGTTGAGAGAATTGAAAGCGAAAGTGTAGTGATTGAATATGTTTGAAGTAGATCGTTTTTAATCTCGAAGTACCGAAGTTTTGAATTTCTATTCTCCATTCACTTGAGTCACTTTACCATATTGTTATCCCACCTGTCCAAAGAGCCTACATTACAACCTTTTGAAAGTCCTTTTTGATTCGGCGTTGATTTCTAGAGTATGATCGAAGTTGAGAGCATTTACAAGCCTATGGCTGCCAATAGGTGTGATTGATTGATTGAGTGAGTCCCTTTATCACTGTTATACACTTGTGAGGGAGTTAAACACATCGTTGAGTGCACATCCATGCTTAATCTTGGTGTTTCTCATTATTGTTGCATGAGTACGATAAAAGAAAGTGAGTGAGTATACGGGTGATTGATCTTTGAAGCTCGAGTTCAATTACTTGCATGATTTGATTCTTGATTCATTCCTAACAATTTCACTTGACTTATTATTTCGTTGCTTGAGGACAAGCAACATGGTAAGTTTGGGGGGGTTGATTAGGCGTGAAATTGTTATGTTTTGGAGCCCAATTTACTCATGTTTTGAGTGTTTTCGATTAGTGCTTAGAGTCAAATGAGCATCATTTCTATACATTGATAAATTTGTCTCTTTGATGCACATAGGTGAAGAGAGGACGAAAAACGGAGTTCGTAGGACTTTGAATCGACTCAAACGGATGCCCGGATGAGAAGATATTGAAGAAATACGATTGGTATTAGTGCGGATGAGGAAAAGTATCATTTGGAGGGATTAGAGGTCACTCGAGCGCATCACTCGAGCGCCACCGCTCGAGTGCCTTACTCGAGCGCGCAAACATACAGAACCATTCTTGCGCTCGAGCAGCTCGAGCGCCACCGCTCGAGCGAATCACTCGAGCGCCCAAAAGTAACAGTGTCATTTCAGCGCTCGAGCAGCTCGAGCGCGACCGCTCGAGCGAATGCATCATTCGAGCTACACTGCTCGAGCGGGACCGCTCGAGCGTTTTGCTCGAGCGCCCATATACTTTTGCCTCCGGATGCGTATTTTCGGCCCATTAACTTCCGTTTCGACCCGGTGCCTATATATACCTCTTCCAAACACGTTTTGAAGGATCCCCAACTTTAGAAATAATTTTAGACTTAGTTTTTGGAGAGGAAGAAGAAGAACAAGCTTTATTTTACGTTTTGTTGAGGTTTTGCATACGAATTCTTAGTTTCTTTTCATTAGTTCGTTCCTTTAAACGCTTTTAATTTCGTTTTAGTTAATTCAATTTCAGTTCTTCATATTTATTTCTTTTTAAACCCTAGTTCATGTTTCGTATTTTCTTCATTCAATTCATTATGTTTTCGTTCGTTGTTTCTTCTGTTGCTTTTATTTTTGTTATGACCATGTCCGGCTAAAACCCTTGCATGCTTGGGTTAGGATGAACTCGTAGAAGTAGGATGTGGGTACGTAATTAGAGTAATTCGTGACGTTAGTTTTAATTCTCTTAATTAATGAATTCTTATAATTAATCTGAACTTTACCTTTGAATTTAGTACGAAAGTGTTAGAGAGAGGACGACCGTATCACTCAATAACAATTAGTAGTCTTAACGAGAAGGTTTAGGAAAGGTTAATTCATTTACCGGTTTAGCGAAGGAGGACGACCGCATCACCTTAGTTAAATTAGGGTCTCATTAATTGAGCACAATCCATTAACTTGTTAGTGGATTAGTGAAGTCGAGTGTTAGGGTAAAGTATTAGGGTTTAGAATCTTGAGCTTTCACCTTGCATTCTTTTACTTAGGTTAATTCTTGTTTGTCACGATTACTTTGATTATGTACCTGCTCCGTTAGTATACGTGGGATTCCTAACCTGAGCATCATCATCTCATATCTGAAAAACACCTTAGATACTTAATTTAATTTTCCTTTTGCATTCGTAGAGTAATTTAGTTTAGATTATTTTCTCTTTTCAAAAAACCAAAAAAACATTACACTCATATTAACTACGACGCGTAGATCTTCAGGGATCTATTCGCATATACACCATCCTGTGGGTACGATAATACTTGGTCCCTATACTTGCCCATACTACAGTGAACCCGTTCTCTTGCGGGGTAGCTACTAGTAGAAGCTAGTAAAGTCGCTTCAAGTCAGCGGCGCCCAATAATTGTCGGACCGTTATATATATGCTTTGGGTAGACGGCGCCCAAATAAATGTTAGTCCGCATAAAATCATGTTTGGGTAGGCGGCGCCCTATAATTGCTCAAATGTGATATAGATTAACAAGTGGATCTCGATTAAGCAATTAATACCCCGCCTTTAAAATGTTCCTCGCTAAAATATGGTTTTTCATTGAATTGAAAGATGTCTTCCATTAAAATTAAAAGTAAACCGGAGATTTCGTTCCAATGAGTATTTAAGACCCTAGTCTTTTGCTCGGATCTACATCTAACGGGACTTTTATAGGGACATGTCTGTCGCCGCTTAATGGTTGTAAACCAACTTAATTCTATTTCACCAGCCCTAGCAGGGAAACGAGAATTAGGTGACATCCGATTGAACTAGGTTCAATCAACTAGGAATTGCGTGAGGCAATTGGTTTAGAGACCTACCAATTCTGCTGTTGCAATGTTCAGCCCTAGCAGTCATTGCAATAGTAGGAATGTGGATCCTAGTCCATTACAATTTATATTAGATATAAATTCGTACTCTTCCGATGAGGTCGTTGCGTATGTGAAAATAATGGAGACAAAATAAATAAAAGGCCATGTTTATTTTGATTGCTGAATATTGATCATAGGAATTATGTGTTTTAATTCCCGTTTAAATTTTATTTCCTAGGATTGTTGAAATGAATAACTTGTCGTTGAGAAGTGTTTTGGAAACAAACAAATTGGCTGGGCCAAATTTTCTGGACTGGCACCGAAACGTGCGTTTGGTGCTTAGGCAAGAAAAGATTGAGTACGTGTTGGTCACGCCAATTCCTGTTACCCCTGAGGCTGGTTCTGAGGAAGCCGATGCGTTTGACGCCGAAGCTCAAAAGAAGCATCAAGATGATGCTTCCCAGGCTCAGTGTGTTATGTTGCTCGGCATGACTCCCGAGTTGCAAAGGCAACACGAGAGGATGCTTCCCTATGAGATGCTTAGACATTTGAAGGATCTCTTTGATTCTGAGTCTCGTTCCGAGATTTATGAGGTGATGAGAGATCTGTTTAGATGTCGGCTATCTGAAGGAGGGAAAGTCTCCCCTCATGTTTTGAAGATGATAGGGCTAATCGAGAAACTTGGTCGTTTGGGCATTGAGCTGCAGACCAATGTTGCTGTTTATGCCATTCTTCAGTCGCTACCCGATTCATACTCGAGTTTCGTAGTAAACTTCAATATGAATAAGACGGTTTCGACCATGCCTGAACTTCATAACATGCTCAAGACTTTTGAGTCCTCCACTGCTAAGGAAAAGCCTGTGCTCATGGTGGGTGCTTCTAGTTCTTCTGCCTCTAAAGGGAAGAAGAAGCAAAGAAGCAAGGCTAAGAAAGGCTCTAAGCCTGATTTCCTCAAGCCGAAAGGTGGAATTCAAAAGAAGGAGCGGGTAGATAAGGATGTATGCCTCTACTGCAAGAAGAAGGGGCATTGTAAGAAGGACTGCAAGGTTCTAGCAGCTGAAAAGAAGGCACACGGTGCTTCAGCTACTGGAGCAGGTATGTTTGTTATTGAGATAAACATGTCCACAAATGATTCTAACTGCTGGGTATTGGATACCGGTTGTGGCTCACACATTTATACAAATGTGCAGGGGCTCAAGGACAGCAGAGCGGTTAGACCGGGTGAAGTCGCCCTTCACGTGGGGAATGGAGCAAGAGTTGCTGCTGAACGTGTTGGGACTTATGTTTTAGACTTACCTTCTGGTTTTAGACTTGAATTAAATAATTGTTATTTTGTTCCGTCTATTACTCGTAACATTATTTTCGTTCCTATGTTAGACATTGAGGGATTTTCCTTCCGTTTTGCAAATAATACTTGTTATTTTTCGCTTAATGGTGATGTTTATGGAAATGCTCCTCTTGTGAATGGTTTATATTTGTTACATTGTGGATATAATGTTCTTAATATACAAAATAAAAGACTCAAGCTTAGTAATCATGAAAAACCGACTTACTTGTGGCATTGTAGACTTGGTCATGCAAACGAGAAAAAAATCGCACGGTTAAGAAAGTTAGACTACTTAACCTCATTTGACTTAGAGTCTTATGGAAGTTGCGAATCTTGTCTCATGGGCAAGATGACCAATAAACCCTTTTTGGGGAAAGGGGTGCGTGCCAAAGAAGTTCTAGAGTTGATCCACAGCGATGTTTGTGGACCATTGCCCACTCTAGCTAGGGGTCAATTCGGCTACTTCATTACCTTCACTGACGATTACTCAAGATTTGGATACGTGTATCTCATGAAACACAAATCCGAATCGTTTGAGAAATTTAAGGAGTACAAGGCCGAAGTAGAGAATCGTCTTGGTAAGAGTATCAAGACTCTTCGATCAGATCGGGGAGGTGAGTACCTTAGCCACGAATTCATGGATTACTTAAAGCTTCATGGGATCCAATCACAATGGACTCCTCCCGGAACCCCTCAGATGAACGGTGTATCCGAAAGGAGAAATCGAACCCTGTTAGACATGGTCCAATCCATGATGAGTTTTGCCTCTCTTCCAATATTCTTATGGGGACACGCATTGCAAACCTCAATCTACATTCTGAATAGGATTCCGTCTAAATCAGTTGTGCAAACTCCATACGAGTTGTGGTATGGCAAGAAGCCATCTTTTCTACACATTAGAACGTGGGGTTGCCCTGCAATTGTGAAGAAAATGCAAACTGATAAGTTGGAATCCAAAGGTGAAAAAGGTTATTTTGTGGGATATCCTAAAGAGACTAGAGGATATTATTTTTATCTACCGGAGAAACAAACGGTGATTGTTTCTAGGCAAGCTAGGTTTCTAGAAGACGAGTATGTCTTTAAGGAACAAAGTCGTAAGAAGATAGAACTTGAAGAAATTCAAGAACCACAAATTAACATAGAGACTGATGATTTGTCAAAGCAACATGACAAAGAATCAGTGGGAGCATTCAGCGACTCTCATGGTGGAAGTTTATCACTAGGTGATCCTCTTTCAGCCAGTGGGAGCGTAATGGGAGTCGCGTTGCCTTCGCAACAACCTCCAAGTAGGCTGAATGAGAATAGCATAGTTCAAACTCCCGCCCAAGAGGCATCTGAAAGTGTCGCTCTTGAGGACTCTCCGGTCAACGATGAAGTCGCTGCACCACAAAATTTTCATGATCAGAATGTACAGCCTGCACAACCACAACTCCGTAAGTCAACTAGGATTCGTAATCCAATCGATAGGTATTATGGCTTTCTCGTGGAGGAACACGATGACGTGGAAATACCGGATAAGGACGAACCTAAGACTTACACTGAGGCGACATTAGATGTTGACTCAGAGAAGTGGCATGAAGCCATGAAATCCGAGATGGACTCGATGTACATCAATCAAGTTTGGGACTTGGTTGAATTGCCAAAAGGGGTAAAACCCATAGGTTGCAAGTGGGTCTTCAAGAGGAAGACCGATGCAAATGGCAAGGTACAAACCTACAAGGCTAGATTGGTGGCGAAAGGGTATAGTCAACGTGAAGGCATTGACTATGACGAGACCTTTTCGCCGGTTGCAAAGATCAAGTCCATTCGTATTTTACTTGCGATAGCCGCACACTATGATTATGAGATTTGGCAGATGGACGTCAAAACAGCCTTTCTCAATGGAAACATTGATAAGGACGTGTTCATGACTCAACCGGAGGGTTTTATATCTAAACCAAAGTCTAATCTCGTGTGTAAGCTTAAACGATCCATCTATGGATTAAAGCAAGCTTCTAGGAGTTGGAATATCCGATTTGATGAAGCTGTTAAGTCTTTTAGCTTCATTAGAAATCCGGAAGATCCATGCGTTTATTGTAAACGCATCGGGAAGAGTATTGTCTTTATAGTCGTATATGTCGATGACATATTGATTATAGGAGATAGCATCCCGCTCATGCAGTCCGTGAAAGATTGGTTATCAAAGACCTTCATGATTAAGGATCTTGGTGAAGCATGCTACATCTTAGGGATCAAGATCCATAGGGATAGATCCAAGAAGATGTTAGGGCTGTCACAATCCACCTACGTAGATAAGGTGTTGAAGCGTTTTGCAATGGAGAACTCTAAGAGAGGGTATCTTCCAGCAAATCATGGGATAAAGCTGTCGAAGAAGGATGGTCCTTCTAGCGAAGCTGATGTCAAGCACATGAAGGATGTTCCATATGCATCTGCAGTTGGGCTCCATCATGTACGCCATGACTTGCACGAGGCCAGATGTGGCCTACGCTGTCAACATCACTGGTACTTACCAGCGGAATCCAGGTGAGCCTCACCGGATTGCTGTCAAGAATGTTATGAAGTACCTCAGGCGTACTAAAGAACATTTTCTTGTCTACGGTAGGCAGCTACAACTAGTCGTTATGGGCTATGCTGATGCGAGTTTCCAGTCAGACTGTGAAGATTACAAATCACAGTCAAATTATATTTTCAATCTCAATGATGAGGCGGTAAGTTGGAATAGTTCCAAGCAAGATCTGACCGCAGATTCAACAACCGAAGCTAAGTACATTACTGTATCAGAAGCCTTAGAGGCTTTCTGGATTTTAAGGTTCTTGAGAGAACTAGGGGTAGTTCCGAGTGCCAGTTGTCAAATAGAGTTGTATTGTGACAACATTGGTGCGATTGCATGAGCAAAGGAACCGAGATCTGATAACAGAAATAAGCATGTACGGAGGCATTATCATTTGATCCGAGAGATCATATCGATAGGAGAAATGAAATTAAAACATTTCCCATAAAGGATAATCTTGCAAATCCTTTTCACTGTTCATGTACACACTAGACATTTGATGGTCTAGGGGTTAGACATGTAGGTGATTGGCTCTAGTCCAAGTGGGAGATTGTTAGTGTTAGTGTCCTAGAGACAATCCATCGAAAGGACATAATACTAAGATAATATTCAGATTTGGTTTAATATTATTATTGGTTTAATATTAAATGTATGGCGTTACACTTATCTGAATATAATGTTTGATTGTTTGCATATATTCTTATTTGTGTTCCCATAAATCACTACTGTCATTGAGTGAGTGAGAACTCAGATGACCTAAGTATGATTCTTAAATAGCCCCGATCAAGGATCATCAAGAATGGGATATTGATGATGCAATTGAGATTGGTGTGCGATCTGCATCATACTCTTAGAGAGTGTAGTAAGATCTCACTTACTACGAGATATCAGGTATCTCATGATGGATGCACAGATACCTTAGAGGGTATTGGTATACCCATCCGAGAAACCGTTTGATGTAATTCCACATAATGTGTCTACGGGTGTCTCGGTTAGTGGGAGCGATGTGATACTCCTCTGACTTGAGGTCAATACGCACGACATGTGTGGAGTGGTGAACTTTGACCATGACCGACGCTTGCACCCTTCCACGGGTAGATATGGCATGGATTGGGTTCATCACGAAATACATGTGCGTGGTAGTTGAGCCAAGAATAGGATTCATTCCTCAATGTGGATTTAGAGAGAATACTCGTCTTCTCATCATAATTGGATCTAAGACATCGGCCGATGCAAGTCGACTTGGACTTTGTGGCCAAGTGCGACGCGAGCGATCAATTAGTGATTTGAGATAATATGATTAAGTTATTTGAATAGACACTTCATCATGTTCAAGGCTTAATCGAGTATTCGTGAATGAAAGGAAGATATCACAATAGCCTACAATATTACAGGTTGTTGCAGATTTCCTCGCAACGTACCTCGTATATTGAGAATGTCTGATTTATTGTCTAGGGTTCAATTAAGACCGTTAGTTTGACTAATCGCTCGATATACGAGGGCCTATGGGTCACACAACAAGCAATGGCAGTTCGCCGATTATAGTTGGTTGATTAAGTATTATATTGTATATAATATTTAATTTATGGAGAATATAATAATAATTATATTTAGAATTAATTATTATTATTATTATTTAATTAAATTAGATTTAATTAAATATGAAATCCCAATAATAATATTTGGAATATTATTATACAAGAATAATAGATATGGTAAAGATATTATTCGTAGGAACGTATCTAGGGAAATATAATCTGTAGAGATTATATTATGGGCTAGGCCCGATATCCTGCTTAGGAATTAAGCCAAGTTAATCCCTATAAATACGTGTCATGGGAATTCAGAAAAGACACACAAGAAATATAATTTCTCCATAAAATCTCTTGTTCGAGTTTTCCTAGCAAGTTCGTCTAGAGATTCAAAGCTGGCACCTCGGTGCAAATCGGTGAATAGCTGTCGCGTGGATACCGTAGTAGAGGATTCCGCATACGAAGCTCTGTAAGAATCTCGTTTAAATATTCTTGCAAATTAATATGCAATTAAATTGTTCGTTGTTGGAGAACGTTTATTTCCGCTGCGCATGTTTACGTGTTTACGTGCTTATAAATTCCAACACCATCTCCAACCAATCTCCATTTTAGAGATTTTGGCCCAAAATGGAGAATGGTGGCCCACCAACCACACCCTATATTTTGAGATGTAGATAGAGGGTGGAGAGAGAAACTTCAAATATGAAGAATCTCGATGGAGATGAAGATAGAGGGGGACTTTATTTGGCGCAAAAAATGAATTTTTTTTTTATCAATTATACAAATTATGCTGTTTCATTTAATTAATTATAGTGTTAGTATTTTTAATTGATTTTTTTTGTTTGTTTCATTTATCATATTTTTATTATTCTCTTAATTAATTTTTTTTTAGTAAGAGTAAGTCTCTTGTGCACTTGGTGTATGATATACTCATTCAACAGTTGATAATGTATACACTGAAAAGTTAGTCCAAATTACACTGAAAATTTAGTCTCAATTACACTGAAAAGTTTACATTGCAAATCAATTTTCAGTGTCAACTTTTCAGTGTAATTGAGACTAACTTTTCAGTGTAGTTGAGACATTTTTTTTTTCCGAAAATACCGTGGAATGTGATGGAACAAAAGTTATTACGTGAATGGAGGACCTGCCGAGTTAGGTTTCCCTTTGATCTATAAAACCCGGCTGTTGTGAGGTGCTGAAAGAGTAAAAGTTTGATGAAACATTCTCGCCTTACAAGGGGCATTTTGTTTTTGTTTATCCGAAAACGGCCTGGAATGTGATGGAACAAAAGTTATTACGTGAATGGTAAACCTACCGAGTGAGGTTTCCCTTTGATCTATAAAACCCGGCTGTTGTGAGGTGCTGAAAGAGTAAAAGTTTGATGAAACATTCTCGCCTTAGGAGGGGCATTTTGTTTTTGTTTATCCGAAAACGGCGTGGAATGTGATGGAACAAAAGTTATTACATGAATGGAGGAGCTGCCGAGTTAGGTTTCCCTTTGATCTATAAAACCCGGCTATTGTGAGGTGCTGAAAGAGTAAAAGTTTGATGAAATATTCTCGCCTTAGGAGGGGCATTTTATTTTATTTTATCCAAAAATGGCGTGGAATGTGATGGAACAAAAGTTATTACGTGAATGGAGGACTTACCGACTTAGGTTTCCCTAAGGTATTACATGGACCCTTTCATTCATCCATAAAACCCGGGTGTTGTGAGGTGCTGAAAGAGTAAAAGTTTAATGAAACATTCTCGACTTAGGAGGGGCGTTTTGTTTTTGTTTATCCGAAAACGGCGTGGAATGTGATGGAACAAAAGTTATTACGTGAATGGAGGACCTACCGAGTTAGGTTTCCCTTTGATCTATAAAACCCTGCTGTTGTGAGGTGCTGAAAGAATAAAAGTTTGATGAAACATTATCGCCTTTGGAGGGTCATTTTGTTTTTTTTTTTAATCCGAAAATTGGGTGGAATGTGATGGAACAAAAGTTATTACGTGAATGGAGGACTTACCGAGTTAGGTTTCCCTAAGGTATTACATGGACCCTTTCATTCATCCATAAAACCCGACTGTTGTGAGTTGCTGAAAGAATTAAAGTTTGATGGAACATACTCGCCTTAGGAGGGGCCTTTTGTTTTTTTTTATCCGAAAACGTCGTGGAATGTGATGGAACAAAAGTTATTACGTGAATGGAGGACTTACCGAGTTAGGTTTCCCTAAGGTATTACAAGGACCCTTTCATTCATCTATAAAACCCGGCAGTTGTGAGGTGCTGAAAGAATAAAAGTTTGATGAAAAAAACTTATATTAAAAATAGTAAGAAAAATTTGGCACAAAATAACTACTGAGTTGTTGAATTATTCACGTGGATGATGTATATATTATACAAATGTACACATACATAATTAACTTTATCAAAAGTAAATTGTACAGTTAAATGATCTTTATCTTAATTGGTATTTATATATGTATACATATAAAAATACCATTTAATTAAACTAATTCTAATAGCCTGAAATTATTAAAATGAACATAATGAAACAATGTGATCATATCTTACGAGAATTTATATAATGAGTGGAATAAAATTCATACACAAAAAAAAAAAAAAATAAATAAATAAGCAAAAGAAAAAACAAATGGATAAATTATATTTAATTTTAATACAACCCAAAATTGCTAATATACTTATCACACAAAACTTTGTCTTTTAATATCAGGAAGCTAACTTTTTTTTATCTTGTGTAATTACATGTTATGACGTTCATCCACAAAACCAAGATAAAATATTTGAAAATTTTGATATTTCATGAAGAAGACAATATAAAGAAACAACAATCAATATAATGATTATAACAGTATAATTATTGTGGTTAGAAAATTCTAGATCTATACTTGAGAGCTATATGCTCATGTAAAACTTTACATCACTGTACAATGACACTCTTTGTTCTCATTTTTTGTTGAATAAAGAATTTATCAAAAAAAAAATTGATATAAACAAAAGTATTTTAAAAGTTGTAAGCAAGCGTAATATCTTTTCAAATTTTGTTTACTTAACATTGTATGCGTTTTCTACATTTTAAGCGCAAAATCTTTTTTATGTTACACTAGAAATAAAAAACTTCAAAAATTGAGCATCACATCAAAAGAGAAAATATAATAATAGTGATATATATACAAAATTTTCTAAAATAAAAAATAAACAATACACATGGTGTAACAGTTATTTCTACTTTATTTAATAAAAAAATAAGCATATACTTTTCTCAATTGAGATAAGTATAAACAATTTTTTTTTTATATTTACAAACCGTGTGTTCGTTCGCACGGGGTGATATACTAGTAAATATTAATGCTCGCTAATTGATAACATATTTTTTACTTATTAATATTTGGTATAAAGATATTGCATATTATTTAATATTTTAATAGTTTTGGTCAATCTAACACATTCATGTGAACTGGTTCAAAAATATAATAAAAAAATATTTATTATATTTTGGAAGGAGTACCTATCGGCGCCTATATATAAACCTCAAGGATATATGTCTCCATCTTCAATTTTCGAAATCAAGATTTTGCTAATCATGGCTGAGAAAAGTCTAGACGAGTTAATCAAGAATATTAAAAGCAGGAATGAACAACTGGAGCATTTCCTCTCTAAACTCCAGGTTGACTTGGATGAGGCCAAAATGGATCCAGACATTAAAAAGTTGGAAGAGGTATTACATGTTATTTCATATGTTATATCCTATATATATTTTACTGAAATCAAAATACTTGCACTTTGTTTAATTTTCCTTTGTTGCACATCTGGCGCAGTTGGTGGTGATGGTGAGAGGCTGACTTGAAGCGATTATACTAGCTTCTACTAGTAGCTTCCCCGCAAGAGTACGGGTTCACTGTAGTATCGGTAAGTATAACGACCAAGTATATCGAACCCAAGGGATAGTGTATATGCAAGTAGATCCCTGAAGATCTACGTGTCGTAGTTAATATGAGTGAAATGTTTTTTTTTTGGTTTTTAGAAAAGAGAAAATAATCTAAACTAAATTACTCTACGAATGCAAAAGGAAAATTAAACTAAATATCTAAGGTGTTTTTTCAGATATAAGATGGTGATGCTCAGGTTAGGAATCCCTACGTATACTAACGGAGCAGGTACATAATCAAAATAACTGTGACACACAAGAATTAACCTAAGTCTAAGAACGCAAGGTGAAAGCTCAAGATTCTAAACCCTAATACTTTACCCTAACACTCGACTTCACTAATCTACTAACAAGTTAATAGATTATGCTTAATTAATGAGACCCTAATTTAACTAAGGTGATGCGGCCGTCCTCCTTCGCTAAACCGGTAGATGAATTAACCTTTCCTAAACCTTCTCATTAAGACTACTAATTGTTATTGAGTGATGCGGTCGTCCTCTCTCTAACACTTTCGTACGAAATTCAAAGGTAGAGTTAAGATTAATTATAAGAATTCATTAATTAAGAGAATTAAAACTAACGTCACGAATTACCCTAATTACGTACCCACGTCCTACTTCTACGAGTTCATCCTAACCCAAGCATGCAAGGGTTTTAGCCGGACATGGTTTTAACAAACATAAAAGCAACAGAAGAAACAACGAACATAAACATAATGAATTGAACGAAGAAAATAAGAAACATGAACTAGGGTTTTAAAATATAATAATTCTAAGAACTGAAATTTAATTAACTAAAACAAAGTTTAAAGCGTTTAAAGTAATCAAGCTAATGAAAAGAAACTAAGAAACGAAAAGAAACTAAGAATTCGTATGAAAAACCTCAACAAAACATAAGTATAGCTTGCTTGTTCTTCTCCTCTTCCTCTCTCTAAAAACTAAGTCTAAAAGTGATTTCTAAAAGTCGGGGATCCTTCAAAACGTGTTTGGAAGAGGTATATATAGGCACGGGGTCGAAACGGGAGTTAATGGGCCGAAAAAACGCATCCGGAGGCCAAAATATGAAGTGCTCGAGCAAAAACACGCTCGAGCGGTCCCATTCGAGCATACAGGTCAAATGAAACAGGTGCTCGAGCGCTCCCGCTCAAGCCGGTCGAATGGCGAAATTTTTCTGCAAGTTTTCGGTCATTCGAGCAATACGCTCGAGCGCTGGCGCTCGAGCTGCTCGAGTGGTTTTGGCTGCTGTACACTTGTTCGTAAAATCTTCATATCTCCTCAACCGGGAGTCCGTTTTGGCCGATTCAAAGTCCTACGAACTTCTCTTTTCGCCCTCTATCCATCTATGAAAACCAAAGAGACAAATTAATAATTTTATAAAAATGATACTCATTTGACTCCAAGCACTCATCGAAAACACTCAAAACATGGGCAAATCGGGCACCAAAACATAACAATTTCACGCCTAATCAACCCCCCAAACTTACCATGTTGCTTGTCCTCAAGCAATGAAATAATAAGTCAAGTGAAATTGTTAAGATTGAGTCAAAGAATCAAATTATGCAAGCAAATGAATTCGAGCTTCAAAGATCAATCACAAGTATACTCACTCACTTTCCTTCATCATACTCATGCAACAACAACAAGAAACACCAAGATCAAACATGAATGTGCTCTCAACGATGTGTTTCACTCCCTTACAAGTGTATATCAATGATCAAGGGACTCACTCAAACAATCAATCACTCAAATTGGCAGCCATAGGCTTGTAAGCACTCTCAAATCCGACCATACTCTAGAAATCAATGCCGAATCAAAAAGGACTTTTCTCAAGGTTGTAATGTAGGCTCTTTGGACAGGTGGGATAACAATATATGTAAGTGACTCAAATGAATGGAGAATAGAAAGTCAAACTTTGGCACTTCGAGATTAGGAACAGAATACTTCAAACATTTTCAATCAACATCCTTTCAATTCCACTTCTCTCAACACTTCATTTTCTTTTTCTAACTCTTTTCACTTTTTTCAATCACTTCATTTTTTTTCTTTTTTCACACAAACACATGAGCTCAATTTTTCTTTTGGTCATTCTCAATTTATTTTTTGTTCTTTCCCACAACTCATATTCCTCACCACACCTTCTTCTCATAATCACTCAAGCAATCAAAATTCTTCTTTTTCAACTCAAATCAATCCCTTCAACCTTCACACTTTTCCTATTCTCCACTCAAATTGGGACAAAAAGGCTTAGAAACTTGGAATAGTGTTTAAATGTGCTAGCAAATAAAATAGGCTTTAGGCTCAAAGGGGCTAGCAAGGGACAAATATCAATGGTAAGGAAAATTTTGGCTAAGTGACTCAACCAAAGCAAAGATGGCCTAAGATCACATTCGGCATATCTAACTAGACACAATCAAGGAGCAAGAGCACACACAAGTTCTAGCATCCTCTAAGGTGATGATTCACTCACAAACGAAGAGATTAAATCATGCATTTAAATCTCGTAAGGCTCAAATCTCACAGCTTTCACATCCATGCTAGTCCTAGTGCATTCTCACTCTCATCACACAAGCACTCAAAAGAAGAATTCATAAGCATACAAGTTCTCTCTCTAATCAGCTCAAACTCAAACACTCACACAAAAGAATTTCTAACTCAACCTTACAACTCACCCTACTCATCAAATCATACTCAAAGATAGCAATCAACAAGCATAAGATGGTTGATAGGCATGAAATATGCACTAGCGAGTCTAACCAAAATTACCCCAAGAAGTATCTCAACAAACCAATAATCAATCAAACTCAACTCAAAGATAAGGGCATGCATGCATGTGCAATGTAATCATAAAACAAATAAAAAACTCCACCCCCCCAAACTTCGACCTTGCTAGAGGTCTAAGTTTGGGGTTGTGGGTTACCTCAACCAAATAATTCAATTTCTCTCAATAGCTTTGCACATTCCCTTGTCTCAAGTTGGTTCCTTCAATCTCCACTTCTTTGATACCTTTACTCCTTTAGAGACAAGCCTACAAGCAACTTACTCAAATACGAGGTTAAACATACGACTCAACAACATCCTAGTAACATAAAAGGAAAATAACTAAAAACACTCAAAAGCAAATAAAAAATGGGTTGCCTCCCATTCAGCGCTATTTTTAAGGTCCTCATGCCGGACCGAGCTCAAAGGAGCTTATGGGACATCATACTCAAATTTACCTCCCTTACTCTCATAAGAGTGGTGTTTGAACTCCTTTCCTTGATGCCCTACCATCATGAGCCCTTTTGCTTCCTTCCCCACCTCAAGTGGTATAGGTCTCAACTCCTTCTCACCTTTATCTGGAGGAGTCTTACCAAACAATTTCTTGAGTTTGGACTTTTTCTTCTTAACTCCTCCTTTCCCTTCTAACTGGACCACGTCCACTTTCTTTACCTCTTCATCCTTAAACTTCCTCACTTTATCCCTATCAAAATAGTCAAGATCATAACGCTCATGGGTTAAATAATCAAGTGAAGGACTAACAAAATCATGAATATCAGAAGGATTAGGGATAGAAGGCGTGTCTTCAACACGAGGATCAATTGCATCCATGCAATACAAGCTCTCATCCTCCTTCGGGTGCTTCATGGCTTCATATAGGGAGATCTTCACTTCTTGATCATCAACCTTCAATGTAATCTTCCCATTTGCCACGTCTAGCACCATCCCCGCCGTAGCTAAGAACGGTCTTCCCAAGATCAGGGGCACGTGCTCATCTTCCTCCATCTCTAGCACTACGAAATCGGCTGGAAAAATGTGATCTCCAACTCTTACAAGGACATCTTCAACAACACCTTGAGATCTCGTGATAGACCGGTCGGCTAGTTGAAGCGTCATCATTGTGGGTTGAAGTTCACCACCTTCCAACTTCTTGAAAAGCGACAACGGCATCAAATTAATGCTCGCCCCGAGGTCGCACAACGCTCCCTTCTTGATCCCGTTCCCAATGTCACATAGGATGGTGAAGCTTCCGGGATCCTTCAGCTTCGGTGGAAGCGCCTTGTGCACTAATGCACTCACCTCGTGGTTCAGCTGCACCAACTTCGGCTCATCCACTCGCCGTCTTTTCGCAATCAAGTCCTTCAGAAACTTTGCATAATGCGGCATCTGTTCCAAAGCATCATAAAAAGGAATGTTAATGTGAAGTTGTTTAAAAACATCAAGAAATTTTGCAAATTTTTCATCAAGCTTCTTTTTCATGAAGCGCTGTGGATACGGGACGGGTATCACAGATTTGGGTACCCCCCATTCATCTCTTTCTGTTTCTTTCACTTTATCCCTTGCTTCCTTTGCCTTTTTCCACTTAGGAACTCTCTCACTCTCCTTACTTTCCTTGCCCTTCTGGGACTCATCCATATCTTCATGCTTCTCAATCCCTTCACTTTCAATCCCCTTCTCAACTCCTATCTCCTCAGTCTCAACTCCATCCCCTTTAGGCTCAATCTCTTCTTGGGGTATCTCAGAATTAGCAGGCATCTGGGGACCTTCATAATTGGTTCCACTTCTAAGCTGGATCGCCTTGCAATGCTCTTTCGGGTTCCCTTCCGGCATTCTATTCACTGACTTTGCAATCTGGCTCATCTGGAACTCTAAAGAAGTGAACCTTCGATTGTTCTCTTGTTGAGTTCTAGTCCACTCAACATTCATCTTCTGGAGCTCTTGATCACATTGATCACCCTTCTTGTGAAACTCCTTCACATCGTACTCCAAGGATGACAACCGCTTGCTTCCCTCCTCCACCTTCTGAAGGATCGCTCTCAACATCTCCTCGGTTGATGCACCGCTCTCTCCACCAGGAGGTTTAGACCCCGGATCAACACCTGCAGGAACAGTAATACCAGCTTTTGGGTTAGCATATGAAAAGTTCTCATTTTTCCTCCATGTGTTTTGAAGAGGCTGCTGGCCTCCTTGAACTCCTTGTGTGTTCCTCCATTGATTTTGAGGTGGCTGAGTGCCTGGAAGTACAAATGGTTGGCCATAAGAAGGCCTTCCATACTGATTACCACCTTGGTAGCCATTCTTATTGTAATACGGACCTCCCATGTAATTGGCTACCTCTTGCTGTCCACTTGGTTGGTCTACTCTCTCATTCTCTACTGCATGCTCTCCAACCAAACTCTTCCCCAACTCAAGGTTGTTGATCTTTTCCATCATGGCCATCAACAGCCTTCTCGTTCCTTCTCCCTCTTCAACCTGATGCACTCTCTGAAAATCTGCATCCACACCCCAAGCACCGGCATTCGTGACAATGTTGTCCACGATCTCCCTACACCTCTCTATGCCTTGATTCAGGAATGCTCCGCCCGCACAGGCGTCTAAATGGTCTTGCCCCGCCTTGTTGGCACCACTGTAGAAGAATGCCATAATATCTCCCTCATTGTACCCATGCTGCGGGCACTCAATCAGCATGTTTGAGTATCTCTCCCACGCTTGGCGTAAATCCTCTCCAGACTTCTGGCGAAAGGACGAGATCTCAATTCTAGCCTTGATCGTCCTAGATGGAGGGTAGAATCGCTCGAGGAACAGACGCTCGAGCTCGGCCCAAGTGGTAATACCTCCCCATGGGAGCGTATTATCGTACCACTCCTTAGCTATTCCCGTCAGTGAGAATGAGAACAGCCTAAGCCTCTTGGCATCTTCAGACATGCCATTGTAATTGAATGTTGAGGCTATCATGAGAAAGCTCCTCAAGTGTGTATGAGGATTCTCCTTCCCGATCACCCCCTTGAACTGATTCTCGGTAAGCAGCTTTAAAATTCCCTGGGAAATCGAGAAATTGTTCGCCTCAACTGGAGGTAAAACCACTCCATCATAGTACCGATGTGGCTGTGCTGCAAACCTCCCTCGAATAGCCATATTGTGATCTACGTTCTGAGGAACGTGTTGAGGATTAGCAGCAGGTACTGGTACGTGTTGGGGTGGTGGTGGGTAAACAGGTGGTTGGTTGTAAACAGGAGGTGGATGATATAGGTATGGCGGATAAGGGTATGGTGGGTATGGGTAATGTTGGTATACTGGGTTGTTGAAAGGGTTATTTGGGTTTTGAGGGTAAGCAGGATTTTGGTTCTGGTTTTGGGGTTGTGTTTGTGCAGAGTTGATTGTGTCTTGTGGGTTCGGGTGTGGGCTCTCAGTTCCCCCTATGGGTATCTGTTGATTACTGCTGTTTCCATTGGCACCCTCTGCCCGTTCCACAAGAGTAGTATACTCTGCAGCTATTTTGTCTAACTCCCCAAGTTCATCAGAGATCTTATCTTTGTTTCCCGCGGCAGTAGTCATTCTTCTCAAGAAGGCTCGGTTCCTTCTAGCTATTGTCTCAGGATCTGCAGGTAATCTCTCTTCGCTCGTATTCCCTTGTGAGCGTGTTTTCATAAACCTGAAACACTAGCAGAAGGATCAAAACGCAACTGCCGAATAAATAAAAAAAATAAAAATAAAGCAGAAAATAAATCACCCACTACTAACTACTAAGCTATCTACAAGTCCTATTCAAAAAGCATATAACGCCATCCCCGGCAACGGCGCCATTGACTTGAAGCGATTGTACTAGCTTCTACTAGTAGCTTCCCCGCAAGAGTACGGGTTCACTGTAGTATCAGTAAGTATAACGACCAAGTATATCGAACCCAAGGGATAGTGTATATGCAAATAGATCCCTGAAGATCTACGCGTCGTAGTTAATATGAGTGAAATGTTTTTTTTTTGGTTTTTTAGAAAAGAGAAAATAATCTAAACTAAATTACTCTACGAATGCAAAAGGAAAATTAAACTAAATATCTAAGGTGTTTTTTCAGATATAAGATGGTGATGCTCAGGTTAGGAATCCCTACGTATACTAACGGAGCAGGTACATAATCAAAATAACTGTGACACACAAGAATTAACCTAAGTCTAAGAACGCAAGGTGAAAGCTCAAGATTCTAAACCCTAATACTTTACCCTAACACTCGACTTCACTAATCTACTAACAAGTTAATAGATTATGCTTAATTAATGAGACCCTAATTTAACTAAGGTGATGCGGTCGTCCTCCTTCGCTAAACCGGTAGATGAATTAACCTTTCCTAAACCTTCTCATTAAGACTACTAATTGTTATTGAGTGATGCGGTCGTCCTCTCTCTAACACTTTCGTACGAAATTCAAAGGTAGAGTTAAGATTAATTATAAGAATTCATTAATTAAGAGAATTAAAACTAACGTCATGAATTACCCTAATTACGTACCCACATCCTACTTCTACGAGTTCATCCTAACCCAAGCATGCAAGGGTTTTAGCCGGACATGGTTTTAACAAACATAAAAGCAACAGAAGAAACAACGAACATAAACATAATGAATTGAACGAAGAAAATAAGAAACATGAACTAGGGTTTTAAAATAAAATAATTCTAAGAACTGAAATTTAATTAACTAAAACGAAGTTTAAAGCGTTTAAAGTAATCAAGCTAATGAAAAGAAACTAAGAAACGAAAAGAAACTAAGAATTCGTATGAAAAACCTCAACAAAACATAAGTATAGCTTGCTCGTTCTTCTCCTCTTCCTCTCTCTAAAAACTAAGTCTAAAAGTGATTTCTAAAAGTCGGGGATCCTTCAAAACGTGTTTGGAAGAGGTATATATAGGCACGGGGTCGAAACGGGAGTTAATGGGCCGAAAAAACGCATCCGGAGGCCAAAATATGGAAGTGCTCGAGCAAAAACACGCTCGAGCGGTCCCATTCGAGCATACAGGTCGAATGAAACAGGTGCTCGAGCGCTCCCGCTCGAGCCGGTCGAATGGCGAAATTTTTCTGCAAGTTTTCGGTCATTCGAGCAATACGCTCGAGCGCTGGCGCTCGAGCTGCTCGAGTGGTTTCGGCTGCTGTACACTTGTTCGTAAAATCTTCATATCTCCTCAACCGGGAGTCCGTTTTGGCCGATTCAAAGTCCTACGAACTCCTCTTTTCGCCCTCTATCCATCTATGAAAACCAAAGAGACAAATTAATAATTTTATAAAAATGATACTCATTTGACTCCAAGCACTCATCGAAAACACTCAAAACATGGGCAAATCGGGCACCAAAACATAACAATTTCATGCCTAATCAGAGGCCTGGAGATCATGAAAATAGACAGTCTTTTAGACATGTCAAAATTCTATAATCATGTCTTGGACAAGTATATGAAAACGCTTGACTTGGGAATTGCCATTTTACCTGATGCGGGTCTGCTGGAATTAGAGGAAGGCATTCAATTATATTACAAAAAGTTTGAAACCTCATCTGCTGAATATACCAGTGCCGTCGATAAGTTTATGGCAAAGTATTATTAATTTCAGTAGTATCCACTAGATAATACTGAAAAATATATATATTATTATATATTAATTATATAATATATTTATGTAGTTTCAAGTTTATCAGTGTGAAACTGTTTGCAGTATATGTCAAACTAGGCTCCAGTAATTGTAATGTGTAATTTTGGCCAGTTATTATATATTAATGCACTATATATGTTTGACTTCTTGTTTTTGCAATGTGAAAACTAGGTTTCCTAATTGTAATGTTTAATTTTGGGCAATTATTTAATATTAACGCACTATTCCTATTTTAATGTAATAATTGGATGTATATGTATTCGGTGAAATACATAAAATAACAATAATTGTAGGGTACAAAGAAAGGGCAGACAGATGAACTCTTCTTTTTTTTTTTTTCAAAAAATCTGGATAGGCTATATTTTATATTCCAATTAGTGATTTTATAGATTATACGAATATATGTATAATGGCACCAATTTATGTCCAATGGCTACAACCTGTATAATGGCTGCAATTGCTAAAATAACAAGTAATGTAGGTACAAGGAATCTGTATCAAGTTACTATCGTATACTATTTTCATGTAACTAAGTTAATGAATTCCTTCACTAAAGAATAATCAGTCGACTTTGTATATTGGTAGGTAAAATGAGTCATCGATCGAGTTCAAGTTGATTTCCCTAAAACATATTCGTTCAGATTTTTCGTATAAAGAATTTCTTGCGATTAACATGTCAAAATGTTATTCTTTCTTTTTTTCCCAAATATGAGAGCGTGTAAAATAACAATTTTTGGCTAAAACTTGTATGAGACGTCTCATGCCATGGGACCACACAAATCAACACCTAGAATGGTAATTGGTTGATTGTATATGTAAAATTCGGGTATTTCTTGTACCCACTTGATTAATGTTTTAAAAATGATTTTGCTGATCAAAAATAAAAACACAAATCAACACCTACCCCTTCCAAATTCACATTGTCTCATGCAATACCTACTCCAAATTTTTAGTAGCAAGTAGTAGGTAATCACGACAACGTATTTTTTAATTGACAATTTTATAGTTGATGAAAAAAAATATAAATCATATACATTTTTTTTCTCGTGTTAGTGAGCGAATGTTTGTAATTAAGAGTTTGAAAGATTAAAATATTAATTAGAAATAGAGTAGATCTGATATGAGACCGTCTCATATCACGAGACAATGACAATTGGTGTAAATATGTCATTGACTCATTAACACTTTTGGAAGTGTATGTATAAGCATTGTATTGTGTGATGCGACAGTCTCATACAAGTTTTTCCTGTAAAGAAAAATCTAATCCACCATACCCCTTATTACAACCCCATCTATCATTTGAAATAGTGCTAATAAACAAGTCGTTCCTTTAAACCTATTGTAATTTTAGGTTTTACACTTTTGTCATGTAATACATGCCATTTTCATGATTTAACATCAAAAATTTCAATTCTAATCACTTCCTAGTGTCATCAGAATTTAAGAATTGCAAGGACAATGTTGAAATTTTTTTATCACCTTAATATGTTCTTTTATCCCTAAAAAAAAATCTGATAAATTATTTTACTACGTTTTAAATTTTACGAATTACACTATTTTATTAATGCATGTCATTTTGAGGAATTTACACCAAACTTTTAAATTCTATCCTTATTAATCTTCTAATCATTTAACATTAATCAATTTCCACCTATGTTTACATTATTTTTTCTCAGACATTAAGAATAGTAAGGAGAATGTTGAGAAAATTGCATCACCTAAATTTTTTGTTGTATTTTAAAAACACATCTAAAAAAAAATTGGATGATCCGTATATATATATATACTCTCTCCGTCCCAAACTCGTTTGCTACATTGCCAAAAAGGTCCGTCTCATACTCATTTACTACATCTATTTTTGGAAAATAATAATAATACTTTTTAATATTATATTCTCCATACACTAATAACCAAAACATCTACTTTATCACTTTAAATACTAATAAACAATTCTTTTCTAAACCCTAAACCGTGCAAACAGTAAACGGGAACTTGAGTTTGGGACGGAGGGAGTATATTTTATTTTTCAGTAACATAACATTTTTGAAAAAAAGAATAACGAAATCTCATATTTCGTTTTATACCTTAAAAACTTATAATTATATTGGATAACCTCATATTCTGTATAAAGAAAATCTATATTTTTTTTGGAAAAAAAAAAAAACAAGGACCGAAAAACTGCAAAATAAGGATGGCACGAGTTACATGGCCGGATTGTGCTGAAGTGGGACACACAATAGGGTACAGCTATGATGAAAATCTCCCAATAAAATCTCTACTCAAAATCTTGATCGTTGGATTAGCAATTGATCAAAGGCAATGGCGGTTCAATGTACCTGCAGGTAACAGGCGCATTTAATGCAACCGGAAGCAGTTTCCAAAGTCAATCAAATCGAAAATATTGATTGCTAATTTGCGCACTTTTCAAAAAATTAAAATTTTTGAAGATCCGTTTGACAATCTTTGTAAATCTTTTATACTTCCTTTTTTTCCGGCTATTTTAGAATCATTTGTCTTTTCAATAACCACAGTAATTTACATGCTCAATTTATTGATTTCTAATTTTGAAGAGTTCGTCACAAGATTGTATTTTTTTTTTCTAGTAAATAATTACTTTGCATTTTTGAGTAAATATGAGAGCCTGAGTATAAAATAAATATTTTGAATGATAGCATATTATTCAATTTAATTGCGTCACACAAACTAAACGGCCCCAGCTAATTAAACCCCCGATTCTCCTATACATACCCCAATTTATTTTTTCCAAAAATAGTTTTAAGTTAAAAGTCAAGATTACCCATTTATAAATATTCTTTTAACTATTAATTGAAATTCCTTTAGTTTTTCAATCATTTTCTCATTCTCAACATCACAAAATTAACATTTTGAAATAATCTAAAAATCAAGTTTTTGGATTATTTTCATTAAAACCCCTAAAAATCAAATCATTGGATTGTTTCCATTCAAATTAACACAAGACAAGTAAAATTTATATTGTCTAATTAATGGAGTCAAACGACACAAAATATTACATTGATGCATTTACTTTTTCTTTTTTGTGCTTTAATTTAGGTTCATTTTTTTAAAATGGCATAATTGTCTAAACATGGGGTATGTTTAGTAATTTTTAAAAATAATCATATTTATATAGTAATTGGAGTACGTATAGGAGAATCGGGGTTTGTTTAGCCGCGACCAAACTAAACATGCATGTATTTTTAAGGATAGCTTATTAATTAATTTATTTTTTTAGAAATTCGTCTACATTTACTTATTGATCTTTATTATTAATTAATTTATATTTTGGGAGAAAATTTAAATGCAAGACATTTTATATGTGTAAATGTATTATGAACGTTAGTTTATTAAACTTCTCAAAAAAAGATTAATTTGATGTATCATATGCATCAAAATTGATTTATAGTAAAATATATATATTCTTTCTGTCCAAATTTTATTTCCCCATACAGTATGTGTACACTAATATTGGTTCATATATGAATCATTTAAGGATATTAGTGATTCTTGAATAAATAATATTTGTTGTTTTCAATAAAATTGTCCTCACATATTTTAACTCTGTACTTTGCCTTTCTCATTTGCAATACCAACACCGAAACCTGATAGGCAATTTAATTTGTTATTGATAATTAGGGGTGACAATTCGTGCTAACGGATCGTGTTTCGTGTCGACACGATAGTGACACGACACAATAAGCCCCGACACTAACACTAAACGATAAGCATCCGTGGCGACTGCCGACAAGACACGAACACGATAAAATCCGTGTCGACACGACACTACATGATAACGACACAATATTTTTCATGTTAGTGTCGGCACGACACGATAACAACACGATTCATTCTGTGTCGACACGATACGATAATGACACGATTCATTCAGAGTCGACACGACACGATAATGACACGATTCTTAATTTGGTCCTAATAGTATATACTTAGTTTATAAATTGATGGGCCTGGGAGTTAACCTTCCTCTGCCTGTTCTTAGATAGGGATAAGAATTTGAGACTAGAATTTGAATGTGCTTGAACAGATAATGTTATATATTATTATTTTTGTAAAAATATAATTAAAATATATTTCGTGTCACTATCGTGTTATGTGTTCTTTCGAAATACTATCGTGTTCGTGCTGAACGGGTTGTTAACAGGTTAATGGGGTATCCGTTAATTTTACCGTGTTTAACGTGTTGACACTAATCCGACACTAATTTGCCCCCAAATTTTCGTGTTCTTATATAGTATCGTCCCGATACTGTCACTAACCCGATAAGAACAACACTAACTCGTAATTTTGGTGTTGGATTCGTATCGTGCTATCATGTCGTGTTCGCAATTGCCAATCCTATTGATAATAGTGCATCTTTTGTGCAGTTGGTTTCACTTAGCATGCGCGTAGCAAGGTTTCTATCCTTTACAATAAATTTTGGGATTTCTTTAGAAGTATAGAATAGTGTGTTGTATTATTGTATATATATATATATATATATATATATATATAGAATAATACAAGTAATTATTTCATTGGAGGGGTTTAGGGTAATTAAATTGAAGATTATGCTAATTGAACATCTTATAAATTGGAGAGCAATAATATTATAAGTTGAACATATTAGTTGTTTGTTCGTGACAAACTAGGCTGACTATTTTTTTTAATATGAAACGACCCGTTCTAATCAATGTTCGTATGAAGAAACCTTTTTTTTATAAACAATTTGTACATACCCAAAACTGAAGAAGTTTAATAGTTTTTATAGTATTACTTGTTTTATAAACAATTCGTACATAACCAAAACTATAAGAGCGACCAATGGACGATTATTCAATTATCTATGGATAATTACGATGCCACTTATATTGGTTACATTAATGATGATGATGCTAATGTGAGTAGTCTATGTGTAAATTTTCTTATCACTTGTGTACGATAATGATATTTCGCAGGCAACTTAGTTGTAGGCAATATATTACATAATCTAATACAATACAAGATGTGATACAAAATACAATACAATAGAAGATATAATGCATAATACAATATAAGATGACGAATATTACATGATAAAATACCATTACTATCGACATGATGACCTATGATTGGACAGATACAGAGGATATCTGTCCAAACAATACTGATACCAACTCATCACATATAATCCTAGATAACGGGTATTAGTTGATGACCTAATAATTGTTTTTTACTAAATGGAAGTATTAGTTTCGGAGGGTATTTGTTTGTTGCCACTGGATTATACGAAGAACATTAATTACTTAAACAAAAAGTATCAGTTGGTTACACTAAAAGGTATTGTAAAATGATCCGTGTATAAAAAAAATTCACTGTATATACTCACTAATGCTAGTTAATTTAGAAAAACAATAAGCATATAAACACATAATAAATAACCTGAAAAACAATAAACACAGAAACAAATCGCGATATTTTATTAAATCTGTGTTATTTTGCAATATATTTTCAATGTTTCCCGATTCTCATTCATTTTCATACTACAAGTAAACCGTTACCAATAACGATAATTTGCGGTATAAAGAGCTGTGACTCTAAAAAATACATTGCACCACAATATCCATGACTCAATCTCAATATTTGCGATATATCCGCGATATTCTTTATTAGAGTAACAATTGTGAGTTGTGTGACTATACCAAGATTGATATTACCAATGTTAAAACATAACCAATTCGTTCCATTGCCACTTTGGAATTCGATGCATAGTAAATAGTAATCATTACTTACCTCCCTCATCACTTCCATGCTTATTTTTGTTGTACACAAGGTACCCCTATATGTAGGCAGTTTAAAAGAATTTAAGTACCCTTTTCCCTTTTTGTTTTATACGTTATTTCTCTCGAAATAATTATCGCATCGCTATGGACTCCTACGGCTACAGGAATGATGAATTCGTGTTTATGGTTGCAAATCAAGAGGTATCATACGAAAATCAATTTGTTCATAGCATTCTCTTTTTATGTAATTGTTGTACCACCATTTCTAAATCCATTGCTTTATTAGATAATGATTTTCAGTGGGAAAGGCAAATATTTATGATGGAGTTGCAAAAGGCCCAGATTCTGCACGAGAGAAAACAACTCCTACAGTTTCGCGATGCATTACTGCAGATTGAACTTCATCTTTCACCGGCTAATGAAAAGGAGCGTGTCGCCTATGAAATAAAAAAGAATATGAATTCAATTGAAGAGGTTGTACAAGCTCTAAAAGCCCATATCAAAGATTTGTCTAAGGTCTAACAGCTGAATCGGAGTTTACGGTGTGTAGATGGGATGAATACATCTACTTATATTTCAAAGTTATTTTGTTGGCTTAATGATAGTGATGCACCTCTCTGGATTTGCAATTCTGTAAATTTTTAATATATTATATTTTGTGTAGTTATTAGATAAAGGATGGGTACTATTTTGTAATGTAACATTATTGTGCGTATGTTTTAACTTTCCGGAAATATGTAACCATGTTACTTTTGAACAAGTTTACGAAAATATTAGTACCAATTATAATTTATGGGTCGTGCTAAAAAGGGAGATTGACACAAAGATGGATTTGTAGCCTATCAAAAATAAATTGGAGATGTAGATAGTTCCTTAATACTATTGAATGCTAGTAATAACTTTCTAATACATCCAGAATATCCGCATCATCAAGCCAATGCAACATGAATCTTGAGAAACGATGATCGACACGAGTAACAAAATAACTCGGCACCTTGTTTTATCTTCAATTGCTCTGCAATAAAACTCCAACCATCGGTGAGCTTACATACACTAACTCCATCAATATTTCGATGTTCATAAAACACCGGGAACACAGCTCCCTTAGTTCCAATCTACAGACTAATATATTCACTTTTAGTTCCCATCCGACGGACGGCTTTGGGCGGGAGCATTTGCAGTTTACAAAGATCAGAAGTTAAAAGGTATCACTACCTGTATAAAAAAGTTCATGTTTAAAATATTATAATCCATTTTAACTTACCAATTCACGAGCTAAATTCTTCCCTTTACATTCGACTATGAAGAGTGTGTTACTCCTGCGAGGGCGGTTTACTACATGTCGACCTGATAAGTAATAGAAATATTAAAAACTACATAACAGAGAAAACACATACATACATAAACAATGGAGAATACCTTCAACACCAGAAAGTGCCAATTGTCTTCTCATCAATGAACGCATGTGAATATATATATTTTTTTTAAACAGGTGTTGTATCTACTTAAGATTTAAAGCTGTGAAGGGAATGATTTTTTTGATAACGAATTATAAATATCTTATAAACAAATTTGGACGCCAAATAATTTTGAAATATTTGGGTTTCACTCCTCCCTCCCTCGTTATCCCGCGGTTTTTTTTCTCCCCACCAGTATTTGGATTTTTAATATACACGATCGTTGGTTCCAAGTTCGTGTTTAATCAACAAATTCCAAAGAAATTGTCAACATATTCGAGAAATATCCAAAGAAATTATCACAAGACTACAAAAAGTTCAACATATATATAAAATTTCGTCGTTAAAACTTGCCTACAAAAGTTTCTAATTATATATGAAATTTTTCGTAGGCAAATTGATTGTAGGTAATTAGTGCCTGTGAATTTCATGTAGGACCCTTATTGATTCCGTGCCTAAATTGCTTGTAACTAGCACTACAAAAAAGTTTAATATTGCCTACGGACATTGTCAATATAGTAACGGAATTACCAACAAAAAATTTCGTAGGGGGGATTGCCTACGAATGGCCTACAAAAATCTCTAATTGTATAGACATTTTCCTACCCCACCTACACAATAATTTGCCTATGGAAATTCCTTAGGCAAATTGTGTTGTAAGTAAATTTTTGTAGGCAAATGACATTGTTGTTAATTATACCTAGGAGTTTTATTCCGTAGGCAAATAAATTCCGTGGCAAATTGTTTTAGAATGAGAAATGTAGATGCTTTCATAATTTGAAAATTCGCTGGGCAAATCGTAGATAATTTTTACTACAAATAATTTTGTTGGTAAATTTTTGTAGGCAATTTTATTCCGTAGGCAAATCATTATTTTCTTGTAGTGTAGATGAATGAAGGTGTCTACAAATGTACTCCCTACGTCACTTTTTAATTGTATACAATTCTAGTACCAAATTGTTTTGTAGGGAAATTTCCTGGTTAATTTTAATTTCTTAGACAATTTTTTATTTTAGTTATAGTGACACCACACCTAATCCAATTCAGTGTGTGTATTTCCTACCATAGACACCTGCAAGTCTATATATCTTTTATCACTCAAAATTCCACAAAAAAAAAAAATATATTCGAATGGGTAAACAAAATTACCAAAAATTCATTGAAAATAACTATTACTTTTAGGCAAAGTCTCATATGCTCCAAGTATATGGTGCACTCAAATATATTCGAATGGGTAAACAAAATTACCAAAAATTTATTTGATATTGTATACACTGAAAAGTTAGTCTCAATCACACTGAAAAGTTAATCTCAATTAGGTGATGCAGTTTACACTGAGTATTGAGACTAACTTTTAAGTGTATACAATACCAACTGTTGAGTTAGTGCATTATACACCAAATTCACAAGAGACTTACTCTTACTTTTAAGTGAAAATAACAAATACCAAATTTTTTATTTTTTTCCATTAAACATACTCAGTATTTAACCCTACTAGAAATGGACATTATTTTTCCATATTATAAACATGGACGTGACTTCACAATATAAAATGGACTCTTTTAATACCGATTACAAAAGAAAAAAAACTTTCGTGATTCACTACCCCTATCACGTATAAGCTAGTGTGAGTGTCTAACTAAGTCACATCATTATAGAAAAACCGGCTCGTATACCCTGTTTTCTTCCATACATCTTCATCATTTTTTTGCATATATCCTACCTGAGTTCCAATTTTCGCTTATCTCTTCCTCATCTTCACAGTTAGTGGGTATTTTTACTGTTACCAAAAAAATGTCTGATTATGCTACCGGCGAACAGGCGTCCTGTAGAATGGAGGAGTTCCGCGGCGATTACAGCACGCCCGCGACGAGCTTCGAAGCTGATCACCCGTTGGGGACCGGAATCGATGACGGTTTAAACAGGTATCAAGGTTTATACAACGGGGCAAGTCCATTCTGGTCAACCATCTCTCCAGACTGCATGGACATGAGGAGCAGCATTTCGCCAACTCCTTTGCCAATGCCAGCCCCGGATGTCCCTAATCTCCATGAGAACGGTATGCCCAGCTTTAACATAAATATAAATATGGGCAGATTTAATACATTAGCTAATAGTTTGGATCCCAAAACAGTTTCCTTGGTTGAGGCAGTAGGGTTTGGTGGTTTATTTAAGTTTTGGGGATGTCGTTTCTTTAAATATTTGAACAACTATCTCATTAACTGTTTTGATACAAACACAAACATTCTTGACGTTGGTGGGGAAAGGTATGATATAACCGGTAATGATTTTAGCACGGTCATGGGTGTACCCGTTGGGGAAGTTGATCTTGCCCTGTCTGGCAATTTTGGTGATATTGACCGGCTTCGGTTGACATTCGTTAGGAAAAGCTTTGACCGTTTTGTAATAAAAGTTGGATTCCTGGAGGAATTGCTAAAGAAAAAAGAAATGAGCCCAGAAGATACGGCCCGAGCATTCATACTATTAGGAATTGCTCTTGTTTTGTGCAGTGTTACAAAGACGGAAATTAATCAGTCCTATTTATTCTCAATGATTAATTTTGGAGAAATTGAAAAATTTAATTGGGGATATAAGTTTTTTAAACAAATGGTCCGGGGAATTTCCAAATTCAAGGCCGTACGTATGAGCCGCATTAGAACTCCTACCATCACCGGGTGCGTCATTTTCTTGCAGGTACATGTGGGTTGATTTCCGTACTGTTATTAATTAGTTTGTTGATGAAATTAGTATCTCATGTTCCGCTATTTGATAATCATTAGTACTTGTATAATGTTCCAGGTCTACTTCATACGGGTTGTTATGCCAAAGGTGCCAGTTGAGAGGACTTACTTTCTTCACATTGGCATGATTGATCCAATGATGCAAGCAACCGTACATGAAGATATAAACACCAACATGTGGTGCAGAAAAAATAAGGTAACAAGTCTACATTGGCAATATGTAATTAGCATTATAGGAAACATTACCTAATGCTTTCGTAATTAATATTTATACATTCATAGGGAATTTTGAATTGTTGCGTCGGCCGGAAGAAACTCTGGAGACTTGAGAATCCTTTAAAGGATGACATGAGTCATAGACTCCCACCAAATAATATCTCAATGAGTTCGTTAGGTGGTGCTTTCCAGTTATTTGGCGAACGTATAACGGCGTGCTTTGAGACAACGTTTCAGGAGCTACAAAAGACGTGGGCTCCGCAAGACTCTACCCAACGATGCATGGAAGAGCCAGGTTCTTCGAGGGATGGGTGGGTATCGGTGTCACAAATTCAGGGTGCCGTAGAGGAGTTGAACAAGGCGGTGACTAAATTTTGCGGCGCTATAGACATGCCAAGTTTGGGTACATCGACCATAGCTAGAAAAAGGAAGATGGAGGAGGAAAGTATCCACGCGAATAACACAAGGAGTACGGCTTTATATGGTTATGGCTCAGGTTATTTAGGACAACCTGATCAATTTGTCCTTAAAGAATATAACAAGTGGGTGCCTGAAGATCAAAACGGGAATGATTCTACACCCCGCATGCAGGTGTGATGAATTATAGCCGTGTCATTTGTGATATTTCTTAATTTCACGTTGATAATATCGTATGCTTTGTTATGTTTTGTAAATTTAGCCCCAATATAGCCGCCAACCTGCCGACGGTCTGTTGCCTAAATCGCCATGTTCAAATTCCATGTTCATGCGTGAGCTGGATGCAACGAGCGATGCATCGAGACACAAAGCTAAGGTATTGAATAATCAACTAAAAAAAACCCCCACTTATACATGTCATCCTAATTTCCAAGAGTTTTTCCTACATGAGTTTAAATTCGTACTTGTTATTTATGGTGACAGGAGAGCTCCTCAGTGCAGACCACGCCGAAGTCAATTTTAAAGCAACGTGTAAAGATTAACATTGAAGGGAATAGCATTAATGTTCAGGACCTCAACTCCTCTGTGAACAAGGTGCGTACCATTCCATGTTTATTTTTTGGAAACAACAGCGTATAAATAAAGGGCTTCGTCTTTAAGTTTGTGTTTGAAATGTTTTGTTATTCTAGAAAAACACCGGAGTGACTAAACAGAATTCCACGTTGAAGAAAACGAATAGGAACATCCTGTCACAGGCAGCTGATGTTGTTACAAAATCAAAGACAAAAAAGACAAAAGTCGAGGTATTTATCCTTTTGAGTGTAACAAGTTATTTCGTACATTCATTCATTAGATTAAACATTCTCAAGTTATGTTTTGTAATTACAAGGGAATGAATCACGGAGCACCCTCACACACAACAATAACATTGGACCAAACAGTGACCAAACCGGACGACACTGAACCGAGCGACAGAAAAGATCACAGAGACCCCGACTTGCTATTGATGTGGAAAATATCTGATAAATTAGGATACAAATTCATGAAGAAGAGGCTCGTATTCGTAGAAAATATCCGGCTGGTCATGTTTGCGATTGACGATAGTCTCGATCCCACGTATTTAATTTGTTTTGTTATATTAAACTTCTTATCTTATTTTCAAAATTTGTATTTGCAAAGTTATTTTCTTAAAAAACGATCAATATTGTTTTTAGGGAGACCTTGGTACTACAGGGGAATTGGCATTTGTCGAGATCCAACCTCATAACTATGTCACCAACAAAGTGGCTTAATTCTTGGGTAAATCCGATATCTTTTCATAATTACAAGATACTCCAGCAAAACTTATTGAGCCCGTGTTCTAATTATTGTGTTTATAATCAGATTTTGGATATGGCATCTGATGTGCTTATGTATGAAGAAACAAAGCATCTGGGTGGTTCTTATCATGACAAAGAAACCAAGTGTTGGTTCATACATGTTTTTAATACGGTAGGTGTACAATTATAATTGTTTCCGCTTCCTTGATTCTTTCCCATCATTGTATCGATTTTTTGTTATAGAAACATAACTTGAGGGACGTAGAGGCGGCGGAACAAAAAATGGCACAAAGTCAATTAAAGGATAAAATTCCTTGTCCATTAGTTCAATGCTCTCATGTATGTTTCGTCGTATTCAGCTTTTTTAACCTTAATCCACTACTATACAGTTGTAGTTTAGACTAATAATTTTATTGATATTTATTTGGTCAAATACTACAGATTTACGTCCCTTTACTCAGCGAGTATGAGAGTCATTACAAGTTGATTATCATGACATGAACTATAATAAAGCCAGGATTTGGGATTCAGCGAGTTGGGCAGGTGACAGTGTGGACAAATCGACCATTCGCGCCGTTCGAGTATTTGTAAGACATTTTTTTTACTTGAGTTTATGGATACAATATACAATCATATATATAAACAAATCATATTGAAACTCTAAAGTGTAGACTACTTACATCAATTGTACATTTATAGTTGATTGCATTGCAAAACTATTTCAAAAGTGACGTCGAAGAAGGAAGAAAAAAAACCAACAGGCTTGATTTTGATAAATATGAGCTGGTCATGGATGTTGGGGCAACCAAACAACAAAATACGTAAGAGAATAAAGTTGTGACATATGTATTTTAATTTATTGACACTTAATCATTCACATTTTAATACTGATGCAGCTACGATTGCGGTGTATTTGTGATACAACGAATGAGAAGTTGCCGAAATAGTACTGACAATATTCCTTCAGTTGACAAGGAACGATCGGAGGTACATAGAATGTAGTTACTGTTTGGACAATTACATAAATAAAATACTTGAATTTCAAAGCTTTATCAGCAGATGCGTTTTTTCTTATGCTACGATTAGGTATTAAGCCATGAATTGAGGCAGATGACGCTCATGTGGTTACTGGATTCCGAATGCAATGAAAGGAGGGACACGGTCAAACAAAATGTTGAATCCTGGTTTTCTAGTGTAACGGCTTCGTTGGGATAGTTGTAGCTTCGGGGATGCATTAAATAATATCGTGGTTTTATCCTATTGAATGCATATTTCGACTATTATTCATGCCCAATTCGCAAATTTCCTAATTAATATATGTAAAATTCGTATAACAAAAAGTGGCCTGTATGTCTAATGAGGTTACATTTTTTTTTTCATTTTCTATCCCTATTTAATGAATAACTATATGTACGTGAAATTCAAGTATACGGTATGGGGTAAAGGATAAGGAGAAACACTATATATAAGGGGAGAAAAAATCACAATTGAAGAAGAGTATGATTGAATAAAAAAGCCAACAATACATACTATTACCAAAATAAATGAGAAGGAATCCCCCATCTCGTTTGGACATTTTAAAGATAAAACAATTGGTAATACCAAAGTGTACCCTTTACCCTGGATTTTAAAAGCATTCCAAGTTACGAAAATATTGGTTCATATCATATCCTAGAGTATTCATAACAAGTAAAAATAGTATCCCTACGGGGGACCCACGTGAAGTTATAACGCTTACCAATGCCCTGCCAAATGGCTAGAGGGTTAAACCATGTCCAACAGGTGTTAAAAACTTCAACTCTCTCTAGATGAGAGCAACCGGTAAAAATTGGATCCAACACCCCATCTTGACACCATTCAGTTGTAATTGTAAGACTGCGCAAATTAGGCATGGCCTTGGGAATTACGTCGACAAAGGAGCCCCCTATATCTAGTTGTTGTCGCCGATTAGGACCCCAAAAAAGAGCATAACGACGAAAAGAAAACGACTTCAACTTAGGGGATGACAAACCAATCCTTTCAATATCCTCAATGGAGACCATTGGAAAAGTATTCAAAAAAATGTGTAACTCTTCCAAGTCTGGAAGAGTCTCGAGTACTTCAACCAAACCATACCAAGTCAATTGTAGACTATTTTTAATCGTAAGTTTCTTGACATGAGGACATCTGTAATTAAAAAATAGGATATTAGATTATACCACCAATTTTACTTTTTAAAGAAATAAATAATTATAACGGAATATGAGAAAAATGAACGAAATCAAACGACAAGTGTACCTTTCGCCAATGACCCATAACATATAATCATCCCTAAAACCATCTATACTCAAATCTTTGAGTTCTCCATTGCTCAATGAAGAGGCTTTCATGCACAAGTGGGCGAACTTCCTGTCCAAGACACCGGGAGCAAAATTGATCATCGAAATTCGGCGCCACAAGTGGGGTTGATAGCAAATATCTCTCCATTTCTTGCAAACATTAGATGCAACTTCCAAAATTTCGACATCGTCCAGCCTTCTCAGTATTTCTTCGATTGTCTCGTCCGGTAGACGATTGAAAAAGCACCGTGAATAGATCATTTTAGAATTCTTCATATTCATATAATCTTCATTTAAAATGCCAAATATTGTTAAATAAACAATGTGATGATGGCGTCGCTTCAAATAGACATACCAAAATCTCGATCGAATAAGTGAAACGTCATTTGTTTGCAGTGGCCGCTTTTTCCTCCAATCACATTCCTTTGCGTCTATAGGTATTTCATTTATTCTTTCCTTATGAAGAATAATGGATGTGTGTTGGCCGGATTATATGGATAATTGAAAAGGAGGGTACAATTAATTGACGTGTAATTAAATAAACTGTCCATCCCAAACGTGTAACTCGATCGTGTGTTTTATTATTTAAATATTAATTAAATTTGTATTTCATTTGAATCCACTAATCCACTAATATAATAAAAATCCCTTCCATACAAGTCCTTCCTTCCTTCAAATTCAAGGCTTATTTTATGAATAATTAAAAAAGTTATTAGAAGTTTTTTTAATTTAAATTTAATTATTTGTATGATTGTTGTGTAACTGAAATGCCCATTTTCTAGCATCGCCCAATTTGATTTACCCACTTCAAATATAAATTATTTTATTTAACCCATTTTTAACTTCAAACAATTGTTATCATCCCCTAAAAACCCAATCCCACCTTACCTTTAAAATAATTTACAGATTAATAAATGGGTTAATTCCCCTAAAAAATTTACAACCTTTACGCAAACTGCAATTTAATCTAAACCTGAGCGGATCTTTGCAAACAAAACACCAACTTAACATTTGGTTGCACTTTTAACCGAAACATAGCTCTCAATTACCCCTCAAATGACGATTGCTTATGTGTTGTCACCTAAACCAGTCTAAACAAATTAATACTATTACGTATTCATTGTCAAGTAAGTGAAATATAATTTTTTTTTCATAGTCTTTTATACCATCTTTTAATAAATAAATAAACAAATTTATAATTGTGTCAAACAATTATAAGGACAGTTATGGATTAAATGATTATTTAAAAGCCTACTTAGTTTAATAGATTTTTTGTAAACCTTTTAAACCCAACATGCCGGCCTATTTAACTATATTAATACATACGTATATAATATATATATAATAATACAATACATACACATATATATGTGTAAGAGTATTGCTTAATATAAATCAACACGTTATTTGAATTAGTTATTATGCTATTATTTGATATTAGTTTTGGTAACACGTTACTTTAGTTAAGTAACGTAACTCGAAATTTGTAATGTTCAATCAAGATTTTGTATTTTCTTTTTCATTAAATAGCACATGCCAAACTGCTAGTTCATGGACAATTAGTTCTTTAATAGGTAAACATAAAAATAACGCAAGGGAGGACCACTATTAACCAGAACAATTTTGTTCCACTAAATTCCACACTAAAACCGTTAAAATTACGTCATTCCAATACAATTGTGAATTCTCCCCTCAAAGTTTGTATTTTCATAAAAATTACTACTTCAGGGAACATTTGTTTCATAGGTGAAATTCAGAATTATTTTATAAGTTTGAACATTTTATCACAAGAAAACTTACTTTCCATAGCATTCCCCGTTAATTCTGCTGTAAAGTAAGCCATTCCACACGCAATTTGTAATGTGGAATGTTAAGTCATTCCACGAAATTACTTCACCACAAGAAATTACCCTAAAACATCATCATTCCACATCAATTCCGCTAAAAATTACGTCATTCCATGTAGTACTCAATATTTGTACTTACTAATTAGTTGCACTCGAATTATAAAAAATCCGGGTCCAATAATCATATAATTGAACATATAAATAAATATGAAGAACAGGTAATTTAAATTCAACAATTATTATATATAAAATATAAAGTAATATGAACGTATTCCTAATAAATGTGTAATTATGTAAAGACTGACGTCGGACTATAAGTTGCATTGTATTGAGATGAGTAATAATAGGTATTTATAGGTGTGGATGAAGAATGAGATGTAAAAAGTCGATGTTACATATCTAATTAGAATGAGACGAGAGCCGAAAATTCCTAGTCATGTCCGGGTGAATCCCAAAACAAACAAGCCCTAATTAAGCTTTGTTGGGTTGACAGTGTAATTATTGAAAATAATATGTGCTTAAAATTAGTAAAAAAAAAAATAGTTAAAAGACTTTAAAAATATTAACCGAGTTAATTTCAAGAAATAAAATATCACAATTCTAAATTTTAAATCGGATATATAAACTAAATATCACAATTCAAGATACATAAACCCATGAAGGGTATTAGTTGTTCTCACCGAAGAGTATTGGTTGTTTTTACAGAAGAGTATTGTTATACTCTTCAGTGAGAACAACTAATATCCTTCACTGATTCATATGTCAACCAATTTAACTCTATACATGCATACTCATTTTATTTTTATATCATTATAATGGTATAAAAATTATTATAAATTTATGATGGTATCTGAATTATTTTAAAGGTTTGAGAAAAGCATCAAAACTTAAAAAATAAAATTTCGAAAATTACTTCAATTTTCGATCTAAAAATATTATATATCATTAGTTAAAACAAGGGGTTAGACTAAATATGCATTTTGAGCATTGAAATTATCTATTTAATATTTTTTTACAAAAAATTTTAAAAAATAATTTTTTTTATTGGCACTTTACTTCATACAATTGCATTTCTGAAACCCTAGATGGTTTTTACGTTAGTCAATAGTCGGCCAACTATTAGTCGGTCAATTATTGACCCATAATAAATGTCAAAAGTAGAAAAAATACAGACTACTATTAGAACTGAAATGGGAGGGAAAGAGACTGTAGGAATTCACTTGAATCCCAGACCTTCTGCAATCTTGTTCATCAGTTCCTATGCCCGAAAGTTATTCAACAGTTATTATACGGCGTCCACTCTAACTTTGTGTACGTATTCCGCTCTTAGTTGCTGGGTTCAACTCCGATTTGGCTGATTATAGCTTCAAAAAACGGGTAAGTATTGGCTAGGTCTGTATTTTACTTTCCATGTCTACTATAATTACAAAATTGCTTATGCCCGCCCCTGTTTACTGACGTATTGTTACATATTTCATGCTAATTTGACCTCAATTGCTGATTCCGCGATTTAATTTTATGTATACGGTTGTGAGCTTGATTTACTCAGAAATAGCCCCAATTTATATTTCCTGTCTTGTTGCGTGTTAAACAGTATTTTGCTCAGAATGATGCAGTAATTGTAGTATACATTTTAAACACATTCGATTGCAAAACGTTGAATTCAAAATTTACTATTTTTTTATTTCAATTTGTAGGAATAGAAATGGCAGACCAACGTATTAACGCTAGAGCTGACATAGAAATTATTAGCATTATTCGTAGACGACTGGAGAGCGAAAGCATGGACAAATTTGCAGACTCTTGCTTTGGGCATCTGTTAAAAATGAGCAACCTCCGGTTTCACGGAAAGTTATATCGGCTTCTCATAGATAATCAAGCGGCTACAGGATCAAAGGAGGAGCTGGAGTTCCGAATTCGGGGAGTTTTGACCAAACTAGGACCAACAGAATTCGCCTTGATTACGGGCTTGAGATTTGGTCATGAGCCAGATAATCTTCCAGCACGATCGGAATTATACAACAAGTATTTCAAACATTGTGGGAGTGGGAGAGGAGTTTTTATATCGGATATAAAAAAAATGCATTCCTATACAGAGCTGAACCACGTTCCGAAGATTGTTTGAAACTAGCAATGTTACTCATTGTACATGGATTACTCCTTGCCCGTCACAGAACGAACACAAAGATAGATTTGAAATATTTCCACCTGATAGATGATTTAAATTTGTTCAATACTTACCCATGGGGGTTGCTATCCTTTAAATTTCTTTTGGAAGATATTCGGAATAGGTTGTCCGAACCAAGTACTCCATCTATTGACTGCTATGGTTTCGCACATGCCATCCAGTGTTGGGCATTTGAGGCAATGCCATGGGTTGCAGAGATTTGCGGTGCGCAGTTAGATGCAACTGAGTTTGATTACCGCTCAAGGATTGTCCGTTGGAGGACATGTATAATTGGTAGTAAAGAAGCAAAGAAGTTGTCAAAGAGATTTGAGGAGAAATGCACCGGCGTACGAACACAGGTTACATATATTCATTAACAATTATAGACTGCAATTATTTTCCCTAAAAGTTAATGTTTTAATGCAGGAGATTATACATTATAGATTGGTTCCGTTGGACTTGGAGAGGACAAGTGCAGCTTACAAAACCGCAGAGGAGTGGGAAAAAGAAATAGGGGAAGGGTCAACAGTAGGTGACTTTGAAAAAGGACTGACGCCTTGTACAACATCAGGGCCTGATAATATGTTTCCAGAGATGGACGATCAAATTAAAAGAATTGAGAAACACCAGCAAAACATGGAAAGCAAGGTCAATGAATGGATTGGGAAGGTTGATTCTACTATTCAAGCAATGAGGAATTATGAAGTAAACATAAAAAAAATACATTGACGATGTCCAATCATCGATTGAAGCAATAAAAAAGAATCAGGCAAAATTGGAATGTATGATAAACTCATTTGTGACACACAGCTCTCAAACTGACAATCATCAGCACCGCACACCGGACAACGAAAAGGTTAGAAATATTCACTGTATTCATCATTTTTTATTTTAAGGAAAACTAATACATCTTGTGTATGAAACTCTGCAGACATTCATAAACTCAGATAAAGACACATTATTTAATCCGGCTGACAGCACAAACCTGCCAAATGATGATACGTTTCCAGCAACGTCTAATGTAGTAGACAAGGCAGAAGTAAGTTCAGTGACTATATTTATTTGTGAGTCTTCGTTAAACAAAAAAGTAATGTAGAATGTTTTTTTAGCATATATTTCATAGGCCCGAGGTTGTTGAACCGAGGGAGGATGAGGTTGCCGTTGAGAAACAACAGGAGGGTGAGGTTGAGGTCGACGTTGAGAAACAACAGGAGGTTAAGGTTGACGTTGAGGTTGAGGTTGACGTTGAGAAACAACAGAAGGAGGATGAGGTTCACGACGAGAAACAACAGGAGGAGGTTGAGGTTGATATTGAAAAAACACAGAAGGAAGTTGAGGTAGACGTTGATAAAGAAAGATCATGTGACATTGAGCATGCTAAAACAATCTTGAGCTTAGCAGGTTTGGTATTTCCTGATTCGAAATTAAATGCAAATGCGAAAGACGTTGGAGCAACGAGTTCCGATCACGGGTTACATTCTACCCATGAACATCAATAAGCGAATACCGACACCGTAAGTTTTGCATTAAGAAATTGTTTATTAGCATTAGCAACACAGATGATGATGATTAAACACGAATGTAATATTATTTCGAATTGTTGTGTACAGGATGCAATGAAAAACATACCAGGGGTGGAGGGAATAAGCAAAGCCGACTTTATTCGTCAGGTAAATGAGGTACATATGTATATAGGTGATAGGTTTTTTATTATTAAATTATGATTAAGTAATAGCACTGGAATATGGTTTATCAGATTGTACCCGTACAAAAGAAAATTTCTCATGAACAAGTGACTAGGAAGTTAAAAACTAAACAGTTGGCCGTACGGCCGAACCGGAATAAAAGACCTGGTGATTGCATTAACACTCCAAAAACAGAACCCAACAAGCGTCAGAGGACAGTGATCAAACCAAAAGAGGTGTGTACTTAATATCCAACATTTTTTCTAGATATTATTAAAAGGTTTAAGCATTGTAGTATATTAATAATTTTATGTGAATATCTTTTGAACATAATGTGTTGTTTGTCCTAGCCCTCAAACCCTGTATCAGTAGATGCTAAGGTGTTCTTCGACGCTTTGAAACCAATTGAGAATGAAATAGGCGAGGACGGTATGTACAACCCATTCTTTACCTTCACCAAGCAACAAGTGAACCAATTTAGGAATTGGAAGGGAAAGAGGATAAAAAAAAAATCAAACCGTACTTCAAGTACCCCTTCATGACAACAGGCCGCCAGTGGATTCCCAATGGTTCACAAACTTACTCAAACCCCGAGGATGGGTGCTTAATTGGGTAACTAATCTTCCAACCCTACATTTTGAGTATCATGTTAATTATGCATACTAATTACAAATGATTTGCTATATGTGCATGTTAGAACATTGACGTGGCGATGCATGTCTTAATTCTGAAGGCGCAAAAATGGCCAGATTCTTTCACCAAGGGTTGGACAACTGCTGATTGTCAATTTTGGGTAAACATATTTTACTAATGAAATCATGAGCAATTGAGCCGTACATTACTCTATGCCAATTTAGATAACCACTTGTTGTAATTGACAGGATAATTCAATGGAGGTATCAAAAGAAATTTATGCACGTCAATTGAATGGTAGTGAAAAAGTTACTGATTCTGTCTTGGAAACAAAACTGAAGAACATCAGAGAATACAAACTTGGAGTATATCCATCTACTGGACGGAAAATTCCTTGGGAAAAAGCAACCACGGTGTATGGTGTTGCCAGAATATGCTCTAACCATTGGGTGTTGTATGAAATTTTTCCCAAGTTAAAACTCATTAGAGTGTACAATTCTTTGTGCGTGGAGATTCAGAAATGGCTAGGAAGGAATGAGTTTCAATTGATGGCAACTTTGTTGGCATATATGTTTGGAAGCCAAACTGCATTCGCCGTTGAACTCAATAATGACACTCCAGATCAGGGTAACAATTACGACTGTGGGGTTTACTGTATTAAAATCTTCGAGTGTCTGATATCAGGTCGTCCATTATGCCTCATAGATCGTACCAAAATGGTTGCATATCGTGAAAACATCTGTACAAACATATATCGCATGAGTCAGGTCATCACAAGTAGATAATTGATATGTAGCATATAGGAAAGATGGATACGTACCAGGCAATAAATAATCTAAATCCAATTATTCTTAGGTCGTTTCTATTCATCCAATTATTCATTGGTCATTTTATTGCGGTTTGTTTTTTAATCATGAAAAACAATAATACAGTGCAATAGGATTGACCCGTGAATCGTGAATGACACACATTGGGAAGCTAGTGGAAAACACAGTGGTGTATCAAATAATCAAGTACCACAAATTTGTCATGTTGTGAAAAAAGTTCTGCAATTGAATTGACATTGCGTTGAACACAATCACTTCATCTTTGAAAAAAAAAAATTCAGTCACTTATTAACATTGTATACATTACAAACTTCTTATCATATACAACTATTATAAACTCCCTCATGCCAAACTATTACTTATCCAAAATGTAGAAACCATCATGCCAAAACATTCCGGTTGGGTTGCCAAGAATCATTTTGAGAGGTGCGAAAATAACTCCCTCTGGACACCTGCTGCCGATCGGGACCTAGCCAATCAGCTTCTAGCAGAGTGTCGGGAGGGACGTTGGAAAGTTGGATGTGCGGACAACAATCGAGCAATTCAAAGTGCCACACTTTCTCTGAATATACCTTTCACAAAAGATAAATACACCGTCGATCAAGTTAAAGAAAGAGTCTTGTCTTTCAAAAGTAGGCACGACTGTTGGTTCATGATGATCAATACTAAGGGAGGTTGTGAGTGGGACAGAGATTTTACTGGAATTTGTGCATCGCCGGATGTATGGGAGTTTTGGTGTGATGTATGGCTTCCCCACATTTTTCTTATTTATACATTTGCCAGTGGGAACGATATGCGACGATTATTCAACGTTTTTTGTTTTTTCCCAGGTTGATGATCAAGCAAATTCGTATACCTATTGCGAGGAACCCCTATGGGATATACTTGACGTTATATTTGGCATCCCAGCGCAGGTACCAACTCTAAGTGATTGGTTAAAAACGCGTGCTATGGATATCGCTCATTAAGGTGTACCTTTCAATTTTGTTTTTTCATTTTTGTACTGTTTCAATGATCTGGAGTATACTAGTAATAGAATGCTTTTGGTTTTAATTTGAACGAAGTAACTGGGGAGAAAGGACTTTCTACAGTTTTAATTGTTTCGTTTTGTGGAAGCACAAAGATGTGTTTTTCTGATTCATTCATTTTGTGGAATTTAACGAAAAATAAAGGACTATCGTTTAAATTCAAATTAATTAATTTTGGTAAACCTAAAAATTGTTTTGAATCACATATTATATTTAGGAATTAATATAGAACCATAATTGCACAATGCTAACACGACTTTGATGAAATTAACGATCTCGTCGATTTTAAAATTAATTTGTTTTTTAGAACGTAAAAAACAATTTTAAATACATAATTTCTATGGGAATATATATGGAATAAGTTGGAAAGGGGGTTATTAGGTGACGATAAGTTACACATCAAGGTGCCAATTGTGGATGAATATCTTGACGTATTCCCCGAGGAATTAAACGGGTTACCTCCCGATCGTCAGATAGAGTTCTCCATCGACTTGATACCTGGGGCAGCACCAGTATCTAAAGCACCCTATCGAATGGCCCCAAAGGAATTAGAAGAACTGAAGGAACAACTGCAAGGTTTTCTTGAAAAGAAGTTCATCAGACCTAGTGCATCACCATGGGGAGCACCCGTGTTGTTCGTAAAGAAGAAAGATGGAACTTTCCGTATGTGCATAGACTACCGAGGTCTCAATCAACTGACCATTAAGAACAAATATCCTCTTCCAAGGATAGAAGACTTGTTCGATCAGTTAAAGGATGCTACGATATTCTCAAAGATCGATCTGAGGTCTGGTTATCACCAGCTAAAGGTCAAGAGCGAGGATATCCCGAAGACAGCATTCCGGACTCGGTATGGACATTACGAGTTCACCGTGATGCCCTTTGGAGTAACGAATGCTCCAGCGATCTTCATGGATCTGATGAATAGAGTATTTCATCCGTACCTGGATCAATTCGTTATTGTCTTCATCGACGACATACTCGTGTACTCTAAGAGCAAAGAGCAACACAAAGAACATCTCAAAGCAGTCTTAGAGACAATGAGACGAGAGAAGTTGTATGCCAAATTCAGCAAGTGTGAATTTTGGATCGACCGTGTGATGTTCTTAGGGCATATAATCTCCGAAAAAGGGATTGAAGTGGACCCATCAAAGGTAGAAGCCATCATGAACTGGAAGGCACCTACTAACGTCAATGAAATTCGGAGTTTTCTTGGGTTAGCAGGGTACTACCGCAGGTTCATACAAGATTTTTCCAGCATTGCGAAAGCGCTGACGAAACTGACCAAGAAAACTGAGAAGTTTACTTGGGATTCAACTTGTGAAGAAAGTTTCCAAGAGCTAAAGAAAAGGCTAACCACGTCGCCTGTGTTAACCATCCCAGATGGATCAGAAGGATTCGTCATTTACACAGACGCTTCTTTGTCAGGTTTGGGTTGTGTTCTGATGCAGAATAAGAAAGTTGTAGCTTATGCATCTCGACAACTTAAGGATCACGAACAAAACTACCCAATGCACGACTTAGAACTGGCCGCAGTAGTTCACGCGTTAAAAATTTGGAGACACTACCTATATGGAGGAAAGTGTGAGATCTACACTGACCATAAGAGTCTAAAATACTTCTTTACGCAGAAGGAATTGAACATGCGTCAGAGAAGATGGCTCGAATTGGTAAAAGATTACGATTGCACTATTCACTATCACCCTGGAAAGGCAAACGTAGTGGCAGACGCTTTGAGTAGAAAGGAAGATACAAAACTAAGCGTCGTTCCGACCACGCAATTACCACTAACGGGAGAACTCTCTCGTTTAGACTTGGAATTTTCCACACAGTGTTGTGCAGATTCCATGGTTTACGCGTTCACCCTACAACCGACCTTACGAGAAAGGATCCTAGCAGCGCAAAAGGACGATAAATTCTTGAGAGGAATACGTAAGCGCACTGAGAAAGGAACCATTCAGAGATTCGTATTGGGTACTGATGGAGCTTTAATGTTCGATAACAGAATCTGTGTGCCTAAGGATGACGGAATTAGGAACGAAATTCTGAAAGAGGTACATAGCACTCCTTACACCGTTCATCCCGGAGAGACGAAAATGTACCGAGGATTGAAAGAGAACTTTTGGTGGAGGGGTATGAAGAGATCGATAGCTCAATTCGTCAGGAGTTGTTTAACCTGCCAACGAGTTAAAGCAGATCACCAACGATCTCCAGGGTTGTTGCACCCTCTGGAGATGCCAGAGTGGAAATGGGAGGACATCACTATGGATTTTGTCACCGGTTTTCCGAAAACGGTGAAGAATCACGATGCCATTTGGGTTATCGTAGACAGACTTACGAAAACTGCCCATTTTATCCCTATAAGAATGACGTACACGTTGGACAAGCTCGCCCAACTGTACATAGCAGAGATAGTCAGACTGCACGGAGTACCAGTTTCAATAGTATCCGATAGAGACCCCCGTTTTACCTCCAAGTTCTGGGGAAGTCTGCAACGAGCCTTAGGTACTGAATTGAAGTTCAGCACCGCGTAACACCCGCAGACGGACGGGCAATCGGAAAGAACCATTCAAACGCTTGAAGATATGCTCAGAGCTTGCGCTCTAGATCTTGAAGGAAGTTGGGAAAACCACCTACCATTGGCAGAGTTTGCATATAACAACAGTTATCAAGCAACAATACAAATGGCGCCGTGCGAAGCACTCTACGGGAAGAGGTGTAGATCGCCAGTTTGTTGGGACGAAGTCGGGATTCGAAAGATTCTCGGACCTGAATTAGTCGAAAAGTCGGCTGAGATAGTCGCAAAGATTAAAGAAAGGATCAAGTCGGTCCAGGACCGCCAGAAATCGTATGCAGACACCCGAAGAAGGGATTTACAATTTGACATCGGCGAGAAAGTATTTCTCAAAGTTACACCAATGAAAGGTCTAATCCGTTTTGGGAAGAAAGGTAAGCTAAAGCCGCGATACATTGGACCTTTCGACATCCTAAATAGAATCGGGGATGTAGCTTATCGCATAGCTTTACCACCGGAGTTATCACAAGTGCATAATGTGTTCCATATATCTACGCTCAGGAAATACGTGAGCGATCCAAACCACGTTATTAATCACGTAGAATTAGGTCTAAACAGTGACCTGACTTATGAAGAGATTCCAGTAACTATCTTGGGAAGAAAGTTACACTTGTTAAAGAATCGAGAGATACCTTTAGTGCTCATTCAGTGGAGCCGACACGGAAAGGAAGAAGCGACTTGGGAAAGAGAGGATGAAGTCCTAGCCAAATACCCTCAAAGCTTAAGTAATACCTAAGACATGAATTTCGGGGGCGAAATTCTGTTAAGGGGGTGAGGATGTAATACCCCGTCCCGTTCTGTACCCCTTTTTCTTAATTAGAAGCCTTATTTTATTTTCTCTTCTTTGTTTCTTTTAATTTTAATTATTTTTGTGTGCTATTTGTGTATTTAAATATACATACCCTTTTTATAAAATTCCTAAATTCGAAGAAAGAGAACGAATTCTTTCAAACGAATAAAGGACTACGAGAAATTAATAATTTCAAATTAAATTAAGGATTTCGATCCGTTTAATTTATTGAGAGAAATCAAAATACAATAAAATATTACTTGAGTTTAAAAAATGTATTAATTTCTGAATCGGGATTACAAAACGACCCCTAAACCGTATCAATTGGGAACGAAAATATCGAATTCTTGGATAAGATTTAAAAGGAATAGATAAGTTTGGAAAGGGAGGAGTATAAAAGAAGAAATCTCTCTCTCCTCATTCATTTTTCCCTTCACGCAAAAAAAAAAAATTCTCTCTAAAAAAAAATCCTTCCTCCTCCTTAGGCCTTCTCCCCTCCGGCGAACGTCCAGCGCCGCCGTGCTCAGGCCGCCTTCCCGCCGCTGGAGTCCAGCCGAGCGCCGCTGTCCTCTCCCCTCCGGCGAACGAGCTCCACCGTCGCTGCTCCTCCGAGCTCCGCCGCGTCGCAGCCGCCTCAGCTCAAAGCCCAGCGCCACCGCGACCACGGCCCAGCGCCGCCTCCTCCGCCGCAGCCGTCTCTCGCCTCGCCGAAGCTCCTCCGTGACCGCGACCCAGCTTCCCCTGCTCTCCGTCGCTCTCGCTCTTCATCCGTACGAAGCGCCGCCGCCTCGAAGCCGTAGCTCCGCCGCACCGCCGCCGCCGTCTCCTCCTCCATCTCCCGTAAGTTGAATCCTCTTCTCTTTTATTCGAAATTCTTTCCGTTTAAAATTCGATTTCGAACATCGGGTTATTCCAATTTCTAACCGAAGCCTTATTTTCGTTATTTTCCGTTCGATTTTGACGCCGTTGAACCGGTTGCTATTGCCAAATTTCTGGAATTTCCAACCGACGCTGTTAGGCTGTCCAATTTCATTTTCTGAATTCCCGAACAACGCCGTTAGGCTGCCCAATTTTCGTGAGCAATTTCCGGGTTTCAAAACGACGCTGTTAGGCCGCCCGTTTAACGTCTCAAACTGAAGCTCGTAAGGTTTCTATCTTCGTTTTTCATCTTGGGTAGATTTTGGGTTAGATTGTTAATTGTTAGAAGCTTGGGACAAAGAAGGAGAAAACTTACTGTTAAATTTGTAGATCAGATGTTTAGTATTAGTTATTAACTTATTTAGTATTATAGTTTTGTCCACTTGTATCACTCTTTAGAAGTAAATTTTTTGGACAGTTGTTTCTTTGTTTTATTTCTTTCACAAACCATGAGATTGGAATTCTTAGTTTAGTATTTAGTGATAGTGGTTGAATGTTGAAAATTATTGTTTTAGGTGTATAGTATTAATGACTTAGTGGACTAGTATTATTCTTATGAATGTTTAGTATCATTGTTTTAGTATTATGATGATATTAGCAAAATCCTTTAATATCCTTGCTTTGATGTTTTTCAAGGATAAAAACACTTTTGAGTAAATTTCGTAAACAAAGGGAAACTCGTCTTCACCTCGTACCCCTATTAGAATTTTAGAAAACACAAAATAAAGCCTTTTATTTTTAATCCGTTATTTTTAGAAGAATTACAAACCAACTTTAGGAAATACTTTTTTATAAACTATTTTTAGTTATAATATAATTTTTCTTAGAAAAGTCCAAGTCTTTTAATAAGTTTAGAAAAGAAAAGTTTTATATTCAAGTTTTCGTTTAAAAACAAGAAATAGAATTCTTAAGAAAGAAAAACCTTTTCTTTAATTTTATTAAGTAATAATCTTATTTTCTAAGTATTTTTCCAAGTTAAATAATTATATTTTTTCCTTAAAGGGCCTTTTTGAGAACACCACTAAATTCAGTAAATACACCCCCTGTTACACCACCAAATTCAGTAAATACACCCCCTGTTACAGCACCAAATTCAGTAAATACACCCCCCTAATACACCTCCTCTTTAAAAGAGGTGTACTTATCAATTTGAAATCAACCTTTGAAAACTTTAGTTTTCAATAGTTTTCTAAAGACAACGATCTACTCAATCCTCGAGTTTCACACTCTTAAGCTTTTCAAATTCAAAAGTCAATCTTTTAATCGGAATACTCCTTATTAGGATTCTGTACTTTTCGAAACACGCACGAAGGACTCGACTGTTTGCCTACCCAATATTCCCGGAACTCAGAACAATCAGGTGGGTGATGATCTGTTGATTGATCTGCTAATAATAACGTCGTGCCGGTATTTTCTGAACTCGATTAAATCAAATAAAAAATATCTAATCCAACATAAATGTAACACCTATCTATATAACTGTTTGGATTATGTGATATAACTATATATGTTATATTTTTAGCCTGTTGTTTTGTGAATCGATCACCACTGCATGAGTAAACACCTTAGGTGAGCATGAATCAGTTCAGTTATCAGTCAAGTATTAATCTGTGTAAAGTTTATTGAGTCAGTTTTTGTGGAAGGTCAGTATGTACGGAGTCGGGATCGAGTTTTAAATCCGACCTCCGGGGCTGCTGTCGGGGACGCCCTCGGAATCAAGGTTGTTGATCAAGTAGATCTGGTCCCCGGTCAGCTGTCGTTTGACGCACTGGGAAGAAGGCCATTGATACTTGCTTATTTTGAGGGATGTTATAAGGTTGGATGATGTGAGCTTGTGTGGTTGGATGAAGTAAGTTTTGGTTGGAGTTGAAAAGGATAACTTTGTTGATTCGTTGGAGTTGAAAAGAGTAACTTTGTTGGAAGTGGAATTATCGTACAATTATGGTTTGTCAGTTCGTGATAATACGTGATATGACTTTGGGCTTTGCCCTAATGTGAACCAACTTGTGCTATTTCAATTATATCATGCGAAATATGCTTAATTACTATTTAAAACTTTATAATCTTTTATATACGTCAACTGTTTAAATAAAATAAACTTTTTATTAATGAGTATAACTTAATATATTTCGGATTTACCAATCCCATGATGTTGCAATCACCCATAAGTGAGAATTCAATTCTCACGCCCCCTTTTCTTAACCCCTTGCAGATTACAATTATGGGGAGCAAGGACAGTGACACAGAAGACACAAAGTCTCCCATTCGCTTAAAATATGTTATTACTAATACAATGATGCCTATTATTTCTATTTTCCCAATAAATGTTATCGCTACTGCCATGCAAGACGATACTCTTTCCGTGTGTTTAAATTATCCAAACTCAGTGTGTATTATTCTGAAGATACAGAACCCTCTATCCATCTTTATATATATATACAAATACACTTACGTTATAATATTCCTTCCCACTTATCCGCTGCATGAAACTTCTCTCTCTCAATTCAGTTATATTCCTTTCAAAAATTTTATAATTCGGACTTTTGACCACAATAACACTTCGAATCCGATATAATTAATATATTCTGGGTTCGGGGCGTTACAAGACGAATACGGGGTACGGGGAAAACATGAAACAAGCTTCAATGTTGTTACGCAAAACACACATGCAAGCACACATACACGTCATTCCCAAAGAACCCACGAGTATTTTCATGCTATCATTCCCCCCTCCTACCCACTATCTCAACATCTAATGCAACATAAGAGATCAAAGAACAATAAAGCAAGCACCACAAAGACCATGCTAAACACAAGAATACTAGTGCACGAAGAGGGGTTAGGGTAGGGGTTAACAGGAAATTTCACCTTATGCTGCTTTCCTAACACACATGAATCACAAAATGGCACACAAGACAATTTTACATTGCCAAAAGCACCAGATTTGTGCAGAATTTCCAAGCCTTTGTTACTCATGTGTCCTAATCTTCTATGCCACAAATCAGTCTTGTCATCCTAGACAACATTCACAGAATTTGCATAAAGATCAGATTTAGTAAAGCACACATACAGGTTGTTCCTTTTGACAGCTTTGAGAAAAACCATGGAACCACGCATGATTTTCATACAACCATTACCCCACTTCCCCTCATAACCCTCATCTTCCAATGCAGCACAAGAAATCAAGTTATTGCACAAATCAGGAACATGTCTTACATTTTTCAAAATAAAAACAGAACCACAATCAAGTCTCATGCAAACATCACCAATTCTAGCAACATGACATTTTTTCATCAAGAAAACCCATACTTTCCTAGAGAAATCATCAATCACAGACAGAAAATACAAGTTTCCACCATGAGTGGGCACACTAGCAGGACCCCACACATCAGCATGCAAATACTCAAATTCGGGCCAAAACCCATTGGGCTCACAAGCCTAGCCCAACAGAAACGAACGGAGAATCTTAAAAGATACAAACAAAGTGCAGAAAATATACATTTCAACCCAACAAAAAACTGGGGTGAATCGAGAAAAATGGAAACCAATATATTCAACAATAATTATACATACCCAATAATTGGAAACTAAATAAACAAGCATAAAATTGAATTCGATTCAACAAATTTGCGAGGAAAAAAAAATTCAGAGTTAGGGCACAAAAATTACGAAAACAGTGCACAACATTCTTTCAAGATCCATAAAAGGAAACTTCATAATTGTTCGATAATCGGACGAACATCGGTGCCCTTCACCAATCCTCGGTCGTGGAGACAAATTCACGACACATACCTTATTAAAGTCGCTCGAGCTTGAAAATGACGCTCGATTGAACAAGAATCAAAAGCTTTGGCTCTCGACTGTGAAGGGGGTGTGAAGGCCGTGTGCAGAAGCAATCATTGCTCTGCTGCCACAGAAAAGGGGAGAAACCGACGGCGAAGGTAGGCAAAAAAGGACGCTGACTGGACATTTGAGGTGGAGAGAAGGACGGTGGAGATCAAAGCTTCGATGAATCTGAGCCGTTCAAAGTTCAGGTACACCAGTGTACCAGGTACTCCCTAGCACGACCCTCAAATTACTCCACTTTCAATCCGACGTTTACAATTTAAGGATTTAGAGCAACATTTAAGGGCGATCATTATAGGGTAATGAGAAATAATGTGATTGATTAATCATTCAATTAGAAGCTAATGAATAAAGAATTATTTGATAGGTAAATTATAGCTCATTTTTAATTTTATTAAAATATATTGATAATATCAAGTATTGCTAATAAAATCATTCACATTACCCTATAACCATTACCCATAACAAAGCGATCACTTAGTTTAACCAATTGCATTGGCTAATTTATGCATAATTAACTGTTTAACAATAATAATAATAATAATAATAATAATTAATACTACCCGATCCATAAAAATAGGTTTGTTGTATTTTCTAGGATTATTAAGAAAATAGATATAATATATATTCCCTCCGTCCCCTATTAATTTTCATATATAGGATGACACAATTTAAAAAAAAAATTGTATTATTGACTTTTTGAACCAATGAATATAGAATATTTTAAAATAAATTAGGTATTGCGAGAGATTTTTATTTCGCAGGGTATGGAAATTATTGTGTAACGTCCCAAAAAAAGTGTGAAGATTATTAGGGGACATAGAGAGTAAAACAATAAGAATATTGTTTTAAATCAAGTATAAAATATATTGTTTAAAAAATATTATGTGTGTATTTTGAACAATGTAGATAAAATTTATTATTTTCATTTTAAGAAAGAAGATTATTTTCGTGTACGGACAAATAAGACAACCAAAATCATTATTTTTGTGGACGGATGGAGTATTATTTAGTAAAAACAATTAATATTGAACAACTAATCTTTTAAGTAAAATAATTAATATTCCTCCATCCGACTATAAGTTTCCCATTTAATTTTTTTTGGACGTTTTACAATAAATTTCTCAAATCATAAAAATACAAAACAACACTTCATATATTAATAAACAATTTTATTACAAATAATCTATTTTTTACTTTTCACAACTCCACATTACTTTACACAAAGTCAGCACACGATCAACCATATATTGATAAACAAAACAACAAAAAGTTATTGGAAATTTATAATGGAACAAAGGAATATCATTTAAAAATTTATTTGAGTTGCACAGTATAAGAGCAAGATCTCATATGCATCAGTACACATATCTTAAATGTGTGCACTCACCACATCTCAGTTAAAGTTAGCGTCACATTTCATTTCAAGTTTTCAATCAAATCTAATGTTATGTTATGATTTATATTAATACATGTTTCAGTTAAAACTAATGAGAATTCTATTGTGCACTTGGTGCATGGTGCACTCACTCAGCAGTTGAAACTATTTATACTGAAAAGTATAATTTGATTACACTAAAAAATATGGTTAGATTACGCTAAAAAGTTTATACTAAAAATCAATTTTCAGTGTAATTTAATTATATTTTTTAATGTAACGTGCACCAGGTGATATGAGAATTTGCGAAAACTAATATCTCATCCCATCAAAATTGGTATTTCAGACTTCTCAAAAAAAGAAAAGAAAAAAAATTGGTTTTTCAGTCAAACCTGTTGTAACATTTCCTCTCTATACCTAACTAGCAATGTCCCCACCCGTTCGTTGCACGGGAGCTAGTTTTATCGGTATATTAAGTGAACTAGTAATCGTCCTACCCGTGCTTCGCACGGAAGAATTTTGCTACAATTTTTTTACTACAATATTTAGTTAAATTAAATTTTAATGCTAAAAAAATTTCAATTTGTTTTTTTAAACATATAATTAAACTGATAAAATTATTTATAACAAAATTATTAACATTAAAACAACTTTTTAACTATATATGTGTGTGTAAAAAAAAAAGGTCATTGTTCATCAAAATAGATTCTCTTAAATTTTTTACATAATAATGTTTGAACAACTTACATTTTCTTACATTAAAATAATTATTACTTTCAACATACGTATAATTTTTAAGGAATGCCAAATAAAATAATTAATAGTATATTAATGACATTAAAGATATGTGATACATTCTTTACAAACATCTCTTAATTTTTGTTACTAAAAACATCTACAAATTAGTATTGTATGAATTTAAAAAGGGTGCAGTTATATAAACCCCTGAAATTCCTAAACATATCCCAAAATAGTTTTAAATTAAAATGTACATATGTTAAATAACAATATTACCATCAACTGATAGTATTTGTTAACCTCTTTCAATAAAATCTTACCAGATTAATACCCATTTATTTGGCCATCAATCCTCATGTCCTTTTGCTCAAAAAATCATATTTGAATGTGTCATTTGCTCTTAGAATGCTTAAAAGTAATGTTAATGGTAGATCCATAGTCTATTCCACATTTGTGTATCCCATGGTTGTTGCTTCTGGTCTGGTTAACAAAAAATATCTTGCTTTATATCCCCTCTTTCCTCTGGTTGCAAAAGCTCTTATTCAAACACTACCTGCACATTTAACTTTTGATTGAAAATTTAACATAATTTTCCTAGTTTAATTAAAAAAAATATGTCGTATAATTTGATGTTCGGTAAACGTGAATTAGAATGGAAAAGGGTATAATTTTTTTTATTTAGTTTTACAAAAAGATGATATAATTGTCTGGAATTTGTTCAATAAATCCTTAATCATTTAATTATTTTTAATGGGGTGCATATAGTAAATTGGATTCGTATACTAATTTCGGGGGTATATTTAGTAGTGGTCTTAAAAAAATTGTTCTACTTGAATTTAAAAATCCGAATTGCAAAGGACCCTCAAGAGATAGTAATACACCTAAACAAAAGGCTAGCAAAACTGGTCAGTCGAATGTAAAATCTCTAGAAGAGATTCGTCTAGATAACTCAAAGTCTCTAGGAGACGAGCGTCCTAGTGATGAAGCACGTGCACAAAATATTCAATGCACTAGGACCGTGGAACGACCAGACCCAAATATAATGAGAAATAAGGAAGGCCTGGTTGACGTAAACGTCGAAGTCTCTGTGAATTTCACAGATACGGGAGAAACATATAATAGAAATATTACTGTCGTCGACGATACATTTGCAGCGTCAATTGCTCTTTCCATTATAAATGATCTAGATCCAGAACGCAAAACAATCGCTGAGTGCCGGAAGTGCTCCGATTGGGTTAAATGGGAAGAGGCAATTGAAGTAGAGCTCGTATCGCTTAACAAAAGACAGGTATTTGGCTCTATCGTTCGTACACCCACGCGCGCTATCCCCGTAGGATATAAATGGGTATTTGTACGAAAACAAAATGAGAACAATACTGTGGAGAGGTATAAAGCGAGGCTTGTAGCTCAAGGGTTTTTGCAGAGACCCGGGATTGATTTCGATCAAACCTATTCTCCCGTCATGAACTCAATGTCATGGACTCAATAACGTTCCGCTACTTGATATCTTTGGCAGTTAAAATGAATCTCTAAATGAGATTAATGGACGTAGTAACCGCGTACTTATACGGATCACTTGATGCCGACATTTATATGAAAATCCCCGATGGATTTGTCATTCCTCGGATGAGGGATGGAGAAAATCGCAGTATGTATAGCATAAAACTGCAGAAGCCGTTGTATGACCTGAAGCAATCGGGCCTCATGTGGTACAACCGACTCAGTGAATTCCTTCAGAAGAAAGGATACACATTCGATAAAGCTTTCCCATGCGTATTCACGAAGAAATCGCAAAATAGTTTTTACATCATATCCGTCTATGTTGATGACCTGAACATAATCGGTACATGCAAAGAGATTGAAGAAGCCAGTTCAATCTTGAAAGCCGAATTCGAAATAAAAACCTTGGGTAAAACCAAGTACTGCCTCGGCCTACAGATCGAGCATCTCCCAGAAGGAAATCTTATACATCAGTCGACCTACGTAAAGAAGGTATTGGAGAGATTTCACATGGATAAATCTCATCCACTTAGCACCCCTATGATTGTTCGATCCCTCGAAGTGGATAAGGACCCATTTAGGCCAAAAGAAGATTCAGAAGAAATTCTGGGGCCAGAAGTTTCTTATCTTAGTGTTGTTGGAGCATTGCTCTATCTCGCAAATTGCACTCGGTCGGACATTGCATTTGCTGTCAATTTGCTTGCGAGACATAGCGCTTCTCTTACAAGGAGACATTAGAATGGTGTTAAGCATGTTCTACGGTACCTCCAAGGGTCTCAAGATCTTGGACTGTTTTACCATAAGAACCAAGCCAAAACCTTAGTAGGTTATGCGGATGCTGGCTATTTGTCTGATCCCCACAACGCCATATCCCAGATAGGTTATATTTTTCTCTGTGGTGGTACCACGATCTCATGGAGATCGGTTAAACAAACTATGGTTACCACGTCTTCAAACCACTCAGAGATAATAACTTTATTTGAAGCCGCACGAGAATGTGTTTGGTTAAGGTCCTTGGTAAAATACATTGGTGACTCGTGTGGTATCGCTAAAGGCGATACACCTCCCACCGTTATATTTGAAGACAACGCAGCTTGCATTGCACAAATGAGTAATGGGTACGTCAAGGGAAACATGACGAAATATATTTCACCTAAGTTTTTCTACCCATACGAACTCCAGAAGAGCGATGTGATTACCATTCAAAAGGTGCAATCTAGTAACAATCTAGCAGATCTGTTTACTAAGTCCTTACCTACGTCTACTTTTGAAAAGTACGTTTGTGGTATTGGGATGCAAAGACTCAAAGTGTTATTGTCTTCAGGGGGAGCGGTAACCCTGAAATGAATCTAGAAGATTTGATCTAAAAGATCGATTACACTCCTCCCTAACTTATTATTTGGCTGATACCTAACACATGGAGTTTTTATGACAAGACATTTATGTTATGTCGTAATGTCCAAGGGGGAGTGTTATAAATCTAGAAGATTTATTATTCCAAATCTAGAAGATTTGATGTGGATATTACTAATGGACCAAATAACCCAATGAGCTTCATATCTTAGACTAGGATTTTATCCTTATAAATAGACTATTGTACTCATAATTGTAATTACTGATACACAAGAATATTAGTGAAACTCCTGGCTTGGCTCGCCCCCAGACGTAGTCGTTCCCGACGAACTGGGTGACCAAATCCCGTCTTTTATTTTACGCACTTATTTACAACAATAACAATTGTGCGTACACATTATATGAATTTAATTATGGGGTTGCTAATTTAAAATATAGTTAATAAAAAATGATATAATATCATAGAAAATGGTTCCCAATATCTAAAGATGTGTAGGAATTAAATCAACATGGTCATCCAAAATTCGCCCAAATGTGTAGAATAACAATTGAATATGTTGAAGAGCGTCTTCAATCTTTCGTTACAACCAACAAAGAAGTTAAATCTATTACAATTACAAACTACGACGAAAAACTAATCTCTGTTACAATAAAAAAAAATTAGATTACAACCTACAAAAGAAACTAAACTACATAATTCCAAGAAAAACAACTAATAATGAACAATGAAGAAAATCAATGATCAATGAATCTTAATGAAAATAACGGAGTATAGATAGAGAAAAAAAAGTAACAGTTATAGAAAATTAAATGATCATCCAACGACTATGATCAAATCAACAAAATGAAGGGTCCAAAAAAAGCACAATAATAGGGCACATGGCCAAAAGTGAAGAAAGGAAAAGAAAAATAAACGATGCCGATTATGTGACTAAGATACGATCTACGATTAAATAATTCTCCCTCCAAAATCTAAAAATGGAAGAATGAGGTGTATTATATATTATAGATATAGATTATAGATTATAGGATGCAATTAGTGAGGGAAAAATAATCCCTTACAAATGACATAAAAGTATTTGACTTGAGATTTAACCATGCCACCCTTGAATAAATAATTAAATGGAGTTTGGTGTTAGCCATAATGGCGTCATGGCGATACAAATTTGCGCAAGTGTCAACTTTATCTCTCATGACAATTAAATTTCATGAAAATAATTGATAGCCACTAGTAACCCCTACTCGCCTCTCAGCCACAAACGGGATCACGCCAATTTCCACACATATTGCTGCGTTGGCTCAACCGTGGTCTAGCATTTGATACGCCAACTCTGAATCCTTATCCCCCCAGTTTTCCCTCAATCACTCATCTTTTTCCTCCCAAGATTCTCTCACTTCTTCCTCGCATAATCAAGAAAACAAAAGATAGTTCTTTCTTTGCTGTCCTATCCTTTGATTTCAATCGCCTTTTCCGATTAGATATTTCTTGGAAAAATCCATTTTTGACAAGAACCCTTCATTCTCTCTGGTCTGAAATTTTGGTCAAAAATTGAATAATTAGGTCGTATTGTGAAAAGGGGTTGTGTTAAAGATTTGATCTTTGAGTTTAGAGGATGAAGATTCAGTGTGATGTGTGTGAGAAGGCGCCGGCGACGGTGATTTGCTGCGCCGATGAGGCGGCATTATGCGCAAAATGCGACGTGGAAATTCATGCGGCTAATAAGCTTGCTAGCAAACACCAGAGGCTTCTTCTTCAATGCCTCTCCACTAAGCTCCCCCGCTGTGATATTTGTCAAGTATGTAATCTATTCTTGCTCAACTCTGTTTTTTTAATTAGTTGTTTAAATGGTTCGGTTTGAGGGATTGCTTATGTTGTGTTTGTTTAATGGTCTGAGAGAAGGTTTTGTATCGGTTCAGTTTGGTTGCTTAAGTTGATTGGTTAGGTGATATTAATATGAATTAGAGGAGGTATTATGTGAACTATATTTACAGTGAAACTTGTTTGAAATGTATTAGTGAATTATACGGAAGCTATAGTGAATTGCACGTATCAGCTGGAGTGATGTTAACTATTATCACTAAATGGTATTAGTTATTATTACTAAAGGTATTACATAAGATATTAGTAATTGTTCACATAATACTTTATCATGATTTTAAAAATAAGAAGAGAGAGAATTGATTGTAGGTTTATAGGTGTGATAATGAATTTCAAGATCCCGAACTCAAACGGATTTTAAATTCAAAACTTAAATCCTGGTTATTATATGATTTGAGAGAAGGATTTTTATGGTCCAGTTTGAGAAGATCATGTTTACAAAAACTGATTACAAGAATTTAATTTAAGTTTTTGGACATGTGATTCTTTTGTTCATCTCACTTAGATTATGGATGTAAAGAAAAGGATTATATCTTGAATTTGATCTAAGTTTGCAACATCATTTAACCAAGTAAAATCAACAAGTTAACGATAAAACTCTAGGCAATACTCGTTTCGTTGCTTAAACGTTGGATACCAAATATATTTTTACCTTAAGAAGATTGAAATAGCCAATTGGTAGAACCAAGATGGATTCATTTTGTTGAGACTAGATGTTATATCACGAGTATTAACTTCTCATCGCCCGATTCTATCACATACGCCCTTTACAAGGTTGTTACGAGAATAATGAAATTGATTCCAAACATAGTATGCTATGAGAAGAATGAACTGAACACAAGAAAGAACAATTTATATCCTCCCTTCATCGGGCAACTTTTCGTGTTCTTTTGTATGATAGATGAGATGAATATATGTTCTAATTCTTCCCATTTTGTTTATGTTATTACAGGTAACTAATTTTGATCTTGTTCCCATGTGTAGGAGAAACCGGCCTTCATATTCTGCGTAGAGGACAGAGCACTGTTTTGCAAGGACTGCGACGAGCCTATTCACGCACCCAATACTCGTGCTGCAAACCACCAACGCTTCTTAGCCACCGGAATAAGAGTAGCTTTAGGCAACACCTGTAATGACAACACCCCTAAAACCCACACCGAGCCGAAGCCCCCAAAATCATATTCACAACAGATCGGTTCAAAAACCACCCCTCCTCACCATGTTTCCGGATTCTCATCCCCATCATGGGGTGTTGATGATTTGCTGCAATTTTCCGACTATGAATCCTCAGACAAGGTAAATAAAGAATGTTTTCTTGATGAAAACATTTTACAAAAATAGTTTTCTTAGTCTTGTAAGTTATCCTTATTTCGGTTCAAGATGTCGACTTTCTTGAATTGGAAATAGTCCTGTAATATCCCCTGACAACCGGTCGTAGGAGGTGCAACATCCGGTTGACGTTGATGTGACAACGCCCGATTGGTCAATCGGATGTTTCACCTCTTACAACTAATCAATGGATCAAACTGTCGATAAATTGAAAGTTACAGGATTATTTTCAATTGACAAAGTATAGAGTGAAAATGGTTCATTCAAGGATATTAGTTGTTTTCACTGAAAAATATTAGTTGCTTATTGAAAACAAACTAAGACTCTTCAGTGAAAATAATTAATCCCCTTCAATGATTCATGTATGAACCAATTTCACTCTATACACACTCTTTTCAATTTGTGAAAAGCCACAGAACTAAAATCTAAATAGTATCATGATTATTAACTTAATATGTTTCACCAACATCCATTATTTGTTTATCCAGAAGGAGAATCTAGATCAGTTCAATGAGTTTGAGTGGTTGAATGATATGAATCTATTCGGCGAACAAGTATCGGAGACCTTATCTGCAGCCGAAGTACCTCAGCTTCCCGTTCCTCAGACGAATAACTCGATGTACTACAGATCGCCCAAGGTTTATACGCCTAACAAGAAGCCCAGAATTGCAATGCCTGATGATGATGAAGAAGAGTATTTCACAGTGCCTGATCTTGGTTGAACTAATGAATCTTGATTAAATCACACGTATGTAGATGAGAGCTTCATATGTATGCATTAGTAGCTGAAACAATATTTCATTAAATCATTTGTAGGAGATAGATGATTTTTAATCATAGTGTTCTCTCACCTGTTTCCTACATTTGAATGTCTTTTATTATACTTTTCTGTAATGACCATATCATATTTTGTAATTTCTCTTATAGTATTAATGAGAATTGCTAGTATTTTGTATATAAGTTGAAGGAGGAAATGTTTTTATTTCATTTATAATTTAGCAATCGAATGGAGTTTGAATAAAAAAGTTTTGGTTCATTTTAATATACCAGTTTTTACTTCAGTCATTGAAACCAAGCTCAAATAAAATTAAAATAAAATATGGTTTTTTAATTTATATCAATTAAGTATTTACATGCCTCAATTGTTAAACATAGTCTAAATTTAAAATATCAAATTTAGTTCAAAGTGAATTAGTACAAAATGTCGTAATGTAAATGATCAGACCAATCAGGCTAATTCTTATCTGATTTCACTAGAATTCATTCGGGTTTAAACCATTCTACCGTAAAAATAAAAAATAAAAAATTGAACTACCAATTTGTTTATTTTTTTAGAGAAAAAAAAAGTGTCAATACCATTATATTAAACTTTAAATTTGAACCAAAAGTTTTGCATATTTTTTTTTAAAAGCTAAAACAGGTCCCAGAAGCATTTTATTCAACTTTAAAATTGAACCACAAATTCTTTTTATTTTTATTTTTTAAAGCAAAAGCATGTCGACAGTACCATTTTATTCAACTTTAAAATTGAACCACAAATTTTGTTTATCTTATTATACTATATTTCCAAACCTCTTCAAAATGATGTGTCAGCACCACCTTATTCTTAGGGTGATGTGTCATGTCTAAAATCTCTCCATTTCGAAATATTGCGCTCTCATTAAAAGTTATTTTAGGCATGTTTTAAATTTTACTAAGACTTAATCTACACCATATATTTTACACTTTTAATCTCAACCATACATTTCATTTTGTATTTTCTATAAATGTCAAATCTCTCTTTAGTTTCATTCTAATTCACAACCCTAATCCTCATCTCTTCTCTTCATTTTCTCATTTATTGTGTACTATGTGAAAAAATGTGATTTTGTTTTTTTTCCATTTGTTTGGATTATTTCGGTAATTTTTGTGTAGATCATATCCCTCTTTTTTTTGCAGGTAAACTAATTTATTATGCATATGGAGATGATTAGGCGCACATTAAAAGAAATTTACATGTGCATCTTGAAGATCATTCGAACGTATTCAGAAATTATTTGTAAGTTTCTAAAGTATATTCATATTCATATCTTTACATTCGTATTTGTTTAGAATCCACCATCAATAACTTTTTTCTCTTCCAATAAGAAAATTCTCTCATCGCACGTCTACGATTTTGATCCAACTATTATTCTTTCCTGGTGTGCGTTATTGGTGAAATCTGATTAATTTTATATTTCTTCGTTTTGTATTGTAGGTAACCTAAAAGTGATGTAGATACATTTTTTCACGATCGAACGATATCTCTTTTTAGATATTTTTAGAAGTTATTTTGTAAAATATTGATAGATGTGAAATTTTTGTAGAAGGAAAATGAAATATTTGGAAAAGATATTGTCACCAAAATAGTGTATAATACCAAAAATATTCTGACATCAAATATAATATCTTGCCTTCAATAATGAATTGTAATACAAAAGTTTATTTTTGGATAAAATTATATGTGGCCAAAATAGACTATTAAACTGCAAAATACATATATTCTTTTCTATACTAGGATTTCGATTTTTCTTTTTTATATTTTTTAACATAAATATATTAAAAAAATATTGTAATTTATAAATAAGTAAAAGATTGTTATACCTTATATAATTAATTTATATATTTTTCTTAAAATATGTGGAATAAATTTTTTTATGGATTGAAAATTATAGCGTTGGCAAAAAAAATGACATTAGGTTTCTTTACTAACAATTCCAGTACTATAACTTTTAAAAGTATCTTACTCTAAAATAAAATAAATCTGAGTATATTTTAATCAATGAAAATAAAATATTTAAGTAAAATATGGAATATTATTTTAAATATTATACTAATGCAAGCAGATTTTTTTCATGGTTAAACGGTTTCTCTTCTAAGATATTTTTGGATGTTATTTTTGCAAGATATTGATAGATGTAAAATTTGTAGGAGGGAAGTGAAATATATCATAAAAGATACTGTTACCAAAATAGTGTATGATACTAAAAGAAATTGACACCAAATATAATATCCTGCCTTCAATAATATATTATAATACAAAACTTTATTTTTGGATAAAATTATGTCGCCAAAATAGACTATTAAACTGTAAAATACATATACTCTTTTATAGTCTAGGATTTCAAATTTTCTTTTATATTATTTTAACATAAAAATATTAACATACTTTTGTAAATGATAAATAAGTGCAATTATATGTTATATAATTACTGTATATATATATATATATATATTTAAATATGTCTAATAAGTTTCTTACGGATAAAAAATTATAGTGTTGCCCAAAAAGAAAAAAAAAGACAATAATTTTTTTTACTAACAATTTAAGTATTATAATTTTAAAAAGTATCTTACTCTAAAATACATTAAATCTGAATATATTTAATCAATGAAAATATAATATTTACGTAGAATATGAAATATTATTTTAAACATTAAATTAATGCAAGCAAATCTTTTTTTTTTTGAATGATTTATTTTCTTAGATATTTTTAGAATTTATTTTTGCAAAATATTCATATATGTAAAATTTGTGGAAAGGAATTGAAATTTTTCAAAAAAGATATTGTCACCGTGATAGTATATGATTCCCAAATAATATTGCTACCAAATATAATATCTTACCTTTAATGATAGATTGTTACATAATTTTTTTTTATTTTAAATAAAATTCTACCTGCAAAATAGAATTTGAAACTGTAAAATATAGATATTGTTTTGTAGAGTAAGATTTTGATTTTTTTAACAATTTTAATTTTTTTAACTTTTTTTTTTTCAAAATATCTAAATGTAAATTGAATTAAAAAAAAAACTAAGATTGACGCCTAAACGTCAATTTTTATTGTTGAATTGTGTATTATAAATACCAACACACTAATCAATTGTTCCCACTTCCCACATAAACATCTACGCAATATTTAATTTAATTATGACATCATTTTTGTCAAATGTTACCTTTAGATTTGAAATGTGTGATTCTATCTTCAAATTTAAACTTTTGCGTTCGATTGTTATTGTATCTTCATATCATGGAAAAAAACTGGGCATGCAAGTATACAACAACCGTAATTTTAAGTAATATTGTGTTATACTCCCTCCGTCCCGGAGGAACTTGCCCACTTTTCTTTTTAGTCTGTCCCAAAGGAACTTGCACACCAAGAAACATTGATTTGCGTGCACACTCACAAAAATATATACATATTTACCCATATGCCACTACTTTATTCAAAAAATGTCTTTTTCTTAAAGACAAAGTATTATATGAAAATAGTTCATGATAAACTTATCATAAAACAATTTTAAAGTATCATTAATCTCATCGAGAGTATCATTAATCTCATCAGGGGTATCATTAGTCTGAGTTCAAGAATTTTTTTTTAATTTTCTTGAACTCAGACTAATGATACCCCTGACAGGTTTAATGATACTCCTAATGAGATTAATGATACTCTAAAATTATTTTATGTTAAGCTTATTACTAAAAAGCGTTTTCGTATAAAACCTACTCTTTCTTAAAAAGTGTGCCCCGGAGGTGTGCAAGTTCCTCCGTCCTTAGTATTTATTTGAGTTTGAAGGTGAATTAATTAATATTTTCAAATTTTCTACTTATTCATGTTTAGTTTTTTTTATTAATTATTGAATTATAATTCAATTTTAATATTATATTGAAATTATAAGATATTTAAAAAAAATTAATGTCTATAATTTAAAATAATAATAACAATTTTTTTTTTCCAATCCGCGAATTCACGGGTATCCACACTTGTTTTTTTATAAGCAAAAACATGTCTTTGTTCCAATTTTAGTCAACTTTATTCATTCGTATGACTATTTATAGTCCTACAGTCCATTATTTGCTTATAGTGGTTTTGACCGCATGAGGAAATGTGATCTTTGACACTATTTATGTGATTGTGTCATAATTAATAACGAAGGTTTTATTTCACGGAATAATTACAAATATGTATACTTCTTAGTCTTAAATTAAACTTTGGTCTAAAACTTTTTAAAAATCCCAAATAAGTTCAAAGCCTACTCTAACCCTACACTCCTACCACCTCACTAGTGTGCAATCCCCCCCCCCCCCCCCCCCTCCCCACATTTCTCTCTCTCGGCCATTTTCAATTTCAGAAAATTGAAAATTTCTCTCTCTCTAATACCCAATCTCCACCGCTCTCTATTTCTCTCGGCGTCGGCCCCAGCCCTCTCCCCATCCAGCCCTCTCTAAGTGACGGAACACCCCCAACACTCTCTCTCTCGGCGACGGACTACCCCAGCCCCCCCTCTCTCTCTCTCTCTCTCTCTCTCTCTCTCTCTCTCTCAAGTGACGCTTCCGATGTGGCTGTTGCCGCTAGATCCTTCCGACGCGGACCCAGACGAGCGGCGCACGATCCGCCACCGCCCTCTCCCATTCAATGAGCAACGGCGCACGATCGGTCCAGATCTGACAACCATGGAAGATTCCAGATCTCTGAGCACCGATTTCAAGGTGTGGTTTTGATAGGAGAGGCGTGTACCAGAATCCAGCGACACCACTCTAGATCCGTCGACCTTCGAAAATAACTGAAATAGGTGTGTATGTTTTATGGGTACTAGTTTGTTACCACGTGCGTTGCACGTGTATATACGTTGGTAGTTTTTATGAATTTATTTGAACTTTAACGTAAACAAATCCTATCACTAACTAATTTTATCAATGTTTTCATTCTTATATTTTTTTTAGTCAAATGGACAATATATATATGTGTGTGTGTGACTTAAATATGACTTGTGGATTCATAAAATGAATAGATCTGGTGTGGCTTAAGATCTGCAATAGTTGTCCAAAGAGATTTTTTTTTTTTTTAACGCAACATCAATCCAAATTCTTTTTCTGCATGGTGCAATTATTATGTCAAGCAAGAAAATGAAACAAAAATTTCACCACTTAAAATGATTGCTTGTCAATTTGAAGACCAACTTTGGGGAAAAAAAAGAATTACATGCATCACCTAAGAGTCAAACCCACAAATTATCACACGTTATTTGGAAAGACAACACTAAGGCCGACGAAGAGATCATCTCATGATTAGGTGATCTCATAAGATACCATACTACTCAGTCCCAAGTCTCAAAAGGCTAAACTTACTCGTTGGTCCCCACTGATTAAAAAAACAAATGTAAACCTTTTGTGTGGCTTGAGTATTTTCTCCACATAAAAGAATTGGGACCAAAAGAATCATCATTGAGCAAACCATATACTTCTCTTTCCATTTAGTAGTCCAAGAAGTGGAGCTTAACGAAAAAAATGAGCAAAAAAATTGTTTGTCCAAGTAATCTATTAGAGAGAACAATGTTTTCTTTGTTCATCAATAATGTAAATAATGCCACGTTGGACAATAGTCAAGTGTTGGTAACTAACTGGAGGGAATGACTTTTTAAGTGAGACCACTGATTTTGGACATGCGAGTCTGAAAAAGAAAAAAAGTATCAATAACAAAAGAGGGAAGATTAATTACATCTCACCCCCAATAATATTTAAGGTAATACGGGGAATCAGATCGTGTTGAATGGTCTAGATCAACCTAGTGGAAGTAGAGTAGAAACAAGAGGGGATCAAATAAACTATAAATAAGGACACGGATCACCAAGATAGATAAGAGATACAGACCAATTACATATAAAAGAAGTCTTAAGAAATCACAAGATGAATTCTATAACCAACAAATTGTGACTTTATGTGAATCATTTTTGGTAGCTGATAAATCAGGCAAACACAAATATACTCTATTGTTGTTGAGAAGAAGTGCATCAAGAAAGAATAAACTCATTGGGGGGGGAGGGGGATTGTGTGTGTGTGTGTGTGTATCCTAATTGCTAGGCATTTCGAAAAAAAAAAGTGGCATTGTAAATAGCACAATAGAATAAGTTAATATTAAGTGAAATAATCACCAACTTTTCTTCCGGTCTTCCGTACAGATAAGTTGAAGCACATCTTCATGTAGCACTGCTGGTGCTTTCTCAATTGCCCATTGTGAATAACATTGTTCTGTTTCAAGGTTTACCTAGAGTTGACCAACAAAGGAAGCATGAATTTAGCTCTACCTATGAAACCAAAAACCAGTTAGCAAACTAGTGCAAGATAAGAATCTTCTATTAATCATAGTTTTCACCTCATCTATTCCAGTTTGTTTTTTAGCAATCTTTATTTGTAACAACCAATATCAGCAGCTAGCATACAAAAAATTACATTTAAAGGAGTGCAATCATCACACCAAACCAATTGATCATGCACAAAGTAGGAGCAGGATTCTATTATAAGTCAATATAAGAACATAAGCGAGATCGAGACCGTTTCTGCTCAACATAGGTAATAAAAGAGTAACTGACATAAAAGAGAGTGAAAAAACCGACATATGGCATATTAAATAGCAATGTCATAAAATCTCTTAGGCTTTATTCGCCATAGAACTAAAGGGTGAATTGGCTTGGACAAAACAGAAAATGAGAAAGACAGTCCTTCTTCACCAGCAATTCTTAACTCTATATTGTAATAGATGAAAAGTTTAGCACGTCTCCCCTACGCTCCAACATGTTAAGGGTTTGAAAGGCTCATTCACAATCTCCCCAAAGTAGGAGCAGGATTCTATTATTAGTCAATATAAGAACATAAGCGAGACCGAGGCCGTTTCTGCTCCACAAAGGTAATAAAAGAGTAAATGACATAAAAGAGAGTGAAAAAAAATCGACATATGGCATATTAAATAGCAATGTCATAAAATCTCTTAGGCTTTGTTCGCCATAGAACTAAAGGGGAAATTGGCTTGGACAAAACAGAAAAAGAGAAAGACAGTCCTTCTTCACCAGCAGTTCTTAACTCTATATTGTAATAGATGAAAAGTTTAGCACGCCTCCCCTACGCTCCAACATGTTAGGGTTTTAAAGGCTCATTCACAATCTCCCCAAAAGCGAAACAAAATAACCAAAATTAACGAACATTAAAAGTGAATCTTGAATATTGCCATCATACTTCTTACATTCATAATTGAGACATCACATCCCCAAATCCAAAAGATTCAGAAGTTTGCAGCAGGCAGATTAGATAGTTACTTTCGAATACTAATACTAATTATATAAAAAAATCCACCCAAATGCCAATTTCTTTTAAAGGCAATGTTCAGTTTGTGTTTTTTTTTTTTTGCTCAAGTTGCATATGATTAAACAACAATTACCAGAAGCATCATCATATATTAATGAACAAATCAACTCAAATAATCAATGAATTATTCATCAAACTCAAAATGCTTACCTTGAAGCAGCCAAAATTTCCAAAGTCGTTACAAGGGCAATGAAGAAAATTTAGAACAATAGTCTTCTCAATAGGAAAAATGAGGTTAACTAAACAGGAAGTACCCTAAAGTCACTACACTACAAGAAGGTCAGGAAATACAGTAGAAAATGGACGCAAATGATCCCTAATTTGTGCTCAAGATATGAACGTTATAACTTATTAAGTATAGATCAGAAATAGAAAGATAGAGAAAGCAAATAAATCATGCATTAGGGAGAGAAGATGTAAAAGAAAACAACTAAACATAACTTTCCCAACATTTCATATGATTTGCTTCTCCAATTTACGTTACAACGAAGTAGAATTTTTTATCTTTATCTTTTGAAAAATATAGATAAATGCGCAGTTAGTTTGCCAAAGGGCAAACCCACTTTCTTATTTTACGTGATAAAAAAGTAATAAATGCTTGGCATTTAAACTAATTGAATTGCTACTACCATAAAATGTAATATTCAATAGCTTGATATCTTTGTTTTTTTATTAGTGTTATAGGAAAACCTTTGAATGAAATCCATACAAAAGATGCTTCACTGTTTCTAAACATCTTTTACTTAAGTGTGGCATACTACGAGTGAAACTGTGTAGATAACCATATCCTCAAATTAGTATTTCAATTAATGATAAACACAGAATTGTCCTGCTCTCTACTTTACAACATTGTTATTCATCCACAGGACAGGTCATTATCCAGAAAATTAACATTACTGAGGAAATATGGTATTCTGATAAGTTTTTGATATTCTATATCCTCAAACATCCATCATCTTACGGAAAGAAGATTTTGATATTCTATATTGTCAATGTTCAGTTTCAAGTTTGAGGCAAAAGAAATGATACAAGATAGATAATGCAGTGATTAGTTGAGTACCTAGTATCAAAGTCCCCCGCCTGCTTTCTTAAACCTCTTCATTGATCATAGATTGGAGCAAAAATTATCTGCAGAACAAAAATACAGACAAAATTTGAAATAAAGGTTAGCTTGCCAATACACGAAGTACAACATAATTGCAAGTATACTGGGGGAAAGAAAATTAGTAATGTAGAAATCCGATGTAAGTATACTGGGGAAAAGTAAATTAGAAATGTAGAAATCCAATGTTCTACTTGATTTCTTTCTTTCAAGCTAACCATATATGATGCACATAAATCCATGCAAAGAAACCAATACAAATAAAGAATGACAGGTACCAGTATGTAATAGTCAATCGCAACCCTTTGCTACCGTTTACAGACGTCCTACAACATGAACATTAGAACATGAGGTCATAAGGAATATTCCCTTTGAACATGAATTATTTAAGACCAATAAATCCAAGATTATGTTGGAAAAATGAAACTGGATGACTATAAAAAAAGTATAATGACCCATCTAATGAAAGCTAGAAAACTGAAATTACTGAAAACTTAAGAAATAGCTTTAAGTTTATGAAGAACTGCACAACATCATTGGAAAGATTGTGTAAATATAAGCCCCATATAAGAATTGATGACTGAGAAACATGTCATCATCATGTGCAGATCTTTATATATGAGAATAAGTATAGACCACGTATAAAACATCTTCGAAGGAATTGAGATACTTTATTATCTAAAAATTTCAGCGAATTGTCATGAGACATGTATCACCTACCAAGCATTTAAATTGCATCTTTTAGCCATTGGGAGGTAAATTTTTATGAATAAGATTACCTCAAATTTTACTACTACTCCTTTCTGGTAGTCATCTTCTGCAATTATGTAAACCAGGTACAATTGATGAATAGAAGTAATAGGATTGAATTTATAGAACCATATAAGGAAATTATGTGACACAAACCCAATAGTAGAATGAGACAAAATCTCAAACTGCTCTGTATTTTGGCAATGTTACATAATTCAAATATACAATTCTATAACCATAAAGCAAAAGTTTTGAAGATATCATTTCACAAAACTAACCTTCTCAATCACACTACGAAAAAAAAGTACACGTTTAATTGATAAAAACCATAAAATTAGTATCTTTTGTAATTAACCCTTTAAGAAACAAATAGTTCGTGAAGCATGTTCTATCATAATCAAATAGTTTCATATAGTAGAAAAAAATTCATTTGCCCAAAAGTGTGTCCTTGCAGGCTCCAATACCACATTACTGAAATACAAACCGCTATAAACTGATAATTATTTGCATATAAGGATATAATATATCAACCATGTGGATCAAGACATTCTTATTTCTCACACTTTGATAACGCTAGCTTATTGCCATTTTAAGCATGGTATCCATATATTTTGCATAAAAAATCACAAGCTTAAACAATTTGATATAGCTAACCTCTTACAGAATATATGGAAGGCTCAAACTTATCAACATTTGTGGGCATCTCTTAATATAGTGGATGAACAAACATAGTTAATTAATAGGTAAAGGGATCCTTCTTTAAGTGAAACAAAAAAATTGGACAAAGGGAAGTTTTAACAAAAGACACGATCAACACCATGAATCACTGTAACTCCCAAGTCCATCTTCTCATCTTCACAACACATTAATTGGCACACGCATTCATAATATAAGATTTATTGGTCATTAATTAGAATATATATATATATATATATATATATATATATATATATATATAAATAAAATACACAAGTTATAATAACATGAGGATTTGATAATAGAGAGAACCAAAATGAAAGAGAATTAATATTCACGACCTCATAAGTTGAACAACAACAGCTAATCCTTTGAGGTCTGTCATCTAAAAATTCAACAGCCCTTAGCTAACCCTTCCGAGAGATTATTATTCTGACATTCAACCACAATTTAAGTAACAATGTGATGTAATAGGAATTCAATTTTCTTGCAAAACCCAAATCAAATGAAAACACAGTAGGGGGTAAGGAGCAATCTCAATTCAACACAAAGGGATAAAAATTAAATTCAATAAATTAGCCGAAACTGTAGCAGAGTATCAAATCTACCTGATTTGAAGCCCCAAATTAATCCAACCGAACGACGTCATGCCATGGCTTTTCTCATTCGTATAATTCCTTGACCCCCAATTCCTGAAAATTAAAATTAGGTAATTAAGAACCCTATTAACCATAAACAAAAAAGGTCAACAATCGAGAGCCTAAATCCCAATCAACGAAATCCAGAATAGCCAGATGAATATGACAGACCCAAAAGATTACTTACCAGCAAAATAACCCGGTCGACAACTCAAAAGGAAAGGACAATGAAATTAGCATCACCGGAGAGGAGTGACGGCGACCAGCGGTGGTCTCCATGCCCACGACCGCTTCTTAGTTCATGGGAGAAGAGAATTGGAAAAGGTGCTTGACTTGAAGCGAATGTACTAACTTCTACTAGTCGCTCACCCGCAAGCGGACGGGTTCACTGTAGTATTAGTAAGTATAATGGCCAAGTATATCGAACCCACGAGATGGAGTGTATGCGAACAGATCCCTGAAGATCTACGCGTCGTAGCTAATATGAGTGTAATGTTTTTGGGTTTTTTTGAAAGATTAATTGAAAAACTAAAATAAACTAAGTAAACTAAAGAACGAACGAACGAATTAACTAAAGATTGTTTTCAAATGTGAGATGTTGATGCTTAGAATAGGAATCCCTACGTATACTAACGGAGCAGGTACATAATCAAAATAACTGTGACGCGCAAGAAATAACCTAAGTAAAAGAATGCAAGGTGAAAGCTCAAGATTCTAAACCCTAATACTTTACCCTAACACTCGACTTCACTAATCCACTAACAAGTTAATGAATTGTGCTTAATTAATGAGACCCTAATTTAACTAAGGTGATGCGGTCGTCCTCCTTCGCTAAACTGGTAGATGAATTAACCCTTTCTAAACCCTCTAGTTAGGTCTACTCGTTGTTAAAGAGTGATACGGTCGTCCTCTCTCTAACACTTTTCGAACGAAATTCAAAAGTAAAGTTAAGATTAATTTTAAGAATTCATTAATCAAGAGAATTAAAACCTAACGTCACAAGTTACTCTAATTACGTACCCACAACCTACTTCTACGAGTTCATCCTACCCCAAGCATGCAAGGGTTTTAGCTAGACATAGGTTTTACGTAAATAATAGCAATTGAATAAGTAACGAACATGAACATGATAATTAAAACGAAGAAGAGACCAAACATAAACTAGGGTTTTACGAAATTAAGATTAAACTGAAATTAACTCAAGAAAATAGGTCTCAATGTGTTCAAGAACAAAATTATAAAGAAACGAAACTAAAAAGTAAGATCGTAATTCGAATTTGCAATGAAAACCTCAAAAACGTAAACATAAACTTGCTTCTCTCCTTCCTCTCCAAAAACGAACTCTAAAAGTCTAAAAATATCCAGTGAAGTGTGTTCTCCGTGTTTTTTTCCAAAAACGAGCTTTGGACGCGTATATAAGCCACGGGCCGAATCGTGAACTCGTGGGCCGAAAAACGCCTTTGAAAACCCGAAAATTGAAGGCGCTCGAGCAGGCCTGCTCGAGTGGTCGCGCTCGAGCGTGGAGCTCGAATGACACAAGTGCTCGAATGGTGGAATTCTTCTGCATATTTTAGGGCGCTCGAGCAACACGCTCGAGCGGTGGCGCTCGAGCTGCTCGAATGCTCAAACTTTTCTGTATGTTTTGGGCGCTCGATCAACGTGCTCGAGCGCTAGTGCTCGAGTGCTTTACTCGAATGCTCCCATAATTCCTCCAACTAGCGCTTTTCTTCTTCAACACTAACACCAATCGTATTCCTTCGATATCTTCTCATCCGGGCATCCGTTTGAGTCGATTCAAAGTCCTACGAACTCCGTTCTTCGCCCTCGATTCACCTACGAGCATCAAAGAGACAAATTCATCAATGTAGAGAAATAATGCTCAATTGACTCCAAATACTCGACAAAATCGACCAAAATTAGGGCATTTCAAGTGACGAATCATGACAATTTCACGCCTAATCAGTGCTTTGAAATGGAGAAACAGAATAAAAGATAAATGAAATGAAGTGTAAAAAAAATGAAATATAAAATTAAAAGGATGAAATTGGACAAAACTAAAGATGACAGGGGTATAATTGTCCGAAAATGATTTACAACTCTAAGTCACTTTTAAATATATTATGATATGTCGCGTGGGGTATGTGTGTGTGTTTATATGTGTGCACTGTGTGTGTTTTATGTGCCTGCACCATGTGTGTGAACTATGTGAGTTTTGTGTTGTGTGTGTTGTGTGTGTTTTGTGTCTGATGTGGTGTAGGTATGTGTGTTGTGGTGTGTGCGCTGGTGTTTGTGTGTGGTGCAGTGTGTGTGTGTGTGTTTTGTATGCGTTGGTGTTTTTCTGTGTGCTGTTGTGTGTGTTTATGTGGGTTTGTGTGTGTTTTTTCTGAGTGACTTGATTGTAAATTTTCAATAAAATTATTATTATACTTATAAAGTGTAAATTTGAATCTATACGAAAGATTGAATTTGGGGAAGATGAAAAGATGAAGACTGAAAGATGAAAATTATTATCCAGGTTGAATTTGGGGAAGATGAGAAGATGAAGATTTGAAGATGCACCATGTAGAACACATTGCATTTTTTTTTTTAAATTTTTTGCACAGACATAAACTTGTAATTTTAGTTATAAATTTATGAATTTGGGTAAGATGGGAAGATGAAGATTTGAAGATGCATCCATGTAGGAATGTAGGATGCAATGCATTCTTTTTAATTTTTTGCACATAGATATAAACTTGTAATTTTAGTTATAAATTTGTGAATTTTATATTTAAATATGTAATTTTAGAAGGTTTAAATATCAGAAATCCAATTGTTTTTTAATTTTGATTAGTGCAAATTATTTTAAAAAATTGTTTTAGTGTTTAAATCTGATAAAATGACATGTGTGCATTTTTATTATATTTTTGAACAGGTTTCTGAATCTAAAATTGAATTAAAAAGGTTAAATTAAAACTGAATAAATTATTAAAATAAAAATGAAAATTAAAAATTAGGTGAAAAAATGGATCAAAGTATATATGCAAATTAAAATAAATATTGCACAGAAGAACTCATATCCCATCGTGCAGACAGACATCAATGAAAAAGGTAGGGAGGGCCCCACTTTTTGCACCAATTTGTATTTATGAATCAATTTTGAACTAATTGCTAATAAATTGTACCATTTTATACCTATATGTAATTCACCCTTATTTCACCGTTTTCCTATAAATGATCACCTAGAAATGATTTAATTGTCTATCGTCTACGGTAATATATAATTCAATACAAAAATAAAAAAAAAAGGTTATATTACCCAATAAATCTATATATTTACTAAAAAAATCAATCGAAATTAAAACACAAAAACTTGTATATAAAAGATTTGCTCAAATTAATATATCATAGTCTCTAAAAAAATTCAAAGGAAAAAACCATGCATATAGAGGTGAAGCTAGCCTATTTTATAGAGGGGGCTGAGTCAATTTTTTTTTTTAATATTCAACACAATTAATACTCAATATTCAATTATATAAAATAACGAGATGTTAGACACCATTTACTAACACGAGAAAATAGAAAATGTTCGTACTTTTTTTTTTTTTTTGCAAAGTTCATTGATTCAAAATTAGTGACTATAGCATTGGAGGAAAATGTAGAGGCAATTTCTTTCTCAATGTAAACAACTAAGGGCCCGCTTAGTTGAGGGTGATGATTATAGGGTGATGAGAATTAAAGTGATTGAGGAGTCATTCAAGTAGAGGGTAATGAATGTGGAGTCATTTGATAGATAAATTATAACTCATTTTCAATCTTATTATAATATATTGATAATACCAAGCACTACTAATGTAATCATTCTCATTACCCTATAACTATTACCCCTAACCAAGCGGGCCCTAATTCATTTGCAAGAAATTCATCATCCATTTTGCTCCTCAGTCTTGTTTTGATTTTCTTCATCGCTGAAAATGCTCTCTCTTTAGTTGTTGTAGATACGGGAAGAGTCAATACAAGTCGTATTAATCATCAACCAAGCAAGTGATAAGTTTTTTACTTCCCTGTTTCTACTAATCTTTGGCATAAGAGAAAGTGTTGAAATACCTTAAAAATCTAGATGATTAAATATATCAAGCTCATAATGAATCAACTGAAACTTCAAACGACATTTCTCTTCAATGAAATCATCGGGATAAAACTTCAATGTCAATTTGCATATGTTCTCAATATTAAATGACTTATAATTGTCATGAGAATCAGCACAACTTAAAGTGAGAAGTTCTACTGTCTGCTCTGTAACTACAAATTTCATGAAAAATATGAAAAATATTACAACTTGAATTTCTTTGAATTCGATATAGGAATTTGTGCGGGTTTGACCAACTCTAGACTTGATCCTCTGATTCTTCTCTTCGTAGACTTTGACTCGAAATACTTTTGTAACGGTCCTTGTCTTAATCTTCGTCTGAGATTGGGTTTGAATTTATAACGTTAATCCAAGGGCGAAGCACTTTATTTTGGATTAAACGTTATTTTCGGGTTTTGGTCGATGAACGTCTTTAAATTTGGTGAATAACGTCCTTTGAATCTTCTGTTGGGAAAATAGGGGTGCCCGGAATCTATTCGGGATGAAATTTAAATACGAATTTAAATACAATTATTACTAGCATGAATTAATCCTAATTAATTCAAATAATAATTCCAACAACCAATTTAACATCATGCATGTTGAATTAATTCACATAAATTCTATGGCGGAATAAATAAGAAAATATGTGACTTACGTACCTCTCGTAGAACTTGGCATTTGAATAAAAAGGGACAAACACGTACGCGCTTTATCAACCCAAAAGCCTTCTCAAGTATTTCCCTTTCGCCTTATTCGATCACCGGTGGGAGATGCTTTCGAATAATTTAAATAACTAAGGAAAAAAGAAAAATATCTATGCTCTTGATTTTTCCAACACATGGAATTATGTACTTGGGGATGAAATAATCATCCCCTATTTATAGAGGGTAATGGCCGAAAATATGAGGAGATATGGGCTTGGAAAAAATCTTTTCTTAGTCTCTAAGAAATCTTGAATATATCTCATATATTCTTTTCTCCATAATAAAATATTCCACAAAAATCTCACTCTTATTTTCATGCCCACATTGATCGAAAATTATAGAGAGAATATCCAAGATTTGAATCTTCTTGAATATATGAGATAATCTTGTATTCCAAGAATACTTATCTTCCATAATATCTTTCCAAGAAAATCAACAAAATCTTTTCTCAATCTATATACCCTATTTTCGAAAAATACTAGAAAAATCAGCATTCATATTTTCTTTTTATTTTAATCACCTTATCATTATTGGGCTACTTAATGGGCTACTTGAGGGGCCTTTAAGGAGAATTAAGATTGGACCTCCTAATGGACTTCTGAATTTCAATATTGAGCCCCAATATAATTCAGCCCATTAATATTAATTACTACCACTAATAAATTAATATTGCACTATCCATCTTAATCCATATTACGATAATATGGGCTCCCGGTTATTATTTCCCGCGTTTAAGATTATCAAGTCCATTAATTAATTAAGCTTCTGAATAACTCTAAATTAATTAATATATTTCACCTTGGAGTAAAGACAGCTCAACATTATTATCCGTACCGAAGAAACTGATTCTTCACTTGCAAGATTTGGTACGATAAAACTTCTGAGCCCACCAAGGGGACTAATCATACGAGCCGTACTCGCACGCGTTTCTCCGTATTAAATCTTAGCAACCGTCGTATGATTAATATTACTGCCCAAGACACAAAGTTCGAAGTCACAATAATTCTCACCCAACATGAATCAAAGAAGTAACCATTAAGCACACACGGTCCTATTTAAGTGACGGAGATAAAGAAATCAACAACCACTGAGGTCTAATTCTTCACATTTCAGAACAGAAGAATTTATCCTCGCTGTAGGTCCTCTTCAACACATACTAAATGTGCTAGTGCAATCTCTTAGTCAAGACAGACTAATCTGAGCCTTACACATCGACCTTTCACGGCGGATTGTACAATTCCACCTAGGTCGTGAATATGTACGTTTAGTTACAAGGAAACTGTTAATATTGTCTTCCGTGATCGGGTATCACCACATTAACTACAATGTAACTAGTACTATTATGAACTGTTTGCAATAAATATTCAACATTCAATCATATCTAAAGCATATGCGATAAAAGAATTATTCTCATAAACAAGTGTTTGATACACGAGTTATACAAAGTAAAAATATACTTTCACGTATAACTCCAATAATCTCCCACTTATACTTAAAGTCTGCTTTTAGTATACATCATGCATGTCTTAGTGTAGTAGCTCTACGTGACATCTTGTGTCAACCTACACTAACCTAATAATTCCTCCCACTTATACTTAAAAGCAGATTGACAATAGTCTTGACTCCCATTCCATCCACATGTCTCTCGAATGTACTCTGAGGCAGACCCTTTGTGAATGGATCCGCTAGGTTGTCACCCGACGCTATCTTTGCCACCTCTATATCTTCTCTCTTAACGATTTCTCGTATAAGATGGTATTTTCTTTCTATGTGTTTGCTGGCCTTGTGGGCTCTCGGTTCCTTTGAATTTGAAACTGCTCTGACATTGTCACAAAAGACAGTTATCTTGTCGGGCAAATTCGGAACAACGTCCAAGTCCACTAAGAAGTTCTTGAGCCAAACTGCCTCTTTCGCTGCTTCACTAGCCGCTACATACTCGGCTTCCATGGTCGAATCGGCGATGTATTTCTGCTTAACGCTTCTCCATGAAATGGCTCCTCCTCCCATGCAAAACACACTACCCGAGGTTGACTTTCTTGAGTCTACGTCTGATTGGAAATCCGAGTCCGTGTATCCCACGGGAACAAGACTATCTGACTGGTAAATTAGCATCCGCTCACGAGTTCTTTTCAGATACCTCAAGATGCACTTTACGGCAGTCAAATGGTCTTTCCCGGGATTACTTTGATATCTTGCCACCATGCCCACGGCAAAGCAGATATCCGGTCTCGTACACAGCATTGCATACATAAGGCTTCCTACGGCCGAAGCGTACGGAACACCTTTTATGTCATCTATCTCCGCTTGCGTCTTAGGGCTCATTTCTTTCGATAGATGGATTCCGTGTCTAAAAGGTACAAAACCTTTCTTGGAATCTTGCATGCTGAAACACTTCAAAACAGTGTCAATGTATGAAGCTTGCGATAAGCCCAACATCCTCTTCTTGCGATCGCGAGTGATCTTGATCCCAAGGATGTGGCCGACTTCCCCTAAGCCCTTCATATCAAATTATTTTGACAGCCATACCTTTGCGTCTGACAATACCTTTACATTGTTTCCAATGAGCAGAATATCGTCTACGTATAATACTAAGAATACCACCGCAGTTCCATCACGCTTCTTATACACACAACTTTCGAACTCGTTTTGATCAAACCCATAAGACTTAATCACTTGATCAAAACACTGGTTCCAAGTGCGCGATGCTTGCTTAAGTCCATAGATGGATCTCTTAAGCTTGCATACGAGATTCTCTTGGCCTTTTTCAATGAAACCTTTGGGCTGTTGCATATAGATATCTATCCCGTCAAGACTTCCGTTAAGAAAAGCCATCTTGACATCCATTTGCCAGATCTCGTAATCTAGGTGCGCAGCGATCGATAAGAGAATACGGATAGACTTAAGCATAGCTACAGGCGAAAAGGTCTCCTCATAATCGATCCCTTCTTTCTGAGTATACCCTTTGGCCACAAGTCTCGCTTTGAAGGTCTGTACCCCATTGGGTGGCTCGACCAACTCCCACACTTGATTATGATCCATCGAACCCATCTCGGCTTCCATTGCCGTTTGCCACGACTTCGCATCTTTGTCTTGGATTGCCTCGTCGTACGTCCATGGGTCCGATTCATCACCGGGAAGCAAATCCGAAGATTCTCCTATCCCCATGAATCTCTCGGGTTGCCTAGCAATCCTCCCACTATGACGGGGTTCCGGTTGTGAAGATGTGACGTGTGGTACATCATCTTGTATACTTGGTATCGAGGTTTGACCTCTCAATTCTTCTAAGGTAATTTCACTTTTAGGCTTCCGATTGTTCATATAGTCTTCCTCCAAGAATTTAAAGTGTGTACTAATCACGGTCTTTTGATCCTTGGGACTATAGAACATACACCCTTTCGTTCCCGCAGGATATCCTATAAACAGCCTTAATTCCGAACATGGATCCAACTTACAGGCTTCCTTGTCTAGCACGTATGCCGGACAACCCCAAATCCGCAAGTGTCTTAGACTGGGCTTGCGCCCGGTCCACAATTCCATTAGGGTTTTAGGAATTGATTTCGATGGCACCAAGTTTAGAATGTAAGCCGCCGTTTCCAAGGCATTACCCCAAAACGACTAGGGTAAATACGAATAACTCATCATGGATCTGACTATTTCTAAAAGAGTCTGGTTCCTTCATTCCGCCATACCGTTCTATTGAGGGGTTCCCGGTGCGGTCAACAGGGATACAATCCCTTCGTCCGATAGGTAGTTCAAGAATTCATCGCTAAGGTATTCGCCTCCACGTTCAAATCGTAGAAACTTGATACTTCTTTCCCTATGCATCTCGGCTTCGGCCTTAAACTCTTTGAACTTATCAAAAGTTTCAGACTTATGCCTCATAAGGTAAATATACCCATATCTCGAGTAATCGTCAATGAAGGTGACAAAATACTCATACCCCATTCTCGCTTTGATCGTCATTGGACCACACACATCGGTATGAACAAGTTCTAACACTTCCGTGGCTCTATTCCCCTTGGCTCCAAATGCCCTCTTGGTCATCTTACCCTCTAAACAGGATTCACAAGTTGGAAACGGTTCGATTTGGAATGATTCCAAGGACCCGTCTTTCACCAATCTCTCTATCCGCTTTAGATTAATATGACATAGTCTAAGATGCCATAGAAGTGTTTAGTTCATCTTCGAAGAACGCTTTCTTTTATTGCTCGAAATGATCGACGTGTTATTAGATTCATTATTTGAGTGGTGTGCACACTTAATCGTATAGAGATTGTTTACCAACGTTCCATGACAGATAACTGTTGAAGTTATACGCGAAAGTATACTTTTACTTTGTATAACTCGTGTATCAAACACTCATTTTATGAGAATAATTCTTTTATCACATTGAATGTTGAATTTCTATTGCAAACCGTTCAATATATGGTACTAGTTACATTGTAGTTAATGTGGTGATACCCGATCACGGAAGACAACATTAACAGTTTACTTGTAACTAAACGTACATTTTCACGACCTAGGTGGAATTGAACAATCCGCCGTGAAAGGTCGATGTGTAAGGCTCAGATTGGTCTGTCTTGACTAAGAGATTGCACTAGCACATTTAGTATGTTTTGAAGAGGACCTACAACGAGGATAAATTCTTCTGTTCTGAAAGGTGAAGAATTAGACCTCAGTGGTTGTTGATTTCTTAATCTCCGTCCCTTAAATAGGACCGTGTGTGCTTAATGGTTACTGCTTCGATTCATGTTGGGTGAGAATCATTGTGACTTCGAACTTTGTGTCTTGGGCAGTAATATTAATCATACGACGGTTGCTAAGATTTAATACGGAGAAACGCGTGCGAGTACGGCTCGTGTGATTAGTCCCCTTGGTGGGCTCAGAAGTTTTATCGTACCAAATCTTGCAAGTGAAGAATTAGTTTCTTCGGTACGGATAATAATGTTGAGCTGTCTTTACTCCAAGGTGAAATATATTAATTAATTTAGAGCTATTCAGAAGTTTGATTAATTAATGGACTTGATAATCTTAAATGCGGGAAATAATAACCGGGAGCCCATATTATCGTAATATGGATTAAGATGGATAGTGCAATATTAATTTATTAGTGGTAGTAATTAATTAATGGATTGAATTATATTGGGGCTCAATATTGAAATTCAGAAGTCTATTAAGAGGTCCAATCTTAATTCTCCTTAAAGGCCCCTCAAGTAGCCCAATAATGATAAGGTGATTAAAATAAAAAGAAAATAATAGTGCTGATTTTTCTATAATTTTCAAAAATTGTAATATTAGGAAAGAAGAGATTTTGTTGATTTTCTTGGAAAGATATTATGGAAGATAAGTATTCTTGGAATACAAGATTATCTCATATATTCAAGAAGATCCAAATCTTAGATTCTTGGCCTATTATTTTCGAAAATTGCAAGTAATATGAAGGGTGAGATTTTTGTGGAATATTTTATTATGGAGAAAAAAAAAAAGAGATATATTCAAGATTTCTTAGAGCCTAAGAAAAGATTTTCTCCAAGGCCCAATTAACCTACAAATTTCGGCCACTACCTCTATATAAAGGGGGTGATTATTTCATCTCCAAGTACAAAATTCCATGTGTTGGAAAAATCAAGAGCATAGATATTTTTCTTTTTCCTTAGTTATTTAAATTGTTCGATAGCATCTCCCACCGGTGATCGAACAAGGCGAAAGGGAAATACTTGAGAAGGCTTTTGGGTTGATAAAGCGAGACCATAATCGTCCCGTTTATTCAAAGGCCAAGTCTACAAGAGGTACGTAAGTCACATAACATCTTGATTATTTCCGCCATAGATTATATGTGAATTAATTCAACATGCATGATGATAAATTAGTTGTTGGAATTATTATTTGAATTAATTAGGATTAATTCATGCTAGTAATAATTGTATTTAAATTCGTATTTAAATTTCATCCCGAATAGATTCCGGGCACCCCAATTTTCCCAACAATAACATCATTCTTAAAAGAAACAGTAACAACTTTATTAAAAGTAACTGAATATCCATAAAAAAACAACTTAGAAACTGAAATTAAAATCTTCTTAAAGTTCGGAACGTATAAAACATCTCTTAAAATTAAAACTCTATCTTCAAAAGATAGGTGCACGACTCCCACTGCTTCGGCTGCCACCCTCGTAGCATCGCCCAAAGTGATGGTGATCTCATTCTTGCTAAGCCGCCGGGTTAGCTGGAACCCCTGAAGAGTGAAACAAATATGATCAGTTGGCCCGGTATCCACTACCCAAACGTGGGCAGCATACGCCGCAACATATGTTTCAACGACTAAAGCATGAGACTTACCTTTCTTTCCCGCCTTCTTAGGCTTAGAACAGGTAGACCTCCAATGTCCTCTCTCCCCGCAATTGAAGCACTTACTCTTACCGGATATCTTCACGCCGTACGGCTTGAATGCTCTTTCTTTGCCACCAAAAGTGAGTGTACTGGTTTGGTTCCGATCAATCTCCTTGTTCTCAATCTTACCTTCCATTGGCCTAGATTTCGAGAAAAAGCTCTTGATCACCAAAGCCTCGTCCCTACTCCCTAAGTATGACTCTACCGTTATCAGAGCTTTGAGCAGGGTATCTAAAGTGAACCTGTGTTCCGATAACACGTATTCCCAAAAGAACCCATCAAAACTACTCGATAGCTTTAGGAGTATGGAATCGATTTGACTTTCTTCACTTTGTCCGGCACCAAGAAACTCGAGTTTTTCAAACTCACGCCTAAATTTGAGAACATGATCCCTTACAGGTGTTCCCTTCACCATTTCCTTCGTGAGCTTCTCACGAATGGTGAACAGATTCGCCATGGGGTTCTGATGTTGAAACATCTCTTCAAGGCTATTTATGATATCAACAGCCGCTTCAATGCCTTCATGAATGCGCTTCAAATCTTCAGACATAAATGTCAAGATGATGTGCTTCATGTATGGAATCGATTTGACTTTCTTCACTTTGTCCGGCACCAAGAAACTCGAGTTTTTCAAACTCACGCCTAAATTTGAGAACATGATCCCTTACAGGTGTTCCCTTCACCATTTCCTTCGTGAGCTTCTCACGAATGGTGAACAGATTCGCCATGGGGTTCTGATGTTGAAACATCTCTTCAAGGCTATTCATGATATCAACAGAAGCTTCAATGCCTTCATGAATGCGCTTCAAATCTTCAGACATAAATGTCAAGATGATGTGCTTCATGTGCTCATTGGAATGCTTCCAATCATCGAATATCGCCCTTTCCCCATTACTTGACTTATCATTAGGTTTCTTGGGTACGTCAACGCTAAATATCCAATAGTGTTCTTGCGCAGGAAGGACCATGTTCATATTACGTTTCCAATCAACATAGTTCTCACCAACAAGTTTGTTATCTTTAAGTATACTAAACAGTGGATTAAAAGGTTGCGACATGATGAACTGATAATAAAACATACATTCATATCAATATCTAGAAAAATACGAAATTATCATATAATTCGATCACATCAATTATATTGAAACCTTAAAACAATATAATCATGCATCAGCCAACATCTCGAAATAATTTAAATGTGCAACGAGTGGTGGTCTATACATTTAAACACATTCAAGCGGACCACAAACTTAAAAGTTACAAATCCTTAATTCAAAATTAATAGTTGGCTACCACTTTGACCACATAGAAATTGATAGGGACTCTGAGGGGAGTAAGTTAATATCAATTTCCTATGCCTACGTAATTACCATAATTAAATACAGGATTATTATTTCGCTTTGAGCAAGCCACTCGTGGTGAGGGTCAATACCGCCACTAGTAATAATCCACAATCATCCTTTCGGAATTTATTCATGTGAAATCCGTTCTTTTGGCCGATCCGAGGGGGAAATGTATTCCAAAAGAACTTCACAAATAAATAAATTATGGAGGCCAAATTAATCCAATTTTAATATCCGGAATAAAATTGCGATTAAATAAACATACTTAGTAATTTTCGAAAGTAAGGTTTTTCTTGGACAATTAAATTCATGCAAACACATATTAACAATTAATAATAATTGCATGAAATAAAACATCCATAAAAAAAATTAAACACATTGGAGCACTCAAATCCAATTGTCACGGTTTAATTTCTTCACGTCTAGATGCGAAAAATCATCCTTGTTGCTTTCCGCCGTTCGTCTCGACACGCTCCCACTCGAACAGCAATACTTTCGTCAAAAACAGCATCGTTTGGGGTTCGGGATGATGTTTAAAATCACACAAAAAACAGAACCGAAAAAAAATTCCACGGCCCGAGATACGGCGCGCGTCGGCCCACGGAGTGGGCCCGCGCGCCTCTCGGCCAAGCAGCCGAGGCGCTGCAGGCCGAGCGCCGAGGCGCCGCACGCCGAGCGTTGAGGCGCAGCAGGCCGAGTGCCGAGGCGCCGCATGCCAAGCGCTGAGGCGCGCGCGCCCTTGCGCGGCGTCGGCCATCCGTCGCGCCCGGGTCGTGCGCCTTGCGCACCCCGTGCGCCGGGTTTCAACGTTCGTTCTCATTTTCTTCACCCCATGCATGATTTTACGTCCATGCATGCGTCACGCATGCATGCGTCGTCCGGGTACGCCGTCTTTAATTCTTCGTTCTTCGTCACGATCCGGTTACAATTTATTTTTTAAAATAAATAAATACTAGATCTAGACTAGTCTATTACAATGACCGAATCAAAATAAAAACAACTAATCTACTCGTGGATTTTCTCACAAGAAAAATGAATTCGAACGAATCGAATTAAAAACAATTAATTCACACGCATGAAAAATAACAACATTAAAACCATGACAATTGGATACCTGCAAAAAAGATCTAGCAATTCTACTATCCAATTTCAATTTAATGTTTAACAATTTAAATTCCAATTTAAAGATCAGAGCCCAAAACCGTGGCTCTGATACCAGTTGTTGTGAAAATAGGGGTGCCCGGAATCTATTCGGGATGAAATTTAAATACGAATTTAAATACAATTATTACTAGCATGAATTAATTCTAATTAATTCAAATAATAATTCCAACAACCAATTTAACATCATGCATGTTGAATTAATTCACATAATTCTATGGCGGAATAAACAAGAAAATATGTGACTTACGTACCTCTCGTAGAACTTGGCCTTTGAATAAAACGGGACAAACACGTACGCGCTTTATCAACCCAAAAGCCTTCTCAAGTATTTCCCTTTCGCCTTATTCGATCACCGGTGGGAGATGCTTTCGAATAATTTAAATAACTAAGGAAAAAAAATATCTATGCTCTTGATTTTTCCAACACATGGAATTATGTACTTGGGGATGAAATAACCATTCCCTATTTATAGAGGGTAATGGCCGAAAATATGAGGAGATATGGGCTTGGAAAAAATCTTTTCTTAGTCTCTAAGAAATCTTGAATATATCTCATATATTCTTTTCTCCATAATAAAATATTCCACAAAAATCTCACTCTTATTTTCATGCCCACATTGATCGAAAATTATAGAGAGAATATCCAAGATTTGGATCTTCTTGAATATATGAGATAATCTTGTATTCCAAGAATACTTATCTTCCATAATATATTTCCAAGAAAATCAACAAAATCTTTTCTCAATCTATATACCCTATTTTCGAAAAATACTAGAAAAATCAGCATTCATATTTTCTTTTTATTTTAATCACCTTATCATTATTGGGTTACTTAATAGGCTACTTGAGGGGCCTTTAAGGAGAATTAAGATTGGACCTCCTAATGGACTTCTGAATTTCAATATTGAGCCCCAATATAATTCAGCCCATTAATATTAATTATTACCACTAATAAATTAATATTGCACTATCCATCTTAATCCATATTACGATAATATGGGCTCCCAATTATTATTTCCCGCGTTTAAGATTATCAAGTCCATTAATTAATTAAGCTTCGGAATAGCTCTAAATTAATTAATATATTTCACCTTGGAGTAAAGACAGCTCAACATTATTATCCATACCGAAGAAACTGATTCTTCACTTGCAAGATTTGGTACGATAAAACTTCTGAGCCCACCAAGGGGACTAATCATACGAGCCGTACTCGCACACATTTCTCCGTATTAAATCTTAGCAACCGTCGTATGATTAATATTACTGCCCAAGACACAAAGTTCGAAGTCACGATGATTCTCACCCAACATGAATTAAAGCAGTAACCATTAAGCACACACGGTCCTATTTAAGTGACGGAGATTAAGAAATCAACAACCAGTGAGGTCTAATTCTTCACATTTCAGAACAGAAGAATTTATCCTCGTTGTAGGTCCTCTTCAACACATACTAAATGTTCTAGTGCAATCTCTTAGTCAAGACAGACCAATCTGAGCCTTACACATCGACCTTTCACGGCGGATTGTTCAATTCCACCTAGTTCGTGAACATGTACGTTTAGTTACAAGGAAACTGTTAATGTTGTCTTCCGTGATCGGGTATCACCACATTAACTACAATGTAACTAGTACTATTATGAACTGTTTGCAATAAATATTCAAAATTCAATCATATCTAAAGCATATGCGATAAAAGAATTATTCTCATAAACAAGTGTTTGATACACGAGTTATACAAAGTAAAAGCATACTTTCACGTATAACTCCAACATCTTCGAGCAGATGCGAAGAATGTTCTTGGAGATCCTTCAAATCTTCAAGAAGAAACGCCGGATCGAAGGGGTGCTGAACTTTGGTCTTGGATCGGGGGCTGTTTGTGGTGGACTTGTGCGAAGAACGCCTTTGAAGCCGCGAATAACATCTTTGAAGATTCTTCAAATCTTCAAGGAGAAATGCCAGATCGGAGGGGTGCTGGACCTTGATCTCTGATTGAACGCCGTTCCTGATTGCTTTCCACAAAGAACGCCTTGAGGTTGATGAAGAACACTTTGAATCTTCAAGAACGGTTGCAGGATTGGATGCTTGATCGTCTGAATGCTCGTTTATCTTCGAATGTGTGTGTAAATGAATGATGAAAGGACCCCTATTTATAGGGTGAGGATTAGAGAACTTTCCATTTTTGTAAGGACACGTGGCACGTCCTGATTGACCGATGCCATTTGATTGACGTGATTTGCAAATTAATCAGATTTGATTTGATTAATTTAGTCCGCTTCCCCTTTCGACGAGATATCATTTAATTTTCGATCTTATGGTAAATAAATTGTATATACTACCCAATATGAGTATTGAACACTCATTTAATTCGACCGACTTATACCGGGTATAGTTAATATCAATTTTAACTATTTAATTCAAGAATTAATTTAATTAAATTCTCAAAATGAAATTGTAAATTTTATTTTATATTAATATTTGATCTGTACACGTGTCACCATTTACTTGGGTGCAAATTTAGTTTGCTTACAAATGCCCCCTCGTACTTTGTTCACGGTCGTTTTGAGTTGGAATGAATGAAGCACGAGAGTATTTTCCGCCCCCATATGCATTTGGAGTTTTGAATCATGACTGAACTTAGAGGATGTATAAGTTGCCTATGTATCTCTTTAAAGAGGATCAAGTCATAACGTAGTTCGAGAATAAAATTTAATTTGATTTGGGTGCCATAAAGTTTATACTCATGTGGCTATGAGTAACATACTGTTTAAACTCGTGCGTCAAAGAGATTTGATTTGGATTTGTTAGATAGTTGATACTTGTATCAAGGAGTATATTTTAAATTTATTTGATAGTTTATACTCGTATCAAGGAGTATCACTTGATTCAGGGAGGCTTCAATTTGATCTCCGGCTTGAAAACTTCAGACAATTTATTCTCTTGTCAAGGAGAATGGATTTGATGGAGACTTCAGTTTGATCTCCGGTTTGAGAGCTTCAGACATTTTATTCTCTTATCAAGGAGACTTGATTTGGCTTTGAGATAGTTTTCGCTCGTATCAAGGAGATTCACAGAAAGTTATGCTCTTGTCAAGGAGCATTGATTTGGAGAACTTTAGATAGTCTCTTCGAGCACTATATCTCCTTGCTCGACCAATTGCATGACTTTTTCCTTGAAGGTAAAGCAGTCTTCAATTGAGTGGCCCACTAGTCGGTGATACTTGAAATACTTTGGATCATCAGTACGTCCAACTTCCTCTGGCCGCTTCATCTTAGGCAATTCAATGAGCTCTGCATTCATCAAGTCATCGAATATCCCCGAGACGTCAGAGTCTAAGAAAGGATATTGTTTTTACGTAGTTCTTTCAGAGTGAACTCGCTTTGCCCCCTATCGCGAGGAAGGTCTGTGTTGGGACAATGTCAGTTTTGAGTTGATCCCAAATACCCTAAAAAAATGAATTTGCCTAAGTGTTGTAATAGTCAGGCTAGTCTTGTTAGGTTGGAATATTTTATATTCACAGGTACACAATGAGATGAGTACTCATTGGTGGCAATCAAGACTGAAGCCTGAAGACACAAGAGCACCATCACTGAACTTATGACAGTCTTTCTAAGCTGGATGAATAAGTGTCAGGATGAAGAGCATGATCCTGACATCATTGCTTACTCAGCCTGAAGGGAATAGGACCGAACTGAATATATTGGGAAAAGACTTGGAGTAGGATCCAAGAAGGCAAAAGGAATGTCAGCGCTGAAAAATGTACGTAGATGAGGACAAACCTGAACTCAATAAGGACAAGACTGAACTGAAGAATGAGTTCTGACATTCTCACCTACCCGCTGACGTGGACAAATGAGAAGATGACAAGTCATGTATGGACACTGACTTGAACCTGACATCCCTGCAGTTTTCAATGGGCAAGCATATAATGCATTTACCAAATCCATACAGGGACGGCTGCTGCATGAAGATATGCCCATTTGAATTATCCTACAAGAAAGGTGACTAGGAGGCTATTTCTCCAATGGATCGTTTTTCAAGTTTGCCTATAAATACAGAAGACCTTGGACCCAAACAAGGTTACGGGAAATTTTAAAGCCAGAAATTACTCAAGACTCTTAGCACTCAAAGCATTCAACATTCAAAGAAGCACTCGAAAAACCTAGAATTTCCCAAGTGTTTCTTAAGTTTAGAGTCTATTCGGTATTCCACTGAGCTTTACTTTTCATATCTTAAGCTTAGAGTGATAATCTAATCCTTAACACAGGTTTGCCTTGTAAGGATTGTCACAACTAGTTGGAATCCAAACTGAAACCAAAACCCTTAGTGTTAGGTTTGCTGGTGGAGGTTAGTTAGTGAGTTAGAAGGAAGAAGATCAGTGAGTTGGTCTTGTGCACCTTGGCACATTAAAAATAAGCCAATCCGTTAGTGGATTCTCCTGTTAAATCAGGACCGTGGACGTAGGAGCTTGAGTCTCTGAACCACGTTAAATTGCCCTGAGTTCTTTACTGCTTTGATATATTGCTTTGTATTGTTTATTCATTGTCATAATCATTCATTGCACGCTTTGTCAGTGTTGAATCAATCAGCCTGACCTGAACTCATTGCACTGCCCTTCTAACCACGACTTCGTAAAAGAAAAATCAGTTTTCAGAAAGCAAACTAAAATAAGTCTTTAAACTTTCAGGGCTCACACATTTCTGCATAAGAACATAAATAGATAGTTGGCCAACTAACTCGCCTCGGTGCAGTTAGTATGTTTATTATCTATTCAGTGTTCATCATTTAAACTCTGAGTTAAGGGGACTCAGCTTTGAAAAGAAAGTTGGAAATTTGTATACGTGTATTCCCCCCATACACGTATCACTTAGACTTGTACGGGACCAACAAGTGGTATCAGAGCAGTGGTTCAAAAGACCATTGACTTTGAATACTAATAGTTTAAGAAGAAAAACCGTTGGTGGTCACTGCATAAATCTTTGTTTGTATTTTTTTTTGTGAAAACTTTGCATCATGACTTCAAGGAGACTTGAAGCTTCTTTGCCTGAATTCTCTGTCTCTAACTTTGTTTATTGGAGATTTAGATTGCTAGCACATTTGGATGCTATTCATGACCAGATGCCCAAAGTGATCAAGGACGGACCTCTCAAGATCTCCATTCCCAACGTCAGAGGAAACAATAGATCAAATGAAGCGTTCGAGATGCTGCCTGAGGAACAATAGATCAAATGGAGTCAAGATTCATCAAGATGATGAATGATTTGGTGATGCTTGGGAAGGAAGTCCCTAAGAGAGAAGTTGCTTCTAAAATCCTGAATGCTCTCCCTAAAAGATTGGACAACAGTGTCATTGGTTAGGCGTAAAATTGTGATGTTTTGGTGCCCAATTAGTCTATATTTTGAGTGTTTTTATGAGTATTTAGAGTTATTTGAGCTGTATTTTCATAAACTCATCAATTTGTCCTTTGATGCTCATATTAGGAAAGAGGGCAAAAAATAGAGTTCGCAGGACTTTGAATCGACAAAAATGGACTCCCGGATGAGAAGGTATTGAAGAAATACGAAAACTATTAGTTCGAGCGAAGAAAAGTGTTAATTAGAGAAAAAGGAGGAGGCACTCAAGCACAAGGGGAGCTCGAGCGCCAAGTGCTCAAGTACGAGGGCTTGAGCGCTCCATCCACGTTGTTGTCAAGAACCACTCGAGTCGTGCATGGTCGAGCGGAATCCACTCGAGTGGATGGAGGTCGAGCGCCTGAAGCGTACTGTAGGAATTGGCCGCTCGAGCGAGGGGCCTGCTCAAGCACTTGAGGCCAATTTCGGCCCATACCCTATTTATACCTAGCTCAAGTCAATTTTTAGAGATGAACACATATTTTGACATAATTTTCAGAGAGGAAGAGCTTGGGAAGGTGATTTTGAGTCTTTGGAAAGATTTTGAAGATTGTAATCGAGGTTTTTAGCATACGAATTCTTTAGATTAATTACTTCTTTGAACGGTTTAGATTTTCGTTTTGATTTCTTGAATTTTGATATTCCTAGACCTAATTTTTCAGATTTTATAGATTTAATTTTGAGACTTAATTCAATTGATTTCTTCATTAGTTTATGTTCTTGATTTCTTTAGTACTTTCAATTATGTTCATGATTATTGGTCTTATTATTGCTTTTATTCTTGAAATCACCATGCAACGCTAGAACCCTTGCATGCTTGGGAAAGGATGAACTCGTAGAATTAGGACGTTGGTATGTAATTAGGATAATTTGTGATGTATAGTTTTAGTTCTCTTAGTTATTGAATAATTCTAATGAACCCTAGAATAATCATAGAATTAAGTACGAAAATTATTAGAGAGAAGACAACCGCATCACTCTTTAATAATAGGCTTAAGGAGAGGGTTTTTGAAGGGGTTTATAATCAACCGGTTTATCTAGGGAGGATGGCCGAATCACCTTAGTTAAATTAGGGCCTCAATAATTAAGCGCAACTCATATAATTTAATTAGTGGGTTAGTGAAGTAAGTTGTTAGAACTAAGTATTGGGATTATTTTCGAGCTTTTATTCTTTCAATTCTTTGTGCTAGATTAGGGAAGTTGATTGCCTAGTTTATAGTACACTTAGGATTTTAACTTGAACATCAAGATTATTTTAGTTAACATACCAATTCCTTTAGTATACGTAGGGATTTCTATCCCGAGCATCACCATCTCATTTGCACTTCAACCAGGAGTTAGAATAGTTTTAATTTCATTATTAGAATATAACTAGTATAAAATAATTAGTAGTATTAGTATAAAACAACATTGCATTCATATTAGCTACGACACGTAGATTTCCAGGGATTTACTCGCGTACAAGCCTTCTCACGGGTTCGATACTACTTGGTCCATACTTCAGTGATCCCATACTCTTGTGGGGTAACTACTAGTTAAGTTAGTACTTTGCGCTCAAGTCAGTCATTATGCTAAAGAACACTCAGGATATGAGCAATATTACTTCAGCTCTACTATTTTCAGAGCTCAAGGGGTTGGAATTCGATCTGAACAAGAGAAAGAAGAAAATAGTACCTGAAGAGGAGGAGAAAGCTCCAGAGAAGAGTGTGGCCTTCAAAGCCAAGTCAGAACCTACTAAATCTTCATCAAAGTCACTGATGGAGATGAGCAAAGAATAGCTCGTTGAGGAGTACAATATGATGGCCAGACGTTTTGAAAAGTTAAACTCAAGATTTGGTCGATACAAGAAGTACTATTAGGACATAAGAGATAGGAAAACTGATGGAAGCCATAATAGTTCCAAGAGGTATGAAGACCAGAGGAACACTGACCAGAGACGATATCGAGGTGAAGAAAGGAGGTACTCTGACCCGAAACCTGATCGTATGGAGTTAGACCAGAGACGTGCTCGTGATGACAGACACTCAGGCAAGAATGAAAGCTCATCAAGACAGAGGGAACCTGACTCAAGAAGGAACCCTGAATCAAGAAGAGAAAGAGGAGATGGGCCAACAATATGTTACAACTGTAACAAGAGTAGGCATTATCAATATGATTGCCCGGAGCTGAGTGCAAGGCAAAGAGAAGAAAGGAGGACTAAGAGAGACCAGAGATATGCAGATCAGAGAGCCATGCTCACAGAAGACGCTATTGACTCGGATGGTCCTGAGGAGAGGTCGCCTGAATGCTTTTTCGGTGACGAGTACGATGACTTGTGCCTGAGGTAACTTCTAACTCTGTATGTGACTCATACACTGGTCAAAATCCCGAGCTTAGCTCAGAGTCAGTTAGGGAAATGAACCTTCAGGTCTGTCTAGATCAATTGATTGTTGATTTCTCTAGACTGCAGGAAACTAATGTCTTTTTGGCAAAGGAAAATGAGAAATTGAGTACTGAGGTTCAAACACTGACTGATCAGTTGACTCAGTCAGATCTGAAAGAGTCTTCTCAAATTGTAAGGCTAACTCAGGAGATTGACATGATCAATGCTGAGCACCTTCCAAGAGAGAAGATTCTTAAAGAACTGGCTGAGGAATAACTGGTCAGGAAGAAAGAGCTAAATGCACTCAAGAGTAAGTTTGATGATCTTTTTGCCAAACATGAAATCCTGAAAAAGAGTGAGGATGCTCTCAGGAAGAAGGTAGCAAGAATGAATAAATCCTCAGTAGCCATAGAGGAAATAAATAGCTGCCAGAAACCTGAGAATGAAAGATCTGGGATTGGCTTTGATTCCAAGAAATCCTCACTGGGTCAATCTCATGTTGCTTCAGGAAGCAACACTGAGAGGGTGTTTGTTCAAGCAGACCAAAGTACAAAGGAAGTTGTGTACCAGGCCCACAAAACTGATAAGGGCAAGGAAACTGTTGAGACAGTTAGGGTTGCCCCCAAGGTTGTGAAGCCAAAACCCAAGGGAAAGACTAAACAACCTGAACAGGTGACTTGAACGCAAAATACTAGCTATACTAGTAGTTACCCCACAAGAGTATGGGATCCTTGTAGTATGGGCAAGTATAGGGACCAAGTAGTATCGAACCCAAGGGAAGGAATGTATGCGAATAGAGCCCTGAAGATCTACGCGTCGTAGTTAATATGAGTGTGTGTTCTGGTATAGGAATATAATTAAACTACTCTAAAGTCTACTTCTATGAATCTATATATATATAAAAACACAATAGTCTACTATATTTGTTTCCCGCCCATTTTTTGTTCTATTTATGGTAAGTTGTCTTTCCCTCTTCCAAAAGTCATTTATTACCATAACAACAATTCTAAAAGTAATTTATTACCTTGGGAAACATCATGATTACCGCTGACATCATCAAGCACTAATGGTAACTTATGACCAAGTTACATACTCTAAATTATAACTTAGATTTTAACAACAAATTCTTTTAACATGGTTTTCATATGTTTCGTTACAATTTCCAAATTGAATATATAAAATGAATTTTCAGTTGCATTGCTATATGGATCTTTCTCCCTCTCTCAACAATTAGCTATCGGAACAGCAAAAACAATTAGCTATCGGCTAATATATTGTTAATTAAGTGTAAAAACAATTAATTGATACTTAAAATATATATATATATATATATATATATATATCTGATAATATACCTTTATATGTTTATTTGAAGACACATGATTTTTATTTTTACTAAGCTTTATTTTGGCTATTAGAACTTTTCCAATTTATTTTGTAGGTCATTATAATAGTTTAAAATGATAAATAAATTTAAAATAACATATATAAATCTATCATTTTTACAAATTTTTTAATAATTATATATATATATATATATGTATAAGAAATATATAAATTATACATATTATTTTGAATTACACCAACTGCACAGTATAATTCAAATGTATTCTTAAAAATTTAGCCCTAATGTAAATTAAAAAATATTCTTATCTACACTGAAAAGTCACTCCATGTTAAATCATGATTACATGGATGACATTTCAGTATAGACAAGGATAACTTTACAGTAATATTAAGATCGATTTTTTTAAAATATATTTAAATTACACGGTGCACCTGTTGTAGAAGAGACTTACTCCTAGAACAATTTTTATTTATGAAGAATTCACATTGTGCCAATTTGAATGTTTTTCATTAAAGGTGAGAATTAATATTGGATTTATAATATTTTAAAGGATAATGTTATTATATATGTTTTGACTTTTATTATCCATAAGACACATTATAATAAAATCTAAATGATAATATTTTTTAAATGAATGAATAATTTTTTTATACTTAACAATTAATTTGAATATATATATATATATATATATATATATATATATATATATATATATATATATATATATATATATATGTGTGTGTATTCGCACTAACATAAAATTTCTCCAATTAAATTTTGTCGCTCATAACTTTTTCTATAATTGAATAATAATTTTTAACATATTAAATAATGCACATGAAATTGAAGAACACACACACACACACACACATATATATATATATATATATATATATATATATATGTATAATACAAATATTAATAACTAAAAATATTATAAGTCATGAAATTTTTCGCATAAATTAAAATAAAATTACAATAAAATTAATATATTTTTAGTATATAGATTAAATTTATGCTAACCGTGCATCGCACGGGGGTAATTCCAGTGTAAATAATAAAATCAACTTAATACTAAGGGTTGTAATAAAATATGAGATGATGATGCTCAGGATAGGAATCCCAATGTATACTAACGGAGCTAGTACGATAATTAAAATAACCGTGATGTGCAAGTATTAATTCTAAGTGTACTAAAACTAGGCAATCAACTTTCCTAATCTAGCACCAGATTAAAAGACTAAAAGCTCAAGAATTAACCCTAATACTTCGTCATATCAACCTACTTCACAACCCACTAAACAAGTTATATGGATTATGCTTAATTAATGAGACACGTATTTACCCAAGGCGATGCGGTCGTCCTTTCTAGATAAACCGGTAAATTATAAACCCCTTCTATAACCCTATCGTTAAGCCTATTCGTTATTAAAGAGTGATAAGATCGTCCCCTCTCTAATAATTTTCGTACTCAATTCCAAGATAATTCTAGGGTTTATTTTAAGCATTCAATTAATCAAGAGAACTAGCACTCAACATCACGAGTTATCCTAATTATGTACGAACATCCTACTTCTACGAGTTCATCCTACCCCAAGCATACAAGGGTTTTAGCCTAACATGGTTTTAACGATAATGAAAACAATTAAACAAATAACGAACATAAACATGACGAATTGAATTGAAAAACTCAAGAACATAAACTAGTTTTGAAGAAAGAATTTAAATCTAAGAATGAATATCAAATAAAGAAGAAATCGAAGGTCTCACGTAACAAGTATCGAAGAAAGAAAGAAAGAAAATCAAAATAAAACTCTAACTATGAATTCGTAATGTTAAAACCTCGATTATACGTAAAATATACTTGCTCAAACTCTCGGTGCTCTTTTCTCTCCAAAAACTATCTCTATGTGTGAAGTGGGTGTCAGAAATGAGCTTGGAACGTTGTATTTATAGGCTTAGACCAATTTGGATGACATCGGGCCAAAAAACGAGTGAAACAGGCATAATCTCGCAAAATCTGGGCTTGGTAGAGCAGAGGCGTTCGAGCTAAGGTTCTTGAATGGTGCCATTCGAGCAATTTTGGTCTAATGGTTTTGGTGGTCGAGCAGTGGCGTTCGAGCACTGTTGCTCGAGCAGTTTTCGGCTGTTGTACACTTGTTCGTAAAATCTTCATATCTTCTCAACCGGGAGTCCGTTTTAGCCGATTGAAAGTCCTACGAACTCCTCTTTTCACTATCTATCCATCTATGAACACCAAAAAGACAAATTAATGTGTTTATGAAAATGATGCTCAAAGGACTCTAAACACTCATAAAAACACTCAAAACTTGGACAAATCGGGCTCCAAAACATAACAATTTCACTCATAATCAACAGGCCACTGAGAGCTCAGGTGAGAAAACTTCTCAGCGTAAGCCGAGGAGAGCTCAGGCCAAGAGCACTCAGACTGCTCAATGGGTATATTATCATACATGGCAATACCCTCAGGGAAGGCCAAACATGATAGCACCCCCTTGGTTTTGGCATCCTGAAGCCTATAACTTTTTTCAGTTTCCTCACTTGCCTAGGGGGAACAGAAAACAACATGGCTAGTAGATCATCCCATTGACCAAGTCATTGGTGATCCAACTGGGGGAGTCAGGACTAGGCGGTTCCATGGTGAGAGTGCTCTATTCTGTTGCTTTCTCTCTGAGCAAGAGCCTCAGAATATAGAAAAAGCTCTCACTGACTCAAACTGGATCATAGCCATGCAAGAGGAGTTGAATCAGTTCACAAGGAATCAGGTTAGGGAACTCGTAGATAGACCTAGGCATCAAGGTATGATTGGTACCAAGTGGGTCTTTAAGAATAAGAAGAATGAGAATGGTGCTGTAGTAAGGAACAAGGCAAGGCTGGTAGCAAATGGGTATGTCAGTCTGAAGGAATGGACTATGATGAGACTTTTGCTTCAGTAGCTAGGCTAGAGGCAATCAAGTTGTATCTTACATATGCAACATACAAGAAGTTCAAGGTGTATCAAATGGATGTGAAGAATGATTTTCTCAATGGTATGCTGAATGAAGAGGTATATGTGGAACACCTAGGGTTTGAGGTTGGAGAAAAGGTATACCACTTGAAGAAAGCACTGTATGGACTTAAGCAAGCTCTAGAGCTTGGAATGATACCCTCTCTCAATTTCTAACTGACCATAGATTCAGGAAGGGAACCGTGGATAGGACATTATTCAGGATCACTAAAGGTGATGACATTCTCTTGGTCTAAATATATGTGGATGACATCATATTTGGATCACCAAATCATCAGCTCTGTGAGAAATTCTCTAAGTTGATGACTGGTAAATTTGAGATGTCTATGATGGGAGATATTAACTTCTTTTTGGGATTGCAAGTCAAGCAAACTGATCAAGTGATTTTCATTAATCAGGCCAAATACACAAGAGACTTGATTCAGAAGTTTGGAGTTCAGAATTGCAATCCAACTAGGATCCCAATGAACACAAATTGGAAGATGGATCCTGACACTGATGGGATATTAGTGAATCACACTGAGTACAGAGGGCTTATTGGATCACTATTGTACCTGACTGCGAGTAGGCCTGACATTACTTTTGCAGTTAATGTGTGTGCAAGGTATCAGTCTGACCATACGAAAAGTCATCTGAAGGCTGCAAAGAGGATACTTAAGTATTTGAAAAGGACAGTCAATTTAGGACTATGATATCCTTCAGATGACAACCTAGAACTGATAGGATATTCATATGCAGATTATGGAGGTTGTAGGATTGATAGGAAATCAACCTCAGGGACATGTCAGTTTTTAGAGAGTAAGTTGATCTCTTTGTTTTCATAGAAGCATAATTTAGTTGCAACATCCACAACATAGGCTGAGTATATGGCTGCAGGCAGTTGTTGTGCTTAGATTTTATGGATGAGGCAATAGTTGGGAGACTACCAAGTGTTTGCAAATTAAGTCCCAATTTATTGTGACAACAATAGTGCCATATCAATCACTCAGAACCCTGTGCTTCACACAAGGTGCAAGCATGTGGATATTATGCATGACTTCATAGGAGATCATGTGGAGAAGGACATTAGGATGGAGAAGATTCACACTGATAGGCAGAGAGCTGACATCCATACTAAGCCCCTGGCTGAATCAAGGCTTATGGAACTATCAGTGGAGTTAGGTCTTTTAGATCCGGGGGAGCAGTCAGTGTAGGATCTAGAAGGAACTCGGGTTCAGAGTCGAAGAGGGAACTCAGGATCAAACTCGACTCAACAAGGTACCAGGGTGCTGCAATGTCGCCCTGACTGGTATGTACTTTTCAATCCTGACTCTTTGAATTTGAATCATCGCACTTAATTTTTCCATCCTGAGAATCACATTCAATATTGACCGTTATTATTTAAAGCACGTCTTTTGATATTTTAACCCATGCGCGTCGAAGCATTTAATGCGTACAATTACTTTATTGCATACATGTCCGTATTCTACGGAATGTGACTAACGTGATTAAAAGAAATTTGTGTTGAATTAATCTTGGCCTTTCATTTTCAAAACCTTTCAAATTCATGATTAATCTCAACCACACATCAGAGTAACTGCTTGAATAACATCAATTGATTAACCATTTGAGATATTTACGCTTACACACATACATACTTTCTCACTGAGTTTTCTCTCGCTCAAAGCCTTCTAAATTTCTCAAAACCTTTCTCAAAACCAAATGGCTACCTCGAGTAATGCTTAGACTGTTGTCGACTACAAATCTGTAGTCCAGAACAAGCTCGTGCACACAGAGTAAATCATCACCATGTAAGGACCGTGCCTAAGGGTGAAGGAGATCAAACGAGTTTTTGACTAGATTTCGAAGACTGGGCTCAAGAAAAACTTCACCAAGAGACCTGTTGGGACAATGTCAGTTTTGAATTGATCCCAAATACCCTGAAAAGATGAATTTGCCTAAGGGTTTGTAATAGTCAGGCTAGGTTTGATAGACTTTGTTAAGTTAACATATTTTATATTCACAGGTACACAATGAGAGGAGTACTCATTGTTGACATTCAAGACTGAAGCCTGAATTACACAAGAGCACCATCCTGAACTTATGGCAGTCTTCTAAGCTGACTGAGTAAGTGTCAGGATGAAGAGCATGATCCTGAGATCATTGCTAACTCAACCTGAAGGGAACAGGACTGCACTGAGTTATTGGGAAAAGACTTGGAGTAGGATCCAAGCAATGCAAAATGAATGTCAGCACCGAAAAACGTACGTAGATGAGGACAAACCTGAACTCAGATAAGACAAGACTAAACTGAAGAATGAGTTCTGATATTCTCACCTACCTGATGATGTGGACCAATCAGAGCGCGCCAAGTCATGTACGGACACTGACTTGAACCTGACATCCCTGCAAGATTTCAACGGGCAAGCATTAAATGCATATTACCTAATCCATGCAAGGACCGCTACTGCATGGGAAATATGGCTGTTGAACATCCTATGAAGAAGGTGACTGGGAGCTATCTCTCCAACGGATAGATTTCAAATCACCTATAAATACAGAAGACCTTAGACCCAAACAAGGTTACGGAAAATTTCGAAGCCAGACTCAAAGCTCTCAGCGTTCAAAGCATCCAAGAAGCACTTGAAAAACCTAGAATTTCCCAAGTGTTTCTTTAGTTAGAGAGTTTATTCTGTATTTCACTGAGCGTACTTAGATATATCTTAAGCTTAAAGTGATTATTTAATCCTTAGCATAACCTTATCTTGTAAGGATAATCACAGATAGTTGGAATCCAAACTAAAACCAACACACACTCAGTTAGGTTTGTTGGTTGAAGTTGTTTAGTGAGTTAGAAGGAAGAAGGGTCAGTGAGACTGATCTGGGTGCACCTTGGCATGTTAAAAACAAGTCAATCCTTAGTGGATTCTCCTGTTGAATTAGGAATGTGGACGTAGGAGCTTGAGTCTCTGAACCACGTTAAACTGCTCCGAGTCTTTACTGCTTTGCTATTATTCTTAACTGCTTATATATTGCTTAAGTCATTCATTGCATACTTTGTCAGTGCTAAATCAATCAACCTGACCTGAACTCATTGCACTGCCCTTCTAACCACAACTTCATAAAGGAAAACAAGTTTTCAGAAAGCAAACATAAAACAAGTCTTTAAACTTTCAGGGCTCACACATTTCCGCACTTGAACATAAGAAGATAGTTAGCCAACTGACTTGCACTCAGTGCTGTTAGTAGGTGGATTATCTCCCTAGTGTTCTACACTTAACTCTGAGTAAGGGGACTCAGTGAAGTTTAAGAAAGAAAAATGTGTATACGTGTATTCCCCCTCCATACACGTATCACTCAAACTTGTATGTGACCAATAAGTGGTATCAGAGCAGTGGTTCAAAAAACCACTTACTTTGAATACTAATAGTTTCAGAGGAGAAACTATTGGTGGTCACTGAACAGATCTGTGTTTGCATTCTTTGAAAACTCTGCATCATGACTTCGAGGAGACTTGAAGCTTCATTACCTGAATTTTCTGTTTCTAACTTTGTCTACAGGAGGTTCAGATTAGAAGCATATCTAGAGGCCATCCATGACCAGATGTCGCGTGTCATCAAGGAAGGACCCATAAAGATCACTATTCCTAACGTCAGAGGACTGGGATATGATCATCTCCCCATTGGCGAACAGGTTCTGAAGGAGAAGAGCCAGTTGACCAATGATGAGATCAAGATGATAGGATTGGACAAGGTGGCCAAGAATATCATCCTGCATACGGTGTCTTTCGAGAAGTCAGTGAGACTGATGCACTTCACTACGACAAATGAGGTTTGGGATGAGCTGAATCAGATGTGCGAAGGTTCAGAGAAGATAAAGGAGAATAAGAGAAACATTGCCATTCAGAAGTTTGAAGCGTTCGAGATGCTGACTGAGGAAACTATCGATTAGATGGAGCCAAGATTCATCAAGATGATGAATAAGCTAGTGATGCTGGGGAAAGATGTTCCCAAGAGAGAGGTTGCTTCGAAGATCCTGAATGCCCTACCTGAGAGATGGGATAACAGTATTATTATGCTCAAGAACACTCAGGATATGAGCAACATTACTTCAGCTCTACTATTTTCAGAGCTCAAGGCTTTAGAGTTCGATGTGAACAAGAGGAGAAAGAAAGTAGTACCTGAAGAGGAGGAGAAAACTCCTGAGAAAAGTGTGGCTTTCAAAGCCAAGTCAGAACCTGTTGAATCTTCATCAAAGTCACTGATGGAGATGAGTAAAGAAGAGCTAGTTGAGGAATACAGTATGATGGCCAGACGTTTTGAAAAGCTTAATTCAAGATTTGGTCAATACAAGAAGTATCATCAGGACACTAGAGATAGGAAACCTGAAGGAAGTCACCAAATTTCCAGAAGGTATGAAGACCGGAGGAACACTGACCAGAGATGCGATCATGGTGAAGAAAGAAGGTATTCAGACCCGAAATTCGATCGTAGAGATGTGGACTAGAGACGTGCTTGTGATGATAGGCACTCAGTGAAGAATGAAAGCTCATCGAGACCAAGGGAACCTAACTCAAGAAGGAACCCTGATCCAAGAAAGGAAAGAAGAGATAAGCCAACAACATGTTACAACTGTAACAAGAATGGGCACTATCAATATGATTGCCCAGAGCTGAGTGCAAGGGAGAGAGAAGACAGGAGGGCCAAGAGAGACCAAAGGTTTACTGACAGGAGAGCCATGCTCGTTGAGGATGCAACCGATTCAGATGGTCCTGAGGAGAGGTCGTCTGAACTCTTTTCCAACGACGAGTACGATGACTTGTGCCTTATGTCCAGGGAGGAGCCTGAGGCAACATCTAACTCTGCATGTGGTTCACACAATGGTCAAAATCCTAAGCTCAACTCAGAGTCAGTCAGAGAGATGAACCTTCAGATCTGCTTAGATCAATTGATGGTTGATTTTTCCCGACTGCAGGAAACTAATGTCTTCTTAGCGAAGGAGAACGAAAAATTGAGTACTGAGGTTCAAAGCCTGAATGATGAGCTAACTCAGTCAAATCTGAAAGAGTCAGCTCAAATTGTAAGGCTAACTAAGGAAATTGACATGATCAATGCTGAGCGCCTTCCAAGAGAGAAGATTCTGAAGGAACTGGCTGATGAGGAACTGGTCAGGAAGGAAGAGCTGAAGGTACTCAAGAGTAAGTTTGATGACCTTTTTGCTAGACATAAAATCCTAAAAAAGAGTGAGGACTCCCTTAAGTAAAACGTTACAATAATGAATAAATCCTCAGTGGCTGTAGAGGAAATAAATAGCAACCAAAAGCTTGGGAAGGAGAATGTTGGGATTGGATATACTCCCAAGAAATTCTCACGTGGTCAGTCTCATGTTGCTTCAGGGAACAACACTGAGAGGGTGTTTGTTCAGGCAGGCCAGGGTACAAATAAGGTTGTATTCGAGGCCCGCCAGACTAATAAGGGCAAGGAAACTGCTGAGACAGTCAGGGGTGCCCCCAAGGTTGTAAAGCCAAAACCCAAGGGAAAGGCTAAGAAACCAAAGGAGGTCTCTGAGAGCTCAGGCCAGAAAACTTCTCAGCATAAGCCGAGGAGAACTCAGGCCCAGAGCCCTCAGACTGCTCAGTGAGGGTATCATCATGCTTTTTAATACTAACAAGGAAGACCAAATATGACGACTCCTCCATGGTTTTGGCATATTGAGGCCTTGTTTCCCATCCCCTCACTTGCCTAGGGGGAATAAGAAATAGGGCCCTTATCAAGAAGAACAAGCCCCAAGACCGGCTGCACCAAGGCTGGGGAAGAACAGGAAGCCAGCCCAAAAGGCACCTACTCAGGCTCCTGTGACTCCAAAGCCTGACACTCAAACACCATCTTCCTCTAAGGCAAATAAGAAGAGAGTAGTGTATGTGGATTTTACTGGGAGACAGGTTTACGACTCTGAGGCAATCAGGGTAGAGAAGCAAATCTGAATCCCGAAAGGTACAGCTGACACCATAGGACCCAACACCCAATGGATACCTAAAGCCTGATTCTATTGCAGGGGGTTGTGGACCACAGGAAGAGGAAGTTTGACTCAATCAAAGCTGTTTGGTACCTAGACAGTGGGTGCTCAAGGCACATGACTGGAATGAAGAGTCTCTTTCAAGATTTTCAAGCTAAAGATGGTCCACATGTAACCTTTGGTGATAACTCAAAAGATTTAACTAGAGGGTTTGGTGTTTTGGTAATAGGTACAGTCAGAGTGAAGAATGTGTCCTTTGTTGAAGGACTGGAGCACAACCTCTTGTCAGTGAGTCAGTTTTGTGACAAGGGTTTCAGTGTTGAGTTTTCATCTAATATAAGCTTGGAAAAAGACAAATCAACACAAGTGCTTCTCTCAGGTATTAGGAAAGGTAATGTCTATTTAGCTGATTGGAGCAACACTATTCCTAATACTTGTTTTGTTGCTAAAATCTCTTCAGAGCTCAGTTGGTTATGGCATAAAAGATTAAACCATCTGAACTTCAAGATTCTTAACAAGATTTCTAGACTTTCACTCTTTGAAGGTTTACCTAATGAAGTTTTAAGCAAGGATCGTGTGTGCAAGGCCTATAAGGAAGGAAAGCAAGTCGGAACTACATTCAAGGAGAAAACCACCTTCTCAACTGACAGAGTTCTTCAACTCTTGCACATGGATTTTTTTGGCCCTGTAACACTTGTGAGCATAAATGGTAGAAAATATACCCTTGTGGTCATTGATGATTATTCTAGGTATACTTAGGTTATTTTCTTGTTAAATAAGAAGGAAACACAGGTGAAGATATATACCCTTGTGGTCATTGATGATTATTCTAGGTATACTTGGGTTATTTTCTTGTTAAATAAGAAGGAAACACAGGTGAAGCTTCCAGAGTTGCTCAGGAGACTTAACAATGAGCAGAATCAGTCGATAGTCAAAATCAGATCTGACAAGGGCACTAAATTTATAAATTCATATATTTATGATTTTTGTAATGAACTTGGTATTGCTCATGAGACTTCTGCAGCTAGAACCCCACAACAAAATGGTGTCGCTGAGAGAAGGAACAGGACACTGAAGGAAATTGCTAGGACAATGCTGGCTGAGTCAGGATTGCCCAAGAAGTTATGGGCTAAGGCAATCAACACTGCATATTATACTCAGAATAGAACCATGCTGAACAAACAATATGCTCAGACCCCCTATGAGACATGGAACAAGAGGAAGCCTCGTATCTCCTATTTCCATATATTTGGGTGTAAGTGCTTCATCCTTAACAATGGGAAGACCCAGTTAAAGGCTTTTGATAGCAAGTCTGATGAAGGAATATTCTTAGGATATTCTGAAGTCAGTAAGGCATTCAGAGTCTATAATTGTAGGACAATTGTTGTGGAGGAATCACCACATGTTATTTTTTATGAATCTGCTACTGAGTCTAGGGTAAAAGTGTTGGATCCTGACTCTGAGGAGGTCACAAGGAGAGTGATAAGTGTAAGCTTGAAGAATCAACCTGATCCTAAGGTCAAGGCAGTGCCTATTCTATGCTGGGATGATGACGAGGATCAGAATGATGATGCAAAGGCCACTCCTAAACCCAGCGCATCAGGGACAGTTGAGCCTCAAACTGAGGAACAGGCTCAACCTGAGGTAAGTACCGTCAATGAAGATGCGGTAGCAACTGAGACGGTCACTGAGTCAATCTATCGAGGGGGAATCAATGTCCCTGACATTGAGATGGTTAATCCCTTTAGTATAGACTCAGGTGCATCCCCTTCTGTTCATTTCCCTGAATTCATAGAACCTGTAGATACTAACATTGCAGGTACATCGGGGATAACTCCAAGCAAGAGAACATGGCTAGAAGATCATCTCATTGACCAGGTCATTGGTGATCCAACTGAGGGAGTCAGGACCAGACAGTTCCATGGTCAGAGCGCTCTGTTTTGTTTCTTTCTCTCTGAGCAAGAGCCTCAGAACATAGAAGAAGCTCTCACTGATTCGAACTGGATCATAGCCATGCAAGAGGAGTTGAATCAGTTTACAAGGAATCAAGTTTGGGAACTGGTTGATAGACCTAGACATCAAGGTGTGATTAGTACCAAGTGGGTCTTCAAGAACAAGAAAGATGAGAATGGTTTGGTAGTGAGGAACTAGGCAAGGCTAGTTGCAAAGGGGTATTGTCAGTCTGAAGGAATAGACTATGATGAGACCTTTGCTTCAGTGGCTAGGCTAGAAGCAATCAGGTTGTTCCTTGCATATGCAACATTCAAGAAGTTCAAAGTGTATCAAATGGATGTGAAGAGTGCTTTTCTCAATGGTATCCTGAATGAAGAGGTATATGTGGAACAACCCCCAAGATTTGAGGTTGGAGACAAAGTATACCACTTGAAGAAAGCAGTGTATGGACTTAAGCAAGCTCCTAGAGCTTGGTATGATGCCCTCTCCCAATTCCTGACTGACCATGGGTTCAGGAAGGGAACCGTGGATAGGACATTATTCAGGATCACTGAAGGTGATGATATTCTCTTGGTCCAGATTTATGTGGTTGACATAATATTTGGATCACCAAATCATCAGCTCTGTGAGAAATTCTCTAAGTTGATGACTGGTAAATTTGAGATATCTATGATGGGAGAGATGAACTTCTTTTTGGGATTGCGAGTCAAGCAAACCGATCAAGGGATTTTTATTAATCAGGCCAAGTACACAAGAGACTTGATTCAGCATTCCAATCCAGCTAGGATCCCAATGAACACAAATTGGAAGATGGATCCTGACACTGATGGGGTATCAGTGAATCAGACTGAGTACAGAGGGCTTATAGGTTCATTGTTGTACCTGACTGCAAGCAGGCTTGACATTATTTTTGCAACTGGTGTATGTGCCAGGTATCAGTCTGACCCCATGAAAAGTCATTTGGAGGCTGCAAAGAGGATACTTAAGTATTTGAAAAGGACAGTCAATTTAGGACTATGGTATCCTTCAGATGACAACCTAGAACTGATGCAGATTATGGAGGTTGTAGGATTGATAGGAAATCAACCTCAAGGACATGTAGGTTTTAGGAAGCAAGTTGATCTCTTGGTTCTCAAAGAAGCAGAACTCAGTGGCGACATCCACAACAGAGCCTGAGTATATGGCGGCATGTAGTTGTTGTGCTCAGATTCTATGGTTGAGGCAATAATTGAGAGACTACCAAGTGTTTGCAAATGAAGTCCCAATTTATTGTGACAACAATAGTGTTATAGCAATCACTCAGAACCCAGTGCTTCACACGAGGTACAAGCATGTGGATATTAGGCATCACTTCATAAGAGATCATGTGGATAAGAAGGACATTAGGATGGAGAAGATTCACACTGGCAGCCAGAGAGCTGACATTTTAACTAAGCCCTTGGCTAAATCAAGGTTTATGGAACTGTCAGTGGAGTTAGGTCTCTTAGATCCGGGAGAGTAGTCAGCGTAGGATCTAGGGGGAACTTAAGGTTCAGAGTCGTTGGGGGAACTCAGGTTCAGACTCGACTCAGCGAGGTATCAGGGTGCTACAATGTCACCCTGATAGGTATGAACTTTAAAACCTGACTTTTTAGAATTTGAATCGTCTTTCAGAATCCTCTTCCCTTAAAATCGCAGTAAACACATTCTGTTATCATTTAAAGCGCGTCTTTTGATATTTAAACCCATGCGCGTCAGAGCATTTAATGCGTACACTTACTTTTTCACATACGTGTTCATATTCTATGAAATGTGGCTAACGTGAGGAAAATGATTGTGCATGAGTTAATCCTGGCCCTTTATTTTAAAAACTTTTCAAATTCAGGATTCACACGTCTGAGTAACTGTTTAATTCATATCAATCTAAAAAGCCATTTGAGAAATTTATACAAACACAAACTCACACTGCACACTGAACTTCATCTCATTCAAATTTCTCTTTGCAAAATTTCTCAAAATCTTTCAAAATCCAAATGGCTTTTCTGGATAAAACTTGGTCTGTTGATGACTATGCCACTGTTGTCCAAAACAAGTTAGTTCACATGGAACATGTAATCTCCATGGACGGTCCGTACCTAAAGGTGAAGAAGATTTTGCCTGTTTTCGAGGGGGTCTCCAGAGCGGGTCTCAAGACGTACTTCTCCAAGAGACCTTCAATGGTGCTTCCGAAGGCGGTGGTGGAAGCATACATGAATATGTTCACAAGAAAGGGTGAACTATTCACTAGGGTGACGGTGTTGGTGCCCAGTGGTCAGAAAGATAATGACGGTGAGGAGTTGTACGATGAGGATGAGAGAGATATAGATCTCAAGAAGGCGGTGAAAGAGGTATTTGGGTTACCCAGCTCAGGGGTGGATCCCAAGACCTATATGGAGAATAAGGAAGGTGAACTTCTGAAAGTGTTCACCAAGTTAGGCTCCTCAGAATTCAGGGCAAGGATGCATAATGACACCCTGAAGCCTGAATATCGAGCTCTCATCGATATTGTGAGTAAGATGGTGATGAGGACAGTTGGTTCTCATGAGCAAATAAGCACTAACAAACTCAAGATCATGGGAGCGATGATCGATGGAGTAGAGGCCAACTGGGAGCAGTTATTTTTAGATCAACTGGCTCATGCTGCATCGGAGAAGCTGAAGAAGGATGAGACGAAGAAGTACATCTCCGTGGGAGCAATACTGCCATTTGGGACTAGGCTATCCATGCTCATTACACATGCCTGTCCCGGATGCTCGTTTGATATGGAGGCTGACCTATCAGCGAAAAAGTTGATGTTGACACTTACTCCATTCTTGGGCTCACTGACCTCAATACTCCTCCAAAGGGTCAGAAGAAGAAGAAGTCAGATCCCAAGGGAAAGAAGGTTGTGTCAAACCTTCTTGAGAGAGTTGATGAACTCTTAGAGAAGAGCAAGGAGGACGCTGCAGCAATATAGGCTAAGCGACTGAAGCAGGAGAGTGCTCAGGCTGCAGAGAAGGAGAAGGAGAAGAAGTTGAAGGAGGAAAGACTGGTCGGGTTGAAGGTGACCCTGAAGAAGAAGGCCACGGCGTCGGGGAAGGCGACTGAGAATGTGTTCAAGACGATCGTCTCTGAGGCTGAGGACACTAATGAGGAAGTCGTTGATAGTATGGTGACAGTGAAGCTTGAGGGTTTCAAAAGGCTGAGGAAGGGTGTGAAGGGGTCTCCGACAAAGAAGAGAAGAGAGTTAGTCCATATGGAGGAGGCGGCTGAATCGGGCACTGAGGACGCCACTGACCTTGCTCGGGTGAGGGAAGTGGTTGAGACTGCTTCCTTGCTTTAACCTGAGCAACCAAACCCCTCATCCCCTGAACCCCAATCCAATACCATTGAACCTACCCCAAACCCCACCACTGAGCCAAATACAGACCAACCTGAACCCAACCCATAGTCAGAGCCAAATAATTCCAATACCTAAGAGCCTGACACTGAGACAAATCTACCCAACCTTGAAGACTTTCCTACGTCATCCAAGAACCCCAAAGAAACCGACCCTGACATGTTCATCGAGGAGAAAGGAGATGACAATGACAATGAAGACATCACATCACTTCTTTTCTTGAATTCCATTAAAGATAGGGTGGAGAGCTGGGTAGTTCGAAGTTTTCCTTCACTGAACAACTATTGAATGCTCAGGGAGTATGTGGTGGACTTAAAGGTCTGGTTGGAGTACAAGCAGACCAATATGGTGGAGCAAAGGATGCTGGTGGAACTTAAAGACTGCGATTATTGGTGTTCAGAGGAGGCCAGGATGACCAACTATTTTGGTATATCTGGCTACCTGGAGTTGCTGAAGATGGAGGCAATCGGGTAGCTAGTGACCAAGATGATAGCCATGCGCGTAGAGAAGTCGAAGTTCTTGGATACTCCTGAAAAGGATGACAAAGGTGATGATGATGAAGGAGACGATGGCCCTGACGGTGGTCAGGCTGGTGAAAGGTTGGTGGAGGAGAAAGCTAAGGAGCTTGATGAGATGACTACTGAGTCTAATGCTCAGGGGGAAGAAGGTGTGAAGGGAACTAGCTCCAAGGGTGGAGTAGTTGATGAGACTGTTGCTAACTGTTCATCTGCCAATGATGCATTGGTCGATGAAGAGATTCCCTGCCCTGAGACAAAGGAGGATAATGCAGAGGCACCCAAAGGGACTTCTAGTTCTGAGGAACATGTTCCCAAAGTTCGAGATGCCTTAGTTGAGCCTGAACAGACGACTATGAGCTCTCAACAACTGCCTTCAGTGTACCCTAAAGAGGGGACTGAGGATGCAGGGGCTACCGAGGGAAAGCAGCCAGTGACTAAGGAAGAGGTGGCTGAAGATGAAGTGTTAATCACCGGCACCCAACAAGGCAACTTTACTGACATCATCACAGTGAAGCAAGAAAATACTACGGAGAACCTTGTTGGGCTTGAAAATGAGATTGCTATGCTCAAGGCTGAGGCCGAGGAGAAGGATAAGGTGATCCACAAGCAACTGCATTAGGTGAAGTCAGCTCAAGACTATTGCCACAAGTGAAGTAAAGAGCCTGAAGAGTGTAATGACGACAACGGTGAAGTCAGTCAAGACAGAGAGAAAGATGATGAAGAAGTTATTTGCCAACGCACTGACTCAGATGAAGGAGGAGAATGATGCAAGGATGGAGAAGCAGTGGAGCAGCTGACCACTCAGGCTGTTGAGCTGCTCACTAAGGCCCTGAATGACTCAGTGACCCAGATGGCACTTGAGTCAGCCAAGATTGCGCGAGAGTCAGAGAAGATTGCATCAGAGTCAAAGAAGTTCTTCTCCGAGTCTGAGAATGTGACGGCAAGGCTAATAAAGTCTGAGCAAAGCTTGCACACTGCAATGGATATATTTGAAAAGAAGCTCGAGGCAAGCATTGCGAATGTGACGTATGCGGGGGCAGGGATTGCGTCCGGTGTTGATCTCATGAAGGAACACCTTCTGGAGACTCAATCGCTTGCGGCCTTTGTTCTCAACTTAAGGGAGGATGCAGTTCAGGAAGCTGCACCTAAGGCTCTCCCTCCGGCCAAGGATGATGCCAAAAAGGGGGAAAGAACAAGGAAAAGATTTTCCCCTGAGGCATCTGAGGGCCCTGAGAATATGGTTACCATGAGGACTCCCCGCAAGTCGGCGAGGCACAGGCTAATAACCCTTCAAAGTAGGTTCCTCAACTCCCATCTATTCCAGAGGCTTCAGAACGCTCGCCCCTAAGCACAAGGAAGAACCCAATCACATATGACGCCGATAAAGTGGCTGAGTTGTGCGAAGAGGCATGGGGGTCTGCCCCTGAGAAGACTGAAGCTCAGCGCCGAGCTGAGATTGCTTAAAAGGAGAAACAACGAATCCTGGAAAGGAAGGTTGAGAAGCTTACTGGCCTGACCGAGATGCAACAGAGAGAGTTAGATGATGCATTGGTCAGTATGCTGAGAAGAAAGAAGGAGAAGCCTGAGCCAAGAAAGTACAGGAAGAAGCCTACGGCAAGGAAGTCAAGAATGCTTCAAGTGCAGAAGCCTGAAGAGCTTATTCAGAGGACAATACTCATTGATGACTTCATCTCTGAGAAGCTGAAGGAGTTTTGGCTGGATGCGAGGGATGAGTTTATCAGGCTTTGATACATTGTGAAGAAGTGGGGCGACACTGATGACATTGATGCCCACTTCACTGATTTCATGGCAGACAACCATCCTGAACTACTCAAAGGAATTCTGGAAGAGGCCGATGATGCAAATGTTCAGATCAAAGCCCCTGAGTTCTTGACTCGCCCACCACCACTCCTACCTAGTGGAAATGGTTATGACTCAAAGGCCATCATGACGGAAGTGTTCAAAATTGACAAGGCTGAAGGGTACCTAAACCAACTAGATTGGGTTGACGAGCTAAAGGACAGAGTCAATAATGACTATGGACTCAAACCTGAGATGAGGAAAATCTAGTTGTACCCTGATTTTGTGTAATAGATAGGATTCATTGTACTCACAATCATATTCATCAATGAAATCTATTACTTTGCCCACAAAAAAAAACTCATTGTCTTTTTTGCTGTTATTTAAATTTTGTACTTTATCAAGAACTGCTCTAACACTGATCTTTATCTTATAGAATATGACTTATTTCCTCTAAGTGTTTTGAGGATCTTTTCAGTGTTTTGACATCATCAAAAAAGGGGAAATTGTTGGGACAATGTCAGTTTTGAATTGATCTCAAATACCCAAAAAAGATGAATTTGCCTAAGTGTTTGTAATAGTCAGGCTAGGCTTGATAGGCTTTGTTAAGTTAGAATATTTTATATTCACAAGTCTCATTATGACATTCAAGACTGAAGCCTGAAGAACACAAGAGCACCATCCTGAACTTATGGCAGTCTTCTAAGCTGACTGAGTAAGTGTCAGGATCTGTATTGCTTCCGAAGGCGGTGGTGGAAGCATACATTAGGATGTTCAAGAAGGGTGGTGAACTATTTACCAAGGTGACAGTGCAAGTGCGCAAGGGCAAGGATAAGAAGGGGAAGGAAGTGCTCGAGGAGGATGTTAGAGAGATTGACATGAGGAAGGCAATCAAGGAGGTGTTTGGGTTACCCAGCTCCGGAATCAATCCCAAGACCTACAAGGAGAATCTCGAAGGGGAGTTGATGGAGAGGTTCCCCAAATCTGGGTCATCTGAATTCAGGGCCCGCATGCATAAAGACAATTTGAAGCCTGAATTCAGATCGCTTGTTTATATAGTCAGTAAGATAATCATGAGAAACGTTAATTCGCATGAGCAGATGAGCAAAGACAAGGTGAAGATTATGGCAGCTGTGGTGGATCAGGTAGAGGCAAACTGGGAACAGTACTTCCTGGACCAGCTTGCCTCAGTGGCCATGGATAAGATAAACAGAGATGAGAAGAAGAAGAACATCTTTGTGTCAGAAGCCTTGCATTTTGGGACCAGGCTCTCAATGTTGATTTCTCACGCCTGTCCCGGATGCTCATTCGACTGGGAGGATGACCTTACCCAAAATAAGATCATGTTCTCTTCTGAGGCTGACACTTATCTAATTCTGGGGATCACTGACCCAAACACACCTCTAAGGGTCAAAGGAAGAAGGCTGAGGCTAAGGCCAAGAAGCCAGTGAAGAGGAGTCTCCTTGAGGAAGTAGAGGAGACTGAAGCAATGCTCGCTGAGCATGAGAAGGAGAAAGAGGTGGAGAAGAAGAAGGTAGTGGAGAAGTTGAGCAAGCTGAAAGTGGTGCTGAAGAAAAAGGCCACTGAAGTGAAGAAGGTGACTGAGGAAGCCTCCAAGGAGGCCATCCCTGAGGCTGTGGAGACTGACGATGAAGTCATGGAGGAAGGGGTATTAACGGTGAAGCAGAAGAAAAAGAGGAGGCTGAGAAAGAGAGGGAAAAAGGTTTTTGAGGAGCCAGAGGTGGAAGACACAGACTTAACCCAAGTAAGGGAAGTTATCGACACATCTTCCTTACTTTAACCTGAGCCCACCCAAAACCCCATTGAACCAACCCTGCCCACTGAACCTACTCAACCATAATCAAACACACCCAACCCTAAAACCCACACTGAACCATCCCTACCTTAGTCAGAGCCAAACATTCCCACCCTACCTGAAATCCAATCCACATCCCCATCCAATTTTCCAGTAACTGCCAAAGATCCTAAATCCATTAACCCAAGAGAGTCAACTCCTGAGCTTGAGTACCTTATTGAAAATCCAGAGGAAGACTCTAATGATGATGTCTCACTGCATCTAGTGGAGAATATGATCAGGATGCGAGCATCAGACTGGGTTGACAAGTGTTTCTGCGGACTCGAGAAATATTCAACCTTGTGCAAACATGTCATTGACCTGAAAGTTTGGCTGGAATACAAGCAAGTCAATATGCAGGATTAGTGGATGATGGTTGAGGCTCGTGGCTGGGACTTCTGGGTCACTGAGGAGGTGCGTCTATGCTTATATTTCAACATTACAAGTTGGTTGGAAATCCTCGACTTTGAGACACTGAAGAAGCTTGTGGAGAGGATGAAGGTAGCTAGAGAATGGAGATTCCTTGATACTCCTGAAGGGAAGAAGGATGATGGTGATGATGATGATGATGATGATGATGAAGAAGAAGAAGAAGAAGATGATGATGATGATGATGATGATGAAGATGGCAATAGAGGAGATGGAGGAAAAGCTTGTGAGAAGTTGGTGGAGGAAACAACTAAGGAAGTAGAAGAGATGGACTCTGAGCCTAATGCTCAGGGGAAAGATGAAAAGGGAACTGGCTCCAAGGGTGGAGCAGTTGATGAGACCATTGTGAATGGTTCATCTGCCAATGACGCAACTGGCAATGAAGGGATTCCATGCCCTGAGCCATAAGAGGAAGTTGTTGAGGCACCCTAGGTGACTCCTAGTTCTGAAGGGTCTATTCCTGAAGTTCGAGAAGGCTTAGTTGAGCCTGAGCAAGCGACTATGACCTCTCCAAAACTGCCCTCAGTGCATCCTGAAGAGAAGACTGAGCAGGCAGGGGCTGATAAGGGAAAGCAGCCACTCTCTGAGCTTGAAGAAGATGATGGAGATGATGTGCAAATCACTAACGTCCGGAGAGGCAAGTTCACTGACATCATAACAGTGAAGCAAGAGAAAGTCACGGAGAACCTTTCTGAGTTGGAGAACAAGCTACAAATGATTGAGTCTGAGCAAACCAACAAAGACAAGGCAATCCAGAAGCAAATCTGGTGGATGAGGTTTGCATTGAGGACTGTTGCCAATAACAAGCTTAAACATTTGGAGAAGGCAATGAAGGTCACTATCACTTCAGTAAAGATGGAGAGGAAGAGGATGAAGAAACTGCTCGCTGGAGCTCTGACTCAAATGAAAATGCAGAATGAGGAGATGATGTTGAAGACAGTGGAGAAGTTGGCATCTCAATCCAACGAACTGCTCACCAAGGCACTGAATGATTCAGCGGACAGGATGGCCTTGGAGTCAGCGAAGTTCATCCATGAGTCAGAGAAGGCAGCAGCAAGGCTGGCAAACACTGAGCAAAGCTTGCATACATCGATGAAGGTGTTTGATAAGAAGCTGAAGTCAAGCCTAGCTCAGGTGTCATATGCCCGGTCTGGAGTAGCAATAGGAGATGATTTGATGAAGGAGCATCTGAAGGAGGTTTAGTCTCTGACATCTTTTGTAATCAACACTAGGGAAGATGCCTTCAGAGAAGTTGGGGGAAAAGGTTAAGACTAAGAAAAGATCTATCCCTGAGGCATCGGAGGAGGAAAATATGCTCATCATGCGAACACCCCGTAAGTTAGCGCATTTGGTGGCTCAGGCTAATGATCCTTCAAAGCAAGTTCCTCAACTTCCATCTATTCCAGAAGCTTCAGTGCACTCTCCCGTTGAAACAAGGAAAAATCCCATTACCTATGATGCGGATTAGATTGCAAATCTTTGCTCAGAGGCCTGGGGAGTTGCACTTGAGAAGAATGAAGCATTGCACAGGGCTGAAGTTGCTCAGAAGGAGAAGCAGCGCATTCTGGAAAAGAAGGTGGAAAAGCTCACTGAAATCAACGCACTACAACAACGAAAACTTGATGATGCGATGATCAGTTTGCTAAGGAGGAAGAAGGAGAAGCTTGAACCAAGGAAGTACAGGAAGAAGGCTGCACCCAGGGCAAAGAAGATCCCAATCCCAATTGAGTCAAATACGGAGCCAGTCCTCATCGACACTTTTATATCTGAGGAGATTAAGGAATTTTGGAAGGATGCTCGCAACGAGTTTATCAGGCTGTGATACGTTGTCAAGAAGTGGGGCGACACTGATGAAATTGATGCCCACTTCACTGACTTCATGGTTGACAACTACCCTGAGTTGTTCAATCTCATCATGGACTAGGCTGACAAAGCTCAAGTTCAAGTAAAGGCCCTTGAACTTATCACTTGTACTCCCCCACTCACTCCTGGCTCAAGTATGTATGACTCAAGGGAAATTATGAAGAAGGTGTTGAAGATAGCCAAGGCAGAAGGGTACATCAACCAGCACAAGAGGATTGAAGAGTTGAAGGAGAGAGTCTACACTAGTTATGGACTCAAACCTGAAATGTGTAGAGTCTAGCTAGACCTTGATATTTTGATGTAATAGATAGGATTCATTGTACTCTTGCAAAATTTATCAATGAAATCTATTACATTTGCCCACAGACAAAAACTCATTGTCTTTTTGGCTGTCATTTAAATTATGTACTTTATCAAGGACTGCTATAACACTGACTCTGTCTTATAGATAGGATTTTGTTTTCCACTAAGTGTTTTGTGGATCTTTTCAGTGTTTTGGCATCATCAAAAAGGGGAAAATTGTTGGGACAATGTCAGTTTTGAGTTGATTCTAAATACCCTGAAAAGATGAATTTGCCTAAGTGTTGTAATAGTCAGGCTAGTCTTGTTAGGTTAGAATATTTTATATTCACAGGTACACAATGAGAGGAGTACTCATTGTTGGCAATCAAGACTGAAGCCTGAAGACACAAGAGCACCATCACTGAACTTATGACAGTCTTTCTAAGCTGGCTGAATAAGTGTCAAGATGAAGAGCATGATCTTGAGATCATTGTTTACTCAGCCTGAAGGGAACAGGACCACACTGAGTATATTGGGAAAAGACTTGGAGTAGGATCCAAGCAAGCAAAAGGAATGTCAGCGCTGGAAAACGTACGTAGATGAGGACAAACCTGAACTCAGTAAGGACAAGACTAAACTGAAGAATGAGTTCTGACATTCTCACCTACCCGTTGACGTGGATCAATGAGAAGATGACAAGTCATGTACGGATACTGACTTGAACCTGACATCCCTGCAGTTTTCAACAGGCAAACATTTAATGCATTTACCAAATCCATGCAAGGACGACTGCTGCATGAAGATATGTCAGTTTGAATTATTCTAAAAGAAAGGTGATTAGGAGGCTATCTCTCCAAAGGATAGTTTTTCAAGTTTGCCTATAAATACAGAAGACCTTGGACCCAAACAAGGTTACGGGAAATTTCGAAGCCTGAAATTACTAAAGACTCTTAGCACTCAAAGCATTCATCATTCAAAGAAGCACTAGAAAAATCTAGAATTTCCCAAGTGTTTCTTAAGTTTAGAGTCTATTCTGTATTCCACTGAGCTTTACTTTTCATATCTTAAGCTTTGAGTGATAATCCAATCCTTAGCATAGGTTTGCCTTGTAAGGATTATCACAACTAGATGGAATCCAAACTGAAACCAAAACCCTCTGTGTTAGGTTTGTTGGTGAAGGTTAGTTAGTGAGTTAGAAGGAAGAAGATTAGTGAGTTGGTCTTGTGCACCTTGGCACGTTAAAAACAAGCCAATCCTTTAGTGGATTCTCCAGTTGAATCACGACCGTGGACGTAGGAGCTTGAGTCTCTGAACCATGTTAAACTACCTCGAGTTCTTTACTGCTTTGATATATTGCTTTGTATTGTTTATTCATTGTCATAATCATTCATTGCACGCTTTGTTAGTGTTGAATCAATCAGCCTGACCTGAACTCATTGCACTGCCCTTCTAACCACGGCTTCGTAAAAGGAAAATCGGTTTTTAGAAAGGAAACTAAAATAAGTCTTTAAACTTTCAGGGTTCACACATTTCCGCCAAGAATATAAATAGATAGTTGGCCAACTGACTCGCCTCAGTGCAGTTAGTAGGTTTATTATCTATTCAGTGTTCATCACTTAAACTCTGAGTTAAGGGGACTCAAATTTGAAAAGAAAGTTGAAAATTTGTATACGTGTATTCCCCCCCCCCCCCCCATACACGTATCACTTAGACTTGTACGGGACCAACAGTCTGTTATGTATCCCTTACTTGAAGACTTGACATAATTCTTGTCACAAGACTTTTGTGTTGGTGGTCCTTCGACTCCTCTTGCAGTCATGCTTAGCTCCATGTCATGAGCTCTTGTAGCCAGGTCTTCTAAGGTCTTAGATTGAATTCTTTGAAGAATGTATCGAAGACTCCACTGCATGCCTTGGATGCACATCTCGATTGCAGAAGTCTCAGACAGTCGGTCCTTGCAATTCAAACTCAAGTTTCTCCATCAATTTATATAATCGATCACGAGCTCATCCTTTTTCTAGCGAGTGTTGGTCAGCTCGATCATGCTAACTGTCCTTTTTGTGCTGTAGAAGTAGTTTAGAAACTCATACTCCATTTGATCCCAATTGTCGATGGAGTTGGCCTCTAAGTCGATGTACCAGTTGAACGCATTTTCTTTCAAGGAGCGGACACATTGTTTGACCAGATGATCTCTGTAGGTTCCGACATTGTTGCAAGTTTCAACGAAGTGAGCTACGTCCTACTTCAGATTTCCGTGTCGCCAAACTGTTGGAATTTAGGAGGTTGGTAGCCAGCTGACATCCTTAAGTCGTCGATCCTCTTGGTATAAGGCTTGGTGTAAGTGAAGGATGGTTTGGAGCCGTCATCAAACTTGCCCTTTACCGTCTCCAATATGAGCTCTTTGAGTTGATTGGCCCGGATCCCTCCAGCAAATGAGATCTGTAACTCCTTAGCAATTGCTTCAGCATGTTTGGTTGAGGTCTCCTCATCGCTGTGGCCCTCAACTTGCTTTCCTTTAACAGGGCTTGCATCGCCGCCATCCACCCTATTCATTAGGTTGGAGATTTGGATATCTTGATTCTTGACGTGATGGGTGAGCCCTTCAACAACTTTGAGCAGACTGGCGAGTCATTCCTCAATGGTTAAGGCATACATCGTCATGATAGTTATGCTTGTTTGAGAAGAGAAGATATGAGAGGTAGAGTAGGTCCAACTGGGCGTGCCAAATTTATAACTACAAATTTTGTGAAAAATACGAAAAAGATTACTTGAATTTCTTTGAATTCGATTTAGGAATTTGTGCGGGTTTGACCAACTCTAGACTTGATCCTCTGATTCTTCTCTTCGTAGACTTTGACTTTGACTCGAATGACTTTTGTAATGGTCATTGTCTTAATCTTCGTCTGAGATTGGGTTTGAATTTATAACGTTAATCCAAGGGTGAAACACCTTATTTTGGATTAAACATTATTTTTAGGATTTGGTGGATGAACGCCTTTGAATTTGGTGAAGAACGTCCTTTGAATCTTCAAGCGGATGCGAAAAATGTTCTTGGAGATCCTTAAAATCTTCGAGAAGAAACACCGAATCGAAGGGGTGCTAGACCTTGGTCTTGGATCAGGGGCTGTTTGCGGTGGACTTGCACGAAGAACACCTTTGAAGCCGCGAATAGCGTCTTTGAAGATTCTTCAAATCTTCAAGGAGAAACATCGGATCGGAGGGGTGCTGGACCTTGATCTCTGACCGAACGTCGTTTCTCATCGCTTTCCACAAAGAACACCTTGAGGTTGATGAAGAACACTTTGAATCTTCAAGAACGGTTGCAGGCTTGGATGCTTGATCGTCTAAATGCTTGTTGATCTTCGAATGTGTGTGTAAATGAATGATGAAAGGACCCCTAGTTATAGGGTGGGGATTAGAGAACTTTCCATTTTTGTAAGGCCACGTGGCGCGTCTTGATAGGCTGATGCCATTTGATTGACGTGATTTGTTAATTAATCAGATTTGATTTGATTAATTTAGTTTGCTTCCCTTTTCGACGAGATATCATTTAATTTTCAATCTTATGGTAAATAAATTATATATATTATCTAATATGAGTATCGAACACTCATTTAATTCGATCGACTTGTACCGTGTACAGTTAATATCAATTTTAACTATTTAATTCAAGAATAAATTTAATTAAATTCTCAAATGAAATAGTAAATTTTATTTTATATTAATATTTTATCTGTACACGTGTCACCATTTAATTGGGTGCAAATTTAATTTTCTTACATGCTCATTAAATCTGCTATCTAACTCTTGCCACTGAGAGTTTATCGCTACCATGAATATATTAGCTCGAAGATGATGCTCCATGGTTATGTTTGGTTGATTGGACCAACACCTACCTTTAATGTTTAGTGAATCCATCTTGGAAATCTCAATCTCATATTTTCTACAAAACTTAATTTACTTTCTCAAGTAAATTAACCCATACATTATCTCTCAATCGTTGAAGAAGTGTCTTTGTTGTAGAAACAAGATTCATTACATTCATGATATCTTGAGAGTATTGTTGCAATGCTTGACAAAGATCGTGAGTGATTCCCATGATTTCATACATCACGTGCAGTGTGAAAACAAACTCAAATGAAAGTAATACCTTATTAACTGCATAAACTTCACCTTGTTGTGACAATCTTCTCAACAACAGTGCAAGCTGCTGAAAAAAATTCATCAAGCTGCAAATAGAATTAAAATGAGAACTCCATCGAGTGTCCCCAGCTCTTTGTAAAGTCCTAACTTGATTTTCTCCTCTGCTCATTCTAAGTTCACCACTTGCAATATTATTTGCAATCTCATTTGCTTGAGCTGCTTGTAACTGATCATGGCGTTTGGAAGAAGCACTAACAATATTTACAGCATAAGGCAATTATGTAGAAAATTCATAAACAATGACAACATCTCTTGCAGCAACAATCAAAGTTAATTGCAATCTGTGAGTGAAACAATAGACGTAGTATGCATAAGGGCAATCTTAAAGTAGCAAAGCTTTCAGCCCCTTCCATTCACCATATATATTACTAGCACCATCATATTCCTAACCACGAATATTCTCAACTAAGATTGTGACGAGAAAGCACAGACTCCAAACTTTTTTTCAATGTCAAAGCACAAGTGTCACTAACATGCTCTATATCAAAAAAATCTTTTTTGAATGAAACCACTTTTACTAACAAATCTCAAGATAATAATCATTTACCCTTTCTTAGATTCATCAATAAGAATGCAAAATTTAGCATCTCCAATTTCATCTCTAATTTTATTTCTTACCTTATTTGCAAGAATTTGAAGAATGTCTTATTGAATATTTCTTGATGTATACTTTGCAACCCTCAGAGCATTCTCTAAAATAACCTTTTCAACATTGTCATTATAAGACCCCAAAAGTTTCATCATTTCAATAAAGTTTTCTCGATTCTTTGAACTTTCATTTTCATCATGAGCTCTATATGCACAACCTTGGAATGTCAACTGTTTGATTGAAACCTTTGATTGCTCTCAATTTCTTCTGATGTTTGCTTTTTGATGAGTGTATCAATATATTGTGCTTGCTTCATCAAATCATCACAATATTTCACCGCATTATAATGTGGTAAATTGGTACCTTTTACAACATGGTTCTAAAGAGCACACTCGAATCCATTGTTTACTTTCTTCTAGTTTTTGAAACCATGTTCAATGAATGAATTTGAACCCAGACAGCCTGTTGAAGGCTTACCAAAGAGGTAGCATGGCAAATAATAAATAACATCTTGTGCTTTGGAATATTCCAACCAAGATGGATATGAGTCATACCAAGAAATCTAAAGCTGACGATGTTGATTTTTACCAATAAAAAATGGATAAGCATCTTGTGAAAGTCTTGGTTGAAATGGTCTAGCTTTGAGATAAGCTCGATGAATTTCATCTCTTTGATTTATATGAAATTCCCAAAGTAATGGACGCAATCCAGGATCTCTTTCCAAATGACAAGCATCCATTTGGGTTGCTTCTATTCGTTGGTGTAGTGAGCTGCTCGGACTCGGTGCTGGATTACTCGAGCCAAACACAAGAGTTGAAGAACCATCAATTACAAAATCATCTTGATTCTTCTGATCTTTTTTCTTAAAGAATGTATCAATGATTTTCAATTTTCCCATGTGTATAACTAAAATTGAGAATTGAAAATAAAAGCAATCAATATTTGTTTGGATGATTTAATCTAAAAATTACCACATTATAAAAGCTAAAAATTTCCATAATTGTTTGTAGCCTCACTGGTGAATCAATAAATGAAAATAACATAAACCTCCACATTCCCCCAATATCTATTATCATTTAACAACTATTTAAAATAATACAAAATCTCACTGCCACTACACCATGCCACTATCTATGTTGGCTGCTACATAACCCCACAGCTCCACCCCAAAATAAATAAAAAATATGGTTGTTACAATCAATTAATCATATAAATACTGAAACACAAAATAAAGTATTATATTTTAATTTTTACAAAAGAATGAAGAATACAATATCATAAAATTACAATTAACATTGATTGGAGCATATAAGTGGAACATACTAAACAATTAAACAAACACAATTTCTAAATTTTGACTAAATTACAGCAAGAGAGTAGAATTTTGAAAATAATTAAACCGTTAACTATTTAACTATATGTAGAAATTAGAATGTACAACATTCAGCAGGGCATTAGAGCAAGACATTTAAACTAATCTCACTATATGTAGAAATTAGAATGTACAACATTTAACAGGGCATTAGGGCAAGATATTTAAACTAATCTCAATATCTCACCTCCCAGTTAATTTGTAGTAAGGAAACCTGGGTAGAGGAATAGGGGGAAATAACTTTTTATCTATTACATATTTTACTGAAAGCTGAAAGCTCCAAGTCCTTGAGCGCGTCGAACTGTCGAAAGAGTGGGAGATTTGAGCTTGCTTCTGCGTGGGACTTTTCTGCTTTTTTTTAATGGAAAAAACCTATTGATTTTGAGATATAAATTTGGTAAATTGGGTATTAAAAAATAAAAAAGAAGGTAGGCTTTGGGTTGGATGACGAATTAAATAACGGGTCCGGTTAAATACCCGTCCATCTTTAATACATACACCTCTTTATTAGTTCACCCAATTAATAATTATATTAATAGTAGACACACTCCACCAGAAATTTCAATCTTGCCCTTTTTTTAGATTTCCCTCTCCCCTCAATACACCCTACGTCTGTAGGGAACCAAATTATCTCCATTTATTTCTCTCAATTTCCTCAATTTCTTTAAATCTCAACCACTCATTATAATCTATGGATCAAGATACCCACGTCTTTATTTTATTTGCTAAATAAACTTGTAAAAATAAAATCCCTGCCATTCAACTCCTCCGCCCAAGGTTCTTAAAAAAAATATTCTTCTGCACAATATTTTTCCCTTCTCCCATTAACTTGCAAGATGGAACAATTATCCTCCCTCAGTATTAAATGACGCTCTTTGAAAGGCTTCCATTCATTTATACAAGCGATTGTTTGGCCCAATTTTTTACTACATGTCGTCTATTTATAATTTGGAACTGTAAATTGGACTCAATTCAATTTCTGATCATCTATTTTTTTCTCGTTGCATTCACCATTAATTTGGGTGAATTGGGATTTGGGACTCATTTATTGCTAGTTTCCTCCGTTGTTTTTTGGTATTTCAGATTCGAAAAGGTTGAAAGTCAGTTTCTCTCTTCGTTGAATTGCAATTGGATGTAAATTCAAGAGTTTTTTTGTTCAGGTGGGACCTTAAGACTGAATTTCAACTGGGTTTCCTTAATGTTTATGGGGAGAACGTGGATTGGGGAGAGGAAATTATGTTAAATGTATAGTTTTTTTTTTTCGATTTTAGGGTTTAGCCTGAAAATTGAAAAGGGGTTGGGGGTGTATGGATCATAGTATTTAGGTTATTTTCATTAGAATGGGCATATAAGTAATTTAATAAATATATTATTATAAAAAAGAATTAAGAGGGGTGTTTGTATTAAAGATAGAGGGGTATTTAACCGGGCCCTTAAATAAATATGGTTCTTGTTTTAATGCGACCATTCTTTATGTTTGCAGAGGTTTCAACATTTTTAAAATTAAAACAAAGAAAAATAAATATAAAAATGATTATCTAATATATGATTGAATTTATTTCTGTTCTCCAAAGAGAAAAAAAAAAGGCTATATTACCCAATAAATCTATATATTTATTAAAAAAAACAATCGAAATTAAAACACAAACACTTGTATATGAAAGATTTGCCTCAATTTAATATATTATGGTCTCTAAAAAAATTGAAAGGAAAAAACCAAGCATACAGGGGCGGAGCTAGCCTAAATATTTATATGAAACATCTTCTATGCATTTCCACAACCAAAGATTAGTTTTCCATGATAAATAATCGTTCCCCACTAGTTTCATTAAGCCTTGGAACCACCCATTTTGATTCTCAACTTCTCACTCTATAGTTATGTATCTTCTTGACTTAGATAATTTTTAGGTCATCAACCTGCATTATCAAACATCAAGAACAATATAAAATAATCAGAGTTAGTGTTAGGAGAAATGACAAATTCTAATATTGTCTAAAATGTTATGACATCCTACACAATATTGTCACAACATCAACATTTACGTTTCAGTGTTATGTAGTGTAACGTTTCAGAATAATCAATCATAATACTTCATTATGATACACCATAAAAATAGTCTTCATTTTTAGTATTAAGTAGTGTAACATTTATTTGTAATCCACCACAATTGTTTGATTATATTACACTATACATTTTTTTTAAATAAAAGAACTTTTATAACTTTAAAGATGAAAGAACAATAATTATCGAAAAGATCATCCACAATTATTAGATGTTCGACTCAATAATAAGGACTTAGGAATGACCTAAACGCCTTAACAAAAGGACGAGTCAAACCATTGAATTTTTAACAAAAAAGACAAATCATGTAATCAATATGTCGCCTTAACATAGTTTTACAAGTCATCTTCATCATATCTTTACTGACGCTTCAATCCGTATCACTGATTGTTCCGCTCATCAATTCACTACTCTCGCTACTCAGTCAAATGCATCTTTCCCTAGTTCAAATTTTGCGATTCACGTTGTAAAAAACTTGACGCCAAGAATTTACTTCACAAAGCAACAAGGACAAACCAAGGCTCTCAACTTAGAAGAGAAACGACTCTCAACTCAGGATAAAAAATCAAACGCTCCCAACTCAACAAAGGAATTAAAATGCTCTCAACTAAGAGTGAAATTCACGTTGTCAAAAACTTGAGGGTGAAATTTGACTTCACAAAACAACAAGAACAAAATCAAGGCTCCAACTCGAAAGGGAAAACAAAAGACGACTCTCAACTTAGAAGAGAAAATTTTAAGACTCTCAATTCATCAACGGAATTCAAATATTCTCAACTATGGAGAGAAATCAAGGGCCCCAAGGTGGGCGACAACAAAGCAATATAATCCTCAATGGCAAGGGCTGCACAAACAACTTAAGTATAAAACCTACAAAAATTAAAAGACAAATTTAAAACTTACGAAAATTAAAAGGGCGATTTATTCTTTAAGAGTTTCACATCGTGCTAATTTGTGTGATTTGAAACCCCACTAATACTGATTGACGAATGAATCTGATAGCAAAACACAAAGTTGAAGGCGTGACTTCTCTGGGAGGAGTTTTTTAACACTGCATTTTCAGTGTTTGGTAATGTAATGTTCTCAGTACATATAACACTTACACTTTTGGGTATATATCCTTTACGTTCCAGTATTATGTACTATAGCGTCTTATCATAAACTATAACACTTCATTATGATATACCATAACTATTTGATAAAAATAATTCACATTTCTTGCTGGTATGTAGCATAATTTTTCTTTTTAATCAACCATAAATGTTTGGTTATATTTACAATACACTTTTTAGTGATAGGTAATCTAACCTTTTTAGGACATTCACTTATACTTGTTGGCTAATTTATCATCTATATTTCATTCTTCTGTAGCGTAAATGCTCATAAAATCAACAATAATTTAATTCTTCATTATGATTCATTATAATTTTTAGGTAATAATAACTTGTACCTTCCAGTGTCCAGTTTTTTTTTTTTTTTTTTTTATCAGTCAAAAGAAAACTTTGTTACCAAAAAACTCCACCAGGCATAAGATATACCCGGGGAAAGAATTACAGCTTGAAGATTACACATTAAGGATCTCTATAGAATAAACCAACCAAGAAGCTAAAGAAGCATTACAATCGATCACCTTCTTAGCTAACAACCAACTCCATAATCTACCTTTGATTTCGTCCACCACCTTGTCCAGATTAATCTCCCTATTTCAAAGATAAGCTTGTTCCTATAGTTCCACAGCACCCAAACCACACATTCTCAAATAGTCACCGCAATTTTTTTTCCTATTTTCTTGCGGAAAAGGCCGGAAAATAGGAGAAAGTGATCCGTGACTTTATTGGGAAGTGCAATCGGCACTTGGATCCACTGCAATATGTTGATCCAAACTCTAGCAGCGTTCGAACATGACAAAAAATAATGATCAGCCGTCTCCTCTTCCTCTCCACAGGTTGGGCACCTCGTGCCATCACCTCTCACAAGCAGACCTCTCCTGGCTAGATTCCCTCTAGTAGGTAAACGATCATGAACTAATCTCCACACCATTGCAGCAACTTTATCAGGGGCTATTTTACTCTAGATATTCACGAACTCATCTCTACTTTCGTGCTCCCTATCATTTTCCGCCTGTTGAGAACTCAAAATGTTATAGGCTGACTTTGTTGAGTACCTTCCCCCCGAATTAAGGGACCACGACCACAAGTCCTCCATTTTCTTTCAACCTACTAAAAATTTTTTGTTGTTAGATAGTGTAACATTTTCAGTACATATTTACACCTTTGAATTGATTTGTCATGCTAGTTTAAGTCTAAGTGTAACTTTTCATAATTATCAATCATAAATTCGTGACATTTTTACTCAAGCAATTAGCGAATTCACTGGACAAACACACCTTTAATAAAAAAAAAAAATTGCATTTTCGATATATTTTAAGACAACGCACAATCCATTGCTAAACTCGCATTTTTGATATATTTTAAGACAATGCACAATCCATTGCAAAAAATCGCATTTTTTATTTATTTTAAGACAACGCACAATCCATTTATTAATATGAATCCGCCGCGTGTCCAGCTGCACAATATACGTGGTGCGGTGAACTGTGCACGTGGTGCATAGATAGCAACTCTTAATTTATTTCACATATTTTTTTTTTAAACCCAACTAGTTTGCTATTGTATTTTGGAGTTGCAGCAGAAAGAAATTCTGGGATTTTTGTTCCGGAATTGACAATGGACGCGGCGGAATTGGAAGAATTGTTGAGGGTTTTTGAGAAATCACTTTCTCAAATCAAATGGAGGCTCAGGCCTTCTTCCAAAGCTCGTCTTCAAACTGGTTATTCCCCTTTCCCACTATTTTTCATCTTTCATGTACTAACTGTAAAAATTGCGCTTGATCGCCTTTTTCTTTCAAGATTTTCGCTTCTTATATGCCAAGAAATCACTAGTTGATGGTTTTGTTTGTGTTTGTTGTTTATTGCATGTATTTTAGTGAAATTCAACACTGGGTTTCTTGTTCTGTGCTATCAGTTACACTATGCAGCATTTCGAGCTAGGGTTAATCTATATTCTTTATTGTTCAATAATGGAGGGAAATTGTAGCATATACATCTTTTTGAAGGGGTTTTATATTTCCCCCCTTCTTTTGAGGGGAACAAGTTGCAGAGATTTTTGTTTTGGTAATTGAACTTACATTTTATGTGTTTAATTGGGAAAATGGTCATTACTGGGTTTGTAAGTGAAAAAGTGATGGCTTGTTTCGTCTATACACGATTGATCGTTTTTAGGTAAAACTTCTTCTTTCAGATATTTTGGCATTGTCCTCTAGGTTGAGACCTTGTATCATGGTGGACTATGGTGGGATGATGCCTGAATTGGGGGATCGTCTTTGTGAATTTCTCAAACATTGCAAAAAGGTCATTGAGTCTCTTATCACCTTTATGTAATAGCAATTGCAGTGCTCTTATAGTTCATATATTTACACACACACACACACACACACACACACACTATTTGAGTTTGTTCTCCTAAGTTCTTTGTTGCCCAAGCAATAGTTAACATGATGATTACTAAGATAGCACATATTTTGCCTCCCAAGTCTTGTGGATATCGGTTGAATATATAATAGCTTAATATTTCTCCTGGATTATGTCTTAAGCTTGTAGAGGAGAAGCTTAATGTATCAATAGCATTACTAGAAAAAAAAACAAAAGACTTCCATTGCAATATTAAGGGAGATTCTTCAATGACTAGAAAAGTGAAACCATTTTGCATCAGTTATTTAATATGTCTGCTTTCATCCTATCCATCATTTCATTTGTAATTAGCTTTCTGTTAGAGCTTTCTAATCGTTAATATTGCTAAACTAAATGGCCTCTGATCAACTCCCAGGAGTCCTCCATATTTGAACTTTTGCATGTCATGGTCATAGACGATATGGTGTACCTGATCAACGTCAGGTCACTAGCGGATTTTGTCGAATCAAGTTTGAAAATGGAGACTGAAACTGTCTATGTGGACCTCGAAAATGACCCTCCAAAGGTTATAACACAAATTTTTGCAACATGACGTTTTTCCTCTTTCTTTTCTGTTCTTTAGCAATGCCTCGTTATTGTGATTTCAGATGGTAACAGCAGCAGAGAAAACCCCTGCATTCATGCAGCTTCTGTCAGCTCAGAAGTACTTCTCCACAGTTTTTCATGCAGATGGTCTGGCCATTGATCACTTGCCAAGAAACTCTGTTGGGTCGTCTCATGATGGAGATGCTGCTTCTGGGTCTTCTGAGATAATTGATCTCAGTTTGTGCCCAGAGGAATGTGAAGTAACAATCCCAACACTTAATGGGTAACTCTTACTTTCGTCTCGAATGTGCATATTCTGCTTTCAAATGTATCAGTGATGAGAGAATTGATTGTTAAAGAGGTCAAATCACATACTCTTTTGAGTGTGCTTTTAGGGTCTTATCAATTTAAATATGCTTTCTTTTGCTAGTTGTTGTCACTAGATTTTTCCATCATACCCGACCTGAAGACCTTTCGTATATAGTTTATTGATACGCGGCATTCTTACTATTGACTCATAAGGTTATTCCAGTGTGGCATATATATCTTAACCAATACATTCAACATCCAAAGCTAGGGAATATTTTCTGTTTTTAAGAGACCATTTCATCCAACAGATTCTTGTAAAGGCAGGTTATTATTCGTGTTTTCTCATAAAAATGAAGTGTTCAAGTGAGAATGAAGATTTCTAGATATTGACCAATACATTCAACATAAAGACATGGGGAAATATTTATTTTCTTAAGTGACCATTTGATGCAGCAGATTTCTTTAAAGTCGGCTAAAATAAATTTTTCATAATCATTTCTTATGGAAATATATGCTATTACAGGTGGCTTCTTGGTTACCCAGTCGTTTATTTGTTCGGGGAGGATTACGTTGAGGATGCTGTATATAATCTCTCCACCAAATCTCTTCACATCTATCAAATCTTCGTCACCAGGTATGTTCACAAATCAAAAAAATTTGTGAGAATTTATCAGTTTTTTTACTAAAGTCGTGCAATTTGAAGTTGATTATAGTTTTGGCATTCTGAAGCAAACATAGGTAAGTTTTAAAAAAAAAAAAAAGTAAAACTGTTACTCCATAAATTGTATTAAGCTGTCAAATTTAGGTCATGTATACTCTAGACACAATGTTATAAAGTCTTCGCTTCTGGTATTCGTGCCACAGGGCTCAAGCACCCAGCAAAGGACAATCGAAGGAAGAACTGATGAGGTAGGATTTTCAGTTTTCCACATTCTCAATTGATTCCATTTAACCATTACAAATTCATGAAAAGATAGTCCCAAATAGTATTTCTTTATTAGAAATCATTTATCTCTGGTTTGATTTTGTTAAGGGCTTTATTTCTCTTCTGAGATGATTTTGCTTTTATGCAAAATTCAGAGAAATAATGATTTATTGTCCTGTGTTTGTACGAATTGCATATATAAAATGGTGAACCAAATCATAGCAAAGAAAAGAAAGAAAAATGCACATGTTGAGCTACTCATTATAAAATGTCAAAATAGATCATTAAGAAATAAAATAAATAATAAACTTACTTTGGTGCAAAACTTTATCAACACTTATATGAGACCTTGATCGATGCTGTCAAACTCATTTCCGTGATTAAGGAAGAACAATCTTGCCATCCGTGATTAAGGAAGAGCAATCTTGCCATTGATCTTGAAAGACGCACTTTTCAGAGGATTGCAGCATCACACAAGTCATAAGTTTGGAATATATATATATATATATATATTGATGGGATGCAAAAGTACATTATGTTTACAGGTCTGTAATTAAGGACCATACTTTTTATTTATGTAAACGTAGTCAATTTGGCTCGAATTAGCCCAAATCTAGTTAAAAGAGTCTAACATGAGGACTGGAAATTGGTTACAGTACTTTTTACTTGAGTAACTAGGGCCGTAAACATAATGTCCATTTGCTACTCCCAAAGTCATGGGAAATAATTTTTTTTCCCGTCATAAACTAGTGCAACAATACGAAAAAATGGATTATGTAGGTTCAACTTTGTTATATTGAGAGAAGGGATCTAATTTGGGATTGCTTTATTTGATGTTTGCTTTTTATAACTTTAATCCCAAAACAGTTTCACAGTGCCTTGTGAGTTGAGCTCGAAGGGAAACGATGAGGCGTGGGCAAAGTCGTTTTTGGCTGAGATGCAGAGAAGGTGGGAGAACTGCAAGCACGTCTGGGGATCGTTGAATATGGAAGTTAAAGGTTGTCATGCACAAGCGATTGCGCTGTGACGACGCATATCATGTAAGTGATTCGTAGAAATAAGACAACTTTTTTTACTTAGAAGAGTGGGATATGTATGTACTTGTGCAACTGTTTGAATATTAAGCTTTGAAACTGCCGAATTGGATTGGCTTCTTGTTCTGCAATTGCGATTGTTAGAATTGTATGCTCTTGATTGTGTTTAAAATCTTGAAAATTGAAGATTTTAAACAACATTTAAACGAGCTTCTAGGTTAGATTGGAAGTTTCGACATGTTATAGTACGTCGTCTCACAAAAATAGGATTACAGGTTTTTTCGCACAAATTAAGAATCACTCTCTCTGTCTACTAAAAGTATGAACATTAACTTTTGATAAATTTTAAGAAAATGTTAATAAAGTAGATAAAGTAAGTGTTTTAGGGTATTGTGTGGTCTATTTATAAATTAAATGTTAGTTTGTAAGTGCAAAGTCAACAATATGTGAAATAATTAAGTGATGATTGGTTGGATGCCGAAGAAAAAAAGATTGTTGTAGAAAATCAGATTTTGCATGCTTTTAACAAAATATGTAGATAGAGAAAAAAATGAAAATACAAATTTATTGATATCTTAAATATATTAATCGTTCTATTATTGTGGAACAGATAAAAATAGAGAGTCGACCTAATTTATTTATTTTAAGGATGGAAGAAGTGTTTGATATTCATGTGATAATCTGCCGATCCTATTTTTCTATTGTCATTTTGTTAGTGTTTGCCTGTTTGGACTCAATTTTCCGACTCCACTAAAATTTGTGGGTGTTCGTCTCAGCAAAGCTGTGCTAAGCAAGACTCTTGTAAATTAACTAATTAAGTGTTGTTATGCAACTCAATATTAATTATTTTTTATTATATGCTATTAAGATAAGTGCGCGTAATTTTTATAAAAATTAATTATATGTGTATTATATATATTTAAAACGTAATAAAATATGCTTATATTATATAATGAATATATTCAAATAATATATATGTATAAAATGATGGGTTAATTTCTTATTAATCCACTATCGTTAAACTCAATCTCAATTTAATTATGATTTTCAATATTCTTATTAAATTCACATATTTTTTCTATTCCAATTTGTATATACTTTTATATTATGGCATGACTTTCTCAACTACACAAAATTCAAATACTTCTCTTTGTCTCCATGCCTTCATAAAATCATTTTTTAGATGTAAGGAGATTTTTCATCCAAACATTAATGCACTTTTATGCACAATTTTATTTTATTTTTGCTAAAAGTGCCAGTTGTATATCACATTAAAACAGCTAAAGATGTGGTGGATTTTCGTAAGACTATTGAATGTTGTGATTATTTTAGTAATAATACGAAGAATTATTATTAACACATTAATATTTTTTAAATATATGATATCATCATATATAATTAAATAAAATATAAATTTGTACAATCACAACATAATTTATTATATAATTTTAATTCATAGTAAACTTTATAGAAATTTATTAAAATATATATAATTCAAACTTTATAGTGTTCATAGCATAACTTAATTGTAAACATCTGACATATAAAATTCATAAATTCATAAATTGGCATGTCGGACTTATACAATCAGGCAATATAGGTGAAATTAACTTCAATACGACAAAAAGTCAAAATTAATCTATTTAATGAAATAATTAATAATACTATTTAAAAATAGGGGCAACTACACTCTAATTCATTCTAACCTCATATATCAACAAATAAGTCTAAAAACTTGAACATGCTGGGTTTGTTTGTGTTATGTTTTATTTATTGGATTTATTTGAGTCATATTTTATAGTAATATCAATACGCTTATGTAAACAACATTACTCCAAAACTCTATTGTTTGAAATTCTGTTAGTATTTTTTTAATTATTTTTAATTAAAAATTAGTACTTCCTCTGTTAAGTTTTTTATTTTTGTTTTGGATTGTTCCACAAATAAATTTTTTCTTTCATAAATGACAAAATATAGGGAAATTGTCTCTCTACTACATCCTTTAAAATCAAGTTGCTTAGCACTAAAGCCCAAAAAAAAATTACTCTCCACAACATCTAGGGTACTATTCACTAGGTATACATAAGTTTGACTCCCACCCACCACAATCACACCCCAAGGCTCCCTCCCCCCCCCATAAATTTCTGCATATATGTCACCACTCTTTCCACTTTCCCAATTTCTCTCTCTCCCCCTCAGGTATTAGAAAGGGGGAAAACACCATCTTCCTCATCTATTTTGCTCTTGCATCAGAAAATCTGAAATACTCGGTGGAGGGGGCGGCGACCAGGGGTCGAGATCGGCGGCGGAATTCATGGTGGAAGATCAGCGGCCATGTGGAGATCGGTGGCGGCCAATCGAGTTCCAATCGGTGGCGGCGGTCGAGATGGGTGACGGACTTCCAACGTTGTTGCTCCCAATGTGAAGAAGTTCACGGAGTTCGGGGCGGTGGACTTCCAACGTGGTTGCTCCCCTGCAAAAGATCAACAGAGGCCACGTGGAGATCGGCGGCTGCCAGGGTGGAGATCGGTGGCGGCCAATCGAGTTTCTATGTCCTCTCTCTTGTTCGATCATGTCGGATCCCGTTATAGTTTCCTCCGGTCATACCTTCGAGCGCCATTGCCTCCACACCTGCAACTTAACTCTCATTCACCCCCAGCGGCGGCAATTTCTCCACCGTCATCCCCAACATAGGAATGCAAGTCGATTTTTTCTGTAAGTCCCTTTACCTTTACTTTGGTCCCTCCAATCCCGTCGTGTGAAATGATGTTTATCAATTTGCTGGGTGAATTGAAATGTAATTGTTGAATCAAATTGTGTTGAGTCCTATGTTGCTCTGTAATGTTGGGTGAATTGAAATGTAACTGCTGTAATTTTGCATATCAAAGTGTTGTAATTTTGTATATCATTATTTGCTCTGTATCAATTGTTGAGTTCAAGTATTGAGTCCTATGTTGAGTTGGGTGAATTGAAACTCTTTGTTGAGTTGGGTTCCCGTAGAATTCCAGTATTGAGTTGTGTTTTTTTTTGGATGAAAATGCATGAGCTGGGTTCTATGTTTGTGTTTTTGTGGAATGGAATATTTTGAACTTATAGGCAATTTATAATTAAACTTTAATAATAAGTTTTTGAACTTTAATAATAATTTCTCGAACTTTACAGATGTTATACTGAACTTTTCAAGAAATTTTTGAACTTACGAAATTTTGAATGGGGTGACATAATCTTGAACTTAAATTTCGTTGTGAAGTGATCTTTTGTAGATAATGAGTATTAATTTCTCAACCTTTAGATATGTTTAATGTTGAGCTTAAATTTACAATTTAATTTTCTATTTTAGATAATGAGTATTAATTTCTATGAAATGTGGTGGAGTATTTTTCTTTATGTGATGATGAAGATAATATTAAAATTAAAGAGTATGTATATATTTTAATGAAAAGTACATATATATTTTTTTCTATGGAAGAGTAGGGGAAAAATGAATTTAAATTCAAAGTGTGTATTGGGGGAGGGGGAGGGGGAGGGGGGGGGGGGGGGGGGGGGGAATATGAATTCAAAATTTGAAAAAAAGTTAAAAAAGAAAAAGTTGGGGGGTGGGGGGGGGGGGGGGGGTTGGTGGTGGAAGACTGAAAAGTGAAAAGTAAGGTGGTGGGGGGTGGGGGGGAGGGGTTGGGTTGGGTGGGGAATTATAGTGGCAATTTGGAAATTAAACAATAACTTTTGTTGTGGAGAGTAATTAATTGAAGGGGCACAAGTGGTAAGCAACTTCTCTCTATAAAATGCACCTATAAGTAAGTTACCCCAAAATATAATACTTTATATATTAATAAACAAATAACTTTATAAACAAACAACTACCCATTATTTTTTATAAAAATTAATATGTTGGTCAATTATATATTAATAAATAAATATTTAAAAATAAAAGAACGGGAAAATTCAATCCAGAACGAAGGGAGTACTAATTTAATTTCACATTGGAGAATATTGCTTATTGCATGAATTTCATTTTGCAAGACAAATTGTGAAATAAAATTTGATAAATCTGGCTCAATTTGATCATTATTTCACTTATGCTCTGTTTGACAAAAACGCAAATAAAATAAATAAGTGATGTGATCAATTTGATTCAGTTACACCTTATAGTCTATTTCTAGAACAGGAATAATGTGAAATAATGAAGAAAGCAGATCCCAGTGATTTGTTTACACCACACTGTCCATTTCTCAAACAGAGTATTTGTGAAATAATGAAGTAGATCCCTATGAATGATAAAGGTCATTATTTACGTGCTTGTTTTTTCCATTCTTAACAATATCTTTTTGGCATCAAAATCAATCAGTTGATGTCCCTTTCCTTGACTGAAAACAGGAATAAAACGCGACTTTTATTTATTTTACTAAATCACAATTTAGAAATGCCTCGAGAAGCATTACATGTGCAAAATGAAAATCTCTAAAAAAAGCTAAACATAAAAAGAGAACTTGAAAAGCAGATATTACCCGGGAAAAAAACTCAAAAAGTTTCAACAAGAAAAAATAAAAAGAAAAAACGATGCAATAAAGAGATAATAAGCACTCCCTATTTTCATCATTTTTACTTTTTAGCATTGAGGACAGCAAGAACTTCAGAGTGAGTTGGAAGAGCAGGAATTGCACCCTTTTTGGTTGTGGTTATGGCTCCACATGCACATGAATATTTCAATACTTCCTTCAACTTTGCTTCATCCTGCAATATTTTAAACAACTTAAAATATTACATTTAAATCCGAAAAGACAAAATCTTGTATGTGACGAAGAAAAGCTCGAACTTTACGTTGATTATGGCGTGATCATCGACTATCTTTGCGAGAAGGGCCCCGACAAAGGAGTCACCTGCTCCGGTTGTATCCACTGTTTTGACTGCATATCCATCAATTGATCCACGGAAATTCTATATACCAAGGTTAAAATTCAATGTGAGCTAAAGGGAGATATATGAAGACAAAAGTGTACAAAGTTTAGTTGATTTATGCAAAATTTATTTAGTACTTCCTCAGTAACTACGTTTCACAAAAGATAAAACTCACTTTCGATGGTCATTCGTCCAAAAAAAAATAAAAATTTATTACTATATTTAAAATATCATTAAATTTAAATTTTAAATCATCATCTTTATCTCTATTTAATGTTTCTTAATTGTTAGTGATTGTTTTGAAAATGAGTAGTTATAGGGGTCAAATATGAAAACAAAATACAAATTTAATTTTCCAATTATTATACTTTTATTTCTTAATCTGTGTGAAAAAAAATTGTAAGTCTATATTTTTGTGGGATGAGAAGTATAGTAAAATTCCATAAATTAATACTTTATAAGTTAATAAAGTCTGTAAAATAATAATTTTTTCCGATCCCAATCTACCAATTTCGATAAAATAATAAGATAATAAATTTTTAAAAAATTCCTATATAAGTTAGTGGTCCTATAAATATAAAAAAAATAAAAATTTCTTAAAATTATAAAAATAACTAGGATAATTTAGTAAATAAGAATTTATTAACAAGTTCAATGAATAAAATGCATATATTAAATCAATGTTTCACTTTCATAAAAAAAATAATACTAAAAAAGTAGTACTATATAAATTAATAAATTATTAATTTATAAATAAATTAATACCTTTTTAGGGCAATAAAATTTCCCGTGCCTAGCATTATTAATTTATAGTAGTTTTAGTGTTGGGGTTTATCATATTCATAAACTAGTTTTATTAAAATTTGTAATTAAATTGATAGAAGTATTATCTAATCTCATGGTCAGATGGTTGAAAGGTCAACAACAAGTTAGTCATAAGTCACATGAATCACACCTCTCAAGGCATGGGAAGTAACAACAAATATTTAATGAAACTTATTTACATTAATCAATTAGGAGTAACAAAGGGCACAATAGGGCCAACCCCTCGTGCTACATTGTCAACTTGGACTATTATATAGTACTACTTTGTTGAAATAAATGTATGCGCACACTATCAAAATAAACTTTAACAAATTCCTTTATAAACGTTGATAAGGAATATAATAGATAAAAAAGACCACCGCCCTTGTCTTTATTCGTTTACTCACCCATTCAAAATTCACTGCATAGATATAATATTTTGCAGAATCTACATCACCACCCATCACTCACTTTTCCATTATTACTTTTCAAATAATTCATAATGTACCCTTTAGACTAAACTCCATATTTAATTAAAAATTTATTCATCACATGGAATAAAAAAAAGCCAAACAAAGAAGAGTGGTAATTAATATGAAGGGTGGGTGTACCTTGGTGTAATATCTGCAGCCCTTCTCTCCAAGGGTGACCAAGAGGAGCTTCAAGTTGTTGTGCCACAAAGACATGGCGGATGCATCGTCGATCTTGTTGCTTCCGGTGAGAAATTCGAGCTCCACATCGCTCACTTTGATCACATCGGCTTTATCCCAAATGCTCATAATTTGCTCTTTGGCGTACTCCGCCGATGGCCAAAGTGGGAGTCGAAGGTTGGGGTCGTAAGAGAGCAATGCCCCGGCCTTCTTCGCCTCTTCCATCGCCTTCAAATGGGCCGATCTGCATGGCTCCACGATCAAACTTATTGATCCGTAGTGGAACACCTTAGACTACACAATGCATACAAATCAATTCCAAGCATTAATTAATTAGAGATGCATTCATCTGCTTACAAATTCTAGCTAAAACCATGTTTTCCAAAATTGGAAAATGAATTGGAGTAGTTTCTTGAGAAATGTGGATTCTATTTGGATAAAAAGTGCATCAAATAAATGGACTTGATAATATCATTGTCATGTACGTGATATTAGTATTCTCTATGTATCACTAAAATACACTTAGACAAATTTTCACATACATTAAGAAAAAGACAAAGTCTAGAGTGAAAATATAATTAGTTGTTTTTACTAAATGGTATCAATTGTTTACTTAAAAATATAAACTAAGACTCTTTAATAATAACTACTCCCTCCGTCCCCTGATAACTTTCATACTTTCCTTTTTGGGATGTCCCACAATAACTTTCACACCCCAAATATGGAAATAAAACACTCTCACAATACATACTTTAATTCAAAATACTCTTCATTCATTGGTTGAAAAAGTCAATAAAACAGTTTTTCTTAAAATTTGTGCCACCACCCCTATGAAAGTTAAGAGGGGACGGAGGGAGTAATACTTTTCAGTGGAAACAATTATTACTCTTTAGTGAAAACAAGTAATATCTTTCAGGGATTCATATATGAACCAATTTCAATCTACACCTACCCCAAGAAAAAAACATATTACAAGAGATTTTGTACTTTTTATGCTATTGAAATTATATTTTTTTTTCTATTTTGCCCTTACACAATGATACAATAACTTTAATGTTCATTAAAGTTATATCGAAAGTTAAGTGTTTTGAATTGATCATTTTGGTGAATTGAAAAATAACTAATGAATTAAAATTAAATAAGGAAACTTTAATTTGGACCATACTTATCAGCTACACTATAAGTAGAGTCACCTACACTAAACAGTGCAACCAATGGTTGTTAGATATAGGTGTGGGTAGCCTATGCATAAAAGTAAGGTTTTATCCACTTATTTACTACCTCAATTTGATATTTTTTTACTTGCTGATAAATTTCACTTAAAATCAAAATCAGGTCGCTATTATTAATAACGCCAGGAGCAAATTGGGGAATCGAGAGAGTAATGGTGACAGTTTCACCAAAGTGGCGTCACCTAATTGAACAGTACATCAATCAATGGTTGTTAGATTTAGGTATGAGCCCCACATTCACCTACTTTTCCAAGGAAAATAAAAGTTCCTTGCTCTTTTCTACACTATAGACAAATGGATTTAGCCTTGGCGCAGATTTTAAGGCCTCATACGGACTCCAGATATGTCAGCCATTTATAGAGCCATCCATTTCATATACACGGAGGGAAATCAATGCAACACACAGTATATACTTACCAGGCTAATTTTAGAGTTCATCTTTCCATTGATTAATACTATATTTTGGTTGTAAACAAATTACTCACTACAATTCCACATCCATTAACAATTCTCTCTAAAGGTTGATTTTATTTACTATAATTGTCATACAATTTTTCCATGAAATTATGTATACTTTTGTCACATTTCAACTACCCACTATACATTTTATACTATATTCCTTAATTTGGTGTAACAAATAGAAAAGTTAGAAATAACACAAAAATACAATACCACTTTAATTAATTAAATGAATTATGACCATTTTACAAGAATTACATGTATGGGTGGGTTTGTAATTCCTTTTCATCTTTCTGCTCCTAGGGAATCCATCAACTCTATCATATCCTAAACGTTCCATGTGGGTGTCACGCAAAATTTTCAAAAAGAGAACTGCAAATAAGATTTTTCCACGTTTTCTGGTACAGTTTGTATTTATGCAAAAGTGCAACATAATCATACATGTTTAAAAAAATAAAGAAAAAACTTGTTACGTGTATCTATCAATCTTTTGACCTAATGTAAATCATACTCCCACCTTCCCATAACTATTTTTATAGTAGAAAATATCACATTTAAAAAAAAAAATTGAGCAAGCATGTTGTCGAATATTTTTTAATAAAATAAAATTATTTTATTAACTTCTGTGAGCTTGTTGAATAGTTTTTAGAATTATTAGTATTATTTTCGTTTACATAAAAAATCGAAAAAATCACTGTCAACGCATAATAATGCTTGCAGAATAAATGTAAAACAGAGTATATTAAATTTTACTAGTATTAAAAAAACGAGCACCCATTATGTATTGCAAATTTGCAATCATCCACGAGAAAATGGGATCATGTAATTAATAGACACTCAGGGCCAAACTTCATCACATTAAAGAAATAAATTGTCTTTAATTAAAAGAAATAAATTGTCTCTAACAAATTGTTTTTACTAGAAAAATAGGTAAAAGATCATTATTTCAACAAATAAGTGTGGGGATCAATCCTTGCTGTTGCTGGACTCGACGTGGCCAACTACTCACAACTTAAAATATACAATTAATAAACATAATTGACTTCCGATGAACAATTAGTCAAAATTAGACACCCATCGGAAACGAAATAAGCGTGAGATTCATTGAACCTCCCCCACTAGCCAAAATCGACTGCAGCTTTCAAGCGAAAATCGCAGGAAAAATAAAGTCGAGTATTAAAACAAAACATCGATTCAGATTCAGCCAAAATACGATACTAATCACGCATAAAACGCATTTTCGTTCCGATTCAAATCGCACATAAACACACACACATATATGAGTGTGAAATCATGACAGCGATGGAGATACTTACAGATCTGATTAGGTCGAGATTCAATTCCTCCGGCTTGAGGAGCATATCCGCGCTCGGATTCCTATAAAACATGAACTCACGCTCGCCGTCGTCGCGTAGGGTCACGAACGCCAGCGCCGTTCGCGCGCCTTTGTCGAAATTGACGCCGTCGGCGGAGACCTTGTTCTCCTTCAGGATCCCGGCGAGCATGTGCCCGAACTCATCGTCCCCCAGCTTTCCGACGAACGCCGACTTACCGCCGATCCTGGCGACGGCGATAGCCACGTTAGCCGGCGCGCCTCCGGGAGCCTTGAGAAAACCCGGCGCATCCGCCAACGACACGCCGGAAACAGTGGGGACGAAATCGATCAGCATCTCGCCAAAGCACACAATCAGGCCTTGATTCGCCGCCATTTCTGAACAGATAGAGATATACTAGTATACGTATATGTGTATGTACGTAAAATTTTCAGAGAGAATGAGGGGAAACGAGAAAGGAAGAGTGGTGTTATATATAGTTGGGGGGCGGAGTGACGGTAGGTGGGGAGACAGAAGAATTAGAGTGGAAGGAGACTTTTTTTTTGTAATTAAGCAATTAAGCTTAAAGGAAAATTTGTAATTAAGGATTATTATCTATAATTCTATAGAAATTATCTATCGATTAATATATACACACGATTAATTTCTGGTTGTTATTTTAATGGTGGCGATAATGATGGATAGTCCACAAAATATATGAAAAGAAAAATTAATTTGTTGTATGGTTTTTTATTGGCTTGTTTTGCACGTAAAGGGTGGACACTCCACAACCACCATAGTAATGACTATGTTTAATCCCAGAATAAAAAGGAAATGATTTCAAATTCGCAAAGACAATTTGGATAAAATGAAAAGAAAACAAATTAATCCTATATATAGTACATATATATTGTATCACCGCATGGATTATGATAAAATAATCCGAGCTAAATTAACACGCTCTTCTCAATTTGAGGTAGTCAAATTTGGATTTTGGGTCATAAATATTGATAAACTGAGTAAATATTGTCAAAATTTTGGTGATAAAACATGGGAGAATTAAAGAGTAAATAGTTTTTTTATCAAAAAATATTATGTGTAAGTTTACATTAAAGAATGGTGTGTATCGGTATAATATTATTCTAAAATTGTGAAATAAATTTCATAAAATTAATTTTTCTCTTGGGTAGTATAACTCGTGAAAGCTTTCTTATTTATGTGGAACATTGAAAGAAAATTTTGAATTTGTAATTTAAAAATTAAAGTAGCTAAATAATTAATAAAGGAATGTACGACATAAATAAAAATTAAATATTGCACAATATTATATGTGATGATGTGATTTTACTTATATAAATGATGTTGGTGTTCATTCATCAATGAACATACGAAGAAAACAGTTATTTAAATAATTTCTAATCTTCATAGGCAAAGTGTTATACGAAAATAATTAATGATAAATTTATTATGAAATATTTTTTATGTATAGAAAATCTCATAAGGAGTATTATTAATGTAGATTAGTGATATTATATTGTAATTGTTGTAAAAAAAATTGAACCTAGAATATTATACTTCTAATTAAATATCAGATACTCTTAATAAGATATTTAATATTTTAAAATAATTTCATGATAAATTTATCGTAAACCATTTTTATATAAAATATGTTCATTTTTACACCACGTATCTTGCAAAAGAGTTTCGAATGACTCAATTTAAAAGGAGAAAAAGCTACTTGAACTTTACTCGAATTAACCTGTTGGGATATGTTTAGTTTTGATGATTTTCCAAAACGACATGTAATAGGTATGAAAGCAGTCAGGATAGTATCCTTTAGATCAGGTCAGGCTAGGTTAGCTCTCAGTAGAATAGGTTGCTCAGTTGAGGGGGAACTCAGCGAGGGGGAACTTCTCAACACAGCCTGAAGATATCAAGATGACAACCAGTAGAGCGGACTGAAGACATGCCATCAACCTGAACCAATGGAGAAGCCTGAAGGATGTCCCACTGAGTGCAAGTCAGGCTGATCTAAGCCAAGTCTGATGGACCACTCAGTGAAGAGCCTGATCAGGTGGATCAGTGCTGCACCAAGTAGGCCCTGAAGGAGTCAGGCTACTGTGGTCAGGGAAGTTTGTCATTCAGCCTTATGACAAACTTCTTGGAGTGATCTTCAAACAGTCCCTGAAGGACAACTGCACTGAGGACGAGTCAGTCCACTGAAGATCAGAGTCAGTGAAGGAGAAAGCTACCTAAAGTCAGTGGGTCTTAGTCAAACCTACTGAGTCAAAGATCCGTGAATCCAGGCCACGTGGACCAATCAGCACGAGGCAGCAACTCTGACACTGACAAAGGCCGAATTCCAAGAAAAGTGGTTGAAACCATTTAATGTTGGATTCAAATGTATCTTCCCTCCAACGGATACATTTGAATCCCCATTATATATACAAGCTCATAGTTGCGTAGTTGGGTGTGTTGTGTTGTTGTAAGAATTGTAAGAAAACAAACACCTACGAGCTGTGAGGGTGTGAGTAGTAGCATACGTGCATGGGAGTTATAAGGAGGGTTTACTCACATCTTAAACACTGACCATTAGGGTCTTCAAATATACACATATGAGTGTTCAGCTTGTAACTCTAGGCTTAGAGAGGTTTTCCCTATCTTAGCTATTGGCTAACACATTGTAATGGGAAAACCTCGCCTAGTTGGAGAAAACCTAACCGAAACCAAAACCCTCTAGTCAGGTTTGTTGGTAGTAAGTGAGGAGAAGGGCAGCCCAGGGAGTGGCGTGAGTCCAGTTGTATGTGCACCTTGGCACGTTAAAAACAAGAATCCCTTGAGTGGATTTCCTGTTAAATCAGGCCGTGGACGTAGGAGCTTGAGTCTCTGAACCACGTTAAACCAAGTGTCATTATCTGGAATGTCTTTTCTTCTAAAGTATTGCGAAAATCTGCTCACTGAGAGCATTGTTTAAAAAGGAACTTTAGTTAAGTATTTCAGGTCAGGGAGATTCCATCTCACTGACTGAATCAGGTTAGCACTCGAGAGTTCAGTCTCTCGAGTCACTGCCTTGTTGAGAGCCTGAGCTTTCAAGTCTCACCTTTGACTCTCAGCAACGTAGTGACTTGAGTATTTCGTCACTGAACTTGTTCAGGGTGCAAGCTGTGATTTGTTGACGCACTCTAGAGTTCAGCTTCTCAAGCCACTGTCCTTGCTCAGAGCATGAGTCTCCAAGCCTTCTCTCTGACTTGGTAACTCAGCCTCTGAGCAGAGCAGTGACTTGAGTATTTCTCACTCGTGCTGAACTCCCTGAGGAAAAAGGTTTTTTGGTTTTAAAAAAAAAAAAATTTTGCTCCTGAATTCCCATTTCGCCCTTCGAAAACGGGACCACCAATTGGTATCAGAGCGGGTTGTTCACATGACCACTGATCCAGTTTTGTTAAGAAAAATGGTCTACCGAACAGATCTTAAACGTTTTAAACTATGGGAATTTCTGCATATTTCACACTATTACCTGTACTCTGACATTATTCTTGTAATAGAAAATCATTTGGTTAGAAGTTTTGGAATCATCAAAAAGGGGGAAATTGTTGGGATATGTTTAGTTTTGATGATTTTCCAAAACGACATGTAATAGGTATGAAAGCAGTCAGGATAGTATCCTTTAGATCAGGTCAGGCTAGGTTAGCTCTCAGTAGAATAGGTTGCTCAGTTGAGGGGGAACTCAGCGAGGGGGAACTTCTCAACACAGCCTGAAGATATCAAGATGACAACCAGTAGAGCGGACTGAAGACATGCCATCAACCTGAACCAATGGAGAAGCCTGAAGGATGTCCCACTGAGTGCAAGTCAGGCTGATCTAAGTCAAGTCTGATGGACCACTCAGTGAAGAGCCTGATCAGGTGGATCAGTGTTGCACCAAGTAGGCCCTGAAGGAGTCAGGCTACTGTGGTCAGGGAAGTTTGTCATTCAGCCTTATGACAAACTTCTTGGAGTGATCTTCAAACAGTCCCTGAAGGACAACTGCACTGAGGACGAGTCAGTCCACTGAAGATCAGAGTCAGTGAAGGAGAAAGCTACCTAAAGTCAGTGGGTCTTAGTCAAACCTACTGAGTCAAAGATCCGTGAATCCAGGCCACGTGGACCAATCAGCACGAGGCAGCAACTCTGACACTGACAAAGGCCGAATTCCAAGAAAAGTGGTTGAAACCATTTAATGTTGGATTCAAATGTATCTTCCCTCCAACGGATACATTTGAATCCCCATTATATATACAAGCTCATAGTTGCGTAGTTGGGTGTGTTGTGTTGTTGTAAGAATTGTAAGAAAACAAACACCTACGAGCTGTGAGGGTGTGAGTAGTAGCATACGTGCATGGGAGTTATAAGGAGGGTTTACTCACATCTTAAACACTGACCATTAGGGTCTTCAAATATACACATATGAGTGTTCAGCTTGTAACTCTAGGCTTAGAGAGGTTTTCCCTATCTTAGCTATTGGCTAACACATTGTAATGGGAAAACCTCGCCTAGTTGGAGAAAACCTAACCGAAACCAAAACCCTCTAGTCAGGTTTGTTGGTAGTAAGTGAGGAGAAGGGCAGCCCAGGGAGTGGCGTGAGTCCAGTTGTATGTGCACCTTGGCACGTTAAAAACAAGAATCCCTTGAGTGGATTTCCTGTTAAATCAGGCCGTGGACGTAGGAGCTTGAGTCTCTGAACCACGTTAAACCAAGTGTCATTATCTGGAATGTCTTTTCTTCTAAAGTATTGCGAAAATCTGCTCACTGAGAGCATTGTTTAAAAAGGAACTTTAGTTAAGTATTTCAGGTCAGGGAGATTCCATCTCACTGACTGAATCAGGTTAGCACTCGAGAGTTCAGTCTCTCGAGTCACTGCCTTGTTGAGAGCCTGAGCTTTCAAGTCTCACCTCTGACTTGATAGCTCTGACTCTCAGCAACGTAGTGACTTGAGTATTTCGTCACTGAACTTGTTCAGGGTGCAAGCTGTGATTTGTTGACGCACTCTAGAGTTCAGCTTCTCAAGCCACTGTCCTTGCTCAGAGCATGAGTCTCCAAGCCTTCTCTCTGACTTGGTAACTCAGCCTCTGAGCAGAGCAGTGACTTGAGTATTTCTCACTCGTGCTGAACTCCCTGAGGAAAAAGGTTTTTTGGTTTTAAAAAAAAAAAAAATTTGCTCCTGAATTCCCATTTTGCCCTTCGAAAACGGGACCACCATAACCTAATAAACTTTAGATTTTTTTAGGACACTCTCATATACACCTGATGCACGGTGCACTTATTAAAAATTTTACAGTTGTTTACACTGAAAAATATGATTATATTACCATGAAAAGTTTACACTGAAAATCGATTTTCAGTGTAAACTTTTCAGTGTAATCGATCTAACTGCATTTTTCAGTGTAATCAAATCATAATATTCCGTGTAAATAATTTCAACGGTTAAATGTGTACACCATACATCAAGTGTACAAGAGAGTTATTTATTTTTTGGGTTAATTCCATATAAATTCACGACCTTTATACTTAGTATCAATTTAATCACGAACTTTTAAATTTTTGTAAAAAAACTCAACCTTTGATATTTATTGCAATTTGATACACACTTTTTTTTTCCGGCCGGCAACCGATGATGTGGCTCGCCGGAGCGTGTGTCATTTTGCCATGTAGGATTACACATGTTTATGTTATTTATTTTTTAAATCCACATCATAAATAACACTTACCATTTAAATAACATATTTCTACTTATAATTAAAATAGCAACCAAATAAATTAAACAACAATAAAATGAATCTAAAAACTAAGAACGTAAAGAGAAATATTATATATAATTTATGTTGGTTGTTTAATTTATTTGGTTGCTATTTAAATTTTAAGTAGAAATATGTTATTTAAATTGTAAGTGTTACTTGTGATGTGAATTTAAAAAATAAATAAAATAAACATGTATAATCCAACGTGGCAAGATGACACACGCTCAGGCAAGCCACATCATCGGTTGTCGGCCGGAAAAAAAAAACGTGTATCAAATTGCAACAAATATCAAAGATTGGATTTTTTTTACAAAAATTTAAAAGTTCGTGATTAAATTGATACTAAGTATAAAGATCGTGAATTTATATGAAATTAACCCTTATTTTTTTTTAAGTCTAAAGCATTTACTTTTTTTTTCTTTAGGCGGAAGGGATAACGTGTAACCACTGATTGGATCTTTAGAGTTTTTATCCATTTATAATTATCTTATTAAAAATACTAAACCGACCCCTTAGCTATTTAGAAATTATCTAATTAGAACACAATTATAAATGCATACATATTCCAAATTCAAATGAAATAGCTCCTCTTAATTAATAAATAAGACAATTGTGTTCTAAATTCTTGTCTTAATTTAATTATTTAATTAAATATATTTGAATTTGATATATTTTAAATGGTTAAAGTTCTATAATCTATGATTAAAATATTATGATTCGAATTACAATTTTATCAATAAAAAAAATATTTGAATCTAGATATCATGTTGATTTCAATTAAAGAGCAACTCTTATGAGAGTGTGCATCAATTAAATTATTTTGAATTCTTTTATATCACGAACATTTGATGTAAAGGTACGTCGTAGCATTTTCAAGATTACACTTATCCGAGGTTATGTGGATAAGGATGAGGGGATCAAAAATTTATTTGCTCCATTCCACTTGCTTTGACTCATTTCTTGAGTTTAGATGGTGTTTTCTTGATTGTATTAATTATGAGGCATAACGGGAAAAATAAATAACCTTAGAAAATTATGTACATATTTAATATTTAATTGTTTTTTAACACCCGATTTTAATTTTAAAATTCATTAAATTATTTTCAGTCTAGCTAAATCACTCTTTAAATTACAAGGTTTATAAAAAGTGGGGCATCACAGTTTTCAATATATAACTCGTGTAATAAAAATGTAAAAAAAAAAAAAATCACTATTAATGGAACACATCGTGTTTAGAAAATAAAAACACTACATTGAAATAACAATTTTAATTGAAAATGTAAAAAGTTCTTACATTCGACACGGAATTCAAAGACCGACTTAAAGAATTTTTAACAATTTTCTGAATAATTTTGTAAAAGGACTATATGGGTAAGGCAAAGTATTGTATAGACTATTTTCATGAAAAGGCTTATGCTGAACCAGTCTCCATTTATATTTGGTTTGATTAACGGGTTAACGGGTCAAATATATAGATAACACTTTTCCAAATTTCCCCCAATTTCTAATTAGCGAAAATTGATGAAAACCACATCAATTCTCATCTCAGTTGCCTCGAATCATGAACCACAACATCTTCCATCCATCGTAACATCTCCACCAGTGCCAATTTCTTCCTGATCCTAGTAAATCCTTCGCGATCTTTCTCTCTCTACACCAATTAGGGTTCTAAGCGATCTTTCTCTCTCTACACCAGGTACGCACTCTCTCTCTCTATCTATCTTTTCTCTCCGATCGATCTTCACCCTATTCGCAGCTGAATGCAAATTCTCCAGGCCTTGATGTGATGTATATCGATTGATAAATGCATTCACAGATCACAAATTCCAGAATGCGAGCTTGTTTCGTCCAGTTACCGGAATTTAACCGTGATTTTGAGGCGTTGCAAGCACAAATTGCTTGCAAATTTTGATTCGGCTTTAGCTTTTTTAATTTTGTGCTTTGGGTTTTTCAATTTTAGAGGTTGGTGTTGTGAATGGAACTTGAATTGTGTTGTGAGGATGTGAACTTTTGTTTCAGCTGCAAATTGGATTTTTCGCTGCTTGATTGATTTGGTAACTAGAAGTTTTGGGACTTTATTTGATTCCTTCTATGTTATTGTAATTGCATGTTGAATTTATTTATCTTTTTATGTTGTTACCTTGTAGGGGCATGTGGTAGCATTGTTTATGTATGATTTTGGGTACTGTAAATTTGAATGATTTTGAAAATGTTGGCATATCTTATCGAGAACTTTTAGTTTATGTTTTCCTTCCCTACTGCCTAAGCATTTAATTATAATCTCATATTGACCATTGATATGACATTGGTTATTGAATGATGAGAAATGTGGGTGATTGTTGGTCTGATGATGCTAAATTAAGAAGGTAACCGATGTTTCAAGGGTGGGATTCGGAAGAAGACCCGATACGATAATCATGATCTATTTGATAAATATGATTGTTGCATAGCTGAATTAACATCTATTTGATAAAATACTTGACAATATAATTCTAACTGGTTTCTATTTTCTTTTTCTTTTTTAATTAAGTATGGGGCCTCGTACAAAAGTTCGTGCTAAGAAGTTGTGTCGAGATAAAGAAAAAGAAATCACTCCTAAAGATGCTGGTTCCAATGAAGATAATTTTGTGAGGTAAGATTATTTATTATAGTTGGTGTGTTGATACTTTTGCGTTTGATTGCCTTGAGTAATTGTTGTAATCTATGGATCTCTCTCGGTTGTTTGAATCTGAATTTCAGATCACTTGTGTAGTTTATGCTTGTGTGCTTGTTTTCCAGACTCTCTTTTGTATGAATTTGGACGTGTAAAATACTCTTTTGTGCGTGTAGGCATTGCAGAATCTGGTCTAATTCCTTATGGTTCTTGTAAACGTGGATCAATTAGTACTTAGAAGGCCCTTATCTGTGTACTGGCCTCCAAAGATTCATTTGTCATATGCTTTTAATAATGTCTTTAAAAATAATGGAGAAGGGGTAGAAAAGTATGGACGGTTGACTAGAGATCAGATCCCAGATCAAAATCCACATTCTTTTTTTTTTTAAACGAGTATTATATAAATGATACTCCTGGCCTAACAAATAATAATTCTTATTTGTAATGTGAATTATGATAATTTTTTGTATTTTGTCTTACAATCAAGGCTTTGGTACGCACGACTCTTAGAGGTAGTTACTGTGCAAGAATAGTTGATAGTGATGTTAACGAGAACAAAAATGAAATACGTGCAAAGGTGATTGATTTTTGTAGAAGGAAGCCTGCGTTATTGGAGGTTCAAAGATTCACAAAAGAGGTGGAAGAATCCAAGAAAAGAAGATATCCACAAAGGATGGGGAAAAGGAGGAGCTCAAGAAAAAGAAGAGGAAAAAGAAGAGTTAATGTTTTTTTTTTCTTTTTGTATCTACATTACCAATTTCTTGTATAGTGTTGGGATATGTTTAGTTTTGATGATTTTCCAAAACAACATGTAATAGGTTTGAAAGCAGTCAGGATAGTATCCTTTAGATCAGGTCAGGCTAGGTTAGCTCTCAGTAGAATAGGTTGCTCAGTTGAGGGGGAACTTCTCAACACAGCCTGAAGATATCAAGATGACAACCAGAAGAGCTGACTGAAGACATGCCATCAACCTGAACCAATGGAGAAGCCTGAAGGAAGTCCCACTGAGTGTAAGTCAGGCTGATCTAAGCCAAGTCTGGTGGACCACTCAGTGAAGAGCCTGATCAGGTGGATCAGTGCTGCACCAAGTAGGCCCTGAAGGAGTCAGGCTACTGTGGTCAGGGAAGTTTGTCATCCAGCCTTATGACAAACTTCTTGGAGTGATCTTCAAACAGTCCCTGAAGGACAACTACACTGAGGACGAGTCAGTCCAACTGAAGATCATCATGTCAGTGAAGGGGAAGCTACCTAAAGTCAGTGGGCCTTGGTCAACCCACTGAGTCAAAGATCCGTGAATCCAGGCCACGTGGACCAATCAGCACGAGGCAGCAACTCTGACACTGACAAAGGCCGAATTCCAAGAAAAGTGGTTGAAACCATTTAATGTTGGATTCAAATGTATCTTCCCTCCAACGGATACATTTGAATCCCCATTATAAATACAAGCTCATAGCTGCGTTTCAAGTGTGTGTGAGGAAGAAAAATCAACACCTACGAGCTGTGAAGGTGTGAGTGTTCTGTGTGTTTCAAAGGGAGTTATAAGGAGGCACGACTCACATCTTGTACACTGAACTTTAGAGTTCATAGATATACACAAATGAGTGTTCAGCTTGTAACTCATAGCTTAGAGAGGTTTTCCCAATCCTAGCTTAAGGCTAACACATTGTAAGGGAAAACCTCACCTAGTTGGAGAAAACCTTAACCGAAACCAAAACCCTAAGTTAGGCTTGTTGGGAGTAAGTTGTTAGAAGGAGAAGGGCAGCCCAGGGAGTGGCGTGAGTCCAGTTGTAAGTGCACCTTGGCACGTTAAAAACAAGAATCCAAAGGAGTGGATTTCCTGTTAAATCAGGCCGTGGATGTAAGAGCTTGAGTCTCCGAACCACGTTAAACCAAGTGTTATTATTTGGAATGTCTTTTCTTCTAAAGTATTGCGAAAATCTGCTCACTGAGAGCATTGTTTAAAAAGGAACTTTAGTTAAGAATTCAGGTCAGGGAGATTCCTTCTCACTGACTAAATCAGGCGTGGCACTCGAGAGTTCAGTCTCTCGAGTCACTACCTTGTTGAGAGCCTGAGCTTTCAAGTCTCATCACTGACTTGATAGCTCTGACTCTCAGCAACGCAGTGACTTGAGTATTTCGTCACTGAACTTGTTCAGGGTGCAACGCGAAGGTTTTAAAAAAAAAAAAAATTTTGTGCTCCTGAATTCCCATTTTGCCCTTCGAAAACGGGACCACCAATTGGTATCAGAGTGGGTTGTTCACATGACCACTGATCCAGTTTTGTTAAGAAAAATGGTCAACCGAACAGATCTTAAATGCTTTTAACTATGGGAATTCCTGCATATTTCAAACTATTACTTGTACTCTGACATTATTCTTGTAATAGAAAATCATTTGGTTAGAAGTTTTGGAATCATCAAAAAGGGGGAAATTGTTGGGATATGTTTAGTTTTGATGATTTTCCAAAACAACATGTAATAGGTTTGAAAGCAGTCAGGATAGTATCCTTTAGATCAGGTCAGGCTAGGTTAGCTCTCAGTAGAATAGGTTGCTCAGTTGAGGGGGAACTTCTCAACACAGCCTGAAGATATCAAGATGACAACCAGAAGAGCTGACTGAAGACATGCCATCAACCTGAACCAATGGAGAAGCCTGAAGGAAGTCCCACTGAGTGTAAGTCAGGCTGATCTAAGCCAAGTCTGGTGGACCACTCAGTGAAGAGCCTGATCAGGTGGATCAGTGCTGCACCAAGTAGGCCCTGAAGGAGTCAGGCTACTGTGGTCAGGGAAGTTTGTCATCCAGCCTTATGACAAACTTCTTGGAGTGATCTTCAAACAGTCCCTGAAGGACAACTACACTGAGGACGAGTCAGTCCAACTGAAGATCATCATGTCAGTGAAGGGGAAGCTACCTAAAGTCAGTGGGCCTTGGTCAACCCACTGAGTCAAAGATCCGTGAATCCAGGCCACGTGGACCAATCAGCACGAGGCAGCAACTCTGACACTGACAAAGGCCGAATTCCAAGAAAAGTGGTTGAAACCATTTAATGTTGGATTCAAATGTATCTTCCCTCCAACGGATACATTTGAATCCCCATTATAAATACAAGCTCATAGCTGCGTTTCAAGTGTGTGTGAGGAAGAAAAATCAACACCTACGAGCTGTGAAGGTGTGAGTGTTCTGTGTGTTTCAAAGGGAGTTATAAGGAGGCACGACTCACATCTTGTACACTGAACTTTAGAGTTCATAGATATACACAAATGAGTGTTCAGCTTGTAACTCATAGCTTAGAGAGGTTTTCCCAATCCTAGCTTAAGGCTAACACATTGTAAGGGAAAACCTCACCTAGTTGGAGAAAACCTTAACCGAAACCAAAACCCTAAGTTAGGCTTGTTGGGAGTAAGTTGTTAGAAGGAGAAGGGCAGCCCAGGGAGTGGCGTGAGTCCAGTTGTAAGTGCACCTTGGCACGTTAAAAACAAGAATCCAAAGGAGTGGATTTCCTGTTAAATCAGGCCGTGGATGTAAGAGCTTGAGTCTCCGAACCACGTTAAACCAAGTGTTATTATTTGGAATGTCTTTTCTTCTAAAGTATTGCGAAAATCTGCTCACTGAGAGCATTGTTTAAAAAGGAACTTTAGTTAAGCATTCAGGTCAGGGAGATTCCTTCTCACTGACTAAATCAGGCGTGGCACTCGAGAGTTCAGTCTCTCGAGTCACTACCTTGTTGAGAGCCTGAGCTTTCAAGTCTCATCACTGACTTGATAGCTCTGACTCTCAGCAACGCAGTGACTTGAGTATTTCGTCACTGAACTTGTTCAGGGTGCAACGCGAAGGTTTTAAAAAAAAAAAAAAATTTGTGCTCCTGAATTCCCATTTTGCCCTTCGAAAACGGGACCACCATATAGTCTAGCTAGCTTGTCAACTAACAAGTTCATGATCATCCAACTAGCTAGCTCTTTAGCACATGCACTAGTAGTACCTGCACTTGATGGATATCTATATTACCAGTACTTCTGCTCTTATTATCGATACTCCTGCCCTTATTATCAATACTCCTTGCAGAATTATTGATACTCCTAACTAAATGGAGATATGTGATATACCTAGTAACAATTTATTGTTTTTTTTTTTTACACTCCTAGGTCAATAATCACATTCCTTTTTCCTTTTAAACGAGTACAATACAAATGATACTCCTGACCTCATAAATGATACTTCTGGTCACATTATCAATACCCCTTGAAGAATAATTGACACTCCTAACTAAATGGAGATATGTGATATACTCAAATTCAATTTTATTTTTCTTATAATTGATACTCCTAATAAATGGAGATATATGGTTTTTAAAATTCAAATTCACATTTATTTTTCTTCTTTTAAAAAAAAATGAGAACCATACAAATGATACTCCTGACCTCATAAATGATACCCCTGGAAGAATAATTTACACTCCTAACTAAATGGAAATATGTGATATACTCAAATTCAAATTTATTTTTCTAATATTTTTATTCCTAATAAATGGAGAGATATGGTCATTAAAATTCAAATTCACATTTATTTTTCTTCTTTTAAAAAAAATGAGAACCATACAAATGATACTCATGACCTCATAAATGATACTTCTGGTCATATTATCGATACCCCTGGAAGAAAAATTGACACCTCTAACTAAATGGAGATATGTGATATACTCAGATTCAAATTCAAATTTATTTTTCTAATAATTGATACTCCTAATAAATGGAGATATATGGTTTTTAAAATTCAAATTCACATTTATTTTTCTTCTTTTAAAAAAAAATGAGAACCATACAAATGATACTCCTGACATCATAAATGATACTTCTGGTCATATTATCGATACCCTTGGAAGAATAATTGACATATCTAACTAAATAGAGATATGTGATATATAGAGTAAACATTCTTTACAATTTCCAAGTTCAATATGTTGGAGTTATACGTGAAAGTATGCTTTTACTTTGTATAACTCGTGTATCAAACACTTGTTTATGAGAATAATTCTTTTATCACATTTGCTTTAGTTATGATTGAATGTTGAATTTCTATTACAAACCGTTCAATACATGGTATTAGTTACATTGTAGTTAATGTGGTGATACCCGATCACGGAAGACAACATTAACTGTTTCCTTGTAACTAAACGTACATTTTCACGACCTAGGTGGAATTGAATAATCCACCGTGAAAGGTCGATGTGTAAGGCTCAGATTGGTCTGTCTTGACTAAGAGATTGCACTAGCACATTTAGTATGTGTTGAAGAGGACCTACAGCGAGGATAAATTCTTCTGTTCTGAAATATGAAGAATTAGACCTCAATGGTTGTTGATTTCTTAATCTCCGTCACTTAAATAGGACCGTGTGTGCTTAATAGTTACCGCTTTGATTCATGTTGGGTGAGAATCATTGTGACTTCGAACCTTGTGCTTTGGGCAGTAATATTAATCATACGACGGTTGCTAAGATTTAATACGGAGAAACGCGTGCGAGTACGGCTCGTGTGATTAGTCCCCTTGGTGGGCTCATAAGTTTTATCGTACCAAATCTTGCAAGTGAAGAATCAGTTTCTTCGGTACGGATAATAATGTTGAGCTGTCTTTACTCCAAGGTGAAATATATTAATTAATTTAGAGCTATTCAGAAACTTGATTAATTAATGGACTTGATAATCTTAAACACGGAAAATAATAACCGGGAGCCCATATTATCGTAATATGGATTAAGATGGATAGTGCAATATTAATTTATTAGTGGTAATAATTAATATTAATGGATTGAATTATATTGGGGCTCAATATTGAATTTCAGAAGTCCATTAGGAGGTCCAATCTTAATTCTCCTTAAAGGCCCCTCAAGTAGCCCATTAAGTAGCCCAATAATGATAAGGTGATTAAAATAAAAAGAATATATTATGCTAATTTTTCTTTGTTTTTTTTTTTCCGAAAATTATGTATCAAGGAAAGAAAAGATTTTGTTGATTTTCTTGGAAAGATATTATGAAAGATATGTATTCTTGAAATACAAGTATATCTCATATATTCAAGAAAGATCCAAATCTTGGCTTCTACACTTGAAATTTTCGAAAATCACTAGTAAAATAGGTGAGTGAGATTTTTGTGGAATATTTTATTGTGGAGAAAAGAATATATGAGATATATTCAAGATTTCTTAGAGTCTAAGAAAAGATTTTCTCCAAGGCCCAAATAACCATAAAAATTCGGCCACTTCATCTTATAAATAGGGGGTGATTATTTCATCCCCAAGTACATAATTCCATGTGTTGGAAAAATCAAGAGCATAGATATTTTTCTTTTTCCTTAGTTATTTAAATTATTCGAAAGCATCTCCCACCGGTGATCGAATAAGGCGAAAGGGAATACTTGAGATGGCTTTTGGGTTGGTAAAGCGCGTACGTGTTAGTCCTGTTTTATTCAAAGGCCAACTTCTACGAGAGGTACGTTAATCACATATTATCTTGTTTATTCCGCCATAGATTATATGTGAATTAATTCAATATGCATGATGTTAAATTAGTTGTTGGAATTATTATTTGAATTAATTAGGATTAATTCATGCTAGTAATAATTGTATTTAAATTCGTATTTAAATTTCATCCCGAATAGATTCCGGGCACCCCTATTTTCCCAACAACTGGTATCAGAGCCACGGTTTCGGGCTCTGATCTTTAAATTGGAATTTAAATTGTTAAACATTAAATTGAAATTGGATAATAGAATTGCTAGATCTTTTTTGCAGGTATCCAATTGTCATGGTTTTAATGTTGTTATTTTTCATGCGTGTGAATTATTTATTTTTAATTCGATTCGCTCGAATTCGTTTTTCTCGTGAGAAAATCCACGAGTAGATTAGTTGCTTTTATTTTGATTCGATCATTGTAATAGACTAGTCTAGATCTAGTATTTATATTTTTTGAAAAATAAATTGTAACCGGATCGTGACGAAGAACGAAAAATTAAAGACGGCGTACCCGGCGGCGCATGCATGGACGTAAAATCGTGCATGGGGTGAAAAAACGAGAACGAACGTCGAAACCCGGCGGATGACCCGCGTACGACGGGTGGCCGTAGCTGCGCTCAGCGTGCAGCGCCTCGGCGCTCCGCGTGCGGCGCTTCGGCGCTCGGCATGCAGCGCCTCAGCCGCTTGGCCGAGAGGTGCGCGGGCCCACTCCGTGGGCCGACGCGCGCCGTATCTCGGGCCGTGGAATTTTTTCAGTTCTGTTTTTTTTCGTGTGATTTTAAACATCGTCCCGAACCCCAAACGATGCTATTTTTGATGAAGTGTTGCTGTTCGAGTGGGAGCGTGTCGAGACGAACGACGGAAAGCAACAAGGACGATTTTTCGCATCAAGACGTGAAGAAATTAAACCGTGACAATTGGATTTGAGTGCTCCAATGTGTTTAATTTTATTTTGATGGATGTTTTATTTCGTGCAATTATTATTAATTGTTAATATGTGTTTGCATGAATTTAATTGTCCAAGAAAAACCTTACTTTCGAAAATTACTAAGTATGTTTATTTAATCGCAATTTTATTCCGGATATTAAAATTGGATTAATTTGGCCTCCATAATTTATTTATTTGTGAAGTTCTTTTGGAATACATTTCCCCCTCGGATCGGCCAAAATAACGGATTTCACATGAATAAATTCCGAAAGGATGATTGTGGATTATTACTAGTGGCGGTATTGACCCTCACCACGAGTGGCTTGCTCAAAGCGAAATAATAATCCTGTATTTAATTATGGTTATTACTTAGGCATAGGAAATTGATATTAACTTACTCCCCTCGGAGTCCCTGTCAATTTCTATGTGGTCAAAGTGGGAGCCAACTATTAATTTTGAATTAAGGATTTGTAACTTTTAAGTTTGTAATCCGCTTGAATGTATTTAAATGTATAGACCACCCCTCGTGGCGCATTTAAATTATTTCGAGATGTTGGCTGATGCATGATTATATTGTTTTAAGGTTTCAATATAATTGATGTGATCGAATTATGTGATAATTTCATATTTTTCTAGATATTGATATGAATGTATGTTTTATTCTCAGTTCATCATGTCGCAACCTTTTAATCCACTGTTTAGTATACTTAAAGATAACAAACTTGTTGGTGAGAACTATGTTGATTGGAAACGTAACCTTGATATTGTCCTAACCGCTCAACACCATAAATGGGTACTTACTACTCCTAAGCCCCAAGAGCCTGCCGAAGATGCGAGCAAATCGGCCAAGAAAGAGCATAAGAGTTGGTTAGACTCTAATGAGATGGCTAGGTGTATTATTCTGACTTCAATGTCAGATGTGTTGCAACACCAATACCAACACATGGAGACCGCCTCTGAGATAATGCTCAATCTTGAAGCGATGTTTAAACATCAGAACCGTAATGCTAGGCAAATCGCCATGCGAATGATGCTTTCGTTGAAGATGGTGGAAGGTACGCCCGTAAGGGATCACATTATCGAGATGATGGGTTATCTCAATAAGTTGGAAGTACTTGGTGTGGAATTTGAACTCCCTACTAAGGTCGATTTCGTTCTCCATTCTCTGCCGAAGAGCTTTGAGCAGTTTCAGTTGAACTATCAAATGAATGACCGGGCAAATAGTTTGTCCGAGCTCTTGCAAGCTTTGGTATCGGCGGAGACTCTAATGGATCACCAAACCGTTGCTATGGTGGCAAACGATCCGTCTTCCTCTTCGGGTCCCAAGGGAGGAAAGAAGAGAAAGAGGACGAAAGGCCAGACCCAAGCAAATCCAACCGTTGCGAAACCCAAGGCAAAGGGAGAAGGAGGTGGAAAGAAAGCTGCTAAGGGTAAGTGCTTCAATTGTGGTGAGAAGGGACATTGGAGGGCGACCTGTTCTAAGCCTAAGAAGGCGGGAAAGAAAGGTAAGTCTCATGCTTTAGCCGTTGAAACATATGTTGCGGCGTATGCTGCCCACGTTTGGGTAGTGGATACCAGGGCAACTGATCATATTTGTTTCACTCTTCAGGGGTTCCAGCTAACCCGGCGACTTAGCAAGAATGAGATCATAATCACTTTGGGCGATGCTACGAGAGTGGCGGCCGAAGCAGTGGGAGTCGTGCACCTATCTTTTGAAGATATAGTTTTAATTTTAAGAGATGTCTTATACGTTCCGAACTTTAGGAAGAATTTAATTTCAGTTTCTAAGTTGTTTTTTGATGGATATTCACTTACTTTTAATAAAGTTGTTACTGTTTCTTTTAAGAATGATGTTATCTGTCATGGAACATTGATAAACAATCTCTATACGATTAAGTGTGCACACCACTCAAATAAACGTCGATCATTTCGAGTAATAAAAGAAAGCTTTCTTCGGAGATGAACGAAACACTTCTATGGCATCTTAGACTAGGTCATATTAATCTAAAGCGGATAGAGAGATTGGTGAAAGACAGATCCTTGGAATCATTCCAAGTCGAGCCGTTTCCAACTTGTGAATCCTGTTTAGAGGGTAAGATGACCAAGAGGGCATTTGGAGCCAAGGGGAATAGAGCCACGGAAGTGTTAGAACTCGTTCATACCGATGTGTGTGGTCCAATAACGATCAAAGCGAGAATGTGGTATGAGTATTTCATCACCTTCATTGACGATTACTCGAGATATGGGTACATTTACCTTATAAGGCATGAGTCTGAAACTTTTGATAAGTTCAAGGAGTTTAAGTCCGAGGCCGAGAAACATAGGGAAAAGAGTATCAAGTTTCTACGATCAGATCGTGGAGGCGAATACCTCAGCGATGAATTCTTGAACTACTTATCGGACGAAGGGATCGTATCCCAGTTAACCGCACCGGGAACCCCTCAACAGAACGGTGTGGCAGAACGAAGAAACCGGACTCTTTTAGAGATGGTCAGGTCCATGATGAGTTATTCGGATTTACCCAAGTCGTTTTAGGGTAATGCCTTGGAAACGGCGGCTTACATTCTAAACTTGGTGCTATCCAAATCGGTTCCTAAAACCCCAATGGAATTGTGGACCGGGCGCAAGCCCAGTCTAAGACATTTACGGATTTGGGGTTGTCCGGCATACGTGCTAGACAAGGAAGCCGGTAAGTTGGATCCAAGTTCAGAATTAAGGCTGTTTATAGAATACCCTGCGGGAACGAAAGGGTGTATGTTCTATAGTCCCAAGGATCAAAAGACCGTGATAAGTACACACTTTAAATTCTTGGAGGAAGACTATATGAACAATCGGAAGCCTAAAAGTGAAATTACCTTAGAAGAATTGAGAGGTCAAACCTCAATACCAAATATACAAGATGATGTACCACACGTCACATCTTCACAACCGGAACCCACCCCATCGTAGTGGGAGGATTGCTAGGCAACCCGAGAGATTCATGGGGATAGGAGAATCTTCGGATTTGGTTCCCGGTGTTGAATCGGACCCATGGACGTACGACGAGGCAATCCAAGACAAAGACGCGGAGTCGTGGGAAACGGCAATGGAAGCCGAGATGGGTTCGATGGATCATAATTAAGTGTGGGAGTTGGTCGAGCCACCCATTGGGGTAGAACCCATTGGATGCAAGTGGGTGTACAAGAGGAAAAGAGAACCGGACGGAAGGGTAGAGACCTTCAAAGCGAGGCTTGTGGCCAAAGAGTATACTAAGAAAGAAGGGATCGATTATGAGGAAACCTTTTCGCCTGTAGCTATGCTTAAGTCCATCCATATTCTCTTGTCGATCGCTGCGCACCTAGATTACGAGATCTGGCAAATGGATGTCAAGACGGCTTTCCTTAACGGAAGTCTTGACGGGATAGATATCTATATGCAACAGCCCAAAGGTTTTATTGAAAAAGGCCAAGAGAATCTCGTATGCAAGCTTAAGAGATCCATTTATGGACTTAAGCAAGCATCGCGTACTTGGAACCAGTGTTTTGATCAAGTGATTAAGTCTTATGGGTTTGATCAAAATGAGTTCGAAAGTTGTGTGTATAAGAAGCGTGACGGAACTGCGGTGGTATTCTTAGTATTATACGTAGACGATATTCTGCTCATTGGAAACAATGTAAAGGTATGGCTGCCAAAACAATTTGATATGAAGGACTTAGGGGAAGCCGGCCACATCCTTGGGATCAAGATCACTCGCGATCGCAAGAAGAGGATGTTGGGCTTATCGCAAGCTTCATACATTGACACTGTTTTGAAGCGTTTCAGCATGCAAGATTCCAAGAAAGGTTTTGTACCTTTTAGACACGGAATCCATCTATTGGAAGAAATGAGCCCTAAGACGCAAGCGGAGATAGATGACATGAAAGGTGTTTCGTACGCTTTAGCCGTAGGAAGCCTTATGTATGCAATGTTGTGCACGAGACCGGATATCTGCTTTGCCGTGGGCATGGTGGCAAGATATCAAAGTAATCCCGGGAAAGACCATTGGACTGCCGTAAAGTGCATCTTGAGGTATCTGAAAAGAACTCGTGAGCAGATGCTGATTTACCAGTCAGATAGTCTTGTTCCCGTAGGATACACGGACTCGAATTTCCAATCAGACATAGACTCAAGAAAGTCAACCTCGGGTAGTGTGTTTTGCATGGGAGGAGGAGCCATTTCATGGAGAAGCGTTAAGCATAAATGCATCACCGATTCGACCATGGAAGCCGAGTATGTAGCTGCTTGTGAAGCAGCGAAAGAGGCAGTTTGGCTCAAGAACTTCTTAGTGGACTTGGACGTTGTTCCGAATTTGCCTGACAAGATAACTGTCTTTTGTGACAATGCCGGAGCAGTTGCAAATTCAAAGGAACCGAGAGCCCACAAGGCCAGCAACACATAGAAAGAAAATACCATCTTATACGAGAAATCGTTAAGAGAGGAGATATAGAGGTGACAAAGATAGCGTCGGGTGACAACCTAGCTAATCCATTCACAAAGGGTCTGCCTCAGAGTACATTCGAGAGACATGTGGATGGAATGGGAGTCAAGACTATTGCAAATCTGCTTTAAGTATAAGTGGGAGGAATTATTAGGTTAGTGTAGGTTGACATGAGATGTCACATAGAGCTACTACACTAAGACATGCATGATGTATACTAAAAGCAGACTTTAAGTATAAGTGGGAGATTGTTGGAGTTATACGTGAAAGTATGCTTTTACTTTGTATAACTCGTGTATCAAACACTTATTTATGAGAATAATTATTTTATCACATTTGCTTTAGTTATGATTGAATGTTGAATTTCTATTGCAAACCGTTCAATACATGGTACTAGTTACATTGTAGTTAATGTGGTGATACCCGATCACGGAAGACAACATTAACTGTTTCCTTGTAACTAAACGTACATTTTCACGACCTAGGTGGAATTGAACAATCCACCGTGAAAGGTCGATGTGTAAGGCTCAGATTGGTCTGTCTTGACTAAGAGATTGCACTAGCACATTTAGTATGTGTTGAAGAGGACCTACAGCGAGGATAAATTCTTCTGTTCTGAAATATGAAGAATTAGACCTCAATGGTTGTTGATTTCTTAATCTCCGTCACTTAAATAAGACCGTGTGTGCTTAATGGTTACTGCTTTGATTCATGTTGGGTGAGAATCATTGTGACTTCGAACCTTGTGCTTTGGGCAGTAATATTAATCATACGACGGTTGCTAAGATTTAATATGGAGAAACGAGTGCGAGTACGACTCGTGTGATTAGTCCCCTTGGTGGGCTCAGAAGTTTTATCGTACCAAATCTTGCAAGTGAAAAATCAGTTTCTTCGGTACGGATAATAATGTTGAGCTGTCTTTACTCCAAGGTGAAATATATTAATTAATTTAGAGCTATTCAGAAGCTTGATTAATTAATGGACTTGATAATCTTAAACGCGGGAAATAATAACCGGGAGCCCATATTATCGTAATATGGATAGTGCAATATTAATTTATTAGTGGTAATAATTAATATTAATGGATTGAATTATATTGGGGCTCAATATTGAAATTCAGAAGTCCATTAGGAGGTCCAATCTTAATTCTCCTTAAAGGCCCCTCAAGTAGCCCAATAATGATAAGGTGATTAAAATAAAAAGAATATATTATGCTGATTTTTCTTTTTTTTTTTTTTCGAAAATTATGTATCAAGGAAAGAAATTTTTTTGTTGATTTTCTTGGAAAGATATTATGGAAGATATGTATTCTTGGAATAGAAGTATATCTCATATATTCAAGAAAGATCCAAATCTTGGCTTCTACACTTGAAATTTTCGAAAATCACTAGTAAAATAGGTGAGTGAGATTTTTGTGGAATATTTTATTGTGGAGAAAAGAATATATGAGATATATTCAAGATTTCTTAGAGTCTAAGAAAATATTTTCTCCAAGGCCCAAATAACCATAAAAATTCGGCCACTTCATCTTATAAATAGGGGGTGATTATTTCATCCCCAAGTACATAATTCCATGTGTTGGAAAAATCAAGAGCATAGATATTTTTCTTTTTCCTTAGTTATTTAAATTATTCGAAAGCATCTCCCACCGGTGATCGAATAAGGCGAAAGGGAATAATTGAGAAGGCTTTTGGGTTGGTAAAGCGCGTACGTGTTAGTCCCATTTTATTCAAAGGCCAAGTTCTACGAGAGGTACGCTAATCACATATTATCTTGTTTATTCCGCCATAGATTATATGTGAATTAATTCAATATGGATGATGTTAAATTAGTTGTTGGAATTATTATTTGAATTAATTAGGATTAATTCATGCTAGTAATAATTGTATTTAAATTCGTATTTAAATTTCATTCCGAATAGATTCCGGGCACCCCTATTTTCCCAACACAATATTCAAATTCTTTTTTTTTTTGGTAGACGAGCACCATATAAATGATACTCCTGGCCTCACAAATGATACCCCTGCCTATATTATTGATACCCCTGGAAGAATCACGCAACCATGAATCAGTAATGAATAGAAAAGCTTAGCAAACTTTTTTAGGAAGAATTCTAAACAAGACTGCATCAGGAAGTTGGATATTGACTTGCTATTATCAAAATCTAATGAAAAAAACAGGAATATATTATGGATAGCAATTTTATGTCGCATTCAAACAAAAAATATCAAAATCCAGCATTGTCAAACTAAATGCAAACCAGCCACATGACCTAAATGACTGGTGCTGATTTAAGCCAATAATATCAATCTAAAGGACTGAACTTGTAAAAAAAAACACAATTTCTAACTAAATTAAATGTGGCTTACGTGTTAGAGAACTAAATTAAATGTGGTTTACGTGTTATAGTGATAAGATTCAGCTGCCTTCATTCCTGAAGTGATCATTTGTTCGATAATATTTCCTTTCTCATCTGTTATTTTCCTTTCAGAGCGGTGATGATGACTCCACTCTGGTCTTGTCAATTGATGGTTATGTTCAATTTTATGTTTCATAACTTCATACATCCCCCCCTTGTTCATCTTGACACTCATTAAAGCCTTGCAATTTGTTTGTCCCGAAACGAGTAAACAGGTGTATGGGGGGGGGGGGGGGGAATACACCTGTGGTTACAAATTTAAACTTCTTAAAAACTTATCAGGTTACTTCAGATAGTAACTCGTCAGTGGACTTTAGGTCTGCTGAGAATTACTTTGAAAGCTTACTGAGATAATACCTCCACTGAAAGCTCAAGACTTTCAGTTGAACTACTATCTAATTAGCTTTCAAATGCGGATTAGTGAGCCCTTTAGAAAACTCATTTTACTTGATAAACTTTGAGTGGATAACACACTTAGGAAATAGCAGAAAGTAAGTACACAAGATATAAAGTGGTTCAGAGATGAATCTCATACGTCCACTGTCCTGATTAAACAGGAGAATTCCTTTCACTTGGAATTCCTTGTGTTATAGTGCCAATGTGCACTGATCAATTAATCCTCTCTTAGGATGATTGATCACTAGGATAATTCCAGGTCCTAGTTCCCAAAACAAACCAGCTTTCAGACTGATACAAACAATCAGCATACTAACACCACTTAACACTGACTCTCAACCTAACAACTGAGTAGGGTTTTGAGTAGGGTTTTGGTTCTAACTGATATGAGATGATCCTTACAGTTTAGCTCAAGGCTTAGGATGGATTATCTCTTTCTAAGGTTTGGATATAGCTTTTAAACTTGTTTACAGAAGGCTTGTTATGCTCTCTACAAATGTGAAACACTTGGGAAACAAATGTAATTTCGAGTGCTTCTAGATAGTTGAGAATGTAGAGATAACTTTGATCTTGTGAGTTTCCCGTGTATAGAAATGAGCACGTCCTTCTGTATTTATAGGCTTTCTTGAAAATCTTGCCGTTGGATTTGAAACTTCTCAAGTAAGTTTTCTTGTATCCGATTGGTTCAAACGGCTCTTTTTTAAGCTTTAAGTCTTGTCAAGAAACGGCTGAAAACCCATGCCTATTCACCAACTTTTTGGGGAAAGTTAGGGAAAGACTTTTGGTACTTGTCAGTCTGGAACAAGTCGGCTGTCAGTAGAGTACACCTACATGTCATCTTCTCATTGGGCCGTCCAGTCTGCTTGCTCAGAATCCTGCCTTACTTTAAGGTGGAACTCGTCTGAGAGAACCTTCTTATTCCTTCATTTATTGTAAGCTTCACTGAAATTTGTTTTGCCTTGTTCCAACCAGATTAACTAACAACTTTTAATGTGTTTAGCATTGAATGTGCTTTGTTAGTTCACGTCAGTGGACCTTGGTCCTCTCCTGATGGTTTTAGTCTTAGTGAGTATGTACTTAGAAAACATTCAAGACTTAGACTAATTCCTCAGCGGACTTCGTCTTCAGCGGACTTCATTCTTCAATACACTCAAGAATTTACTAACTGCACTTCAGTTCCTTAACATTTGAACTGACTATCTAAAAATCTAACTCTACTGAATAATTTTACTTACAGACAACTTAGAAGGAATATTTTGGCATCTTAATCAAAACTTAAGTCTATACAATTTCCCAATAATTTCCCCCTTTTTGATTATGCCGGAACCTATCTTATTACATATCTTCTTTAAGATGAGGTTCTTCAGATGACATAAATGTTTAAGGTTTTTGTAAGTAAAAGCATTCAAGTACATAAGCCTAAATGATAATGAGATATTATCTTGGGCAAAAACAGCAGTAGAGTTTCATTCCATGAAAAATATGATGGGTACAGTTACATGAAGTCTACTAACCAAAAGTTCAAAAAGTAAAAACACCTGGGACTTATAAACAAATGCCCAGTACAAATACTTCATTTTTCAGATGGATTCAAATAAAGGTTCAAGTCCATATTGTTTGAAGACTCTGACTTTCAGCTCATTTTTCCTCTCCATCACTTCTTTTGAATGTCCTTTGAGACCTAAATGCTCACATAAGGACACCCATTCTTCTGTAATTCGATCTCTGTCAACTGCTCCAGTTGCATCTTGAGGAGGCCAGTAAGTAATTGGCTCAGGGGCCTTCAAAGCAAGATCTGGGAATTTATCTTTCCAGGCCTCATTGATCTCAGGGTAGAGTTTTGGGTATGCTTCAAACAGCCATGAGTTGAATACTTCTTGTGCATTATCCCTTCCCAATTCTCCACTGACATAAAAGGAATACACAAACTCCCTTTTTGCAGTTTTCCATGCATCATTGAGTTTCTTGGGCACCCACGCATCATGGTGAGGGAACCTGGCTTTTGAAGGAGCTACCTTGTCTTTCTTCAGCTTAGCAGCCCACCTTTGATAACTGTTCCTGAATTTCTTTGATGTAGTTTTATCAAAAGTGGCTAGCCTCTCCTTCCTTTTCCTTTCATCCATCTCAGCAATGGTCTCCATCTTTCCCACCACCTTATCTCTCCTCTCTTGCTGTTGAGCAGTTAGCTTTTTAGCTCTTTCATTTATACCCCCAGCTGCCTTGATTAGCCCAGTGAGCTCTGTAACGCTAGTGGGGGTAGATTTTAGGGTTTTAGAAGAAATAGGATCAGGGTTTAGAATAGGAAGTACCTCAACTGACTCAGTTGAACCAGTTGACTTTGCAGCCAACCTTCCTGAGGTTCTGGTCTTCTTGGCCACCTCTGCTGAGAGGACGTCAGTTGCCTTCCTTTTAGTTGATTCCCCCTTTTGGGCAGCTCTCTCTTCCTTCTCCTTCAGATGAGCTTCCTTGAACTTTGATACGTCTTCTGAGGGAACCTCCTTTCCCTTCTTGGCATCCGCAATTTTCTGGGCTTCAGCATCTACCTTCTTTAAGGTGCTCTTGATTTGTTGGCCTCTTTCAAATTCAGGGGTTTCAAGGATGATTTGCATCTTGTTCTTTGGGTCCAGCTTCATATCCTTAGCACTTACTCTATTTTCCCCCTTTCCGGCATTAATCATAAACTCAGCAACAGATATGTTTAATTTTACCTGATCATGAGCCAGGGCCTTCAATTCAGTAGAGCAATGGTCAACTTCATCCTCCAGCCTCTCCAAGGTTGCTCCAGCTGTTTGCCCAAAATGTACAAACTGGGCTAGCTTTTCATCGATTAAGACGTTGGTCTTCTCTTGAGTAGGGAAGTCCTCTGCTGTCTTCTTCAGGACTTCACCCAACTTGGCTCCCAGTTCCTCCTGCTTCGCCTCAAACTCTAACATCTTCTGGTTCCATAACCCTTCAACCTTCCCAATAAGGTCAGCTGAGAAAGCCTCTACAGAGGACTTTAGGTTAATGGAGACGTTTTCCACAGAATCTTTCAGGAACTGAGTTCTGGCTTCTTCTTCTTTTAGCTCTAGCTTCTTCATGGCCTCTATCACCAGCACACTCTGACCTTCAACAACATCTAACACCATTTGTTGTGAATCTTCAATCTTTAGTGTCAGGTTTTGGAGTGATTTGGTGGTAGACTCCATCAGCTCATCGACGTGGTCTGAGAGGATGACCATTTCATCTACTTCTTCTTGGAAAACTTCTTGGACATCTCTCAGTTGAGCTTGTAGGGAAGGAAGCTTTTCATCTTGCAAGAGTTGGACAGCCTCTCTCAGGGGCGTTAGATTGACCTGGACTGAGGGGATTTTATCAGTCTGTACACCTGCATGACAAACAATGTTAGTCTTTTCTCCCTCTTTCTCACAACCTAGGTCTCCTGACATTTCTACCTCCATGTGTGCTCCCTCATCCTCACTCTTCTCACCTACCTTCTCACTCTCTTTTTCTTTTTCAACTATTTTCTTTTCAGCCAATTCACCCTTTATAGGGGTGATTGCTCTTATCTCTCCACTCACAACATTGGTGATTTCGACCTCAGTTTCTTTTTCAATTTCTTTTTCAACTCCAACATTTCCAGACACCTCAGCTGACTCCTTAGTCACCACTGAGGGCTGTTGTGGGAGAACTTCAGTAGACACCTCTACTGAGCTCTCCTTTGGCAAGTTTTGTGCCTCAGTATCTCTTGCCAAAGATACATCTTTGGCTACTTCTCCACCACCTTGCTGTGGTGAAGTACCTTCTCCTTGTCCTACCTCCTCCTCCTCTTTCTCCTTTTCTCCTTTTCCTTCAGTAGATTTTGCCTCTTCTGACCCTTTTCTTTGTTCAGCTTCTTCTCCTCCATCACCCTTCTTTGCCTTAGCCAGTTTGTCCATAACCAGACTTTGAAAGATCTTCTCACACAGAGAAGTCTGGTTTTGGTCATCCCAGCAAACTCCAACGCTTCCTTCTTCTCCTTCTTCCACTCATCAGCATTGCTGCCTCTAACAACCATCAAGATCACACCTAATCTCCTGTCTTTGAGTTGGACAAGGAGTCTAACTCTCACAAACATAGCTTTTAGGGTGGGATACCCATCAAGCTCAGGATACTTTGACTCCAAAGAGTAAGCTACCTCATTCTTAAGAGTATCCAAGAAGGAGTACTCTTCTTCATCGTCTGAGGGAAGGGAAGGGGTAGAGGATTTGATATCAGTAGGTTCTTCTGGGATTGACTCCAGGTAAGTTGGATAGGTTTCAGGGTTAGGCTCAGGTGAGGTTGGGGTTTGTTCAGTGGGGGTTGAGGGGATGGGTTCAGAGGGGGTTGAGGATGCCTCAACAGATGCCTTAGAGGGGGTGGTATTTTGGGATCCACTTTCAGGCTGTTGAGAGCCTTCAGTGGTGGTTTTGGAGATTTTGGAGATTTTCTTGGTTTTGACAGGGGTTCTGGGCTTGGTTTTGGATTCGATAGGGGTAGGGGCAGGGACATCTGAGTCAGACTCAGTAGATATAACATTCGGAGATGAGTAAGGGTTACCTGATGAAGACTCATCAGTAGAGTTTGTGGTTCTGACCTTCTTAGAGGCACTCTCCTTCTCAGCCTCAGAAGACTTCCTCTTCTCCTTCTTTGAGGCCCTCTGTGCCTCCTCTTCTTTGTGTAGGGCCATTTTGTCACTTAGTTTGACCAGCCTCCTATTCAGCTTGGTCTTCTTTCCCTCAGTAGGGTTGGCTTCTTCAGTCTCCTCCGCTGCTTCAGGGCTTTCCACTTCCAGGCTCAGCTTTCTTGCCTCCAGAGCCTTTCCGGATTTGAAGAGAGTCTTCAAATTGCTCCACTTCCTATCTTCAATCCAATCTACTCCCACATCCACGTTTTCAGTGAGATAGGAGATCTTAGTGGCAAAATTCAGCTTACTTGCTAGTTGTGGAGTTTTATCAGGCTGAAATTTTGATTGCTCCTTATTCAACGCCCTTAAGAAGAACTGATGCCAGTTAAAGCTCTTCTCTTTACTCTCCACTATGGCTTTCATCAATCTCAACTTCGGTTTGCTTACTTGCTCCGTGCTCTCCTGATTTCCCAGAATGCATTTCCCAATAATCTTACAAAGAACATTGTAAACGGGAAGAAGTAAACTTCTGTTCATTGTGGGACTGTACTTCACTTTCTTTTGCATAATGGTATAGACCCATTCCTCCTCCTTATCCATGATACACGTGTCCAGATTTGGGCCTTCAGAGGGAAGTCCAAACAGCTCTTTGAGATCATCTCCTTCCAACTGGATCTCCTTCTTTACTTTCTGATGCTCAATAATTTCATTTCCATCTCTCATCACCTTCTTATTCCTCTTTAAGAATAGGCACGACTTGATCTTAGAGTCAGTGTTAGCAACACTGAAAAAGAACTCCAGAACTTGTCTATCGAAGCAACTTTTGGGGTGGATAGACAAGAATTTCTCTAATCCTGCGGATTTAACCATTTCCAGGGCCTCCTTTATATGAGAGAATTCTGGTCTCTACTGAGGTAGAACCTCTTCTGAGAAATATAGGCTCTTCTGTGATCAGTGACTCCACTGAGGTTGATCCTCTTCTGAGGTTGAACCTCCACTGACTCGAAATCAACTCATCTGAGATTGGCTCCTTCCTCTACTCTACTGGATCTAGAAGTCCAAGCTCCACTGACAGTTCTTGAAACCTTGCTTCAGCCAATGGTTTAGTAAATATGTCAGCCTTTTGTTTGTCAGTATGAATCTTGAGCATTTTGATATCCTTCTTTTCCACATGATCTTTGATAAAATGATGCCTTATATCCACATGTTTGCATCTTGTGTGGAGAACTGGATTTTCTGAAATAGCAATTGCACTATTGTTGTCACAGAAAATAGGGACCTCTTTAGTAAAGATGTTGTAATCTCTCAGTTGTTGTCTTAGCCAAAGAATCTGAGAACAACAACTTCCAGCTGCCATATATTCAGCTTCAATGGTGCTTGTGGCTACCGAATTTTGTTTCTTGGAAAACTAAGAGACCAGCTTACTTCCTAAGAATTGACAAGTTCCTGAGGTTGATTTCCTGTCAATTCTACATCCTCCATAGTCAGCATCTGAGTATCCTGTGAGTTCCAGATTGTCATATGAGGGATACCATAATCCCATATTCACAGTACCCTTGAGATATTTAAGAATCCTCTTAGCAGCTTCCGGATGACTTTTCTTGGGATTTGCTTGATATCTTGCACATATTCCAACTGCAAATGTGATATCAGGCTGCTTGCTGTGAGATACAGTAGAGATCCAATGATAGCTCTGTAGTGAGTCTGGTCTACTGATTCACTGTCTTCATCAGGTTCCATCTTGGTGTTGGTGTTGAGTGGAACCCTTGCAACTTTGCTGGTCTGGCATCCAAACTTGTTGATTAGCTCCCTTGTATATTTGGCTTGGTTGATGAAGATTCCTTCAGGAGACTGCTTGACTTTAAGTCCTAGGAAGAAGTTCATTTCTCCCATCATTGACATCTCAAATTTCCCTTTCATCAGTTGAGAAAATTTCTCATAGAGGACTTGGTTAGGACAACCAAAGATGATATCATCCACATAGATTTGAACTAGCAGAGTGTCCTCCCCTTTTGTGATCCTGAAGAGAGTTATATCTACTCTTCCTTTAATAAAGTCATGATCCAATAGGAATTGTGACAAAGTATCATACCAAGCTCTTGGAGCCTGTTTCAGTCCATATAGAGCTTTTCTCAGTCTATATACTTTGTGACTTTCTTCAAAACCTGGGGGTTGCTCCACATAGACTTCCTCATTGAGTATTCCATTCAAGAAAGTACTCTTGACATCCATTTGATACACCTTGAATTTCTTGTGAGTAGCATATGCAAGAAATAACCTTCAAAACCTTCAACTTGAGAATAGCCCTTTGCAACTAGCCTGACCTTGTTTCTAACTATGACATCATTTTTATCCTTCTTGTTCTTGAAAACCCACTTGGTACCAATCACATTGCAATGATATAGTCTGTGTACCAGCTCCCATACTTGATTCCTTGTGAATTGGTTTAGCTCTTCTTGCATAGCAATAATCCAGTTTGAGTCTTTAAGTGCTTCTTCAATGGAACCTGGTTCTTGGTTAGATAAGAAACAACAAAACAAAGCACTTATGCCATGAAAACTTCTAGTTTTGACTCCTGAGGTAGGATCACCTAGGATTTGCTCAACAGGGTGATCTGAGAGCCATGTTCTCATAGGCTGATGCCCTTCAGTAGAGTTTAACTCTTCTAAAGTTGAGTCACTAGATATTGGAATGAAATCAAATTCAGGAAATAAAACAAAGGGTTGAAGTCCTGAGTCATCATTCAAGGTATTCTCATTCTTAATGGTAGTATCATTGGTTCCCCCTTGAATGATGGGCTCAGTAGATGTCTCAGCTGTGACCACATCTTCATCAACATTAGTTACCTCTTGAACTGGGATTATGTTCATCAGTTCAGTTGCTTGTTCATGAGAGCTCTCAGGTGAGCTTTGAGGAGTGGTTTGATTTTGAATGTCCTCTTTGAATTGTTGATCATTGAAGTTATCCCAGGTTAGGATGTATGAATCAACAGAATTCTCAGGATAGCCTTTAGACTTGATACTCTTAGTTAGTCTTTTGCTTATCACTTCCTCATTCTCCTTACTTCTGGACTCAAAGGTAGATTCATCAAAGATCACATGAGGTGTTTCTTCCACAACAAGAGTTCTACAATTGTACACTCTGAAAGCTCTACTGATCTGGGAATATCCTAAGAAAATTCCTTCATCAGCTTTACTATCAAAAGCTTTCAGTTGAGTTTTCCCATTGTTGTGAATGAAACACTTGCAACCAAAGATATGAAAGTAAGATACCTTTGGATTTCTGCCATTCCAAAACTCATATGGAGTTTTTCCTTGATGTTTGGTTACCATGGATCTGTTGTGAGTGTGACAGGCAGTATTAATAGCTTCAGCCCAGAATCTTTTAGGAACTTGAGCTTCTGCAAGCATTATTCTTGCTGCCTCCTTGAGAGTCCTATTTCTTCTTTTAGCTACTCCATTTTGTTGTGGAGTTCTTGCAGCTGAGGTCTCATGAGCAATACCTAACTCTTTGCAGAAATTAGATATAATAGAGTTAATGAATTCAATGCCCTTATCTGATCTTATCTTTACAATGTTCAGGCTCTTTTCATTGCTAACTTTCTTTAGAAGTTCAGGTAGCCTGAGTTGAGTCTCCATTTTGCTTGCTAGAAATACCACCCATGTGTACCTGGAGAAATCATCAACAACAACAAGTGTATATTTTCTCCCATTGATACTTACAGGGGTTACAGGACCAAAGAGATCCATGTGCAACAATTGAAGTACTCTGTCAGTAGAGGTTGCTATTTTGCTTTTGAAAGATGCTTTCACTTGCTTTCCCTCCTGACAGGCTTTGCAAATATGTTATTTGTTGTATACTTTATTTGGCATTCCTTCCACCAGTCCGTGTCTTGCTATCCTGTTCATCATCTTGAAGTCCAGATGGCTTAGTCTCTTGTCCCATAGCCAATTAGTATCAGTTGAGCTATTTGCAATTAGACATGCATTTGGTGTACAAGACTTCCAATCTGCAAGATACATATTTCCCTTCCTTGACCCAGTTAGTAGTACCTGTTGTGAAGAAGTATTCTTGACAAAACACAGGTTACATGAGAATTCAACACTGTATCCTTTATAACAAAACTGACTTATGGACAAAAGATTGTGATTAAGTCCACTGACATAGGATACATTGCTCACTCTTACTGAGCCAATTATTAAAGTACCATAACCTTTAGTGGATCCTTGTGAATTATCACCAAAGGTGACTTGTGGACCTTCTTTCTCAACAAAATTCTGTCAGGAGATCTTTGTTCCCAGTCATGTGCCTGGAATATCCACTGTCCAAGTACCAGACTGAAGATTTTAGAGCTTCTCCTTTGTTGAGGTCCACTGAGCCCTGTAGTCAAAATCAAGATTTAGGTACCCATTTTGTGTTGGGTCCTACCAGGTTAGCTGTATCTTTCGGAATCCAAATTTGCCTCACAGTTCTAATCACTTTAGAATGGCTAATTTGTCTTCCATAAACATCTACATAGATTGTTATCTCCCTAGGTGCCTTGGGAGTAAACTTTCTATGGGTGTCAACCTTTGAAGGAACAGGAACCTTCTTTACATTCTTGCTTTTAGGCTTGGGTACACCTGGCCTTAGTTTTTGTTGATAAAGGTATGAAGGGCATTTTTCCTTTAGGCACAAAAGGAATAGGTCTTCTGTATGAGTCATTCCTTGAGGAGTGCTCATGCCTGGGTGCTTTCAGCTGAGGTTGCTTCATCTGTGAAGACCTCGGCTGATAGTACCTCTGCTGAGATCTAGTCTGATTAGTCAACTGAGCCTTTCCATTTGGTTTTGGCTGAGTTTGACTTCTCTTTTGTTGGACCTCAGCTGGTCTTTTACCCTTATCTAAAATCTGTGGTTGAAATGTCACAGATTTAACAAAATCTCTCTTTGTGCCACTTGAAGAAGCAACACTCAGAGGACCTTCTGAAGGTTTTGGAATAAAGCCTATCCCACACTTGTTATTAGGATTGATTTGAAAGTTTTGAATTTCCTCTATGGCAAGAGAGGGTTTGTTAAGAGCATCAATCCTTTTTAACAAGATCTCTTCAGATTTTTCTAAGACCTCAATTTCCAGGAGAGAATCCTTTACTTGGCTTACCAGTTTTAAGTTCACTTCAGTTAACTTTATCTTAGATTCAGTGAGATCTTTTATCAGTTGATCTTTGCCATTTCATTGACTCTTGAGGATTTTCACCTCTTTTGTCAATTCAATGGTAGATTGAGCTGAGTTAAGATCTGCCTGATTCCCAGACTCAATTGTTCCAAAGCGGACTGAAGATTGAGTTCCTCAGTTGACTTTGAGCTTAGCTCAGGTGTGTGTTATAGAGAAATGGATGGTTTAGATTGTACCTCTGGTTCTTCTCTTGCCATTAGGCACATGTCATCATCACTGCTGTCTGAGAACAGTCCATCAGATGGCTCCAGATCTTCATCAACATCCTCAGCCACCATGGCTTTCCTTTCTCCATATCTTCTGTCTCTTTTGGCTTGCCTTTCCTTTCTTTCCTTGGTGCTCAGTTGAGGACAATCATATTGAAAGTGCCCAACCTTCTTGCATTGGAAACATCTATTGACATCATCATTCTTTTCCTCAGTAGACTCCTTGGTCTTTGATGATGATCCTTCACCTCTGGTATAATTCTTGTAATCTTTCCTCTTTTCTAGCTCAGTTGAGCTTTTCTCTCCTTCTCTGGTGTCTTTTTTGGATAACTTCTTCCTTCTCTGTTATCCCTGTAAAATCTCTTATATTTGCCAAAACGGTTGTTAAGTTTTTCAAACCTTCTAGCCATCAGGCTGAGTTCCTCTTGCATCTCAGCCTTGCTTTGAGATTTGCTTGCCTTTGTATTCTTCTGTGGCTTTGGGGATTTTGGATCAGTCTCCTTAGCTTTGAAGGCAACTCCCTTCTCAGCTGAGGTCTCATCAGAAGCCCTTTTCCTGTTAAGATCAAACTCATAAGCCTTAAGTTCTGAGAATACCTGTTGCATAGACATGCTGGACAAATCCTTGGTATTCTGCATCATCACAGAGTACACATCCCATCTTGAGGTTAAACCTCTCAGGATCTTTAAGGCAGCTTCTCTTTTGGTGTAGACTTTTCCCAGAGAGTTTATCTCATTCATGATGTCAGTGAACCTCCCATCAAGCTGGTCAATGGTCTCAGTGGGCTCCATGGTGAACTGCTCATACTTTTGAACAACTACAGAAAGTTTTTTCTCCTTTATCTTGTCAGTTCCTTCACACATGAGAGCAAGAGTATCCCAAAGCTCCTTTGCAGTCTTGCAATGGATCACTCTTCCCATTACAGAGTCTGGAATAGTGGTGTAGAGAATATTCATGGCTATGAAGTTGAGGTTGTTTCTCTTCCTTTCATCTGCAGTGAAGTTATCTTCATCCTTGGGCCATTCTTCTCTTGGATCTGCAATAGTCTCAGTTGTGGTTCTAGGGTTAGGGGTCATAAAAATAAAAGGACCTTTAGTAATTACCCTTAATATTTCATCATGCACACAGGCAAGATGAGCTCTCATTCTGATCTTCCAGAAGTCATAATTTTCCACTGAGAATTGTGGAAGCTTGTGATGGGACATATGGTTCAAAGGATTAACTCCCACATTGTTCTCCGCTGGTGGTGCTACCCTAGCTGCATTGTCAGCCAAAATATCTAAACAAGTTAATCAATAAGATCAATTCAGATGACCAAATAGAAAATACCTTTTTAGCACAAGGTATACTTAGAACAATGGTCTTTTGAACCACTGCTCTTATACCAATTGTTGGTCCCAAAACGAGTAAACAGGTGTATGGGGGGGGGAATACACTTGTGGTTACAAATTTAAACTTCTTAAAAGCTTATCAGGTTACTTCAGATAGTAACTCGTCAGTGGACTTTAGGTCTGCTGAGAATTACTTTGAAAGCTTGCTGAGATAATACCTCCACTGAAAGCTCAAGACTTTCAGTTGAACTACTATCTAATTAACTTTCAAATGCGGATTAGTGAGCCCTTTAGAAAACTAGTTTTACTTGATAAACTTTGAGTGGATAACACACACTTAGGAAATAGCAGAAAGAAAGTACACAAGATATAAAATGGTTTAGAGATGAATCTCCTACGTCCACTGTCCTGATTAAACAGGAGAATTCCTTTCACTTGGAATTCCTTGTGTTATAGTGCCAAGGTGTACTGTCATTTAATCCTCTCTTAGGATGATTGATCACTAGGATAATTCTAGGTCCTAGTTCCCAAAACAAACCAGCTTTCAGACTGATACAAACAATCAGCTTACTAACACCACTTAACACTGACTCTCAACCTAACAACTGGGTAGGGTTTTGGTTCCAACTAATATGAGATAATCCTTACAGTTTAGCTCAAGGCTTATGATGGATTATCTCTTTCTAAGGTTTGGATATAGCTTTTAAGCTTGTTTACAGAAGGCTTGTTATGCTCTCTACAAATGTGAAACACTTGGGAAACAAAGGTAATTTCGAGTGCTTCTAGATAGTTGAGAATGTAGAGATAGCTTTGATCTTGTGAGTTTCCCGTGTATAGAAATGAGCACGTCCTTCTGTATTTATAGGCTAACTTGAAAATCTTTCCGTTGGATTTGAATCTTCTCAAGTAAGTCTTCTTGTATCCGATTGGTTCAAACGACTCTTTTTGAAGCTTTAAGTCTTGTCAAGAAACGGCTGAAAACCCATGCCTATTCACCAACTTTCTGGGGAAAGCTAGGGAAAGACTTTTGGTACTTGTCAGTCTGGGACAGGTCGGCTGTCAGTAGAGTACACCTATGTGTCATCTTCTCATTGGGCCGTCCAGTCTGCTTGCTCAGAATCCTATCTTGCTTTAAGGTGGAACTCGTCTGAGAGAACCTTCTTATTCCTTCAGTTATTGTAAGCTTCACTGAAATTCGTTTTGCCTTGTTCCAACCAGATTAACTAACAACTTTTAATGTGTTTAGCATTGAATGTGTTTTGTTAGTTCACATCAGTGGACCTTGGTCCTCTCCTGATGGTTTTAGTCTTAGTGAGTATGTACTTAGAAAATATTCAAGACTTAGACTAATTACTCAGATTACTTTGTCTTCAGCGGACTTCATTCTTCAATACACTCCAGAATTTACTAACTGCACTTCAGTTCCTTAACATTTGAACTGACTATCTAAAAATCTAACTCTACTAAATAATTTTACTTACAGACAACTTAGAAGGAATATTTTGGCATCTTAATCAAAACTTAAGTCTATACAATTTCCCAACATAATTCGTTCTTGTAATTCCAACTTCTCTTTCTTTTCTTCTTTTTCCACTCTTTGTAGTTGCAGCCTTTTTGTCCTTAATTCCAGCACAAGAGCAGAGGAAGAGTTTTACCAATTCAATCCCAGTCATTTATCTCCTTCCTGTTGCTTTCCGTACACTAAACCCATTTACTCGTGCATGTCTACAATACATTTGGTACATATTTTCAATCGTATTTCCTATCTTTCCCAATAGACTTCCACTCACATCATCAGAATCAGTAATGCCCCCTGTTTAACAAAATGAATGTTTATAATATACTTGTAAATTTAACCACAAACTAAAGTTGTATTCAATATATCATCTCATGTCCACGTCACACTGTAACCCTACTTTCTATATAGATATTAATTTCCAAGTATGATTGATATGTATTACAAATGTAGGAGAATAGATATTGCAAATATATATGTAATACTACCTAATTGCTTTTATGTATTTATACAACATAAATACAATACAGATGATCAATACTGCTGCACATATTATTAATACTCCTGCCCATATTACTGATACTATTGACAAAGATTAACCATTTCAAAGTAGAGACTATGCACATCAACTGGATTACCGTGAATTCAGTGCCCCAAGATCAGTGCATTCCAGGTAACAAACATTCTATCAAAGATCAACCTACCAATTTCCACTCTCCCACAATAACCCTACTTTATATATAGAAAAATATTTGTGTCTGCTCACATGTTTCAAATTTATGTCTAACACATACGTAATACACTTTAACTGAACAAATACTTATTACCTTCATCTTCAATTTCTGCCCCTTAGTTAACAATTGCAAGCTCATCATCATATTCAAGCATTGCAGTACTATTAGTTAATGTAGCATCTTGTTCAAGTATTTCAAGCTCAGTACCAATTGTTTGATCATCAATTTCTATTTTATGAAGCAATACAAGAGTAAGTATCACATATAGAATCAACAGTATCATATTATTATTCAACTGTATCAAATATCTTGTTGAGAGTATGAAAAAATAATATAATCTTTTTTTATACTCTTGGACCAATATTTGATACACCTGATCCAATTAAACAAATATTTTATTACCTTCATTTGTAGTTTTTGCACACTGTTCAACTATTGCACTTCCATCATCTATATTTAATATTTAAAGGTCGTCATTAATGGTTTAATAAAAAATTTATATTTTATGTAGTAATATAAAAATATCATATTTGGGTCAAGGGTGTCATATTATTAATCTATTAGACCTTCTACAATATAAATGATACTTCTGGCCAAATAAATGATACTCCTGCACATATTATCAATACTCCTGATAGAATGATTGATACTCCTAACTAAATGGAGATATGTGATATACCTAGACATCATTCAGTGTATTTTTTACACTCCTAGGTCAATATTCACATTCTTTTTTCATTTTAAATGAGTACAATATAAATGATACTCCTGGCCTAATAAATGATACTTCTGGCCATATTATCGATACACCTGGAAGAATAATTGATACTCCTAACTAAATTGAGATATGTGATATACATAGTAACCATTTAGTGTTTTTTTTACACTTCCAAGGTCAATATTCACATTATTTTTATTTTACTTTTTTAAAGACGAGCACTATATAAATGATACTCCTGGCCTTACAAATGATACTTCTGCACATATTATCTATACTCCTAGCACCATATATATGTTAACATAGTCCTGACAGTGTAGAAAGCTCAACCCCTGAGATGTAATAAATAATGCAAATGAAAATGACGAAGCATAATGATAAAAAATACAGGACAAAGGATAAATTTTCGATTTACGGCTCTGGCAACTAAAAATGCAGAAGTTAACAAATATCAATTCCTAACCATCATTTCATCAAACAGGTTATGAACACAAATTATATATTTATATTTCATTTTATTTCTAACAAACATTTCATCAAACAAGTTATGAGCACAAAATTTTATTTCTCTCCTCCTTCTCTTCGTATCTCAATTAGCTATTCACAAACTTGGACAACTATCTACGATCACAAACTTGAACAATTAGTTTTCACTAGCCACAATTTCAACTACAAATATGATATAGGTGAAATACCTATAATCTGTGTAAAGTTAGAATCAATTATCGAATTCTCAGTCTTCATCTTCATGTCCATCTTCATCGTTTCTCTCACCTTATATCATTGTCTTCCTCTCACTACGATTTCAATTCATGCAAGTACCGTCATCTTCCTCTTGTCGAAAGTGTGCAACGTTTATAGCTTCCATGAAACTCCCTCTTCATCTCACAATTCTGCAGAATATCTATTGGGCTTCCGATCTTCTCTAATGAATTGGGCCCAGACTCATATATTTTGTGTGTAGAATTTACTTGTGTTGCATATCTAATGGGTCGGGTCATATATTCATGGGCTGGATCATAAACTAAATGGGTCAAATAAAAAAATTGATAGTAGTTCATAGTATGAACTAATTTCATACAATACCTACTCTATGGGTAATATATGAGATTTTTTTAGCATATGTAACTACAAATTTCGTGAAAACATGAAATAAAAATTACAACTTGAATTTCTATGAATTCGATTTAGGAATTTGTGCAGGTTTGACAAACTCTGGACTTGATCATCTGATTCTTCTCTTCGGTTTAACCTTGACTGGGATGCGGACGGGATCTCCTGTAACACAATGGTGTAACATCTCCTGTTACACTGTTTAGATTACTGCCACATGTCATAATTGATAAAGATTAACTTAATCAAAGTAACTATGGATTAAAGAAATCCCTATTTCTCTCCCTCAAATCTTACCAAATATATTCCCTTCCAAACATAAATTTATATTTAAATTATTTTCACTTAACTTTTTTCTATATAATCAAGATTATTATTGTAATTTTATAAATAATTTAATATAATCATTAGAAAAAGTCCAAATTAATTATGAATATTCAAGATGCAAAACATTTGAATCAATTATAAAGGCGTTAAAAAAAATTAATTATAACTTAACATGTATTAAAAATAAATATAGATCAATCAATATACATATTTATTTGGAATAGAAGAAAATAAAAATGTATTTAGTTAGTTCTTGGTAAAATAGAAATAATTACTTTATAGTATTATACTTAAATATATTTTTAGTGATATGTTGTATTCAAATAATTGACATACTAATTATTTCTATTTTTTTTATTTTACAAAATAAATCTTTTTAATGATTAACCCTCTTATATATTTGAGATTTGAAAACAATAAGAATTTTAATTTAAAAGGCGTATTTCTTTTACCAATATTTAACTTAGTTATTAATTTTTTCCAAAAAAAAAAAAAAAAACTTAGTTGTTAATTTGGTTTGATAATGATTTTTAATTTATTAAACATATTTGAGAAAATCTTTAATTTGATGTAAGTATAATTTTTTTTAGTTACATCAGAAATTATACTTACATCAAAAAAATTATACTTTGAAATAAATTTATATATTTTTTAAAAGAGTATATAAGAGTAAAATTGGTTTATACATGAATCATTAAAGTGTATTGGTTGTTTTCACTAAAATATTTTAGTTTGTTTTTAGTAAACAACTAATACTCTTCAGTGAAAAAAAGTAATACCTTCAGTGGTTCATGTATAAACCATTTTTACTCTATACTTTATCTTTTTAAAAATGTGTTTGACACTTTTACTTAAGATTTTGAAAAGAAATAACAATTTATATTTTAAAAAATTCTTTCAATTGTATAAGCACTATATACAATTTTAATATATTTATTAGCATAATTTATTATTATTTTACCTATGTTTTTTAATATAAATTAATAACGATATAATGGACTATTTAAAATAAATTGACTATATTTGAAAATAAATTATGAATATAGGTGTACGTATACAAATTTTTAGTTTATTTAATTTTTGCATTCACATTTTAAATTTGTTAAAATCATTTTTTTTTTGTTTATTTTCAATATATTTTAAAAAAAAGTATATTTAATATACTCATATCTTAATAATTGATTTTAAAATTTTAAATATGGGGTAAGATTTTAAATAACGGATAAAACATTTGTGTAAATCTTATATGGGGTAAGATTTGATATAAGATATGATATAGATTATATAGGGATTTCTCTAACCATAGTTAAGTTAATTTCAATCCATGTATGATACGTGTCAATTATCTAATGGTGTAACAGGAGATGTTACACCGTTGTGTTATAGGATATCTCATTCGACTTGGATGATCCTCTGGCAAAGTTCTCGTCTTGATCTTCGTCTGAGATTGTATTTGAATTTATAACACTAATTCAAGGGCGAAACACCTTATTTTGGATTAATTGTTATTTTGGAGATTTGAGAGATGAACGTCTTCGAAGGTGGGATTAGGGATGTAAACAAATCAAATCGAGTCGAATACCACTGTATTTGAATTCGTACTTGTGAGATTATTCTGAATATCGAATTCGAATCGAATATTTTTCGAATAGTAAATATGATTTATATTTGATTTGAAACTCATATCGAATTAATAGGAAATATACAATTACTTTAGTCAAATATTCGAATTGATTTTTTTTCTAGGAGCATGTTCCTAACAAATAATATTCAAGAGAAGGTATTATGTGAACAATATTCACAATGAAACTTGTTTGAAGGGTATTAATAAATTAAACTAAAAGTATTAGTGAATTGCACTTAAGTTATCAGTTCCATAACATATTTAGTTGTTTTTATTAAATGTATTAGTTGAAGTGGTATTAGTTATTCTCACTAAAGGTATTGATTGTCAACATAAGCTATTAGTATTTTTTATTGATAAAGTTGTGACTCGAACCCATGACTTTTGTATCATATATAGGTAGTGAGATTTTAACCACTTGAGTTATACCACTTCGTCAGATATTAGTAATTTGTTGTTCACGGTAATAGTTACCGTGAGTATTATTCACACAATACTTTGTCAATATTCAAATATTCATTTCAAAATTGTCATTGTTTGAATTCACAAACAAGCTATAAACTTAAAAATTTGCATAACATAATCAAGTAAGTAAATGAAAAAAATTAATTATCAAATTCATAGAAAGACACTTTAATAATCAAATTAAGAGTGTTGACCTGCAATTTTTTTAATTTGTTAAGTTTTTTAAAAATTAAATTACATTAAATATTTTTTAATTAAAATATTTAATTAAGAATTGCCTAAAAACCAACTTGTTGGATGAAGTTATAAAGGTTAATATCCTTAAAATAATTATATTAGAATTAAATTTATAAATAATTATATTTATTATTACTATTATTATATAATTATGTAATTATATATTTAACCAAATATTTAAATCGAATATTTACGAATATCGAATCGAATATCATAGTTTTTGTATTTGCAGTTGATAACTAATCGAATAAAAAAAATTATTTATACTCGAATTCGAATTATAACATTTCGAATACAAATACCGAATTTCGAATATAAATACCAAATCGAACCAGAATTATTTGATTCGTTTACAACCCTAGGCGGGATGAACGCCATTGAATTTGGTGAAGAACGTCCTTTGAATTTTCGAGCGGATGCGAAGAATGTTCTTGAAGATCCTTCAAGTCTTCAAGGAGAAATGCCGGATCGGAGGGGTGTTGGACCTTGGTCTCGGATCGGAGGCCATTCGTGATAGACTTGCACGAAGAACGCCTTTGAAGATTCTTCAAATCTTCTAAGGAGAAACGCCGGATCGGAGGGGTACTGGACCTTGATCTCTGATAGGAGGTTGTTCGTGGTGGACTTGTGCGAAGAATGCCTTTGAAGATTATTCAAATCTTCAATGAGAAACACCGGATCGGAAGGGTGCTGGACATTGGTCTCAGATCGGAGGCTGTTTGCGGTGGACTTGTGCGAAGAATGCCTTTGAAGATTCTTCAAATCTTCAAGGAGAAACGCCAGATCGGAGAGGTGCTGGACCTTGATCTATGATTGGAGGTTGTTCGTGATGGACTTGCACGAAGAACGCCTTGAAGCCGTGAAGAGCGTCTTTTAATCTTCAGGGAGAAATGCCGAATCGGAGGGGTGTTGGACCTTGGTCTCGGATTGGAGGTCGTTTGTGGTAGATTTGTGCAAAGAACGCCTTTGAAGATTCAGATCTTTCAAATTTTCAAGGAGAAACATTGGATCGGAGGGTGCTGGACCTTGGTCTCGGATCAGAGCTTGTTTGTGGTTGCTTTCCACGAAGAACGATGAAGAACGCTTTGAATCTTCAAGAATGGTTGCAGATGATTCGCTTGCTTGGACGCTTGATCGTTTGAATGCTCGTTGATCTTCGAATGTCTTCAAGTATAAACACCGAATTCGAAGGTTTTAGGACCTTGATTCTATATCGAACGCTGTTTCTGAAAGATTTCCATGAAGAACGCCTTGAGGTTGATGATGAACACTTCGAATCTTCAAGAACGATTGCAGACTTGAATGCTTGATCATCTGAACGGTTGGTGTTCGATGTGAAATGAATAAAGTGAGGGCCCCTATTTATAGGGTGGAGGGTATCTCTTTCTCGCAAGGCCACATGACGCCTTCTGATTGGTCGATGCCATTTGATTGCCTTAATTTGCAAATTAATTAAATTTGATTTGATTCAATTTAGTTCGCTTCCCCTTTTAACAAGACATCATTTAATTTTCAATCTTATGGTAAATAAATTGTATTTATTACCCAATATGAGTATCGAAAACTCATTTAATATCACCGATTTGTACTGTGTACATTTAATATCAAGTTTATTTAATTCAAGAATTAATTTAATTAAATTCTCAAAATAAAATATTAAATTTAATTTGATATTAATATTTATTTGCACACGTGTCACCATTTAACTAGGTGCAAAATTAATTTGCTTATAGCAGGATTAAGTTAGTATATACTCCAAAGGGAACTATAGGGTGATATTTGTTCGTATATAAATCAATTTATAGTGAGTTGGATTATAAAAAAGTATGAATTATTTTTACTAACGAGTATTCAATTTTTTAGATACAAATTATTTTTATTAAATAGTATGAAATGTATGTATTGTTTTATTAAATAATATGAATTGTTCCACTAAAAGGTACTGCAAACCAATTTCACCACAATAATTTTCACACTATACATACTCAAATTCAAAATTAATGGGATTGTTAAAATGTTACTCCATTCGTCACAGGATTTTGATTTTATGCACACTAAACTGAATATATATTTTGAGAAAATTGCTTTTGTTTAATAAAGTAGTGACATATAAATTAATATACATATATTTTTGTGAGTATGCACAAAAATCAATATTTTTTTTTTCAAATATACAAATAATTCTGGAACAAACAAATAAAATAAATGTATGAATATTTGTTGGACGGAGGGAGTAAATCGATTGCATTTGAGAAATATCAATGGGATATACTTTAAATGAATATTTTACCCTTTTATGGAAGTATTTTATCCATTTCTGTTGGAGTATTGTATTACCTAATGCTTTTAAAAAAATTCATAAACCTTTAAAATTTTGACCGGTGTCGATGATCTTGATCCTAATTTGTAATTTAGTGATTTTTTGTCCTAAAGAAGATCATTAAACAAGATTAAAGATGATGAAATATGCTAAATATTAATCAAGAAAGAAAATGGTGGCATGTAGGTGTTTTTTTTAATATTGGAAGTTATATTTTTATTCGTGTGAGGAGGTATTTATAGATACACAAGCAAGTATGGGGTGTCATCTCCTTGGCTACTCTAATTTACATGTTGAAAAGTGTTAGGACACTTGTTTATCCCTAAACTATTATATTTTATACAAATGATAAGTGTTAAGACACTTGTTTGCTTCTAATACAATGCTTAGTTAGTGTGATTTGTGGCTGTTCTTCGAGATGCTCAGCTGCTCGCCTGTATGCCTATTTGGTGGGTGCTTGAACCTTCTCCTTTATAACTACTCGCTCGTTCTTATTTTGAACTTTGACCAGTTGCTCGTCTAGGTGGTTGACACTTTGACCAACTGCTCGCTCCTCGTCTACTGTGCATTGCTTACACAACTGCTCGACTGTTAATTCCTTGCTTTTAATCCTCTTTTCTTTGCACTAATCTTTGTTTAACTGCTCGCCTATCAATAATTGCACCCTAGCCTGATCTTATGTTAGGAAAAAGATGGACTAACTAAGATCAGGCTAAAACTTGATAGATATTTTTTTTTGTATTGTAGGCGAGCAGCGGGCCGATGAGATTTGATCTTTTTTTGGGCGGGAATTTTTAGCGAGCACTTACGTTTGAATCTTAAGTTGCGACTGTTCAGTCCCCGATAGCTTCGGGAATCGAACCGACATGGGCGGTGGTGACTGATTAGTGTGATAATTGCTCGAAATTCATGCATTTTATTTGCCTATTTTATTGGATTTCGTGTGATTATGAACATTAATTTATCTCATTTGTGCTTAATTGTAGAAAAAGGTATTTTTGTTCATTGTGTAGGAAAATGAGTGAAATACGGCTAAGACTATAGAAGAGTCGAGCAAGGACATTCAAAGGAAGAAGAATCAAGTCAAAATGCAAGTTGGAATACAAAGAAGAAGCAAAATATGCCCAAAAAGTGATCAGACCGGTTAGCAATGTTCCAGACCGGTCGGTATCCTTAGCCCAAACCGGTATCTTTGCTTCGGGAGCATTAGACCGGTTAAGCATCCTTCAGACCGGCCGGTATCAAAAGCCCCAAACCGGTCCGAACCTCCTCTGCTCGCGAAAAATCAGAAATTTCAACTTTTGGAGGACTTAAATGCAATATTGGCCAAGGGCTTTCTAACCCACTTATAAATACCTTTCTTCCTGACTTTACACTCAGTTTTTCAAGGGCTTAGAACCCTAATTCCCCTAGAATAGTTTTTTTCCTTTTCATTTTTTCTTTTGCATTTTCTTCAATTTCTAGTATAGATTAGGTTAGATTATGCTTTCAATTAGTAGTTTCTTTCAATTCAAGCAAGGATTCTCAAGTTTTGTAGCTAAACCAACACTCAAGAGGTGACTTCTTTCCTTAATTTCATTTTCCTTTGGTTTATTTTCATGTTCATGGATTATTGTTATTTATTTCATAGGAGTTTGTTTGATATTATGCTTTGTTAATTGTCTTGTGTTTGGGTGTTTGGATTTACATGGGTAATTGAGTATTTGATTTGATTTGTGATATCTATTCTAGTTGAAGGTCAATCTATTAGGATTATGGACTTTGATTGTTCGATTTCATGATTGCTCTTGTAATTCGTATTTAGATTGTGTGTTTATCGCAACGAGAGTTGGGTCGGTGCATGATCGAGTATGGGTGTGAGTGATTTATGAAATTTGAGTGGATATTGAGGTATCACAACGAGAGTTGGGTATTTTCATTAGAATACCATATTTCCTACACTTGTTGCTTAATTGAGAAATTGGTGATAGGTGAGAAGATTAACGATCCGATGTTTTCATTTGACGTGTTTACCTAGGCTTATCCAGTACGGTGAATACGTGATGTTTAGTGATTGCTTCTATAGATGATTGGAAACTTGAATAGTTGTTACTTATCGAATCGTGTATTTGATTCTCATGTGATGATGAACACCCGAACACGTCTCGTTTTCTTGTTCAAAAATCCCTAAAATTGATTATTGCTTTTATTTAGTTATTTTCTTTGATTTGTTTAGTTACTTTTATTTGTGTTTTAATTTTGAGAAAATCCCTTCCAAAACATTGGCTCGCACTACAATTACGCGATAACAAATAGTATTAGGGCTATACTAGCCACTAGTCCCGTGGTTCGATATTTAACTTGGTCACTTGCCAACTACGACAACGATCTCGTACACTTGCGAGTAGTTGAATTTGTGCTTTAACAAATTTGGCAAACAGTGACGTCTATTGGGGTTATACGTGAAAGTATGCTTTTACTTTGTATAACCTATGTATTAAACACTTATTTATGAGAATAAATCTTATATCACTATTGCTATGAATATGAATGAATGTTAAATATTCATTGCAAATCGTTCAATATATAGTATGTGTTACATTTTAGTTAATGTGGTAATACCAGATCACGGAAGATCACATTAACGGATCCTTGTAACTAAAAGTACAAATTCAGAATCCAGGTGGAATTGAACAATCCGCCATGAAAGGTCGATGTGTAGTTCTCAGATTGACCTATCTTGACCAAAAGATTGCACTAGCACATTTTGTATGTGTTAAAGAGGACCTACAACGAGGATAAATTCTTATGTTCTGAAAGGTGAAGAATTAGACCTCGGTGGATATTGATTTCTTAATCTCTGCCACTTAAATAGAACTATGTGTGGTTAATAGTTATTGCTTTGATACATGTCGGGTGAAATTTTTTTGGAATATTAATCTCTTAATTTTAAAAAATTTCCTATAGTTGAGAGGGTGAATTTTTTTTGGAATATTTTATTTTGGAGAAAAGAATATATGGGATATATTCAAGATTTCTTGGAGATCAAGAAAAGATTTTTTCCTCCCCTATTCCACATGCAAAAATCGGCCACTCTCTCCTATAAGTAGGGGATGATTATTTCATCTCCAGTTTACTAGTTCAATGAGTTGGAAAAATCGAGATTAATAAATATTTTCTTCCTCCCTTAGATTATTAAATTATTCGTGAGTGCTTCCCACCGGCGAATGAGTAAGGCAAAAAGGGAATACTTGAAAAGGCTTTTACGGTTGATAGGATCGTTTCACTTGTCACAATCTTCTCATCGGACGTTGCTACAAGAGGTACGTATTCATGTAAGATTCCTATTTTTTCCGCCGTAGAATTTTATGTGATTATATTCATGAGCATGAATTTATTTGTTGTTGGATAATTATTATTTGAATTAATTGGGATTAATTCATGCTAGTAATAATTGTATTTAAATTTCATCCTGAATAGATTTGAGCATCCCGATTTCCCCAACAACGTTAACCGCCGCTCACGCTTGCCTTTTCATTTTGCACATAGGGGCCTATGGATTTTTAGATAATACATTTTTTGACCCCATTTCCTTCTTTATAAATAGCCTTTTTTCTTCATCTTTCTCTTTTCCAAAAAAATTCCACCATTAACATCTTAAATTGAAGCTTTTCCTTGCGATTCCCATACTCAATTCAAACTTTGTGTTGTGCGATTCTCTTCTTTTAAGGTAATACATTGGTTTAGATTTTCGATTTCTTTTCTTTAATTCTTCCTTTTATTTTGCTTTCTTTTTGAAATCCACAATTGCATTTCATCATTTGCGCCACCGTAATCTTCCCTTGCATCGTCGTCACTGTGCCGCCGTATTTGTGACCTTTCGTACCTCCAGTCCTTCATCTTCTTCTTCCCATCTGTGAATCTTCGTGAAAATGGTCTCTCCCACATCTAGTACCACATTATCCGATAGGAATTTCGGACGAAACTCTAAAAAAAGACCAATGGAGGATCCAATTGTTTCTCCACGGAGATCCACTCGCCAAGCCCTTTTGAACAACCCCCACACTTTATTGAGGGATGAGGACACGGACTCCAATCCTAAATCTATTGTCCGCTCAGTGGATGGGTACACAACCGAGCAGTCGAGCAAGCAACTGGTCGATTACCCGAATACTCGCCCCCGCGAGGAGGGAGATACAACCTCTAACTTGGGCGAGGACTCCGAAGAGGTGGCCGCCGAGATTGATGCTCCAGAAGTGGAGGAGTTTGAAGTTACTCAAGTACCCCAAGGGTTGACTTGGGAATTCCTGGAGGCGGTCAACTTTCCATTGCCCAAAGAGACCCCCTGAATCGAAGATTCTAGAGGCTGTTGTTCGTGAGAAGGAGTGGATAGACTATGTTGCTCGTTATTCCAAAGCCTTCACCCCTCCTGCTCGAATGGTCATGTCAACCCAAGTAAACAATTTTGCTGCGAGCAAGATTGAGAGCATGGTTATGGAGGAAGACCTGGACCGTATTCATACAGCGTACCGAATCCCATACGATATTTTTCTTTATGCCACAAAGAAAGAAGAAACAGCCGAATGCCCCCCTCCTGGGTGTACGACGATGAACTTAGATATTCTAGGAGCTGGTCTTTCCTTGCCGCTGCATCCAGTTGTTGGTCGCTTCTTGGACGACGTAAACCTGGCTATCACCCAAATCACCCCAAACGGATGGAGCAACCTGCTCGCCTTCATGACTTTATTTTGGCTTAAAGGATATAAGAACAAGATAAATGTCATTGAGGTGGATTATACCATGACAATTTCTACTGACCTTGAAGATGGAGAAGGTTGTATTATATCAAGGGAGGAACGGGGTAAAGTTGATCGAAGGGGTCCCCAATAAGGTGAAAGGTTGGCCAATGTAGTTCTTTTTCATCGGAGGTGATTGGCGAGCATCAGTGGGGTACACAGGCAGTGATGCGCACATTTAATTCCTCTGAGGCCTATGGAAAAGTCAAGCGTAGGTTCCACTTTTTCTACTTATAGAATGAGTGTGACTAATTTTAATTTTTCTACTTTTTCCTTTTGTTGTTTTGCAGGTCCACAAATTCTGAAGTGGGGACATCCAAATTTGAGCGAGGAGTTTCTCTACACACTCTCTTTAATCTCCCTTTGCAATGCTGCTGATCGAGATCTACACCATTTATCCAAGGAGCATTGCCGCAAACTTGCTTGCCTCACTACAAGCCCACATCATCTCGAAGCGTGAGCAGCTGTGCTTGAAGGTAATTCTCCTCGCCATTTCTAGTCATCTTGTTTTAGCATTATTATAAAAACTAACACTTTTTTTTTGCTTTGTAGAGCAAGAAGTTAGAGTAGTCGTGCCCCCGGCCTTTGCTCTTTTACTAGAAAAGGTTTGCGAAATGGCCTCTCAAGAACCTACTAGGAAGAAAGTCGACCCTCCTCTCACCTTGATAAAGCTTCGAAGAAGGGACGAACCAGCTCCACCCCGCTCCTATGGCCAACCTGCTCGCTCCCAGAAACCGTCGTCCTCCTCTCCCCAACCTAAAGACCAATGGAAGGGGAAGAAAAGTCCTGTCAAGGATGGAGCCCTCGTGGGCCAATCTGATGATAGAGCTTCTATGCGCTCTAAGGAAAGCGAGGAACCGAGCAGGAAGGAGACGATTCCTGCTTCTTAAAATTCCACCTCACTGGAAGTGGTGGGCGAACAACAGGTGGCCGCCAGTGCTACGGCGAGCAAGAAATAGAGTTTTGCCCCGGATACTTTGTACTTGGGTTGGGATCCTTCAAGAGTCAAGAAGTAAGTTACTCGCCGCTTATATCTTTGACTATAGTTACTCGCCATTCTCTAGCATTGCTAACAAAAGATATTTTTTTAGGTACAAGCCATAGAACTATCCTGGCCGAGCAGTGGTGCTTCACCACCTTAGCTGCATAAAGAGTGCTCCTCCTCACCAGGACATCCTGGAAGCTCACGTGCACCACGCCGTTGAGAAAATCTCTAGGTCTTGGACAAAATCTGCTGAAACTCTCCTCCAAGGCCAGAGCCTTAGCGATAATGTTCGCTTGATTAGCTACAATGTCAACCATGAGGCAATCATGGCCCAAAAAGTGCTTGACCAGACCCTGGAGCTTGAGAGAACTAATCAGAGCCTGGGCCGGAGGATCGAAAACTTGGAGAAGGAGAAGGATATGGCCTTGAAGAAGCAGGAGGTCGAGTTCGCCAAGGAGCGAGCAATTTTGGAGAAGAAGATCGACACCTCCTTGGCGAGCAAGCAAGCTGCTCTGGCGAGATCTGCGAAGATGTTGCTGGAGGTAAAGTTTGTCTATCTGAGGGCAAATAAGATGCACAAGGAGCAAGCAGATCTGATTAACTGCCTTAAAGCTGCAGAGGTGAAAGTGGAGCGCCTGGAGGGGGAAAGAAAATCCATGGTTGTGTACGAAGTCTTTACCCAAGAAGTGATTGACAAGACCAACTTCGGGTATATATGCTCCTTCGCGGAGTGTATGAGGTCTGTGCGCTTCGCTTTGGACCATGGAGAAAATGTATTTGAATCGGTGAAGACGGACTTCATCGATTATGTTAAAGAGAACCCTCCAGCACCTGACTCCACATTTTTTATCGCCGACTTGGTGGAAATGGGCTTCCCGCTTGATATCTTTGTAAAGATATCCAGATAGTGCCTCCTCAATATTCTAGCGAAGGAAGCAACCAGAAATGACGAGGTCTTTGATGGCCTTGGCTCTCTTCCTCTTACTTCCCTTGGGACTTCAACAGATGGGTCGGGCACTTCTGCGATGGCTGACGAGCAGCCGAACACTGGGGTGGTCACTACTGAAGTTCCTTCAACCAACGCTCATATGGCTTCTCCAACTCCTCAAGCTTGAAGACTTTTTTTCTTAGTTTATGAAGGGTGTGCGGGGATGTTTTTCCAGAATGCTGTAAAAAATGTTGAAACATAAAGACAACATACACAACGGAAGACTTTGAAAAACAGAAAATAAGATTTGCAAACAGGATATCAAAACTTTTTCATAGATTATAAAATAATTATAATGCCTCATGGCAAGTAGTGATATAAAGATAAAGTAAAATCCTACTGTAAGATTTTACAACAAGATCATATACCCTAGGTATACAAACAAAAGCCTAGAACTTTAATCGTGTAAAATAACCTTGAAAATGTCTAATAAAAACACTCTTAGAGTTACAATGGAGAGAACCGAAATAACTACACTTGTTATTGGTAAATAGGTATCTCAATTTTTTCACTTGTTTGTGTCCAATGTGTACGCTATTTATAGATTTCGATCCTTGCATATGAACACATAAAAATCATGGTTTCCCATAATGTAAAACCGTCCAACACTTAAGCTCCATGACCTTGATAACCACCCATGTTGTATCTTTAAATAATTCACTCTAAACTGCAACTGCCTGACCTGGAAACTTCCATGTCGTCATCCTGCATGTTTAGACATTAAAGACAATATTGAAACAAATGGAGTTAGTGGTAGAAGAAAGGGCAAATTCTGATGTTGCGGGAAATATTGTAATATTCAGGACAACATTAACCTAACATCAACAATCTCCCCCAATTTGACCTTTCTACTACTACACACCTGATGTTATAAACATGCAGTAAAATGTGTTAAATCAAAAATACAATTAAACATCAAAATAAAGATATTTAATTGCTAAACCAAATCAAAGTAGTCAAACTAGAATTTAAATAAACAACATCACTAAGCATAAACTGAGTACTTAGGCCAAACTACACAAACATAGACAAACTGATTGTTTTCAAACTAATCTAAACAAAAATAGCAACACTCTACTAAAAGTTCAATCTAACAGAATACTTAAAAATAGTATTATAAACATAACACACTTCTACAGAGCTTTTGAGTCATGAGGTATGAATATGTGAAGTAGAGGGAGGATTGGCTGATCTTCATATGTTAGCCCCATCTCCATAATCTGCATAGACTCCCCCTATCTTCATTCTCCATCGGACTTTAAGCTCTCTTCTCACAACCTAGATCACCATAGAGTGTCTCTAGGTCTTCATCATCTTTTTCGGCAACTGGGTCAACTGGAACAACAACATCATCTTCTAGAATTTCCTCAATCCTCACACCACTAGAACTAACACCACTTGCACCAACTCCCCCTGAGTTCACTCCTCCATCATCAACAGCAGTATCGACAACATCAAGTCTTACTCCCCCTGTTGGAGTAGAAAGTAGAAATTCCCAGAAAGCCTTCTGGTTCTTCATATCTTCAATGAGTGACTGCATATTGGTAATGGTTGTCTGTAAAGTTTCAATATGCTCTGTTATATAGTTGGGAGTTAATAAAACAGAAGTGAGTGTAGCATTAGGAGGAATGTTGGTAGAAGTATTATCAACATTCTCGGCGGCATTAGTGGTGTCAGGAGCTTTCTGTTCTCGATGCACTTCAACTGGGTCATGGTATAGCAGGTCTATCACTCTGGGTCTTGTGAGCAGCACATTGGAGATCCCAAAACTAGCAGTAAAACCACTAATGGTCTCCTCTCTTGGATTTCTTTTGAAATTCTTGTTCTCAAGCATCTTGTATATAAGATTTGGATAATATCACCAGTGTATGACAACACATTGTTAAAGATTGTTTGCCCAAGATTGACCTTTTTCAAGTGTCCAATCTTATACATCAAGATAGCTTGTTCCTTGGTTAACACTGTAGTGTTTGAAGATGGCAACCAATTGTACACACACAGTTTGTGAAGAACAAAATACAAACTGGTCAATTTAGAACTACTAAGTCTGTTCTCCCAAACCTCAATATGCCCACCAGTTAAGACCTTAATAACCTCATTCATATTATCAACATGTTCTTCTATCATCGTTCTAGTCTTAAAAAACATGTTGATTGTCTTAGGTGTAAACCTAACTTTGACCCCTCTGAACCAGACTGTACCATAATGTTTTGAGTTTGTTTTGCCCAGACTTTCTCTCAAATTTACAAAAAATTCATAAACCCATTCCACTATGTATGGAGTAGCAAACTCAAGTCCATGCAACAGTGATCTTTCCCTAAAGAATTCAATCAGATTCTGTTCTCTAAAATCAGTCATTTTAACTATCTTTTCCCCAACAAGAATTCTAGTACGAATCTTTCTATACTTATCACTTTTCATGTCATTATATTCTTCATCACTAGAGGAATGGTCAGATAGTACCTTAGTACTGGAATCAGAATCACTTGAAGAGGGATCACTGGAATCAGGGTCATAACTCTTCTTCTCTTTATCTGTTTTCTGTTCTGGTTCAGATTCTTCAAATGTAGCCATAGGTGATGGCACATTCTCAGTAACAACAGGTTCACTTTCTGCCACAGATGGCATTGGATCAACTTTCTTCTTTGCTTTGCCTCTCTTCTTCACTTGTGCAAGAGGAACATTCATCTCTGAGTCCGAATCTGGAACTTGAGCAGGTCCAGATTGCACTTCTTCAGTTTCAGCTACCTTAGGACCAATAGCAGTTTCTTCTGAGCTTTCATTAATTAAGATGGGTTTTGATGGATCTTCCTTCTTTCCTTTCTTCTTTGTTTCTGCATAATCAACTTTCTTTCCCATATTTATATAGTATTTTCTTCTCTTTCCTCCTTTCTTTGAAGGACTGCATTTTCTTTTTCTCCAAGTATTTTTTATTCTTTCTCCCAGTCCTTTAATTTCATTTGATGTTTTTTGTTGAATGTCCACAACAGGTTCTACTTCAGCTCCCTGATCATCAGCTTCTTGAGTCTCTTGATGAGGATTGCACATCCTTTCAAGCTCAGTGAGATCAACCTCTTTTTCTCCAAGCAAGATTTTAGGGTATTTAGTTTCGAGCCTAAGATCTTGATAGACAAAAAGTATTTGCTCGAAAGGGGTTCTTAAATTGAAGCTTATAGTGATAGGAGCAGGGTCAAGAAAAGTGATCAAATCAGTAGAGGGTTGAACAGAAGATGAAGGAATATCAGTTGTATCCTTCACTGGAGAGGTTTTTTCAGTAGGGTTTTGAGTTGATTCTGGAATATGAATCGAAGAGGAAGGATCAATGGCTTGAGGAATCTGTACCTTGATAGAACCAATAGTAATAGAAGGGGATGTTGGCGGAGAGGCACCATTGATGCTAAAAGGTTAAGAGGGTTTTCGGATGCAGAGGAAGAAGCTGGATGTTTGGGAGAATTTGAATGTGGAGAAGATAGAACGTCTCCCTGAGTAGTCAATTTAGCCTGCAATAAAGCCCGAAATTAGATTAAAAATAATGAATAAAAATATTTAAAACTTAATAACCTAAACACCTTATAGGTCGAGGGAGATAACACTAACTATTGTTATGAGTACTTAAGTACTATAACAATGATACCTTCTGAAATTCGTATAACAATACTCGAACTAAGCTTATAAGAATTTAAGATAAACACTAAATCAAGAAATCTTATGTAGAACAAAATATAGAAGTTATCACATATGCTCCACTTTGTGTCGTGCATTATGTGGTGGTTTTTGAGAACCTCCACAAAAACTATTTTTCTCGAACGTATATGTTTGAGTTTGTGATAATTCTATGAAAAAGAAATCAAATAAATAATTACTCACGATCTTTATGCTAAAAACTGAATTTAAATAAATATTGTAGAATATTCTCAATATATTCTCTTAATATTTATCCTATTCAAAAATTAATTAATCCATAAAAATTAATAAGTATTTTGAATTCTTAGTATGTTGTTATTTTTGTTAGAATGCATATCTCAACATTTCAATAACACAATCAACATTGAATTGTTTTATCAATTTAAACACTTTTATCACAAGATTTCACATTGATCCACCTTTTGAAAAGAGAACATCGTAGCAGCGAACTCCGTGCCCCATAGTTACTCAGTGGATTTATGAACAAATTGATGCATTTTTAATCACCTTTTGAAAAGAGTACATCGTAGTAGCGAGCTTTGTGTCCCATAGTTACTCAGTGATTAAAGTATCTTATTGTGATTTTTCAAACTTTAGCACGCAATGATATGTGACCTAAAAAATAAACACATTTTCAAATTCAAATGACCATTATTAAGTATAGACAATCAAAAATCAAATAGAACCAATACTTAGAAAAATTTACTGAGTATTTTCTGATATTGTGATCAATGTCGAAACATTTTTCACAATACAGTACTAAATTATTCAGTGAGAGCATAAACTAAGAGATTTCCTAAGTTAAGAAAACCTCTCAAAATCAAGAGCTTTTGTGAATATATCTGCAAGTTGTTTTTCAGTGGAGATATACTCTAATTTCACAATTTCTTTTTCAACAAGATCACTAATAAAGTGATGTCGAATACTTATATGTTTAGTTAAAGAATGTTGTGCAGGATTCTTCGATATATTGATTGCACTAGTATTATCACAATATATAGTTAGTATATCACTATTCATACCATAATCATCAAACATTTTTGTTGGTCCCGTTTTCGAAGGGCAAATGGGAATTTAGGTGAAATTTTTATTTTAACACTGATGTACACTTAATTGCTTGACTGGTCAGTGCAGTGCATAAGTGTGTCAAGATGAGTGAATCGATCCTGACTAAAATACTTAGCTAATGTTTTCTTTCAGAGTATGCATGACAATATTATAGCAAGTGCTTATGCAAGTCAGTAAAACAATAAAGAACACAACAATGCAAAGTGGTTCAGAGGCTCAAGCTCCTACATCCACTGCCTGATTTAACAGGAAATCCACTACCCGGGATTCTTATTTTTAACGTGCCAAGGTGCACTCACAACTGGACTCACACCCCTCCGTGGAGCTGCCTCTCGATCTGGTCTCACATCCCTCTTCACTCAGGGACTGCCTCTCCTCCCCTTACTGAAACACCTAACACTCTTCTGGAAAGGGTTTAGTTTGGTTTGGTTCTTTCCAACTAGGTGAGGTTTTCCCTTACATGGTTTTAGCCTCTAAGCTAAGGTTGGGAAAACCTCTCTAAGCTTAGGATATATATGATGAGCTCGAGATTACAAACTGGAACACTCAATTATGACTATGAAGAACTCAATGTCAGTGTTCTTGATGGAGATGGTGCCTCCTTATGCCTCCCTTGAACTTGCACCACTCTCACACCTCCAGCTCTCTTACAAATGAAGCTTGAGTTTGTATTTATAGTGTGAATTTGAATGTTACCGTTGGAGAAAGTAACATTCAAATCCAGACTATCTCTGGAGTGAAATTCTCCTTTTCAGTGAAGTATGGCCTTGTCAGCTTTTGTCAGATTCGCTGCCTTGACTTGATTGGTCCACGTGGACTGAGTCCAATGGCTCTTTTGTTCAGGGTACTTGATCAGGGTAGCCCTGACTTCAGGCGACTTGTCTTCAGCTGACCTGTAATCCTCTCAGGATACTTTCCTTCAGTAGACTTGAAGTCCACTCAGGGGAGTTGACATAAGGCTATTTGTCAAGCTTCCCAGCCTCAATAGCCTAACTCCTTCAGGTCCTACTAGGCTCAGTACTGATCCTCTTGATCAGGCTCTTCACTGAGTAGTCCACTGACCAGCTTATAAAGTCAGGTTTATACTCAGTGGGACTTCCTTCAGGCTTCTCTTCAGGTTCAGGTCTTCTGACATGGCTTAAGACTGTTCTCCTTGTGATGTTATCTTGACTTCCTCAGGCTCTGTCAGTGAGTTCCCCCTTTGTGAGTTCCCCCTCAGTAGAGTTCCCCCTCAGCTGAGTTCTTCCTCCACTGATAACCTGTTCTACTGAGAAACAACCTAGCCTGACCTGAAACTAAACTATACTATCCTGACTGCTTTCAAACCTATTACATGTTGTTTTGGAAAATCATCAAAACTAATATATCCCAACAATTTTCTTAAGCCACAGTAATTGAGTACAACAACTCACTGCTGCAATATATTCAAACTCAGCAGTGGATTGTGAAACATAGTTTTACTTCCTACTGTGTCATGAGATGAGATTGTTTCCCATATAGAAACATCCTCCACTTGTACTCTTTCTATCATCACTGTCTCCTGCCCAATCTGCATCACTATAGCTAATCTATGTACAGTTAGTGTCCTTACCATACTAGATTCCTAGATCACATGTTTCTGCCACATATTCGATAATTCTCTTTACAAAATTCATATGAGATTCCTTAGGATTGACTTGATATCTAGCACACAGACACACATTGAACATAATATTTGGTCTACTGGAGGTTAAATATAGTAAACTGCCCATCATTGACCTATATAATGTTGGATCAACACTTTGTCCAGCATCATCCTTACACAACTTTTGTGTTGAACCCATATGAGTTCTCATTGTTTTAGCAGTTTCAAGTCCAAACCTCTTAACAATTTTTTTTTCATATTTGCTTTGTGAAAAGAAAATTCCATCTTTATCTTGCTTAATATGAAGACCTAAGAAGAAATTTAAGTCCCCAACCATTGACATTTCAAAAGTAGCAGTCATTTTTTTCACAAACAGTTTAATCTTTTTATCACAAGTAGAACCAAACAAAATATCATCAATATAGATTTGGGCTATCATAATGTGATTATCAACTTGTTTAATGAATAAAGTCCTATCAGCTTCACCTCTAATGCAGCCAAAATCAACCAGAAAATCAGTCAACCTTCCATACCATGTTCTAGGAGCTTGTTTAAGACCATATAAAGTCTTATTCAGTTTGTACACATGGTTTGGAAGGCCAGGAGTTTCAAATCCTTTTGGTTGTTCAACATAGGCTTCTTCAATTAAAATATCATTTAAAAGTGCAGCTTTGACATCCATTTGATGCAACTTAATGTCCAGAAAACATGCAATAGCAAGTAACAATCTAATTGATTCAATTCTTGCAACTGCATCAAAAGTTTCATCATAATCTATTCCTTCTACCCAAGTGTAACCTTGAGCAACTAACCTAGCTTTATTTCTCACAATGTTACCAGATTCATCTGTTTTGTTCTTGAAAATCCATTTAGTTCCTATAACATTTGTATGTTCAGGCCTAGGAACGAAAGTCCAGACATTATTTCTTTCAAACTGATTTAACTCTTCATGCATAACACTAATCCAGTTCTCATCTTTTAAAGCTTCAGTTAAATTTTTTGGTTCAATTAAAGAATGATAACACTCATGACTTACTTTGTTGCAGATAGAAGACATACAAATTGTTCTTACCAAATTACTTACTATACCCATTTTTCTTCTTGTCTGTACTCCAGAGTATTTTTCACTGATGATCTGATCTGCAGGATGATCCTTAATAATCCTGGAAGATGGAACATTTTTATACTCGAGTGAATTTCCAGAAGATTCTGATTTTTCATGTAATGTTGCTCTAGATGATGGAACATTTTGAACAACATCCTTATTCTGACCAGAATCTGAAGAAACCACTGGTATATCAATAAGTCCAGAAACATCATCCTCAATAGTTGGTCCTGTAAGACTTGCATTATCATCAAATACCACATTAACAGATTCTTGCACATTATCAGTCCTTGAATTATAGATTCTATAAGCTTTGTTATTTCTTGAATAACTTAAAAAAAATCCTTTATCACTTTTCGAATCAAACTTGTGCAGCTTTTCTCTATCATTTAAAATGTACAAAACACAACCAAATACATGGAAATATTTCACATTTGGTTTTTTGTTATGCTGAATTTCATATGAAGTTTTTGTAGTACCTGACCTTAGATAGACTCTGTTCGAAATGTGACTTGCAGTGTTTAAAGCTTCAGCCCAAAATCTTTTTGAAAGATATTTTGACACAAGCATGACCCTATTCATTTATTGTAAAGTCCTATTTTTCCTTTCTGCAATACCATTCTGCGGTGATGTTTTTGGTGAGGAAAATTCTTGCATGATACCTTTATCTTCAAAAAATTTAGTAAAATCACTATTTTCAAATTTCCTACCATGATCAGATCTAATATTTTTTATCTTGGAATAGAAAACATTTTTAAATTTTTTGTAAAGATTCTTGAAAACAGAAAAAGTTTCAGATTTTTCTTTGAGAAACTCAATCTAAGTGTACCTAGAATAGTCATCAACCAAAACAAAAGAATGTCTTTTTCCACCTATACTCTCAGTTTCCATTGGACCCATAAGATCCATATGAAGAAGTACAAAACATTTTTGTGTAGAACAATATGACAGCATTCTGTGTGAAACTCTAACTTGCTTACCTTTTTTACAAGGACCACATACTTTAGACTTGGTCAGCTGTAATTTAGGAAGACCATTTACATCTCTTGTTCTTATCAATTTCAAAATATTCTGGTAATGTGTATGGCCAAGTTTTTGATGCCACAAAAAACTCTCATCGGTTTTCACATTGTTACAGGTTTGAGAGTATCAATTACATAACAATTATCTACCGATCTATGACCAATCATAAGATATTCACCTTTTTCATTTTTCACATAACATGAATCCTTATCGAAGTCCACATGTAAACCATCATCAAATAATTGACTTATACTGATCAAATTTGCAATTAAACCATCAACATGCAACACATCAGTCAGTTTAGGAAATCCTGGAACATTTAACGTACCCTTACTAATGACTGCACTACGGGAACCTCCTCCAAAAATTAAATGAACATCAGCATCTAATCTATAATCAGTCAAATAATCAATATTACCAGTCATTTGTCTAGAACAACCACTATCAAAATACCATGAACCAGGTGCATGAACTTTTAATGAAGTATAAACAACATTACAACTTTTAGACTTACTGACCCAAGTAGTTTTTTATAAATGTTCTTTTAAATAAGGTGACAAGCTTGGTGACACAACATGCTTATCTCTTTTTAATTTCTAGCAGTATGGTCTGATATGTCCTTTTTTATGACAGTAATAACATAAAAAAATCCTTATTAGATTTATTTGTAGAGTCAGGAGTTATAACTACATAATCTCCTCCTGATTTTACAAATTTTACATGTTCATTACTTGTCTTAGATTTCTCAGAGATATCAACATACCCAAGACCTTTTCTACCAGAACTACCAAGTACCAAGGTATCGTCTAGAATTTTAGTGCTTTTTGCAAACTTTTTGAAGTTCAATGTTGAACCTTTCAGCTTTTCAACTTCCATATCCTTCCTTGTAAGGATTACTTCAAGTTTAGTTAAAGATTCTCTCAATTCATAATTCTCTAAAGTCACTGACTTAAGAATATGTGATTATGACTCAATCTCCTTGATGTTCTCTTGTCACAAGATACAACCTATTTCCATTAATCAGGAAGTACATGTCTCTATAAATGAACTCGTAAAACAGCTCACATCTGGACTGTTATTACCAGATGTTGTATCAAATGATGGAACATTTGTATCAACATCAGAATAATAGTCATCCAGATGATCATCAAAAGTATCATCATACTCAAATATTGCAGAGAAAGCACATTCTTCATTTTTCTCAGACTCATTTTCATCTTCTGATTCATTAATCAAAGTAGAAATAAAGTTCAGTTTCTTTCTTAGCATAGTGTTGGCACATTCATTTGCATAATGATCAAAACCAGTACATGCATCGCATCTCACAGACTTCCTATACTTAGGGTCATACATGGGTTTGCTACTACTATTACTTGTTCTTCTATTTTGATTATATTTATTTCTTTTTTCAGGCATTTGTTGATTATTATTGATTGTGGACTTTTGGTTGGATATTGCATTTTAACCTATTAGCCCTGTTCTTTAGAAAAGACTTAAATCGTTTGGTTAAGAAAGCAATGTCCTCAGAATTGTCATCACATAAATCAACACAATCAGAATCAGAATCAACTTCACTTATAAATGAAGTTTTTTCATTGCTAGAAGAAGTTTCACTTTTGAAAACATACACCTTTTTATCAGAATAATCATTCTTTTGATCAAGATTCATTTCATAGGTTTTTAGAATACTTATTAATTCATTTTGACTCATAGTATCAGTATCCTTAGCCTCTTCTATAACACATATTTTGGCATCAAACCGTTTTGGGATAGTTCTTAGGATTTTATGTACTAACCTGGTATTCAAAATTGGATCTCCTAGAGAGTGAGATTTATTGGTAATCTCAGAAAGTCTCTCGTTGTAGGCAGAGATAGTTTCGTTATCTTTCATCTTGAGGTTTTCGAACACTGTCGGATCCTTCACAATGTTCTTGCATTCGATCCCAAGCATCTTTTGTAGAGATACAATTTGAAATTAGTTTGAACACAGATACATCAACCGATGTAAATATTGTGTTTAAGGTTTTTGAATTGTAACTGGCCACAGTTACTTCATCATTCATCCAATCAAGTTCATATTTGATCCGTGCTTCGTTATCCTCATTAGCTGGAGTTTTGGGTTGAGTCCATCCAAAGAGTACACTTCTCCATGCTCGTTCATCAAGGGATTTGATGTACATCCGCATCTTTGGTTTCCAATATGCATAATTCGAACCATCTAAAATTGGTGGTTTTAAAGCGAGGGTAAGCGGATATTCCATTGCAAACAAAATTTACACACTTAAAGACAAAGGATCTAACTAAGTATATCTAGTTATGGCTCTGGTGCCAATAGAAGGGTGTGCGTTTTTTCCAGAATGTTGTCAAAAGTTTTGAAACATAAAAGATAACATACACAACGAAATAATCTATGATGCCTCATGGAGAAACTTCACTGTAACGAAGTAGTGATACAAAGACAAAGTAAAATCCTACTGTAAGATATTACAACAAGATCATATACCCTGGGTATACAATCAAAAGCCTAAACTCTAATCGTGTAAAATAACCTTGAAAAGGTCTAATAAAAACACTCTTAGAATTACAATGAATATAACTGAAAAAACTACACTTGCTATAGGTAAATAAGCATCTCGATTTCTTCATTTGTTTGTGTCAAATGCGTACGGTATTTATAGACTTCGTGTTAGTGTTAGTGTCCTAGAGACAATCCTTTGTAAGGACATAATATTAAAGATGATATTCAGTTTATGGTTTAATATTATTGATTAAGTTAATATTAAATGTATGACTTTGCACTTATCTGAATATTATGTTTGATTGTTTGCATTATTCATATATATGTTCCCTTGAATCGATAGTGTCATTGAGTGAGTGAGAACTCAGATGACTTAAGTACGATTCTCAAATAGCCCCAATCAAGGATCATCAAGAATGGGATATTGATGATGCAATAGAGATTGGTGTGCGATCTGCATTATACTCTATGGGAGAGTGTAGTAAGATCTCACTTGCTACGAGATACTAGGTATCTCATAATGGATGCACAAATACATTAAAGGGTATTAGTATACCCATCCGAGAAACCATTTGATATAATTCCACATAATATGTCTACGGGTGTCTCAATTAGTGGGAGCGATGTGATACTCCTCTGACTTGAGGTTAATACGCACGACATGTGCGGAGTGATGGACTTTGAACATAATTGACGCTTGCACCCTCCAAGGGTAGATATGGCATGGATTGGGTTCATCACAAAGTGCATGGGCGTGGTAGTTGAGCCAAGAATATGATTCATTCCTCAATGTGGATTTAGAGAGAATGCTCGTGTTCTCATTATAATTGGATCAAAGACATTAGCCGATGCAAGTCGACTTGGACTTTGTGGCCAAGTGCTATGCAAGTGATCAATTGGGGATTTGAGATAATATGATTAAGTTATTTGAATTGACACTTCATCATGTTCAAGGCTTAATCGAGTATTCGCGAATGAAAGAAAGATATCACAATAGCCTACATTATTACAGGTGGTTGCAGATTTCCTCGCAACATATCTTGTATATTGAGAATGTCTGATTTATTGTCTAGGGTTCAATTAAGACCGTTAGTTTGACTAATCGCTCGATATACGAGGGCATATGGGTCACACAACAAGCAATGGAAGTTCGTCGATTATAGTTGGTTGATTATGTATTATATTAGATATAATATTTAATTTATGAAGAATATAATAATAATTATATTTGGAATTAATTATTATTATTTAATTAAATTGGATTTAATTAAATATGAAATTCCAATAATAATATTTGGAATATTATTATACAAGAATAATAGATATGACAAATATATTATTGGTAGGAACATATCTGGGTAAATATAATCCATAGAGATTATATTTACGGGCTAGGGCCGATATCTTGCTTAAGAATTAAGCCAAGTTAATCCCTATAAATATGTGTCTTATGGGAATTCCTAAACACACAAGAAATATAATTTCTCCATAAAATTTGTAGATCGAGTTTTCCTACCAAGTTCGTCTCGAGATTCAACTCTAGCACCTCGGTGTGGATTGGTGAATAGTTGTTGCGTGGATACCATAGTGGAGGATTCCGCGTATGAAGCACTGTAAGATTTCTTGTTTAATATATCTCGTATTTAATTATGCAACTAACTATTCGTTGTTGGTGAACGATTATTCCGCTGTGCATGTTTACGTATTTACGTGCCTCTAAAACCCAACAGTGGTATCAGAGCTTCAGGCTCTTGTTTACTTGCTATATTAAATTTGTTTTATAATTAATTTTTTTTTATAAAACATAAGGGCACGGTCAAAAGAAGTTGAACGCACCCTTTTTTATGTTAATTTTTGGGGTGCTTGTTTTCGGCAAACAAGGGAGAAGCCCATTTGGGGTCTTCGTCCTCCACACTGCTCGCTGAAACCCTAATATGTGCCACTTCCCTGGCGGCCGAGCGCAGTGCAACAGTGCTAGAGAAGACGGCAAGACGTCGATGCCTCGCGCCTCCTGTACTTAGCCGTTGCTCCCGATTTCGTCCTTTGGTTTGTGTGCGATGCGCGACGCTGGAGGCGGCGGCGCAAGGCCGTGCTTCGTGTCTCATGTGACCGCTCACACATCCCTACGGCGGCGATGCCTCCCGATTTGCATCTCTGCTTATTTTGCAGCGGCGCTCCTTCTCAAACGATATGTCATCTATTAATCTGTTAGCGTGATGAAGGCGGTGCTCTCGCCTTGTTGCCGCCTCCGAAGCGGCGATGCGACGGCAATAGTAGCACCACCCGTGTGCGCGACCTCTAAGACAGAGCTTAACTCGCGCCGCTGTGACGGCAGCGGTGAGGTGTCTCCTTTGCTCGTGTCTCGTTGCCTCAGGTTGTGATACAATGGTGTCGGCGCTCTCGTGCTTGTGCTAATTTTAATTTATGATGTGGAATTACGAATTCATTTTTCTAAACATATTCGATTACTGTTCTTGACTAAAATTGGATGATGTTGATGAACAATTCGTGAAAATCTTGAAAATTTGGGGTTGATTCGTAAGAATTTTTTAGATTGGATCCAAAACGATTGAGACGATGATGTAAATGGGCTGTTTTGCAAATTTGATTTGAGACAGACCCTTTGGTGCAATTTTGGAAATTGCACCTGAGCCCACTAAAATTAACATGTAAAATTAAATTGGATTTAATTTAAAATTAACAGTTTTCTTTTTTAAAATTTATTTAAGGGAGACATATTAGTTGGACTAATATTGAGACCTAATAAACGAGAAATTTTATTAAGACGTTTTAATTAATAAACATTTTTAAATTGGATTTAAAAATTGGTTTATGAGAATTAAAATGATTTGTTAATTCCCACTTGGTTAACATTAGATGTTAATACATTTATAGTCCGCTTTCTTATTTTGGGTAGTTGGCGCTCAAATAATTGTCGGACCGTATTGTATGATTGGGTAGACGGCACCCAAATAAATGTTAGTCCGCATAAAATCATGTTTGGGTAGACGACACCCTATAATTGTTCAAATTTGATATAGATTGACATGTGGATCTCGATTAAGCAATTAATACCCGACCTTTAAAATGATCATCACTAAAATATGTTTTTTCATTTAATTGAAATATATCTTCCATTAAAATTAAAAGCTAACCGGAGATTTCATTCCAATGAGTATTTAAGGCCTTAGCCTTTTGCTCGAATCTACTTCTAACGAGACTTTTATAGGGACATGTTTATCGCCGCTTAATGGTTGTAAACCAACTTAATTCTGTTTCACCAGCCCTAGCAGGGAAACTAGGTTCAATCAACTAGGAATTACGTGAGACAATTGGTTTAGAGACCTACTAGTTATGTTGTTGCAATGTTCAGCCCCAGCAGTCATTGTAATAGTAGGAATGTGGATCCTAGTCCATTACAATTTATAATGGATATAAATTCGTACTCTTTCGATGAGGTCGTTGAGTATGTGAAAATAATGGAGACAAAATAAATAAAAGGTCATGTTAATTTTGATTACTGAATATTGATCAAAGAAATTACGTGTTTTAATTCCTGTTTAATTTTATTTCCTAGGATTTTTGAAATGAATAACTTGTCGTTGAGAAATGTTTAGGAAATAAATAAATTGGTTGGGCCAAATCTTCTGGACTAGCACTGAAACGTGCATTTGGTACTTAGACAAGAAAAGATTGCCTACGTGTTGACACGCCAATCCCTATTACCCTTGAGGCTGGTTCTGAGGAAGTCGAAGCGTTTGACACCGAAGCTCAAAAGAAGCATCAAGATGATTAAGTATGTTACTCGGCATGACTCCCGAGTTACAAAGGCAAGACTTGAGGATGTTGCCCTATGAGATGCTTAGACATCTGAAGGATCTCTTTGATTCCGAGTCTCGTTCCGAGATTTACAAAGTGATGAGGGATCTGTTTAGATTGTTGATGATCTTTGCTAATCACAGGGATTAGTGGCTGTTTTTAATCATTAATTAGATCACCAAACAATTACGTGTGATTAATCACTAACGTAATTAGTGAATACGAAATTTTGTATTAGGGCATAATTAACACGTGTATTGATTACGTATTTAATTCATATATAAGAGAATCAAGCTGCTTTGGGTGTATAATCGAAGTTTGGTTGATGTGTAACTGTTGAATGGTTTTCTTACTCGTGCCGGGCTATTTCTGCTCGCCTACCAGCCTGGGACATCCTCGAACGCGAATCCCTTGTCACATACTGGGAGTGTTGAGTCTCATGAGACTGAGGCATCTTTAATTGATGTTTGGGTGTTAGTTTTTAAAAGACCAAGAACACTAAGAACACCTTTCTTCAATTCTTCAAGTTTTAAATTTGAAGTTCTTACTTAACCACACCTGAATCCTTAAATCGAAGGTTCGGACCCTCCTTCTAGCGCCAATTTGTTGATGATCTTTGCTAATCACAAGGATTAGTGGCTATTTTTAATCGTTAATTAGATCACCAAACAATTACGTGTGATTGATCATTAACGTAATTAGTGAATACAAAATTTTGTATTAGGGCAGAATTAACACGTGTTTTGATTACGTATTTAATTCGTATATAAGAGAATCGAGCTGCTTTGGGTGTATACTCGAAGTTTGGACGTGTATATGAATTTGTGCTTATTTTATTAGCTGAAAAAATCTAAGTATTTATACAAGTTTGCCTAGCAGGAGGTGTACATGACCTTTGACCTCCCTAGTGTGCATGTGTGACACTTGGGCTTTGACTATTTTGACCTTATCTAAACTAAATTCTATTCTTCTATACTGGACTTGCTCGTATTCAGGAGTTGTTCGTCTCGTTGGACTTGTCCTTGAGGAGTCTTTAATTTGATTTTGTTGGTCTTTATTCTTGATAATTTTTTGTCCTGATATTGCAGCCAAATCTGTTCACCGATGTGCTCGCCGGAGGGTCATCTGGGTCCACATGTTCTCTAGGTTAAAGCTGCTCGCCTGATTATAATTGCTATGCCGACAAAGCCTATTCGCCTAACGTTTCCAGCTCAGCCTGGTTTTGTTGGCATAACTTTATCTTAAGGGTGTGTACTTTGGGTTAATTCTGCTCGCCTTAATGACGTTTCTGCTCGCCTATCAACAATTGCCCCCTTGCCAATCATTATGTTGTGATAGGGCAAGGCGAACAACTTATGCGTTGACAATTATCCGGTGATATGGAGGCGAGCTGATATAACATGGCGCGATCAACTTCTCATGAGCGGACAACATTGGCCGAGCTGATTTGGATGGATGATTGTTGGGATCCCAATGCCTGGGTGCGGCTCGAGGTGTGACGTGGGTGGAATGATTGTCGCCGCCCACGCGCACACGAAATTGAGGAGACGCGCCCCCAATTTTTTTGGAGAGAGATTGCATGCGTCTGGTAATTGCAATTTGGTCCTCACATTTTTAAATTTGTTCGCCCGTGACCCCATTTTTCCTTGGAAAATTTTCTTCAAATTTTCAGTTTTCACTGTACAATCTCAGCGCGAAATTGTTTCTTTCTCCTTTCAAATTTCTGGCAATCGTGTTCTTCATTTCCGGCAACGATTCTCTTCAAATCCAAGCATTTAAGGTAATATTTTCAACATATTTCTTCTTCTTCTCTATTTATCGTTATCTCGGGTTTGAAAAATGTAAAAAACCCTAACTCCACCGTCTGAGATTGTAAACCGTCATCGCCCTTTGCTTGTTTATCGGAATCCGCCATTAACACCTCCCGAAGTTTCTCCATTTCTAATTTTATTCAAGATTTCCCAATCTAAATATCCTCTCACTCCAAAACTGGTTCGTACCCTCCTCGCAACCTTGGGAAACGGCCAATCGAAGAATTTCCTGTCTCTGTGGTTAACTTAGAATCTGACCCCGATGCGGCTTCAGTAGCTCGCTTAGTGAATTCAGGAGCTCGCCCGTCTGGGGAAAGATAGGAGCGAGCAAATCCTACTCGCCAGGTTGAAGAGGAAACCAGTTCTGACCTTCACGAGGACGAGGAGAAGGAGGTCGAGGTGCTTCAGCCCACTAACCCAGACGAACTAACTTGGGGGTATCTGAAAGATATCCACTTCCCCATGCCTGATCCGCTCAAACATCAAGTTCCTGTCGCCGTTGCTCGCCAAGTCGACTGGAATGAGTATGGGAGGGAGTACTCCAACCATTTCACAGTTCCTGCTCACGGGAGACGAAAACTCAAGGCTACCGAGTACGCGGCGAGCTGCATTGTGTCAGTGATTACCGAGGAGGAGCTGCCCACGATTAGGAGGGAATAAAAAATTCCATACGGCGTGCACATATACGCTCCTCTCACTGATGATTAGGGTTGTAAATGAATCAAATAGTTTTGATTCGATTCGGTATTCGTATTCAAATTTTAATATTCGTATTTGATATTTTATGATTCGAATTCAATTAAAAATATTCGATTCGATTCGATTATTATTCAAATACGAATACAAAATTATAGTATTCGATTCGATATTCGTAAATATTTTATTAAATATTTTAAAATATAATATTAATAATAATAATAATAATAATAATAATAGTAGTAGTAGTAGTAGTAGTAGTAGTAGGTAGGCTCTTATCCACCGTTTTTTGGAGTAAGGCCTTGTTCAGCCCACTAGCCAACAATGGCCAATTAAAAATTCAGCCCATTAATTTAAATATCACCACTAATTCGAAGCCCATGATATAATTGAAATATAAAAGGCAAAGCTGAAATCCTGAAACCATTTGACGGAAGAAACCCTAAGATATTCCTCTCTACCACTCATCCACACTAGCGGCGCCTCCTTACTTTTCACCGGCTTTTCTTAAACTCTCCTCCTATCGTAATCGGTGCATTTCGTCCGCCTTCTGTCCAAGCCTTCTCATCTCGCCATTGTAAATGAACTCGATCAGCTACTTTTTTTTGTGTGAAATGGACTTCGAAGTTAAGATTGAGTCACAAATCGTTTCATCTTAGTATATTTTGTTGTATGTATAAAGACTGCTTGATTTGCTAGAGTCCGTTACTTTGATTTTGGAAATGAAGCAGATCTATTTTATTTTCCAGTAGTTCTACACCCTGGTTTAGATTCTTGGGAAAAGAGCAAATCTATTTGATTTTCTTAGTTCTATTGATGTATTGATTCGTAGAATTTTTTAATTTATAATTCTTGATACTTTATGTGGCTCGTGGTAGCATTTCCAATTACCTTAATTTTCAAGTTAATTTTTTGAAATGTAAGAACACAATAGATTTTTATCAGAAAAGATAATAAAAATAAAATTCGAATTGAATACTCGAATCGAATCGAAAAATTCGAATATCAATTTTGAATCAAATTCGAATTAACATTAATATTCGAATAGTAATCAAATACGAATATGAATATTTGATAGTTTCATGAATACGAATCGAATACAGTGATATTTGCTTCGATTCGATTACAACCCTACTGATGATAGAGCTAATCACCCACCACGCGGGCTCACGGCGATCAACTTGGCCACTCTTAGTGTCGGGGTTACTCTTCCACTACACCCCCTGATCGGCAGCTTCCTTGAGCGGACAAACCTTTCCATCACCCAACTAACTCTTGTTGGGTAGATGAACCTTATGTCGATAATGGTTCTGTGTACTCTTGAAGGATATTCCAACAAGTTATCCGCCGAAGAGGTCAACTATCTGATGATACCAACTGCCTGTACTGGGGAAGAAGCGGGCAGGTACTACCTCAAGGCGCGACCAAACTTGAGGCTGGTGGAGGGCATTCCGGGTAAGGTGCGAGATTGGAAGCACGACTAGTTCTGGATTGATGGGGACTGGCGTGCTTCTGCTCGCCCTTATGGTGGCCCTGAGCGTATTAACTCCCCGGCAGAGTTTAGGGACTTAATTCGTGAGTCTTATAACTTTTCAATATTTAGAGTGGTAGGACTAATTTTAATCTCCTTTTCTTTTGTTTTAGGTCCCAAGAGTCTCAAGTGGCGAAGTGCCAAAGATAGTGTGGACGACCAGTTCCTGTTCACCGTCAGCCTGATCGCCCTTCGCCGCCTAGAAGACCGTAGCGTTAGCCACCTAAGTCTCGAATCGACCATAAGGGTAGCCCGCTTCACCACTTATCCTCACCATCTTGAGGCTTAGGCCCAAGTTCCCGAGGGTAAACTTTCTTGATCTTGGCGAACAGATCTGCTCGCACATTATGTTACACCCAAATTTAACTTTTTGTTACTTTTTTTCTTTGCAGATCAGCTCGTCACCGTTGCCCTTCATCCTTCTTACCTCCTCTTAGACCAGCACGTTTGGGAGATGCTGACCAAACGAGGATGGAAGATGATCGCTCTGGCAGCTAAAGGGGGCAAGGACGACCCAAGGCAGGTTGGAGGATCGAGCTTGGCAAAAAAACCTGTTCACATCAGCAGTCCGCCGAAAACTGCAACCTTGAAATCAAAGAGGCTTCTTCGAGGAGACGGCACTCCCGTCTCCGATACTGAGAAGGCGGCCAAAAAGGCAAAAGTCGCCCAAGACAGTGCGGTTGCTCCAGCTCGCCAAGCCGATCTCGGAGGGGAGCGAACTCCCTCATTGGAGGTGCATTCAGAGCAGCATATGGTCGCCGCTGCTCCCGAAGGACATGTTGGGCAAGTCTCTGACCCGACCTATCTTGGATGGGATAAAGACCACTTTGATACGTAAGTTTCTCTTCACTCTGGGTACTTCATCATTTTTCTTAACCCTTATGTTTGCCCCGTTTTCCAGTTATGAGGCCGAGCAATGTTAGGATATAGATTAGATGTTTTGAAGATGTTAAAACAAGAACTTGTGATAGGACTAGCTGAACCTGTTAGTCAGCTACAGATTAGTCTAGGTCTAGAATAGGTCTTTGGTTAAGGAGGAAGAAATCTGTGCAGACCAGATAAGGTGACCAGATGAGGTGTCCAGACCAGAGGAATCTGCCAGAAGACCTCTACCAGATGAGTCCAGACCAGAAGACCCCAGACCAGAAGACCCCAGACCAGACGAGTCCTGACCAGATGGGGGAGATGGATTAGTTCACCCCACATGGAGGCTGCGTGTTATCTGGAGACAAGGAGATCTTGGAGTTTCAATGATTGAGAAGAAGCAATCTAGAGAGTCAACTGATGGGGGATATGATTGATTGCTTGATTGAAAGTCAACTAATCAATCAAAGATTGATTATATCCCTCTAATTATGGTTGTTTGAATTGCTAGCATTCCAACGGCTAGTTAATTCACAACTATAAATAGGAGTATTTTGGTTGAGTTCATCAGAGAGACAAGAGTCGGGCAAGAGCACAAAGCACACGAACTCTCCACTCACTCACCTTGTTCATTCAAGTTTATACACTCTTTTAAGAGTTTTAGTTGGAACTTATAATCAACCTGTCATCATATTGAAAGGTTTTTGTAGCAAGTTGTACGAAGGAGCTGGTACTTCGCAATTCCAGTAGTTCGTAAGTTGGTTGGAGAGAAAGTTCCCTTTGGAGAAAGGGAGAGTGGACGTAGGACCTGTTGTCCGAACCACTATAAATCCTTGGTGTTCTTTATTTTCTGCACTTTAATTTTTAGCACTATCTTTTAAAAGGTTTTCATTAAAAATATTTCAAAACGCTTTCCGCTGGATAACCATTTTGGGACCAACAAGCAATACCCGGGGCAATCAAACTTGGTGCACCGGTTCACCTGTTCAAAAGTGCCGGCCAACTTCAAGGAGATCCCAGACTCCTTTGTCCGTCGTGCCCCTGAGTCTGTTGCTCGAAGCTGGTGCAAGGAGTTGAACGAAACAATCAAAACACAGACACCCGTGATAATGGTCGCCTGTGCATTATTGAGGCGGGCAACACCTTGGCCGTCGTTCAAAGACTGGTCGACCAAGTGGAAGACCTTGAAAGAGATGCTCGCCAGCATGCGGCCACGGTTAGCTGTATTGCAAGAGAAAGAGATGAGGCTAAGTCTGAAGCCAAGAAGATGGTAGTCAGCCTTGAAGATAAGGTTAAGGCCCATCAAACAAGCGAGCAGCGTGCTCTTGATTTGCACGTCAAGGTCTCCGAGGAGCTAAAGCTCAAAATGGTCGAGAATGAGCGACTGCGTGCCGAGCTCGTCCGGGCTCAACAATAAAAAGAGGTCGCTGAGAAGTTTGCCACCGAGGCAACGACCAAGATTACTAGCCTCGAAGATCAGCTCGCCAAATCCATTACTGAAGATGAGCTGATCCCAAAGATGGAGGCGGGTTCGATCATTGAATTCGTGATGGGCTACGCTGAAAGCATCCGAATCGCACACGAGTTTAAGCCCCAGTCCGTCATCGAAGAGATTGGCAAAGAGCTTTCCAACTTTATCGAGTCCAATCCTCCAGCCTCAGGTACAACTCTCCAAATCGGCGTTCTCCCCGATTATGGGGTCAGGATTGACTTCGTCGGCCCTGGAGTTATAATTACAAGTCCTCATGAGGACGAGGAGGAAGAAGAGGTCGCTGGAGGCGAGCAGACTCAGCTGGTCGACGAAAGCGAAAAAGCTTTTAAGGAGCGAGCTAATGCTGAGGGGCTGGTTGCCGAGCTTACTCAAGAGGTCCCTATTGATCCTTCTCTAGCTGGGATACCTTTTGAAGACCCCAAGGATGACAACATTCCTCCTCCCGCCGGACAGAACTCTTAGATGACAGGACTAGTTAGGTATTTTTATTCTTGTAGTTGTTCGCTCCCTTGTGGAGTTTATTTTGTAACTTTTTGGGCGGTCAGGCCTAGTTATTAATGAAATCATCTTTTGCTCGATTTATTCTTTACATTAATTGTTCTTCACACTTATATTTATGCTTAACAATCTTAATGTAGTTGGGCTTTGTTCCTTAAGAACTTTTGCCTTAGAAATTTGAGGGCTTTGGCCTTAGGCTATGTTCATTTAAAAACGAACAGCCTTTGATGGGCTTGATTGTATAATCAATTTGTGCCTCGAGCTTGAATCTCCTTTGAACGAACAACTTAAGATTGAACTTGCTTTCAAAAATTACAAGTGCAAATGACGACCTAAACTGCAAAGCATAATAAACTAAGCTGAAGTTGTTCGACCTATATGCATTCTGTCAAACAATCAACTTACCAAAGTACATAATTTAGACTCAAAGTCAAAGTAGCTCGACTACTATACATTTTTTCAAGCTAACCTTGAACTTTTAAAGACACTAAACTATATACAAGAGGAAAATAGTACCTGATCGCAAATAACTTGACCAATCTAATTCTGCTCGACCACCAATACTTGGTGAAATTTTTCAAAAAATTAGGCAAGTTTTTTTATCTTACTTGTGCACATGCTATTTTAGGTCGCCCAAGGAACTTAGTAGCTCACCCAATTAAGTAGCATCACTTTCATCTCTTATAGGCAAAGTAGCTCGCCTATTGAAAATACTTCTTCAAATTAGCTGCATTCCACGAATATTGGGCCGAGTTGCCATCTAAATCTTCTATGTCATATGCACCATTGGGTAACCTGTCCGTTACCCTGTATGGGCCCTCCCAAGTCGGGCCAAATATGCCTGGAGGTGGGGCGAGCTTCTTTCTCAAAACTAGATCACCAACTTCAAACTTTCTTATTTTGACTTGAGAATTGTAGTAGCGTTCTGCTCTCTGCTTGTAAGTTGCATTTTTTAGTTCAGCCGTGATTATTTTTTCTTCGAGCAAATCTAGCTCGACTGATAGGGCAAAACTATTCGCCACTTCTTCAAAGTTGGTTGTTCTCAATGTTCTGGTCTTCAATTCAACTGGGATGACGGCCTCAGTTCCAAATGCTAATGCAAAGGTGTTTCTCTGGTGCTTGACCTGGGAGAAACTCTGTATGCCCATAGTACGTCTGGCAATTCTGTAGACCACTTGCCTTTACTTTCTGTTAGCCGTATTTTAAGAATATGCTTGATTATCTTATTAATGGCTTCCACCTGACCATTTGACTGTGGATGATAAGGGGTTAAATAGTGTTTTCTGACCCCCCACTTTGTGCAGAAGTCTCGAAGCTTTTTTTCATCAAACTGAGGACCATTGTCTATTAGAAGTGTTTGAGAAACTCCAAACCGATAGACAATGTTCTTCCATATAAAGTCAATCATCTTTTCTTGGGTAACTTTAACTAGAGCTTCTGCTTCTACCCATTTTGTATAGTAATCTACAGCCACAACAGCAAATCATATATTCCCTTTTCCGCGCGGGAAAGGTCCAATAATATCCATTCTCCATCGTGCAAACAACCAAGGACTGAAAATCAAAACGAGTTCTTGAGCAGGGGTACGGATACTTGGAGCAAATATTTGACATCGGTAACAAGCTCTGGCCATCTAGATTGCATCTTTTCGTAAGGCCGGCCAGTAATAGCCTTGCCTTACAGTTTTGTAGGCCAAAGCTTGCCCCCCAGCATGATTTCCATAGGCTCTGGAATGTATATCTTCCAAAGTAGTCCTTCCTCGCCCCCTAGACAAACACTTGAGCATCGGGACTGAAAAACCTCTTTTGTAAAGCTGCTCGTCTACCAGGGTATACCTGGCTGCTTGTTTTGTTATTCTTACAGCTTCAAAAGAATTGCTTGGCAGTTCACCGTCTTTCAAGTGTTTAGCTATAGGAGTTCTCCAATCATCGTTATCTTTTTGTTCGACCGCCTGGTTTACTTCGTAATCCACCGTCGAAGGTTGGGTTTTTCTAGTAATAACAATGTCTGTTAGTTCTGCTGGCCCGTCACTCATTGATAATCTTGCTAGGGCATCAGCTTGTGTGTTGCTCATTCGAGGTACCTGCTGGATATATACTTGGTCTAACATAGATACCAAATGAGCAACAATTCGTTGATACTTGATCATATGTTCATCTCTGGCCTCATATTCACCTCATACTTGGCTTACAATAAGTTGAGAATCTCCAAAAATCTGGAGTCGTTTGGCTCCAACAGCTAGTGATAAGTGGAGACCTGCAATGAGGGCCTATACTCAACTTCATTGTTGGTGGCCATAAACTCGAATCTGACTGCCGAAGTGAATACTTGTCGATCGGGGCTGATGAGAACTACCCCTGCCCCCGAGGCCAAATTTGTTGACGAACCGTCTACATAGAGATGCCATGGGTGATCTAGCCCTCTCATCGGATTTTGGGGAAAAGATAGCTCGACTATGAAGTCGGCTAATGCTTGACCCTTAATCGCTGTTCGAGGTGCATAGGTTACTCCAAATTGGCTGATCTCTATAGACCATTTTAATAGAAGGCCTGCTGTATCGGGTCGATGCAGTATTTATCTGAGTGGAAAAGTTGTTAGTACTTCGACCTGATGATCGAAAAAGTACGGTCTTAACTTTCTAACACTCATGACTAAGGCATAGGCTAACTTTTCAGTGGGCGAGTACTTCACCTCAGCTTCATGCAGAGCTTGGCTGACATAGTAAATAGGAAGGTGGAATTTGCCTTCTGCTCATACCAAAATGGAACTTATTGCCACGTCTGAAGCTGCCAGATACAGATAAAGCTTCTCTCCTGGGATTGGCTTTGATAGAATTTTTACATCTCCCAGGTAGTCTTTTAGTTGTTCGAAAGCTTTCTGGCAACTGCCCGTCCACATAAAATTACCCTTTTTGATGGCTTCAAAAAATGGACGACATTTGTCCCCCGATCGTGATATGAACCTGTTTAAAGCTGCTAGGCATCCTGTCAGCCTTTGTACTTCCTTGATGGAACGAGGAGGCTTCATATCAACGATTGCTTTGACTTTTGTAGGATTGGCTTCGATTCCTCGTTTACTAACCAGATGGCCCAGGAATTTTCCTGAATGTACTCCGAAACTGCTTTTCTTTGGATTCAGCTTCATGTTGTATTTTCGGAGAATATCAAACACCTGGGATAAATGTTGGAGGTGGTCTTCTTTTTTAGTACTTTTGACGACTATGTCATTAACATACACCTCCACCGTTTCCCTGATATGTTCGTCAAATATTTTGTTCACTAGCCTCTGGTAAGTCTCTCCTGCATTGATTAACCCGAACAACATTCTTTTCCAGCAAAGCAAGTTCTTGTTGGTGTAGAAGGTTGTATGTTCTTGATCGTCCGGGTGCATCGGGATTTGGTGGTAACCAGCAAAAGCATCCATAAATGTGAATATTTCATGCCCTACTGTGCTATCCACCAGTTGATCAATGTGCGGGAGTGGAAAATTATCCTTCGGGCATTCTGCATTCAGATCTGTGAAATCTATGCATAGCCTCCAGGTTCCATTCGACTTTCGCACTAGGACAGGATTTGCAACCCATTGTGGGCACAATGCCTGTTTGATTAGGTCGTTGTCCAACAACTTCTTAACTTCTTCATTCAGTGCTTGATACTTGTCGGGCCCGTATTTCCGTCAGTTTTGGTGGATGGGTCTTCGGGCTGGATTAATGTTTAGTCTGTGACAAGCATCTTTTGGATTGATTCCCACCATGTCAGCATGTGACCATGCAAAAATATAGAGGTTAGCTTTTAAAAATTCTGCCATTCGAGTCATGTAGGGCTCAGGGAGCTCGGATCCGATGTAGAGTTCAAGATCATCACGGCTAGGGTTAACTTTGAGGGCTTCCAGTTCTTCGACTAGAGTTGCTCGCCGTTTTTGTCCCTTCCACCGTGGATCAACAATTGGCCCTTCCGGGGGTTAAAATCCTCTGTTGGATTAGTGCCATTGTTGGTCGCCACAACTGGGCCCTCCAGGTTGATGCATGGACTCAGTTCATCAGTAACCATTGATAATTTTGCTACTGGTAAAGTTTGCTCGCCGTCTTTTTGTTCGCCCACAGACGAGGGTTGTTCGTCTATGTCCATCTGATCATTCTGAGTCCCCAAAATATCATTGAGGACATAAGGTTCATCGTCTGGGTGACTGGTTGATGCTTCCATCATAAATGTATTCTCTGATTGGATGAATTTGAAGTAGACATTCTCGAGCTTTCCTTTGGTCTCCCTTTAGTGTTCCCGCACCACTGGCTATCGGGAACTTAATACAGTAGTGATAGGTTGAAACTGCAGCTTTAAATTCATTTAGAAACAGTCGGCCAAGGAACCCATTATAGGTGGATTCTTGATCTACAACCAGGAAATCCACCATTCTAGTTATATTTTTTTCGGGATCCTTGGTCGACACCAATTGTACAGACAACCTAATTATTCCTAACGGTTCTGTTACAGCATTTCTGGAGCCTAGGATTCTGTGATTAGAATCTTGAATGTAGCTAGCATAGTCGCCTAGCTGATCAAGTATTTTCTTGAAGATGATGTTGGTGTAGGCTCCGGTGTCCACCAATAGTCGGTGTACTTTGGTTCCCATTATCTTGGCACAGATAAACGAGGGAATCGTTATGGGGAGTCACGATTCCTTCCAAATCATTTGCAGTGAAGGTCAACTCTGCTGTGTGAAGAATGGATAGGTTGACTCCCATTTCTTGCACCTGTGCAACTGCTCGTAGCTCAGCCTTTCTTTTTCGATTTGAGATTGGTGGTCGCCCATCAGAACAACCACCAACAGGTCATGCAGGCTCCATCATTTGGATTTCAGGAACTGGACCTCCTGCTGGTGCTGGAACTGGTCGCCCAGCACGATTCCTTCAGGGAGCTTGTTCAACATCGTCATCCTTAGACTAGTCATCTCTGCCTCTCTTACCAGGTTGTCTTTTCACAAATTCAGATAGCTTACCCTCTTCATAGAATCACCACAATTGCTTCAGCAAGTCACGCCATTCACTTGTAAAATGCCCCACACTCTGATGGCAGGCACAATACTTGTTTTGGTTTAACTTGCTAGCGTCTTGACGTATCTTTCTTGGAGGAGTAAGTAATTCCTTGTCCCGGACATTGTTGTACACCGCATCAATTGATACGGTAAGTACATAATTCAGCTTGTCTTTCAGTTATGTCCCCTCGTTAAATGCTTTCATGTTCTTCGGGGCTCGATAACCTCCACCACCAGTCTTTTTTCCATTCTCCTTCTGTTCACCTTTGTCCCCTATGTCTTTTTGTAAGGCCTCGTGCATGGAGACAAAGACTCATGCCCGGTCTCGAAATTCAGCGTAAGTTTTCGGGCATTTGAGATGTACAGCTTTCCAAAGTTCAGTGCCCTTTTTCAGTCCAGCTAGGACAACTACAATTTTGGTGTCTTCACTGACTGATTCCCCTTCTAGCAAGACCTTGTCAAATCTCTCCAAATACGAACGGTCCGACTCGTCGGCAGCTTGTTTTAAGTCGAATAACCGATGTCTTTGGGATAGATAAGACCCGACCGTAGAGAAATGGGATAAGAATTCTTTGCCTAGCTGGGCAAATGAATGAATTGAAGCTGGTGGCAGAGCCGAAAACTATTTATAGACACAGTCCCCAAGAGTCAATGGAAAATTGCGGCACTGGGTTGCATCACTTGCCCCCATCGATATCATATAATTAGAGTATTTCATCAAATGCACCCAGGGGTCCGCTGTGCCTTCATATTGTATACTTGCAGGGAATTGGATCTTCTTTTGAAAGGAAGCTTTTAAGATTACTGAAGATAGCGGAGAGGGTGGTAGGGAGGTATTCCCATAACCTCTCTGCAAGTCCAACTGACCCTGCATGCTTTCAATTACTTTCCTCATGGAGACCAGTTCCTCCAGGGACCCCCTTTGACTTGGAGGTTGTTCGGCGAACAAAGGTGCATGACCATCTGTTCGCCACAGTCCCTCGCTTGGTATGGGAACCCTCTGGACTGACCTCCTAGGATTGGGCACCGCATCTTGGCCTAGGTGACCAAAAGCTGACCTAGTCAGCCTTTCATGGACTGATTGTCGAGCTGGTAAGTGGGCCGGGTGAGATACTTCTGCTCTTGGATGGTTCTCTGTTGCTCCCCGACCAAGGCGACCAAATCTGTTCAGTGCACTTTGGCGTGTGCCCTAACTAACCCCCAAAGCTTGGTTTAGGGTTGATTCTTCATGGCTGGCAGCTTCGATGAGCTATTTTTCCTTGCCCTTCATCTTACGGACTTGGGCACTGTCTGCCTCATTTTGATGGTCATCCCTGGCCTTCTCATGTTCACGAGCTCTTGTTGGGCTATGCCTTGCTCGGATCTGAGATGGGCCAGGCTGTGCTTGTTGCTTTTGCAAGGCCTGAAGCATTGCGATTGTTCGAGTTAGTTCATCAGGATTGCGAACAAAAGCATCTAGCTCAGGTGGCATTGGTTGATGTGTAACTGTTGGATGGTTTTCTTACTCGTGCCGGGCTATTTCTGCTCGCCTACCAGCCTGGGACATCCTCGAACGCGAATCCCTTGTCACATACTGGGAGTGTTGAGTCTCATGAGACTGAGGCATCTTTAATTGATGTTTGGGTGTTAGTTTTTAAAAGTTCTTATATGAAGAACACCAAGAACACTAAGAACACCTTTCTTCAATTCTTCAAGTTTTAAATTTGAAGTTCTTACTTAACCACACCTGAATCCTTAAATCGAAGGTTCGGACCCTCCTTCTAGCGCCAATTTGTTGATGATCTTTGCTAATCACAAGGATTAGTGGCTGTTTTTAATCGTTAATTAGATCACCAAACAATTACGTGTGATTGATCATTAACGTAATTAGTGAATACAAAATTTTGTATTAGGCCAGAATTAACACGTGTTTTGATTACGTATTTAATTCGTATATAAGAGAATCGAGTTGCTTTGGGTGTATACTCGAAGTTTGGACGTGTATATGAATTTGTGTTTATTTTATTAGCTGAAAAAATCTAAGTATTTATACAAGTTTGCCTAGCAGGAGGTGTACATGACCTTTGACCTCCCTAGTGTGCATGTGTGACACTTGGGCTTTGACTATTTTGACCTTATCTAAACTATATTCTATTCTTCTTTACTGGACTTGCTCGTATTCAGGAGTTGTTCGTCTCGTTGGACTTGTCCTTGAGGAGTCTTTAGTTTGATTTTGTTGGTCTTTATTCTTGATAATTTGTTGTCTTAATATTGCAGCCAAATCTGTTCGTCGATGTGCTAGATATGCTCGCCGGGGGGTCATCTGGGTCCACATGGTCTCTAGGTTAAAGCTGCTCGCCTGATTATAATTGCTATGCCAATAAAGCCTGTTCGCCTAACGTTTCCAGCTCAGCCTGGTTTTGTTGGCTTAACTTTATCTTAAGGGTGTGTACTTTGGGTTAATTCTGCTAGCCCTAATGACGTTTCTGCTCGCTTATCAACATAGATGTCGACTATCTAAAGGAGGGAAAGTCTCTCCTCATGTATTGAAGATGATAGGGCTAATCGAGAAACTAGGTCATTTGGGCATTGAGCTATATACAAATGTTGCTGTTTATGCCATTCTTCAGTCGCTACCCGATTCATACTCGAGTTTCATAGTAAACTTCAATATGAATAACATGGTATCGACCATGCCGGAGCTTCATAACATGCTCAAGACTTTTGAGTCTTCTACTGCTAAGGAAAAATCTGTTCTCATGGTGGGTGCCTCTACTTCCTCTGCCTCTAAAAGTAAGAAGAAGCGAAGAAGTTAGGCTAAGAAAGGTTCTAAGCCTAATTTTCTCAAGCCGAAAGGTGAGATTCAAAAGAAGGAGCGGGTGGATAAGGATGTTTGCCTCCACTGCAAGCAGAAGGGGCATTGGAAGAAGGACTGCAAGGTTCTAGCAGCTGAAAAGAAGGCACAAGGTGCTTCAGCCACTGGAACAGGTATATTTGTTATTGAGATAAACATGTCCACAAATGATTCTAACTGTTGGGTATTGGATACTGATTGTGGCTCACAAATTTGTACAAATGTGCAGGGGCTCAAGGACAGCAGAGCGGTTAGACCTGGTGAAGTCGCCCTTCACGTGGGGAATGGAGCAAGAGTTGCTATTGAACGTGTTGGGACTTATGTTTTAGACTTACCTTCTGGTTTTAGACTTGAATTTAATAATTGTTATTTCGTTCTGTCTATTACTTGTAACATTATTTTCATTCCTATGTTAGACATTGAGGGATTTTCCTTCCGTTTTGCAAATAATACTTGTTATTTTTTGCTTAATGGTGATGTTTATGGAAATGCTCCTCTTGTCAATGGTTTATACTTGTTACATTATAGATATAATGTTCTAAATATACAAAATAAAAGACTCAAGCTTAGTAATCATGAAAACCCGACTTACTTGTGGCATTGTAGACTTGGTCATGCAAACGAGAAAAGAATTGCAAGGTTAAGAAAGTTGGACTACTTAACCTCATTTGACTTAGAGTCTTATGGTGATTGCGAATCTTGTCTCATGAGCAAGATGATCAACAAACCCTTTTCCAGGAAAGGGGTGTGTGCCAAAGAAGTTCTAGAGTTGATCCACAACTATATTTGTGGACCATTGCCCACTCTAGCTAGGGGTCAATTCAGCTACTTCATCGCCTTTACAGACGATTACTCAAGACATGTATACATGTATCTCATGAAACACAAACCTGAATCGTTTGAGAAGTTCAAGGAGTGTAAGGTCAAAGTAGAGAAACATCTTGGAAAGAGTATCAAGACTCTTCGATCGGATCGGGGAGGTGAGTACCTTAGCCATAAATTCATGGATTACTTGAAGCTTCATGGGATCCAGTCACAATTGACTCATCCCGGAACACACCAGATGAACGGTGTGTCCAAAAGGAGAAATCGAACCCTGTTGGACATGGTGCAGTCCATGATGAGCTTTTCCTCCCTTCCAACATTCTTATGGGGACACGCATTACAAACCTCAATCTATATTCTGAATAGGATTCCATCCAAATCAGTTGAGCAGACTCCATATGAGCTATGGTATGGCAAGAAGCCATCCTTTCTACACATTAGAGCGTGGGGTTGCCCCGCAGTTGTGAAGAAAATGCAAACTGATAAGTTGGAATCCAAAGGTGAAAAGGGCTATTTCGTGGCATATCCTAAGGAGACTAGAGGGTATTATTTCTATCTACTGGAGAAACAAACGGTGATTATTTCTTGGCAGGCTAAGTTCCTAGAAGACGAGTATGTCTTTAAGGAACAAAGTCGTAAGAAGATGGAACTTGAAGAGATTCAAGAACCACGAATTAACATAGAGACTGATTTGTCAAAGCAACATGACAAAGAATCAGTGGGAGCATTCAGCGACTCTCATGGTGGAAGTTTATCACTAGGTGATTCTCTTTCAGCCAGTGGGAGCGTAATTAGAGTTGCATTGCCTTCGTAACAACTTCCAAGTAGGCTGAATGAGAATAGCATAGTTCAAACTCTCGCCCAAGAGGCATCTGAAAGTGCCGCTCTTGAGGACTCTCCGGTCCACGATGAAGTCGCTGCACCATAAAATTTTCACGATCAGAATGTACAGCCTACACAACCACAACTCCGTAAGCCAAGTAGAATTTGTAATCCACCCGATATGTATTATGGTTTCCTCGTGGAGGAACATGATGACATGGAAATACCAGATAAAGATGAACCTAAGACTTACACTGAGGCGACATTAGGTGTTGACTCAGAGAAGTGGCATGAAGCCATGAAATCCGAGATGGACTCGATGTACATCAATCAAGTTTGGGACTTGGTTGAATTGCCAAAGGGTGTAAAACCTATAGGTTGCAAGTGGGTCTTCAAGAGGAAGACCGATGCAAATGGTAAGGTACAAACCTACAAGGCTAGGTTGGTGGCAAAAGGGTATAGTCAACGTGAAGGCATTGACTATAACGAGACCTTCTCGTTAGTTGTGAAGATCAAGTCCATTCATATTTTACTTGCGACAGCGGCACACTATGATTATGAAATTTGGCAGATGGACGTCAAAATAGCCTTCCTCAATGGAAACATTGATAAGGACGTGTTTATGACTCAACCGGAGGGCTTTATATCTAAGCCAAAGTCTAATCTTGTGTGCAAGCTTAAATGATCCATCAATGGATTGAAGCAAGCTTCTAGGAGTAGGAATATTCGATTTGGTGAAGATGTCAAGTCTTTTGGCTTCATTAGAAATCCGGAAGATCCTTGCGTTTATTGTAAACGCAACGGGAAGAGTATTGTCTTTATAGTCATATATGTCGATGAAATATTGATTATAGGAGATAGCATCCCGCTCATGCAGTCCGTGAAAGATTGGTTATCAAAGACCTTCATGATGAAGGATCTTGGTGAAGCATGCTACATCTTAGGGATCAAGATCCATAGAGATAGATCCAAGAAGATGCTAGGGCTGTCACAATCTACTTATGTAGATAAGGTCTTGAAGTATTTTGCGATGGAGAACTCTAAGAGAGGGTGTTGAAGCATTTTGCGATGGAGAACTCTAAGAGGGGGTCTCTTCCCGCAAATCATGGGATAAAGCTGTCGAAGAAGGATTGCCCTTCTAGTGAAGCTGATATCAAGCACATGAAGGACGTTCCATATGCATCTGTAATTGGGTCCATCATGTACGCCATGACTTGCACCAGGCCAGATATGGCCTACGCTGTCAGCATCACTGGTAGATACCAGCAGAATCCAGGTGAGCCTCGCTGGATTGCTATCAAGAATATTCTGAAGTACCTCAGGCTTACTAAAGAACATTTTCTTGTCTACGGTGGACAATCAGAGTTAGTCGTCACGGGCTACGCTGATGTGAGTTTCCAGTCCGACTGTGATGATTACAAATCACAGTCAGGGTACGTTTTCACTCTCAATGGAGGTGCGGTTTGTTGGAATAGTTCCAAGCAAGAGACTACCGTAGATTTAACAACTGAGGCTGAGTACATTACTGCGGCAGAGACTGCCAAAAAAGTTGTCTGGATAAAACAGTTCTTAACTGAACAAGGGGTAGTTCCAAATGCCAGTAGTCCAATAAAGTTGTATTGTGACAACAATGGTGTGGTTGCACAAGCAAAGGAACCGAGATCCAACACCAGAAACAAGCATGTACCGAGGTGTTATCACTTGATAAGAGAGATATCGCTAACAAGAAAATAGAGTTAGAACACATTCCCACAGATGATAATTTGGCTGACCCAGTCACCAAGGCTTTGAGTGTTCATGTACACACTAGACGTTTTGATGGTCTAGGTGTTAGACATGTAGGTGATTGGCTCTAGTCCAAGTGAGAGATTGTTAGTGTTAGTGTCCTAGAGACAATCCTTTGTAAGGACATAATACTAAAGATGATATTCAGTTTATGGTTTAATATTATTGATAAAGTTAATATTAAATGTATGACTTTACACTTATCTGAATATTATGTTTGATTGTTTGCATTATTTATATTTGTGTTCCCTTAAATTGATACTGTCATTGAGTGAGTGGGAACTCAGATGACTTAAGTACGATTCTCAAATAAACCCAATCAAGGGTCATTAAGAATGGGATATTGATGATGCAATAGAGATTGGTGTGCGATCTGCATTATACTCTATGGGAGAGTGTAGTAAGATCTCACTTGTTACGAGATACTAGGTATCTCATAATGGAAGCACAAATACCTTAGAGGGTATTGGTATACCCATCCGAGAAACCGTTTGATGTAATTTCACATAATGTATCTACGGGTGTCTCAATTAGTGGGAGCGATGTGATACTTCTCTGACTTGAGGTCAATAAAACGACATGTGCGGAGTGATGGACTTTGACCATGACCGACGTTTGCACCCTCCAAGGGTAGATATGACATGGATTGGGTTCATCATGAAGTGCATGGGTGTGGTAGTTGAGCCAAGAATAGGATTTATTCCTCAATGTGGATTTAGAGAGAATGCTCGTGTTCTCATCATAATTGGATCAAAGACATCGGCCGATGCAAGTCGACTTGGACTTTGTGGCCAAGTGCGGCGCGAGTGATCAATTAGTGATTTGAGATAATATGGTTAAGTTATTTGAATAGACACTTCATCATGTTCAAGGCTTAATCGAGTATTCGCGAATGAAAGGAAGATAAGATATCACAATAGCCTACAATATTACAGGTGGTTGCAGATTTCCTAGCTACGTAGCTAGTATATTGAGAATGTCTGATTTATTGTCTAGGGTTCAATTAATACCGTTAGTTTTACTAATCGCTCGATATACGAGGGTCTATGGGTCACACAACAAGCAATGGCAATTCACCGATTATAGTTGGTTGATTATGTATTATATTAGATATAATATTTAATTTATGGAGAATATAATAATAATTATATTTGGAATTAATTATTATTATTATTTAATTAAATTGGATTTAATTAAATATGAAATCTCAATAATAATATTTGGAATATTATTATACAAGAATAATAGATATGACAAATATATTATTCGTAGGAACATATCTGGGTAAATATAATCCATAGAGATTATATTTACGGGCTAGACTCGATATCTTGCTTAAGAATTAAGCCAAGTTAACCAGGTGGGTTAGCCCACCTGGCCACTGGGTTCCTCACTTTAGTGAGTGGCCCAGGTTCGATTCACTTTGGGAACGAATTAAGGGAGTCATAAGGTGGCTTGAAAAATTCTTTGAGTATTTGGGGGCTTAGTGAACTAACTACTAACAATTAACATTTACCGATAAAAAAAATTAAGCCAAGTTAATCCCTATTAATATGTGTCTTATGGGAATTCCTAAACACACAAGAAATATAATTTCTCCATAAAATCTCTAGCTCGAGTTTTCCTAGCAAGTTCGCCTCGAGATTCAACGCTGGCACCTCGGTGCGGATTGGTGAATAGTTGTTTCGTTGATACCATAGTGGAGGATTCCGCGTACAAAGCACTAAAAGATTTCTTGTTTAAGATATCTTGTATTTAATTATGCAATTAACTGTTCGTTGTTAGTGAACGATTATTTCGCTACGCATATTTATATGCCTCTAAAACCCAACACTTCGATCCTTGCATGTGAACACATAAAAATTATGGTTTCCCATGATGTAAAACCGTCCAACACTCAAGCTCCATGAACTTGATAACCACCCATGTTGTATCTTTAAATAACTCACTCTAAATTGCAACCGCCTAACCTGGTAACTTCCATGTCGTCATCCTGTATGTTTAGACATTAAAGACAACATTGAAACAAATGGAGTTAGTGTTAGAAGAAAGGATGAATTCTGATGTTGCAGAAAATTTTGCAATGTTTTGGACAACATTAACCTAACATCAACAGTTTACAATAGGATATGGACGTATCTTATATTATTTGATTCTTCCTATTGTAAACTCTTTTGATAATGAATGAAATGCAACTTCTCTCTTATTTATAACTTGTGCACACACAATGCTCATTTTACTCAATTGCTCGCCTGCTAACTTATATCTCAATGTTTATTGATTTTGCTTAAGTATTTCCTTTATTTTTCTAAGGTAAAATACTTAGCATAAATTTTTAATATATGGGTCTTTTTGGTTCTCAAGGAATTTGACCTTTTAAAAGTATGGGCCTGTGGTCACTTATGGACTTGGCCTAACAATTATGCCAATCGAACACAACTGGTCGCCGCATATTTGGGCTCGTATTTCGAAGGTTAGTATTTTGAGGCGAGCAACCGAGTTTTTTGGTATTTTTCATAACATTTAAAATACACATCTTACTAATACAACTTATACAACTCAACACATTAAAATGCATTATACAAAACTGATCGCCCGATTCATTAGTACTATATACAAGACCAATTTTTTTTAAATTTACAAACTTACGGCCCTATTGATAATACTTCTTCAACAAAGCTGCATTCCAAGAGTATTGGGTCGAGTTACCTTCCATGTCTTCCAGATCATAAGTGTCATTGTGTCATTTATTGGTCATCCTAAATGGCCCCTCCCAAGTCGGTCCAAATACTCCTGGTGGAGGAGCTAACACTTTGCGAAGTACTAGGTCCCCAACTTTGAAGTCTCTTATCTTCACTTGTGAATTGTAATACTTTGCTACACTCTTTTTGTAGATAACATTTCTCATCTCTGCCGCAACTCTTCTTTCCTCAAGCAAATCTAATTCTGTTGCCAGTACTGAGTTGTTTGCCTCTTCATAGAACAAAGTTGTTCTCTCCATTGGTATCTTAAACTCAACTGGTATTACTGCTTCGGTCCCGAAGGCCATAGTGAACGGTGTTTCTCTAGTGCTTGCTTTATAAGAGACTTTATATGCCCATAACACTTTTGGTAGCTCTTCGGACCATTTTCCTTATTTATCAGTCAAGCGGATCTTCAATATGTGTTTAATTATTTTATTCACTGCTTCCACTTGGACATTTAACTGGGAATGATATGGAGTTGAGAAATGTTTCTTTATTCCCCACTTATCACATAAATCCCTTATTTTCTTTCCTTCGAACTGGTTTCCATTATCTGTTAAGATTGCTTGAGGCACTCCAAAATGACAGACGATATTCTTCCATATAAAGCTGATAATTTTTTCTTGTGTAATTATCACAAGTGCTTCTGCCTCAGCCCATTTTGTATAATAGTCCACAACCACTACTGCAAATCATACACTTCATTTTCCTGATGGGAATGGTCCAATGATGTCATTCCCCATTTTGCAAATGACCAAGGACTATTCACTGATATCAGCTCATGTGGAGGTATGTGAATGTTAGGAGCAAACAACTGGCATCGATGACAAGTTTGAGCAAATTTGATTGTATCTTGTAGGATTGTTGGCCAATAATATCCTTGCCTCACAATTTTTTGTGCTAATGCTCGCCCCCAGCGTGGTTCCCATAAACTCCTTCATGGATCTCTTTCAAAACAGCTCGCCCTTGCTCACTGGCTAAGCACTTCAAGAGTGGGAGCAAGAATCTCTTTTTGTACAATTGTCCACCTATCAAAGTATTCCTTGCTGCTCACTTGGTCACCTTGCTAGCCTCCAAGGGATCTTCTGGTTGCTCGCCATCTTGAAGGTATTTGATTATAGGTATCCATCAGTCATCTTCTTCTATTTCCTCGTTAACTTGATTGATCTTGTCATTGGTCGATGGATGCAGTATTCTTGTCAGTGTGACTTCAGACAACTTTGCCGGTCCTGTGCTGGTCGCCAGGCGAGCAAGTGCATCTGCCTGAGCATTGTTGTCTCTTGGCACTTTTTCAATGTATATCTATTCAAACATTGAGGCCGGGTGAGCAACAATATTTTGGTACAGGGCCATGTTTTCATCTTTTGTTTCGTACTCGCCCGGGACTTGGTTGATGATCAGTTGTAAGTCCCTGAATATTTGTAATTTTCTTACCCCCCACAGCTAGTGCTAGCCGGAGTCTGGCAATCAAAGCTTCATACTCAGCTTCGTTTTTTGTGGCCATAAATTCAAAATGAACAGCTGAGGTGAACATTTTTCTGTCTGGGCTTATTAGGACTATTCCAGCTCCCAACGATGTGTTGGTTGACAAACCATCGACATACATGTGCCAGGGATGATTATGCCCTCTTGTCGGATTTTGAGGGAAGGTTAGTTCGACTATGAAATCGAGCTAACGCTTGCCCCTTAATCGTCGTTTGAGGTGCATTTGACATCCCAAATTGGTTTATTTCTAGTGACCATTTTAGGAGGCGACCAGCCGTGTCAGGCCTATGCAAAATTTACCTAAGTGGAAATATTGTCAATACTTCCACTTGGTGATCAAAGAAGTATGGACGAAGCTTTCTTACACTCATCACCAGTGCATACGATAGCTTCTCCGTTGGCGAGTATTTGATTTCTGCTTCTTGTAAAGCCTGACTTACATAATAGATGGGTAGGTGGAGCTTCTCGTCTGCTTGTACAAGTACTGAACTGATCGCCACCTCTGACGCTGCTAAGTACAAGTACAATTTTTCTCCCGGGGTTGGTTTGGCTAATATCTTTGTGTCACTCAGATATTCCATGAGCTACTCAAATGCTCGTTGATAGGCATCCGTCCACTGGAACTTTCCCTTCTTAATGGCTTCAAAGAACGGTCTGCACTTGTCCCCAGATTTGGAGATAAACCTATTTAAAGCTGCTAGGCATCCAGTGAGCCTTTGAACTTCCTTGACTGATCTGGGTGGTTGAATCTCCATAATTTCCTTTACTTTTACTGGATTTGCTTCAACTTCTCGTTGGTTGACCAGGTGTCCGAGGAATTTTCCCGAGTGTACTAAAAAACTATTCTTCTTCGGGTTTAGTTTCATGTTGTAGGCCCGAAGTATTTTGAATGTTTGAGCTAGGTGTTGAATGTGGTCCTTTTTCTTTGGGCTTTTGACAATAATGTCGTCCACGTACACCTCCATTGTTTTGCCAATATGCTCATCAAACATCTTTGTTGGGATATATTAGTTTTGATGATTTTCCAAAACTACATGTAATAGGTTTGAAGCAGTCAGGATCGTATCTTTTAGTTTCAGGTTAGGCTAGATTGTTTTTCAGTTGAACAGGTTGTCAGTGGAGAAGAACTATGCTGAGGGAGAACTTAGTGAGGGGGAACTCACTGATACAGCCTGAGGAAGTCAAGATGACATCACAAGAAAGACAGACTGAAGCCATGCCAAAAGACCTGATCCTGAAGAGAAGCCTGAAGGAAGTCCCACTGAGTATAAACCTGACTATTCTAAGCTAAGTCAGTGGACTACTCAGTGAAGAGCATGATCAAGAGGATCAGTGTTGTACCTAGTAGACCCTGAAGCAGTCAGGCTACTGAGGTCAGTGAAGATTGTCATTCAGCCTTATGACAATCTTCTTGGAATGATCTTCAAGCGTCTACTGAAGGACAACTACACTGAAGATATTCTTGTCTACTGAAGATCATCAGAGTCAGTGGAGGATAAGTCATCTGAAGTCAGTGTGCCCTGATCAAGCCTACTGAACCAAAGAGCCGCTAGATTCAGTCCACGTGGACCAATCAAGTCAAGACAGCTCATCCGACACTGACAAGGCCACATTTAATGAAAAGTAGGTTTCCCTACTGATAGTCTGGATTCAAATGTTACCCTCTCCAACGGTAACATTTGAATTCACACTATAAATACAAACTCATAGTCACATTTCAAAGTGTGTGATAGGAGAAATCTACACTTACGAGTTGTGTGGGTGTGAGAGTTTTGTGCAGTTCAAAGGGAGTGATAAGGAGGCACATCTCACATCCAGGGCACTGACCTTTAGGGTCTTCATATATATTCTGTGTGTCCATCTTGTATCTCGAGCTTATCATATACATCCACAGCTTAGAGAGGTTTTCCCAACCTTAGCTTAGAGGCTAACACATTGTAAGGGAAAACCTCACCTAGTTGGAGAGAAACAAACCAAACTAAACCCTTTCCAGAAGAGTGTTAGGTGTTTTAGTAAGGGGAGGAGAGGCAGCCCAGGTGGTGGCATGAGTCCGGTGTAGTCGTGCACCTTGGCACGTTAAATACAAGAAACCCAAGTAGTGCATTTCCTGTTAAATCAGGACCGTGGACATAGGAGCTTGAGTCTCTGAACCACGTTACATTGAGTGTTATTTACTATTTTTAGTATTGCTTAAGTGCTTGCTAAACTATTTAAGTGTATGCTCACTGAGAATACTTCGAAAGAAAGAATTGGAAACTAGCTAAGTATTTTAGTCAGGGAGAACCAATTTCACTGACAAGCTTAAGCAAGCACTCAAGAGTTCAGTCTCTCGAGTCATTGCTTTGTTGAGAGAATGAGTCTTCAAGTCACTACACTGACTTAAGAGCTCAGTCTCTCAGCAATGCAGTGACTTGAGAGTTGTTCCTAAAAAAAAAAAATTGTTTTCTTCTAAATTCCCATTCAGTGCTTATTGAACCCTTTTTTTTAAATGGGCGGGACCATCAATTGGTATCAGAGCGGGTTTTTTACATGACCACTGATTCAGTTTTGTTAAGAAAAATGGTCAACCAAATAGATCTTAAATATTTTAAATTAGGGGAATTTCTGCATATTTCAAACTATTACTTGTGGAACTGACATCATTCTTGAAATAGAAAATCTTCAGTGTTAGGGTTTTGGAATCATCAGAAAGGGGGAAATTGTTGGGATATATTAGTTTTGATGATTTTACAAAACTATATGTAATAGGTTTGAAGCAGTCATGATCGTATCTTTTAGTTTCAGGGTAGGCTAGTTTATTTTTCAGTTGAACAGGTTGTCAGTGGAGAAGAACTCTGCTGAGGGGGAACTTAGTGGGGGGGGGGGGGAACTCACTGACACAGCCTGAGGAAGTCAAGATGACATCACAAGAAAGAAAGACTGAAGCCATGCCAAAAGACCCGATCCTGAAGAGAAGCCTGAAGAAAGTCCCGCTGAGTATAAACCTGACTGTTCTAAGCTAAGTCAGTGGACTACTCAGTGAAGAGCATGATCAGAAGGATCGGTGTGTTGGAGTTATACGTGAAAGTATGTTTTTACTTTGTATAACTCATGTATCAAACACTTGTTTTATGAGAATAATTCTTTTATCACATATGTTTTAGATATGATTGAATGTTGAATATTTATTGCAAACAGTTCATAATAGTACTAGTTACATTGTAGTTAATGTGGTGATACCCGATCACGAAAGACAACATTAACAGTTTCCTTGTAACTAAACGTACATTTTCACGACCTAGGTGGAATTGAACAATCCTCCGTGAAAGATCGATGTGTAAGTCTCAGATTGGTCTGTCTTGACTAAGAGATTGCACTAGCACATTCAGTATGTGTGAAGAGGACCTACAGCGAGGACAAATTCTTCCGATCTAAAAAGTGAAGAATTAGACCTTAGTGGTTGTTGATTTCTTAATCTCCGTCACTTAAATAGGACCGTGTGTGCTTAATGGTTACTGCTTTGATTCATGTTGGGTGAGAATCATTGTGACTTCGAACTTTGTGTCTTGGGCAATAATATTAATCATACGACGGTTGCTAAGATTTAATACAGAGAAATGCGTGCGAGTACGTCTCGTGTGATTAGTCCCCTTGGTGGGCTCAGAAGTTTTATCATACCAAATCTTGCAAGTGAAGAATCAGTTTCTTCGGTACGGATAATAATGTTGAGCTGTCTTTACTCCAAGGTGAAATATATTAATTAATTTAGAGCTATTCAGAAGCTTAATTAATTAATGGACTTGATAATCTTAAAAGTGGGAAATAATAACCGGGAGCCCATATTATCGTAATATGGATTAAGATGGATAGTGCAATATTAATTTATTAGTGGTAATAATTAATACTAATGGATTGAATTATATTGGGGCTCAATATTGAAATTCAGAAGTCCATTAGGAGGTCCAATCTTAATTCTCCTTAAAGGCCCCTCTAGTAGCCCATTAAGTAGCCCAATAATGATAAGGTGGTTAAAATAAAAAGATTATATTATGCTGATTTTTCTTTGAATTTTCGAAAATTGTATGTATTAGGAGAGAAAAGACTTTGTTGATTTTCTTGGAAAGATATTATGGAAGATAAGTATTTTTGGAATACAAGATTATCTCATATATTCAAGAAGATCCAAATCTTGGATTCTCTACTAATTATTTTCGAGAATTACAAGCCTTAATAAGGTGAGTGAGATTTTTGTGGAATATTTTATTGTGGAGAAAAGAATATATGAGATATATTCAAGATTTCTTAGAGTCTAAGAAAAGATTTTCTCCAAGCCCAAATAATCTACTATTTTCGGCCATCTCACTTTATAAATAGGGGGTGATTATTTCATCCCCAAGTACATAATTCCATGTGTTGGAAAAATCAAGAGCATAGATATTTTTCTTTTTCCTTAGTTATTTAAATTACTTGAAAGCATCTCCCACCGGTGATCATGTAAGGCGAAAGGGAAATACTTGAGAAGGTTTTTGGGTTGATAAAGCGTGATCGTGATTATCCCATTTATTCAAAGGTCAATTCTACAAGAGGTACGTAAGTCACATAAATTCTTGTTTATTCCGCCTAGATTTTATGTGAATTAATTCAACATGCATGATGATAAATTAGTTGTTGGAATTATTATTTGAATGAATTAGGATTAATTCATGCTAGTAATAATTAAATTTAAATTCATATCTAAATTTCATCCCGAATAGATTTCGGGCACCCCTATTTTCCCAACAACTGGTATCAGAGCCACGGTTTCGGGCTCTGATCTTTAAATTGGAATTTAAATTGTTTAACATTAAATTGAAATTGGATAGTAGAATTGCTAGATCTATTTTGCAGGTATCCAATTGTCATAGTTTTTAATGTTGTTAATTTTTTATACGTGTGAATTAATTGTTTTTAATTTGATTCGTTCGAATTCGTTTTTCTCGTGAGAAAATTCACGAGTAGATTAGTTGATTTTATTTTGATTTGATCATTGTAATAGACTAGTCTAGATCTAGTATTTATTTTTTTAAATAAATTGTAACCGGATCGAGACGAAGAACGAAGAATTAAAGACGGCTTACCCGGACGACGTATGCATGCATGGTGCATGCATGGGCGTAAAATCATGCATGGGGTGGAAAACGAGAACGAACGGCGAAACCCGGTGCACGGGGTACGCGAGGTGCACGACCTGCGCACGACGGGCGCGGCAGCGCACGTAGGCGCCCTCGGCGGCTGCTGCTCGGCACCGTGCCGAGTGACGTGCGGGTCCACTCTGTGGGCTGACGCGCGCCGTATCTCGGGCCGTGGATTTTTTTTTAAATTAATTTCAATTCTGCATTTTTTGAGTGATTTTAAACGTCGTCCCGAACCCCAAACAATGTTGTTTTTTGAAGTGTTGTTGTTCGAGTGGGAGCGTGTCGAGACGAACGATGGAAAGCAACAAGGACTATTTTTCGCATCAAGACGTGAAGAAATTAAACTGTGACAATTGGATTTGAGTGCTCCAATGTGTTTAATTTTATTTTGATGGATGTTTTATTTCTTGCACTTATTATTATTCGTTAATATGCATTTGCATGAATTTTATTGTCCAAGAAAAACCTTACTTTCGATAATTATTAAGTAAGTTTATTTAATCACAATTTTATTCCAGATATTAAAATTGGATTAATTTGACCTCCATAATTTATTTATTTGTGAAGTTCTTTTGGAATACATTTCCCCCTCGGATCGGCCAAAAGAACGGATTTCACATGAATAAATTCCGAAAGGATGATTGTGGATTATTACTAGTGGCGGTATTGACCCTCACCACGAGTGGCTTGCTCAAAGTGAAATAATAATCATGTATTTAATTATGGTTATTACTTAGACATAAGAAATTGATATTAACTTACACCCCTCGGAGTCCCTGTCAATTTTTATGTGGTCAAAGTGGGAGCCAACTATTAATTTTGAATTAAGGATTTGTAACTTTTAAGTTTGTGATCAGCTTAAATGTATTTAAATGTATATACCACCCCTCGTGGCGCATTTAAATTGTTTTGAGATGTTGGCTGATGCATGATTATATTGTTTTAATGTTTCAATATAATTGATGTGATCGAATTATGTGATAATTTCATATTTTTCTAGATATTGATATGAATGTATGTTTTATTCTCAGTTCATTATGTCGCAACCTTTTAATCCACTGTTTAATATACTTAAAGTTAATAAACTTTTTGGAGAGAATTATATCTATTGGAAATATAATTTAAATTTTGTCCTTACTGCACAAAAACACAATAGGGTTATTCACGTTGATATCTCTGTTTATGATTGGAAGCGTGACAATGAACACATGAAGTGTTTCATCTTGACATCTCTGTCTGAGGATTTGAGGCATATTCATGAGGACATTGTATCCGCTGTTGAAATCATGGAAAACCTTGAAGAGATGTCTTCACCCATGACTAATCAGTTCACCAAACATGACTCGGTCAAGTTGGAAATGGTGGAGGGAACGCTCGTGAGGGAGCATGTTCTCGAGATAATGGCATACCTTAACAATTTGGAAGTACTTGGTGCGGACTTTGATGTCCCTTCTCAGGTTGATTTCATATACCATTCTCTACCGAGAAGCTTTGAGTAGTTTCATCTGAACTGTCAGATGAATGAACGGACAAGTCGTTTGCCCGAGCTCTTACAAGCTCTAGTTTCAGTGGAGGTGATAATGGAGCACCAGTCTAGTGCTATGGTGGCTAATGGTCCGTCTACCTCTTTTGGTCCCAAGGGAGGGAAAAAGAGAAAGAGAACCAAAGGCCGGATCCAAGCAAATCCAATTGTTGCGAAAGGTAAATGCAAAGGCTAGCATCGAAGGGGAAGTGTTTTAGTTGCGGTGAGAGAGGACAATGGAGGACTGCCTGTTCCAAGCCTAAGAGGCTAGGAAAGTTAGGTAATTCACACACCCTAGTCATCGAAACTTGTGAAGTGGTGTATGCTGTCTATTCGTGGATAGTGGATACGAGAGCTACTGATCACATTTGTTTCATGGGTTCAAGCTAACCCGATGACTTAACAGAAGTGAGATCCCCATCACATCGGGCAATGCTACGAGAGTGGCAGCTGAAGCAGTGGGAGAAGTTCGCCTATCTTTTGAAGATAGAGTTATGGTCTTGAGAGACGTTCTTCATGTTCCTAGTTTAGAAAGAACTGAACCTTCAGTTTCTAAACTATTTTGAATAGATACTCAGTTTCTTTTAATAAGGATGTTATTATTTCTTGAAACGATGAGTTTATCTGTTCCGGAACTTCAATGGATGATCTTTATACCATTATTTGGGCACACCACTCACAAATTTGAATCTAATAACACATCGATTATTTCGAGTAATAAAAGAAAGCTTCTTCGGACATGAACGAAACACTTCTATGGCATCTTAGATTAGGTCATATTAATCTAATGCGGATACAAAGGTTGGTGAAAAATGAATCCTTGGAGTCACTTCAAGTTGAGTCATTTCCAACTTGTGAATCCTGTTTAGAGGGTAAAATGACCTAGAGGGCATTTGGAGCCAAGGGGAATAGAGCCACCAAAGTGTTAGAACTCGTTCATACCGATATGTGTGGTTCAATGACGATCATAGCAAGAAGGGGTATGAGTAATTTGATGATTACTCGAGATATGGATACATCTACCTTATGATGCATAGGGAAAGAAGTATCAAGTTTCTACGATTTGATCGTGGAGGCGAATACCTTAGCGATGAATTCTTGAACTACCTATCGGACGAAGGGATTGTATCCCTGTTGACCACACCGGGAACCCTTCAATAGAATGGTGTGGCGGAATGAAGGAACCAGACTCTTTTAGAAATAGTTAGATTCATGATGAGTTATTAGGATCTACCCAAATCGTTTTGGGGTAACACCTTGGAAACGGCGGCTTACATTCTAAACTTGGTGCCATCCAATCGGTTCCTAAAACCCCAATGGAATTGTGGACCGGGCGCAAGCCCAGTCTAAGACACTCACGGATTTGGGGTTGTCCTGCATACGTGCTAGATAAGGAAGCCGGTAAGTTGGATCCACGTTCGGAATTAAGGCTGTTTATAGGATACCCTGCGGGAACGAAAGGGTGTATGTTCTATAGTCCCAAGGATCAAAAGACCGTGATTAGTACACACTTTAAATTCTTGGAGGAAGACTATAAGAACAAAAGAAAGCCTAGAAGTGATATTACCTTAGACGAACTCCTATACCAAGTATACAAAATGATATACCATACGTCACATCTTCACAACCAGAACCCCATTGCAGTGGGAGGATTGCTAGGCAACCCGAGAGATTCATGGGAATAGAAGAATCTTCAGATTTAATTCCCGGTGATGAATCAGACCCATGGACATACAGCAATGGAAACCGAGATGGGTTAGATGGATCATAATCAAGTGTGGGAGTTGGTCGAACTACCCAGTTGGGTAGAACCCATTGGATGCAAGTAGGTGTACAAGAGGAAAAGAGGATCGGACGGAAGGGTAGAGACCTTCAAAGCAAGACTTGTGTCCAAAGGGTATACTCAGAAAGAAGGGATCGATTATGAGGAAACCTTTTTGCCTGTAGTTATGCTTAAGTCCATCCGTATTCTCTTGTCGATCACTGCGCACTTAGATTATGAGATCTGGTAAATGGATGTTGATGGAGACGAGATCGTGATAACGATCTCGGATTATTATATGAAGATTTGGAGAATCAAGAAGATTATATTTTATTTGATATTTTATTAAATTAGATTAGATTTATTTATATTTATGGTTATTATATTTCTTGCTCGTTAAGTCGTTTTAGTATTATAAATAGGAGTTATGTAACTCGTTTTATTCAGTTGATTATTGAATATTAAAATATTGGGTTATTTCCCTTGTTCGTGTTTTATCGTTGTTATTCTAGTATTCCTTGAATCAATAGATTAACACGTTTAAATACGTTGCGTTTATCCGGGTATTCTCAGAATCAACGGATTTACGTTTCTGCTGCGTCAGTTGGTAATCAGAGTCAATACGATTCTGTGGATTTTATCAATGATGCCTCAAGAGTATGATACGGAGGAGGAATTTGATTTCCTCTGGTCTCACTTGGCTACTACCGTCGATGGAATTTTCGACAGTTACTGCCAAAGAGACGATCTCGCACCACCGGCGCCCTTGTCGCGACCATCTCCGATTTTGGCAGCCTTAGTTGCCATCGCAACAGCCCAGCCGCACAACCGACACACTACCGATCCCACCGCCGCCACCACACTGTCAAAAGTTGATGGTTATGCGACGGAGAAGCATGTCCTCGGCCGTCAAACCAACAACACCCAACTGCCGCCAACGTATTGCCGATCTATCCCATCGGCAACATCTGGTTCACGTTATTCAAAGGGTGCAAATGACGGATCCATTGAACCGCGCACTTACCCATTGGAAGAAATCGAGGAACAAGTGCAGCGAAGAAAGATCGTTCCTGTTCTCCGCCGGATACCGCTGTGCGCCGCCGCCGTGTTTCATTTGGGACTTTTTCATCAACCCTCTAAGGGAGACGTTACAGATTGTCCAGCGGCGGAAGTCAAGGAACAACCTTCAGCGGGATATCTTCACGAAGAAGATGACAGCGTGGAAGTTGTGTTATGTGGGCCTAATGCCCTAGTTTCTCATACTGGGTCAACTATTCATCACATGGACTTAATCAACTACCGTGTGGGTCGAATTGATGATGGGCCATTTCCTTTGGATATGGAAATTGGATTTGGGCCTAATTTAAATGTTGGAGGATTTGGATCTGACTATAATTATTTTATTAATAATGATAGTTATTTTGATAATTCTATTAAACCACAATTTGCATACCGTCTTAAAATTTTGGGTCACATACGTACGGCAGATATTTTCGAGCTCAAATATTATGGGTTGTTACTTTATTCCCTTGGAGACGGGATCGGTTTCGATTCGAGGACGAATCGTTTCGAAGAGGGAGAGAATGATGGAGACGAGATCGTGATAACGATCTCGGATTATTATATGAAGATTTGGAGAATCAAGAAGATTATATTTTATTTGATATTTTATTAAATTAGATTAGATTTATTTATATTTATGGTTATTATATTCTTGCTCGTTAAGTCGTTTTAGTATTATAAATAGGAGTTATGTAACTCGTTTTTATTCAGTTGATTATTGAATATTAAAATATTGGGTTATTTCCCTTGTTCGTGTTTTATCGTTGTTATTCTAGTATTCCTTGAATCAATAGATTAACACGTTTAAATACGTTGCGTTTATCCGGGTATTCTCAGAATCAACGGATTTACGTTTCTGCTGCGTCAGATGTCAAGACAGTTTTCCTTAACGGAAGTCTTGACGGGATAAATATCTATATGCAACAGCCCAAAGGTTTTATTGAAAAAGGCCAAGAGCACCTCGTATGCAAGCTTAAGAGATCCATTTATGGACTTAAGTAAGCATCGCGTACTTGGAACCAGTGTTTTGATCAAGTGATTAAGTCTTATGGATTTGATCAAAATGAGTTCGAAAGTTGTGTGTATAAGAAACATGACGGAACTGCGGTGGTATTTTTAGTATTATACGTAGACGATATTCTGCTCATTGGAAGCAATATAAAGGTATTGTCAGACGTAAGGGTATGGTTATCAAAACAATTTGATATGAAGGACTTAGGGGAAGCCGGTCACATCCTTGGGATCAAGATCACTCGCGATCGCAAGAAGAGGATGTTGGGCTTATCACAAGTTTCATACAAAGACACTGTTTTGAAGCGATACAACATGCAAGATTCCAAGAAAGGTTTTGTATCTTTTAGACACAGAATCCATCTATCCAAAGAAATATACCCTAAGATGTAAGTGGAGATAGATGACATGAAAGATGTTCCGTACGTTTCGAACGTAGGAAGTCTTATGTATGCAATGTTGTGTACGAGACCAGATATCTGCTTTGCCGTGGGCATGATGGCAAGATATCAAAATATCCCCGGGAAAGCACATAAGATTGCAATTGAATGCGTTCTGTAGTTTCTGAAAAGAACTTGGAATGGAATGCTGATTTAACAGTCAGACGGTCTAATTCCCATGGGATATACGATCAAATTTCCAATCAGACATAGACTCCAGAATAACTACCTCGGGTAGTGTGTTTTGCATGGGAGAAGGAGCCATGACATGGAGAAGCGATTAGCAGAAATGCATCGCCGATTCGACCATGAAAACCGAATAAGTAACTGCTTATGAAGCAGCGAAAGAAGCGATTTGGCTCAAGTACTTCTTAGTGGACTTGGACGTTGTTCCGAATTTGCCCATCACAATCATTGTGCCGGAGCAGTTGCAAATTCAAGGGAACCGAGAGCCCACAAGGCCAGCAAACACATAGAAAGAAAATACCATCTTATACTAGAAATCGTTAAGAGGGGAGATAGAGAGGTGGTAAAGATATGCGTCGGGGACAACCTAGCAAATCCATTCACAAAGGGTCTGCCTCTGAATACATTCGAGAGACATGTGGATGGAATGGGAGTCAAGACTATTGACAATCTGCTTTAAGTATACGTGGGAGGAATTATTAGGTTAGTGTAGGTTGACATGAGATGTCACGTAGAGCTACTACACTAAGACATGCATGATGTATACTAAAAAGCAGACTTTAAGTATAAGTGGGAGATTGTTGGAGTTATACGTGAAAGTATGCTTTTACTTTGTATAACTCGTGTATCAAACACTTGTTTTATGTGAATAATTCTTTTATCACATATGTTTTAGATATGATTGAATGTTGAATATTTATTGCAAACAGTTCATAATAGTACTAGTTACATTGTAGTTAATGTGGTGATACCCGATCACGGAAGACAACATTAACAGTTTTCTTGTAACTAAAAGTACATTTTCACGACCTAGGTGGAATTGAACAATCCGCCGTGAAAGGTCGATGTGTAAGTCTAAGATTGGTCTGTCTTGACTAAGAGATTGCACTAGCACATTCAGTATGTGTTGAAGAGGACCTACAGCGAGGATAAATTCTTCTGATCTGAAAAGTGAAGAATTAGACCTCAGTGGTTGTTGATTTCTTAATCTCCGTCACTTAAATAGGACCGTGTGTGCTTAATGGTTACTACTTTGATTCATGTTGGGTGTGAATCATCGTGACTTCAAACCTTGTACTTTGGGCAGTAATTTTAATCATACGACGGTTGCTAAAATTTAATACGGAGAAATGCGTGTGAGTACGGCTCGTGTGATTAGTCCCCTTGGTGGGCTCAGAAGTTTTATCGTACCAAATCTAGCAAGTGAAAAATTAGTTTCTTCGGTACGGATAATAATGTTGAGCTGTCTTTACTCCAAGGTGAAATATATTAATTAATTTAGATCTATTCAGAAGCTTAATTAATTAATGGACTTGATAATCTTAAACACGGGAAATAATAACCGGGAGCCCATATTATCGTAATATGGATTAAGATGGATAGTGCAATATTAATTTATTAGTGGTAATAATTAATATTAATGGATTGAATTATATTGGGGCTCAATATTGAAATTCAGAAGTCTATTAGGAGGTCCAATCTTAATTCTCCTTAAAGGCCCCTCAAGTAGCCCATTAAATAGCCCAATAATGATAAAGTGATTAAAATAAAAAGATTATATTATGCTGATTTTTCTTTGAATTTTCGAAAATTGTATCTATTAGGAGATAAAAGAGTTTGTTGATTTTCTTGGAAAGATATTATGGAAGACAAGTATTCTTAGAATACAAGATTATCTCATATATTCAAGAAGATCCAAATCTTGGATTCTCTACTAATTATTTTCGAGAATTACAAGCCTTAATAAGGTGAGTGAGATTTTTGTGGAATATTTTATTGTGGAGAAAAGAATATATGAGATATATTCAAGATTTCTTAGAGTCTAAGAAAAGATTTTCTCCAAGCCCAAATAATCTACAATTTTCGGCCATCTCACTTTATAAATAGGGGGTGATTATTTCATCCCCAAGTACATAATTCCATGTGTTGGAAAAATCAAGAGCATATATATTTCTTTTTCCTTAGTTATTTAAATTACTTGAAAGCATCTCCCACCGGTGATCAAGTAAGGCGAACGGGAAATACTTGAGAAGGTTTTTGGGTTGATAAAGTGTGGTCGTGATTGTCCCGTTTATTCAAAGGCCAATTCTACAAGAGGTACATAAGTCACATAAATTCTTGTTTATTCCGCCTAGATTTTATGTGATTTAATTCAACATGCATGATGATAAATTAGTTGTTGGAATTATTATTTGAATTAATTAGGATTAATTCATGCTAGTAATAATTGAATTTAAATTCATATCTAAACTTCATCCTGAATAGATTCCGAGCACCCCTATTTTCCCAACACAGTGTTGTACCTAGTTGATCCTAAAGCAGTCAGGCTACTGAGGTAAGATTGTCATTCAACCTTATGACAATCTTCTTGGAAAGATCTTCAAGCGTCTACTGAAGGACAACTACACTGAAGACAATCTTATCTACTAAAGATCATTAGAGTCAGTGGAGGATAAGTCATCTGAAGTCAGTGTGCCCTGATCAAGCCCACTGAACCAAAGAGTCGTTGGATTCAGTCCACGTGGACCAATAAAGCCAAGACAGCTCATCCAACACTAACAAGGCCGCATTTAATGAAAAATAGGTTTCACTACTGATAGTCTGGATTCAAATGTTACACACTTTGAATCCAAGGGTAACATTTGAATCCACACTATAAATACAAGCTCATAGCCGCATTTCAAAGTGTGTGATAGGAGAAATCTACACTTACGAGTTGTGTGGGTGTGAGAGTTTTGTGCAGTTCAAAGGGAGTGATAAGGAGGCACATCTCACATCCAGACCACTGACCTTTAGGGTCTTCATATATATTCTGTGTGTCCAGCTTGTATCTCGAGCTTATCATATACATCCACAACTTAGAGAGGTTTTCCCAACCTTAGCTTAGAGGCTAACACATTGTAAGGGAAAACCTCATCTAGTTGGAGAGAACCAAACCAAACTAAACCCTTTCCAGAAGAGTGTTAGGTGTTTCAGTAAGGGGAGGAGAGGCATCCCAGGTAGTGGCGTGAGTCCGGTGTAGTCGTGCACCTTGGCACGTTAAAAACAAGAATCCCAAGTAGTGGATTTCCTGTTAAATCAGGACCGTGGACGTAAGAGCTTAATGTTGGGAAAATAAGGATGCCCGGAATCTATTCGGGATGATAATTAAATATGAATTTAAATTCAATTATTACTAGCATGAATTAATCCTAATTAATTCAAATAATAATTCCAACAACAATTTTATCAACATGCATGTTGAATTAATTCACATGAAAACCTAACGCGGAAAAACTAGAAGTTCACATAATTCGTACCTCTTGTAGATATGGCCTTTGATAACAACGGGACTATCACGATCGTGCTATCAACCAAAAGACCTTCTCAAGTATGTCTCTTTCGCCTTGCTTGTTCACCGGTGGGAAGTGCTCACAAGCAATTAGAATAACAAGGAAAAAAGAAAAAATAGTGTTGCTGGTTTTTTTTTCAACACTGCGAAAGTAAACTGGAGATGAAATAATCATCCCCTATATATAGGTGAGGGGTGAACAAAATTTAGGTGGAAAAAAGGGAAGAGAAAATCTTTTTCTTGGCCTCCAAGAAATCTTGAATATATCTCATATGTTCTTTTCTCCATAAAAAATAATTCCACAAAAATCTCACCCTCCTAATATATGCAATTTTCGAATTTTAGGGAGATAGAATACTAGATTTGGATCTTCTTGAATTTATGAGATAATCTTGTATTCCAAAAATACATATCTTCCATAATATATTTCCAAGAAAATCAACAAAATCTTTTCTCTCTCTTAAACCTAATTTTCGAAAATTATGAATAAAATCAGCAATAATAATTTTCTTTTATTTTAATAACCTTATTTTTATCGGGCTACTTAATGGGCTACTTGAGGGGCCTTTAGGAGAATTAAGATTGGACCTCCAATGGACTTCTGAATTATATTGAGCCCCAATATAATTCAGCCCATTAATATTAATTAGTACCACTAATAAATTAATATTGCACTATCCATCTTAATCCATATTACGATAATATGGGCTCCCGGTTATTATTTCCCACATTTAAGATTATCAAGTCCATTAATTAATTAAGCTTCTGAATAGCTCTAAATTAATTAACATCTTTCACCTTGGAGTAAAGACAGCTCAACATTATTATCCGTACCGAAGAAACTAATTCTTCACTTACAAGATTTGGTACGATAAAACTTCTGAGTCCACCAAGGGGACTAATCACACAAGCCGTACTCGCACGCATTTCTCCGTATTAAATTTTAGCAACCGTCGTATGATTAATATAACTGCCCAAAGCACAAGGTTTGAAGTCACGATGATTCGCACCCAACATGAATCAAAGCAGTAACCATTAAGCACACACAGTCTTATTTAAGTGACGGAGATTAAGAAATCAATAACCACTGAGTTCTAATTCTTCACATTTCAGAACAGAAGAATTTATCCTCAATGTTGGTCCTCTTCAACACATACTAAATGTGCTAGTGCAATCTCTTGGTCAAGACAAGCCAATCTGAGAAGTACACATCGACCTTTCACAACGGATTGTTCAATTCCACCTAGGTCGTATGTACGTTTAGTTACAAGAAAACTGTTAACGTGATCTTCCGTGATCGGGTATCACCACATTAACTACAATGTAATATGTACCACTTATAATGAACTGATTGCAATAAATATTCAACATTCAATCATATCTAAAGCAAATGCGATAAAAGATGTATTCTCATAAACAAGTGTTTAATACATGAGTTATACAAAGTAAAAGTATACTTTCACGTATAACTCTAACAATCTCCCACTTATACTTAAAGTCTGCTTTTTAGTATATATCATGCATGTCTAGTGTAGTAGCTCTACGTGACATCTCATGTCAACATACACTAACCTAATAATTCCTCCCACTTATACTTAAAGCAGATTGGCAATAGTCTTGACTCCCATTCCATCCACATGTCTCTCGAATGTACTTTGAGGCAGACCGTTTGTGAATGGATATACTAGGTTGTCCTCCGACGTTTATCTTTGCCACCTCTTTATCTCCTCTCTTAACGATTTTTCGTATAAGATGGTGTTTTCTTTCAATGTGTTTGATGGTCTTGTGGGCTCTCGGTTCCCTTGAATTTGCAACTGCTCCAGCACAATGATTGTGATGGGCAAATTCGGAACAACATCCAAGTCCACTAAGAAGTACTTGAGCCAAACCGCTTCTTTCGCTGCTTCATAAGCAATTACTTATTCGGTATTCATGGTCAAATCGGCGATGCATTTCTGCTAATCGCTTCTCCATGTCATGGCTCCTTCTTCCATGCAAAAACACTACCCGAGGTAGTTATTCTGGAGTCTATGTCTGATTGGAAATTTGAGTCCGTGTATCCCATGGGAATTAGATTGTCTGACTGTTAAATCAGCATTCCATCACAAGTTCTTTTCAGAAACTATAGAACGCATTTAATTGCAATCTAATGTGCTTTCCCGGGGTTACTTTGATATCTTGTCATCATGCCCACGACAAAGCAGATATCCGGTCTCGTACACAATATTGCATACTTCCTACGTCCGAAATGTATGGAACGTCTTTCATGTCATCTATCTCCACTTGTGTCTTAGGGCATATTTCTTTGGATAGATGGATTCCATGTCAAAAAAGTACAAAACCTTTCTTGGAATCTTGCATGTTGTATCGCTTCAAATAAGTATCTTTGTATGAAGCTTGCGATAAGCCCAGCATCCTCTTCTTGCGATCGCGAGTGAACTTGATCCCAATGATGTGACCAGTTTTCCCTAAGTTCTTCATATCAAGCTGATTTGACAGCCATACCCTTACGTCTGACAATACCTTTACATTGTTTCCAATGAGCAAAATATCGTCTACGTATAATACTAAGAATACCACCGCAGTTCCGTCACACTTTTTATACACACAACTTTCGAACTCGTTTTGATTAAACCCATAAGACTTAATCACTTGATCAAAACACTGGTTCCAAGTACACGATGCTTGCTTAAGTCCATAAATAGATCTCTTAAGCTTGCATACGAGGTGCTCTTGGCCTTTTTCAATGAAACCTTTGGGTTGTTGCATATAGATATCCAACCCGTCAAGGCTTCCGTTAAGGAAAGCTGTCTTGACATCCATTTGCCAGATCTCGTAATCTAGGTGCGCAGCGATCGACAAGAGAATACAGATGGACTTAAGGCATAGCTACAGGCTAAAAGGTCTCCTCATAATTGATCCCTTCTTTTTTAGTATACCCTTTAGCCACTAGCCTTGCTTTGAAGGTCTCAACCCTTCCGTCCGGTCCTCTTTTCCTCTTGTATACCCACTTGCATCCAATGGGTTCTACCCCATTAGGTGGTTCGACCAACTCCCACACTTAATTATGATCCATCGAACCCATCTTGGCTTCCATTGCAGTTTGCCATGAATCTGAATCTTTGTCTTGGATTGCCTTGTCTGATTCATCTTTGGGAATCAAATCCAAAGATTCTCCTATTCCCATGAATCTCTCGGGTTGTCTAACAAACCTCCCACTATGACGGGGTTCCAGTTGTGAAGGTGTGACGTGTGGTATATCATCTTGTATACTTGGTATTGGAGTTTGCCCTCTTAACTCGTCTAAGGTAATCTCACTTCTGGGCTTTCTTTTGTTCATATAGTCTTCCTCCAAAAATTTAAAGTGTGCGCAAAACACGGTCTTTTAATCCTTGGGACTATAGAACATACACTCTTTCCTTCCCATAGGATATCCTTTAAACAACCTTAATTCTAAACGTGGATCCAATTTATCGGTTTCCTTGTCTAGCACGTATGTCGGACACCCCTAGATACCCATGTGTCTCAAACTAGGCTTATGCCCGGTCCACAATTCTAACGGGGTTTTAGGAACCGATTTGGATTGCACCAAGTTTAGAATGTAAGTCATTGTTTCCAAGGCACTACCCCAAAACGACTTGGGTAAATTTGAATAAATCATCATGAATCTGACCATTTCTAAAAGATTTCGGTTCTTTCTCTCTGCTACACCGTTCTATTGAGGGGTTCCCGGTGCGGTCAACTGGGATACAATCCCTTCGTTCGATAGGTAGTTCAAGAATTCATCGCTGAGGTATTCGCCTCCACGATCAGATCGTAGAAACTTGATACTTCTTTCCCTATGCAACATAAAGTAGATGTATCCATATCTCGAGTAATCATCAACGAAAGTGACAAAATACTTATACCCCTTCTCGCTTTGATCGTCATTGTACCACACACATCGGTATGAACGAGTTCTAACACTTCCATGGCTCTAATCCCCTTGGCTCCAAATGCCCTCTTGGTCATCTTACCCTCTAAACGGGATTCGCAAGTTAGAAATGGCTCAACTTGAAGAAACTCCAAGAATCCGTCTTTCACCAATCTTTGTATTCGCATTAGATTAATATGACCTAATCTAAGATGCCATAGAAGTGTTTCGTTCATATCAGAAAGAACGCTTCCTTTTATAACTCGAAATAGTCGATGTGTTATTAGATTCAATTTATGAGTGGTGTGCCCAATTAATGGTATAAAGATCATCCAACAATGTTCCGGAACAAATAAACTCATCGTTTCAAGAAATAATAACATCCTTATTAAAACAAACTGAGTATCTATTCAAAACAGTTTAGAAACTGAAGGTTGAGTTCTTTCTAAACTAGGAACATGAAGAACATCTCTCAAGACCATAACTCTATCTTCACAAGATAGGCGCACTTCTCCCACTACTTCAGCTGCCACTCTCGTAGCATTGCCCGGTGTGATGGGGATCTCACTTGCTCTAAATCATCGGGTTAGCTTGAACCCATGCAAAATGAAACAAATGTGATCAGTAGCTCTCGTATCCACTATCCACGAATGGACAGCATACACCACTTCACAAGTTTCTACGACTAAGACATGTGAATTACCTAATTTTCCTAGCATCTTAGGCTTGGAACAGGCAGACCTCCAATGTCCTCTCTTACCGCAGTTAAAACACTTCCCCTTTGATGCTAGCATTGGATTTTCCTTTCACAAGAATTGGATTTGCTTGGGTCCGACCTTTGGTTCTCTTCCTCTTTTTCCCTCCCTTGGGACCAAAAGAGGTAGACAGACCATGAGCCACCATAGCACTAGGCTGGTGCTCCATTATCACCTCCACCGAAACTAAAGCTTGCAAGAGCTCAGGCAAACGACTTGTCCGTTCATTCATCTGACAGTTCAAATGAAACTGCTCAAAGCTTCTCGGTAGAGAATGGTATATGAAATTAACCTGAGAAGGGACATCAAAATCCGCAACAAGTACTTCCAACGTGTTAAGGTATGCCATTATCTCGAGAACGTACTCCCTCATGGACGTTCGTTCCACCATTTCCAACTTGACCGAGTCATGTTTGGTGAACTAATTAGTCATGGGATTCTGATGTGAAAACATCTCTTCAAGGCTTTCCATGATTTCAACAGCGGATACAATGTCTTCATTAACGCGCCTCAAATCCTCAGACAGAGATGTCAAGATGATGCACTTCATGTGTTCATTGTCACGCTTTCAATCATAAACTGTCTTTTCCCATTGCTTGACTTATCATTAGGCTTGCCGGGTTTATCAACGTGAATAACCCAATTGTGTTTTCGTGCAGTAAGGACAAATTTAAAATTACATTTCCAATCGATATAATTCTCTCCAAAAGGTTTATTAACTTTAAGTATATTAAACAGTGGATTAAAAGGTTGCGACATGATGAAATGAGAATAAAACATACATTCATATTAATATCTAGAAAAATACGAAATTATCATATAATTCGATCACATCAATTATATTGAAACCTTAAAACAATATAATTGTGCATCAACCAACATCTTGAAATAATTTAAATGTGCCACGAGGGGTGGTCTATACATTTAAACACATTCAAACGGATCACAAACTTTAAAGTTACAAATCCTTAATTTAAAATTAATAGTTGGCTCCCACTTTGACCACATAAAAATTGACAGGGACTCCGAGGGGAGTAAGTTAATATCAATTTCTTATGCCTAAGTAATAACCATAATTAAATACAGGATTATTATTTTGCTTTGAGCAAGCCACTCGTGGTGAGGATCAATACCGCCACTAGTAATAATCCACAATCATCCTTTCGGAATTTATTCATATGAAATCCGTCTTTTTGGCCGATCCGAGGGGGAAATGTATTCCAAAAAGACTTCACAAATAAATAAATTATGGAAGCCAAATTAATCCAATTTTAATATCCGGAATAAAATTGCGATTAAAGAAACATACTTAGTAATTTTCGAAAGTAAGGTTTTTCTTGGACAATTAAATTCATGCAAACACATATTAACAATTAATAATAATTGCACGAAATAAAACATCCATCAAAATAAAATTAAACACATTGGAGCACTCAAATCCAATTGTCACGGTTTAATTTCTTCACGTCTTGATGCGAAAAATCGTCCTTGTTGCTTTCCATTGTTCGTCTCGACACGCTCCCACTCGAACAGCAACACTTCATCAAAAACAACTTCGTTTGGGGTTCGGGACAACGTTTAAAATCACACAAAAAAAACGAGAACGGAAATAAAAATTTCACGGCCCGAGATACGGCGCGCATCGGCCCACCTGTGGACCGCGCGCCTCTCTGCACGACCCGCCGAGAGGCGGCGCCTCGCGTGCACGCTCGTGCGCCTCGGCTCGCCCATCGTGCACGGCGCCGTGCGCCTCGCGCACTCCGTGCACCGGGTTTAGTCGTTCGTTCTTGTTTTTCACCCCATGCATGATTTTACGTCTATGATGCGCCACGCATGCATGCGTCGTCCGGGTACACCGTCTTTAATTCTTCATTCTTCGTCTCGATCCGGTTATAATTTATTTACAAAAAATAAATACTAGATCTAGACTAGTCTATTACAATGATCAAATCAAAATAAAAACAATTAATCTACTCGTGGATTTTCTCACGAGAAAAACGAATTCGAACGAATCGAATTAAAAATAATTAATTCACACGCATGAAAAAAAATAACATTAAAACCATGACAATTGGATACCTGCAAAAAAGATCTAGCAATTCTACTATCCAATTTCAATTTAATGTCTAACAATTTCAATTCCAATTTAAAGACCAGAGCCCGAAACCGTGGCTCTGATACCAGTTGTTGGGAAAATAAGGGTGCCCGGAATCTATTCGGGATGATAATTACATACGAATTTAAATTAAATTATTACTAGCATTAATTAATCCTAATTAATTCAAATAATAATTCCAACAACAATTTTATCATCATGCATGTTAAATTAATTCACATGAAAACCTAACGCGGAAAAACTAGAAGTTCACATAATTCGTACCTCTTGTAGATATGGCATTTGATAACAACGGGACTATCACGATCGTGCTATCAACCAAAAGACCTTCTCAAGTATGTCCCTTTAGCCTTGCTTGTTCACCGGTGGGAAGTGCTCACAAGCAATTAGAATAACAAGGAAGAAAGAAAAAATAGTGTTGCTGGTTTTTTTTTTCAACGCTGTGAAAGTAAAGTGGAGATGAAATAACCATCCCCTATATATAGGTGAGTGGTGAATGAAATTTAGGTGGAAAAAAGGGAAGAGAAAATCTTTTTCTTGGCCTCCAAGAAATCTTGAATATATCTCATATGTTATTTTCTCCATAAAAAATAATTCCACAAAAATCCCACCCTCCTAATATATGCAATTTTCGAATTTTAGGGAGATAGAATACTAGATTTGGATCTTCTTGAATTTATGAGATAATCTTGTATTCCAAAAATACATATCTTCCATAATATCTTTCCAAGAAAATCAACAAAATCTTTTCTCTCTCTTAAACCTAATTTTCGAAAATTATGAATAAAAATCAGCAATAATAATTTTCTTTTATTTTTATCACCTTATTTTTATCGGGCTACTTAATGGGCTACTTGAGGGGCATTTAGGAGAATTAAGATTGGACCTTCAGTGGACTTCTGAATTTCAATATTGAACCCCAATATAATTCAGCTCATTAATATTAATTAGTACCACTAATAAATTAATATTGCATTATCCATCTTAATCCATATTATAATAATATGGGGTCCCGGTTATTATTTCCCACGTTAAAGATTATCAAATCCATTAATTAATTAAGCTTCTGAATAACTCTAAATTAATTAACATCTTTCACCTTGGAGTAAAGACAGCTCAACATTATTATCCGTACCGAAGAAACTAATTCTTCACTTGCAAGATTTGGTACGATAAAACTTCTGAGCCCACCAAGGGGACTAATCACACGAGCCGTACTCTCACGCGTTTCTCCGTATTAAATCTTAGCAACCATCGTATGATTAATATTACTTCCCAAAGCACAAGGTTTGTAGTCACGATGATTCGCACTCAACATGAATCAAAGCAGTAACCATTAAGCACACATGGTCCTATTTAAGTGACGGAGATTAAAAAAACAATAACCACTGAGGTCTAATTCTTCACATTTTAGAACATAAGAATTTATCCTCGCTGTAGGTTCTCTTCAACACATACTAAATGTGCTAGTGTAATCTCTTGGTCAAGACAAGTCAATCTGAGATGTACACATCGACCTTTCACGGCGGATTATTCAATTCCACCTAGGTCGTGAATTTGTACGTTTAGTTACAAGGAAACCGTTAACGTGATCTTCCGTGATTGGATATCACCACATTAACTATAATGTAACATATACCACTTATAATAAACTGATTGCAATAAATATTTAACATTCAATCATATCTAAAGCAAATGCGATAAAAGATTTATTCTCATATAAACAAGTGTTTAATACATGAGTTATACAAAGTAAAAGCATACTTTCACGTATAACTCCAACACTTAAGTCTCTGAACCACGTTACATTGAGTGTTATTTACTGTTTTCAGTATTGCTTAAGTACTTGCTAAACTATTTAAGTGTATGCTCACTGAGAATATTTTGAAAGAAAGAATTAGAAACTAGCTAAGTATTTTAGTCAGGGAGAACCAATCTCACTGACAAGCTTAAGCAAGCACTCGAGAGGTCAGACTCTCGAGTCACTGCCTTGTTGAGTGAATGAGTCTTCAAGTCACTACACTGACTTAAGAGCCCAGTCTCTCAGCAATTTAGTGACTTGAGTGTTGTTCCTCAAACAAAAAAAAAGAAAAAACTATTTTCTCCTGAATTCCCATTCAGTGCTTATTGAAGCCTTTTTTTTAAACGGGCGGGACCATCAACCTTATTGACAAGTCTTTGATATGTGGCCCCGATATTAATTAATCAGAACGATATCCTTTTCCAGCACAATAGATTCTTGTTAGTATAGAACGCCGTATTTTCCTGGTCATCCGGATGCATTGCAATATGGTGGTAGCCGGCGAATGCATCCATGAATGATAAGAGGTCGTGTCCAGCTGTGTTGTCCACCAGTTGGTCAATATGTAGTAACGAGAAGTTTTCTTTTGGGCAAGCAACATTTAGGTCCTTGAAATCGATACATAACCTCCACGTCCCGTTCAGTTTTTGCACCAGCACCGGATTGACCACCCATTTTGGGCATAAAGCTTGTCGGATAAGATCATTGTCTAACAACTTTTTGACTTCGACATTCAACGCTTCATATTTATCGAGCCCATACTTTCTCCTTTTCTATTGGATCGGCTTCTTCATTGGGTCAATATTAAGTTTATGGCAAGCATGTTTGGGACTGATGCCTACCATATCCGAGTGTGACCATGCAAATACATCGAAATTTGCTTTAAGAAACTCCTCCATCTTGGATCTGTATGGCTCTGCAAGCTCAGATCCGATGAAAAGTTCTAAGTTTTCTCGGTTTAGATCGACTTTAATTAACTCTAACTCTTCAACCGGAGTTGCTCTCCTTTTTTGCCCTTTCCAACGAGGATCTATGATGGCCCTTCCATATTCAACTCATCTTCTATTTCCTTGACTCAACACCTAGTCGTGGTTCGATGTCTTTCACCTCGTTTCTGGCCAGCATTGCATTCTCTCCTTTATTATTAGTGGGTACGACCTCCTCATTTCTTACTTCACTCGATTGTTCGTCTCCGTGATGCGACTCGTCCCTATGCATCTGCTCATCCACCTCCATCATCTCTGTATCAACAGACTCCATGATCTCATCAAGGATGGATGACTCGTCTTTAGCAATACTGCTCGTCTGCTCATTTATCATTGAGATTCTTTGTTCTTTGGCCTATAGTTGAAGGATACACTCACGAGATTTCTTTTGATCACCTTTAATGGTACCAGTACCTTTGGAGGTTGTAAATTTAACACAGTAATAGTACTTGGAAACAACTGCTTTGAATTCATTTAAAAATGGACGACCGAGGAACCTGTTATAGGTAGGCTGCTAATCTACAACTAGGAACTCTACCATTCTAGTTAGCCTCCTTTCCAGGTCCTCGGCCGATACAAGTTCAAATGACAACCTAATAATCCCTAGTGGAATTGTTACAACGTCTCCGAATCCTAAGATCCTATGGTTGCAGTCTTCGATATAACTTGCATAATCGTCTAGCTGGTCCAATGTCTTTTTAAACATGATGTTGGTGTAAGCCTTTGTGTCAATAAGCAAGTGGTGTACCTTTGTACCCATTATGTTTGCACAAATGACCAAAGAGTCATTGTGAGGAGTTAAGATTCCGTCCAAGTCTTTCTCAGAGAAAGTTAAATCCATCGTCTGTTTGATTGATGGATTAACTCCTACCTCCTTTACTTGCGCATCTGCCCTCAGTTCCGATTTTCTCTTCCTTTTTTATAAGGATGGCCTTCCACCTGAGCAGCCGCCTACTGGTATAGTTGATTCGAGCATCAAGATCTCCCAAACTGGCTCCGCATGGGCTGTTGGGACTTTTCTTCCTTGCTTGTTCGCCCTGCTCGCCTGCTCGTCACTATCTTTGTCATCTGAACTGGACAGTGCAGCCTCCTGTGCCTCTTTCCTAGTGCTCCCTTCACGAACTCCAATAGCTTTTCTTCTTCGTAAAATCACCATAGTTGTTTTAGCAAATCCCAACACTTACTCGTGAAGTGCCCGATGTTTTGGTGATATGCACATTATTTGTTGGGATTTAGCTTCTCTCTTTCCTACCTGATCTTATGTGGTGCACATAGCATGCACTTGTCTTTAACACTATTATATACGATATCTACAGACATCGTGAGCACCTGATTCAGTCTATCCTTCAGCCCTGCTCCTTCGTTGAATGCCTTAAGATTCTTTGGAGCCTTGTAGTCACTTCCACCAATTTTTTTCCCAGATTTCTTAGGATCTGCTTTGTCTCCTAACTCTTTCTGAAGTGCTTCATGCATTGACACATAAACCCCGGCTCTGTGCCTGAATTCTGTGGTGCACATAGCATGCACTTGTCTTTAACACTATTATATACGACATCTACAGACATCGTGAGCACCTGATTCAGTCTATCTTTCAACCCTGCTCCTTCGTTGAATGCCTTTATATTCTTTGGAGCCTTGTAGTCACTTCCACCAGCTTTTTTCCCAGATTTCTTAGGATCTGCTTTGTCTCCTAACTCTTTCTTAAGTGCTTCATGCATTGACACATAAACCCCGGCTCTGTGCCTGAATTTGGCATATATTTTAGGGCAGGTCAGATGCATCTCTTTCCAAAGATGGGTTCATTTCTTCAGTCCGGCCATCACTGCCACTATCTTCGTATCCTTACTCACCATCTCGCCTTCCAACAGGACCTTGTCAAATCTTTCTAGAAACTTCTTGTCAGACAACTCGTCTCCTTGTTTGATGTCCACCAGTCGATACCTATGTGTTAGATAAGACCCGGCGGTTGAGAAATGAGATAGGAAGTCCTTGCTCAGTTGCACAAAGGAACTGATGGACCCGGGAGCTAACACCGAGAACCACCTATGTGGTGCATCTCTGATAGTGAGTGGGAAGTTGCGGCATTGCGTGGCATCAATGGCCCCCATTGCAATCATGAAATCTGATTATTTAGCAGATGTGTTGATAGGCGAACATCAATTACTGCTTGGCGAACAAGAGTTAAGGCCTAAATGAGGATTATGAAGCAAAATACCCAAACCAGAGATGACTAACAAGGATAATCAAAATGGGAGTGCATAAATCAATTTGGAAAGTGTATTAAATGACGAGCAACTACCTTGACGAATAGCTTATTGGCGAATAGGTCCAAGACCCGGGGCCGGGTATGATCACCATGCCAAGTCCTAGGTGACGAGCAACATTACTAAAAGGTGGTACACTCACCCGCACATAGAGTGTATGTCACCAATCAACCTATCAAGTCAACTAGACCATTAACGAATAAGAATTAAAGATCCAGAGGCTCATCAACATTAAACACACGGGCGAACAACTTATGAACCATATAATCAAGGAGCGAGCAACAAAGACTGAAGTCACAAGTGAAGCCTCCAAGCAAATGACGGTGAACAACAATAGATCCGTGATAAGACCAAATACAAGACTTTGTAACTAAGTTTCAGCTTAGATAAGGTCAAATGTTGTCAAAAAGACACATGTCAAGCATGCAAGCTTGGTAGTCCAAGAGTCATGTACACCTCCTACTTGGTGGTTAATATAAATAAGTTGTTCTCCAGCTATAAAAATAAGTTCAAATTCACAAACACTCCAAATACACACACTCACACACCTAAACGTATACACATACGAAATAAATACGAATTCAACTCTTGTATATACAATTTTATAACCCGAATTATCGAATTTGCCATTTATGGTGGTAATCAATCACACGTTTTTATTTGGTTATTCTAAATTCGGTTTAAAACAGCCACTAATCTACGCGATTAGAACCGATCACCAACAAGATGTACTTTTGGGTTTGACGTTCCTTCGTATAAACTGATGGTCGGGAATTTAATCTTCTTCTGGACTGGCGTGTTCAGGATTGATGAGGTAAGCGACAAAGATGGGAGAACAGTTGACCCAACTCCTTGTTGGGAAAATTCGGGTGCCCGGATCTACTTAGGATGAAATTTAAAAATAATTATTACTAGCATGAATTAATCCTAATTAATTCAAATAATAATTGCCAACAACATATAATATCACACATTTGAATTAATTCACGTAAAATCCTATAGCAGAAGATCTAGGAGTTTACGCGATTATGTACCTCTTAAAGCGACAACCGTAGAGAAGAACGGGACAAATGAATTGATCCAATCAACCAAAAGACCTTCTCAAGTATTCCCTTTTCGCCTTGTTCGTCTGCCGGTGGGAAGCGCTTAACGAACAATTAGTAATATAAAGGAAGAGGAAAAATATTTATTGCTCTTGATTTTCCAACTCATGGAACTTGTAAATTGGGGATAAAAATATCACTCCCTTTATATAGATATAGGGGCCGAAAATTATATGCCTTGTGGAAGAGGAAAATATCGTTTCTTGGCATCCAAAAAATCTTGAATATACCTCACATATTATTTTCTCCATAATAAAATATTCCACAAAAGTCTCACCTTCTTATCTATATACTAATTTTCGAAAATCATAGGGTCAAAATACAAGATTTGAATCTTCTTGAATTTATGAGATAATCTTGTATTCCAAGAATACATATCTTCCATAATATATTTTCAAGAAAATCAACAAAATCTTTTCTCTCTCCTATATCATTAATTTTCGAAAATAACTAGAAAAATCAGCAATTATATATTGTTTTTATTTTAATCTCCTTATTATTATTGGGCTAATTATTGAGCTACTTGAGGAGCCTTTAGGAGAATTAAGATTGGACCTCCAATGGGCTTCTGAATTTCAATATTGAGTCACAATATAGTTCAGCCCATTAATATTAATTAATACCACTATCAAATTAATATTACACTATCCATCTTAATCCATATTACGATAATATGGGCTCCCGATTATTATTTCACGTGTTTAAGATTATCTAGTCCATTAATTAATTGAGCTTATGAATAACTCAAAATTAATTAATATCTTGTGCCTTGGAATAAAGACAACTCAACATTATTATCTACACCGGAAAAACTAATTTCCCACTTGCAAGATTTGGTACGATTAAACTTCTGAGCCCACCAAGGGGACAAATCACACAAGTCGTACTCGTACACGTTTCTCCGTATTAAGTCTTAGTAACTGTCATATGATTAATATTATTGCTCAAAACACAAGGTATTGCATTCACGATGATTCTTGCCCAAAATGTATCAAAGCAATAAGTATTAACCACACACGGTCCAATTTAAGTGACAGAGATTAAGAAATCAACAACCACTGGGGTCTAATTCTTCTCCATTCAGAACAGAAGAATTCATCTTCACTGTAGATCCTCTTCAACACATACAAAATGTGCTAGTGTAATCTCTTGGTCAAGACATGCCAATCTGAGAACTACACCTCGACCTTTCACAGTGGATTGTTCAATTCCACCTAGGTTGTGAATTTGTACATTTTGTTACAAGGAACTGTTAATGTGATCTTCCGTGATCTGGTATCACCACATTAACTAAAATGTAACACATACTATATATATTGAATAGTTTGCGATAAACATTTAACATTCATTCATATTTAAAGTAATAGTGATAAAAAGATTTATTTTCATAAATACTCCCTCCGTCCCAAACTCGTTTTCCACATTGCCAAAAAGGTTCGTCCCATACTCATTTGCTACATCTACCTTTGGCAAAAAAGTAACAATATTTTTTAATATTATATTCTCCACACACTAATAACCAAAAGCATCTACTTTATCACTTTATATAATATAAACAACTCTTTTCTTAATACCCGTGCAAACAGTAAATTGGAAGTTGAGTTTGGGACGGAGGGAGTAAGTGTTTAATACATAGGTTATACAAAGTAAAAGTATACTTTCACGTATAACTCCAACACTCCTTTCTGAGACTCCAACTGTTTTTGCAAATCCTCAATTGTTTTTTTTTTATGTCTTGGAGCTTATTTGGTGAAGTCCTCCCATTGGAAGGTTGTTCATCATGATCGAGTTCTTCAACTCTCTCCTGATGCATTCCCTCACCAACAGGATGTTTTTCCTGGGTTTCCCTCCTGGCAATGTTGCTAGCTCCGTTGGGTCCCAAACGGCCAAAAGCTGACCTGCGGAGATGGCCATGCACTAAGGGGCAAGCAGTTGTGCATGCTCACTCCTCATTTCCCCATGACAGTTCCCTCCTATCTTTATTTTGAGTGCCTAACCTTTCCAAGGCACTGGTGTGGGAAGTATCCTTGCTTGACTCCTCGGCCCAACTAGGAGTTGACTCTCCCCAACTTCCTAGTTGTTCGCTCATAGGAGCTTTTCCCTTATTCTTATGGACCCGAGCACTATTTGCCTCGTCCTGCTGCATGTCCTCCCTCTTGCTCCGTTGCTCACCTGCCCGATTGTGTATCTCCGGAGCTTTTGATGGTCCGGCGGGTTCTTTCCATTTTTTGCAAAGATTGGAGCATGACTATCGTTTTTGCCAATTCGTCAGGATTTTGGGCGAGAGCTTCAATCTCTGGAGGGAGAGTATCAATGGTTACTTGGACATTCCTATGAGAGGTTGCCCACATGGTCCTTGCATGTCCACTCGTAGACAAAATCCTAGTTTGGACTTGGTACATTCGATGATCTTGCCTCTTGTGATCTTGCCATTCTAAATGCTTAGGTATTTGTTAGGGATGCTTTTTTTTTCAATACTACTAATTATAAGAGCCACTAGCCTTGCAAATATGAATGTAGTTGTTTACAAACCCTAATTCATATATGCATGCATTCAAGCACTTTTAGAATACTGTATAGATGTCCAATTTTTGTCACAAATAGTGCACAATTCCAGATTCCGGCGATTATTTCCAGTCAAATTTTCCGAATTCCGACCAAAAAACTCGAACACAAACTTCAATTTTCCAACACTCAATGGTTCGACCCCTTTTTCTAGCGCCAATTGTTGATGATCTTGATCCTAATTTGTAATTTAGTGGATGTTTGTCCTAATGAAGATCATCAAACAAGATGGAAGATGATGAAATATGCTAAATATTAATCAAGAAAGAAAATGGCAGCATGTAGGTGTATTTTTGAATATTGGAAGTTATATTTTTATTCATGTAAGGAGGTATTTATAGATACACAAGCAAGTAGGAGGTGTCATCTCCTTGGCCACATTAAAATTTACATGTTGACAAGTGTTAGGATACTTTTTTATCCCTAAACTATTATATTTTATACAAATGATAAATGCTAAGACACTTGTTTGTTTCTAATACAATGCTTAATTAGTGGGATTTGTGGCTGTTCTTTGAGATGCTCAATTGCTTGCTTGTATGCCTATTTGGTGGGTGTTTGAACCTTCTCCTTCATAACTGCTCGCTCGTTCTTATTTTGAACTTTGACCAGTTGCTCGTCTAGGTGGTTGACACTTTGACCAATTGTTCGCTCCTCGTCTGCTGTGCATTGCTAACACAGTTGCTCGACTGTTAATCCCTTGCTTTTAATCCTCTTTTCTTTGCACTAATCTTTGCTTAACTGCTCACATATCAACAACCGGAAAGACCTTTGAACTAATTTTTATGGGTGGATTGTTGAGGGGTATAGAATGGAACCAAGTATTGTTGGGAGGGTAAAGTCCAAATTTTAATTACTCTCAGGTACAAATAGGAATAATAGCATACGTAAATTCAACTTTAACACAACATAAGTTCAACATTTAATTTTGAATTTTTGTATCTTAGAGTAAATTATATAAAAGATGATGGTTGTTCCACAAAAAATGGAAAAGTTGTGTACTTGAGAGGCAATTTCCCATTTTTGATTTTGATAAACTCTTAAATTTAATATTTTTGTTTCATTAGGCTTCTGGACTTTTTTTTTTTAAAAGGCGTAAACTCGTAAAGTATATAATTCTTGTTTCATGACAATCCGTTAAATACACTTTTTTTTTTTTGTGGAATTCGATTTGAATATTATTAAAATTGGTTGATTAATCATATTTAAATAGAAAATATTTTACCAACACAACTAAATCTGTGAATTTTTGCAAACAGGAATCTTGTAACACAAGAATTAATAGTGTAAGAGTTTTTTAAATAAAAAATAGTTAATAGTTTAGAGATTTTTTAATGCACTGTACCTTTCTTTTTAGGGATATCAAATTAAAAAATCGTCATTTTTTCTCCTTAACTAAAAAGTAAAAATATTATAGGTGGGATAAATGCGAAAGAAATTATGAAAAATAAAAATTAATTAAAAAAAAGATTTGAAGCTAAACCATGTTATTAATTGGAAATTTATGAAGAAAATTTTGATCCATGACCGTGATATACTTTCATTGAAAACATAATTTTATCTTCAAATTTGAGCAAAACAATGCACGCGTTTTTTATTTATAAAAAAATATATAAAAAAGATTAAACTATTTGCTAAATAATTTTTTCAAATAGAGATTCAATTAAGGATGATGTTGAAATTTTAATTAAAATTATATATTTATCTAAATGATTTATTATAAAATAAAAAAATTATGAATTTTATGACTTTTATCAATTATAACATAACTTTTTTTCATTGCAATTTAATTCAATATTATTTTAAATTTTGTAATTCAATGTATATGATAAATTTTTGACAAAAATTAAATAATGTGGTTGTCGCATAAGCCGACAAATAAAATGGTACATATTATTTAAAATAAAAATAATGTCTTTAAAACATGTTGTTTACTTTAGAAACCACTACAAAAAAAGACACAAATAAAGATGGTCGGTAAAGAGGGCACAAATTGCCCTCGTCCGTAAAGAGTGCCCGGACGAGGGGGAATAAAAATGGAGCGAGGCGAGGGCCTAGACGAGGGCGTTGGCCCCCTCTTTAGCTGACGAGGGTGGAACCCTCGCCCAAATTCAAATTAGTCCGAGTCGAGGGTTATGCGTTTGTGGATTGCCGAGGGCGGGCCCCAAGCCCAGTCTAGCGGATCCAGTGAGCCAAGGGTGAGCCCCCTCGTGAAATTGCCAAGCACCTGACCCTCATCCACGTTAAAATCTATGTTCTTACCGAGGGGGTCCTCTTTAACCCCTTCGGTAAAGTTTAATATAAATACCCAACTCCCACTATTTTCAGCATCAAAACCCTCCCTCCTCCACAGTTTTCTCAGCCGCGCACCGCCCTTCACTGCCGCACTATTGTCACCGGAAACGTCACTCCACCGGTCGGGTTTTGGCCTACTCGTTCCCGTGAACGTTCTACGGTAATATTTTTTTTATTTTAATCCTTTAATTATTTGTTAATTAAAGTTTGTAAAATGCAAATTAATTTTATGTATACATGTTTATATGTATGTATATATGTATGTATAGGTGTTAATTAGTTGCTAATTATATAGTGTTTAGCTTGTTATTTAATTAGTATTATAATTAGTCTGTAATTAATTATAAATTTGATAATATATTTATGTTAATTTATAAATAATTACTAATTTATTGTATTTAAATTAATTTTGCATGATATATATTTAATTAATTATATATATGATGAATATCGATGTTCGATTATTTACATTAATTATTAATTTGATGAATGTTGTATAGTTATGTTTAAAGTTTAATTAATTAATTATGTTGGAGTGGAGGGGGTTGATGAATATATTGTTGGTTGTTTTCTAGTTGTAGAATGTGTGTTCCGACTTGATTAATATTAACTAAGTCAGAAATGGATGCACTATGGGATCTTGGTTAACTGGAGAATACGATAAAAATAAACCTAACTTTGCCGAAAATTTTAGATTAAGTATATTAATTTGAATTTTTATTAAATTTTGAATATTCTGTAATTTGAAACAGATTATAAATATGAGTTATTCAATTCGTAGTTGGATGTATGGTCCAAGAATAATTAATGGAATGATAGCTCCCGATTTTCTTAGTGGTCTTTAATCGTTTATACAATTCGCTACTAGCAATCCTGATTGGATGAGTGAAGGAGATATTAGGTGTCCCTGCTCAAAATATAGATATAGGAGCCAGAGGTTTAGAGCATCAATTGACGTGAAAGCACATTTGTATATAAATGGGTTTATGCCCAATTATCACAATGGGTTTTACACGGTGAACAAAATTGGGTCATTTACCACACAAAAACTATGATCAGTCGACTTCGTACGGAGTAGATGATGCTGCAGGGTCTACCTCGTACCATGGCATGATCACAGACCTAACTGGTCTTAACTTTCATTTTAGAAATGTGGAAGATGAACCCTTTAATGAGGAACCGCCAAATGAGCATGCTGCTCAATTTTATGACATGCTTCGTGCAACAAACTAGGATTTGTATTCTGGTTGCGAAACACACTCACAATTGTCATTCAATGCCCGATTGTTGAATATTAAAACTGAAAACAGGCTGTCTGAGAGGGGTTATAATCAAGTTGTTGACTTGATCAGGGATATTGTTCCTCTGGAAAATCTAGTGCCCAGGAAATTTTCTTATAGCAAACAATTAATGAGTGGGATGGGTCTTCCGGTAGAGAGGATTGATTGTTGTGCACAGAATTGTATGATATATTGGGGTAATGATATCGAACTTGAATATTGTAAGGTTTGTTGTCATCCACGGTTTAAACCCCGTAAGCGTGGTGTTGATGGTCAATGGAAAAAGAAAAAACCTTACAAGGAGATGTTCTACTTTTCTATCATTCCTCGATTGCAAAGATTATATCAGTCCAATGCTACTGCAAAAGATATGACATGGCATGCAAGTTGCTCTAACGATGATTCTGGTATTATACGCCACCCTGCAGACTAATTGGCTTGGAAACGCCTGGATAATTCGTATCATGAATTTGCTTCCGAGATTCGGAACATAAGGTTGGGCCTAAGCACCGATGGTTTTCAACCATTCGGACAGTCTGGAAAATAATGTTCTTCATGGCCAGTGATAGTGACAGCGTACAATCTACCTCTGTAGTTGTGTATGAAAGATCAATTCATGTTTCTTACGTTACTAGTGTCTGGTCCTAAAAATCCTAAGGATAAATTGGATATTTTTTTACAGCTACTGATCCGGGATTTGATGTATTTATGGGAAATTGGGGTGGAAACGTATGATGTTGCTACAAAGTAAAATTTTTAAATGCGAGCTGCACTAATTTGGACCATCAGTGACTTCCTAGCTTATTTAATGTTGTCTGGATGGAGCACCGCTGGACGCACAACTTGTCCCTACTGTGGAGAATACACCGATGCTTTCACTCTGAGGCTCAGTCGTAAATAGTTGTGGTTCGATAACCATCTTAAATTCTTACCTAGACACCATCCATATCGGATAAACAAGACTGCATTCAGAAAGAATATGTTAGTTGATGACCCACCACCACCCATCTGATCAGGTGAATCACTCCTAAATGAAATTAATTGGGTGAGATGTCGAAAAGTGACAGAAGATGGTGCTGAGGCCTACAATAAGAGATTGGAAACTGGTTGGAAGAAGAAAAGTATTTTTTGGGATTTGTCGTATAGGAGTACCTTGTTGTTCCATCATAACCTGGACGTGGTGCACATTGAAAAAAACTTCTTTGATAATTTGTTCTACACAGTAATGAATGTGGAAGGGAAAATAAAGGACACGAATAAATCCAGGGATGAATTATCGTCGTCCATCACTCATGAAATGTCATCGTATAGGAAAGTACCCTAAAGCTTGTTATTCACTTTATAAGAGACAAAAGGATGTTGTATGCAAATGGGTAGATGGGCTGAAGTTTCCTGATAACTATGTGTCCAACCTGTCTCGAACTATTGACTGGACAAAATTAAAAATGTTTGGGTTGAAGAGTCATGATTGTCACGTGTTTATGCAGAGGCTACTCCCGATTGCTTTCCGTGAAATTCTTCCACATAACGTGTGGAAAGCTATCACTGAAATTTATTTATTCTTCAAGGAGTTGACTTCTACGACGATTACAGTTGAGAACATGACTCTGTTGGAAGTAGATATTCCACTGATCATGTGCAAGTTGGAACGTATATTTCCACCCAACTTCTTTTATTCGATGGAGCATCTACCTGTACACCTTGCATACGAAGCACGAGTGGTTGGTCCTGTACAATAAAGACGGATGTATCCATTTGAGAGGTAATCTACAACTTTCAAATATGTGAACAATTAGCGGTTATTATACTCAATATTGATGCCTCTGGTTAGGTATCTTCACAATTTAAAACTCAGTGTGGGTAAATGTTGAAGCTTCAATCGCAAATGCATATTTAACAAAAGAAGCATCAATGTGTTGTTCCCACTAATTTGAGAATCATGTTCTGACGAGGCGTCATAATATACCTCATAATTTCGATGGTCGTGGCGCCGAAGAACCCCAAACCGGTACTCCGTCAATTTTTATACCTCCTAGACGACCACTTGGACGGAAGAATACAATATATATTGTAGATGAAGAGAAAAAAACAGCTCACACCTATGTGTTACTGAATTGTAACGAGGTGCAACCGTATATTGAGTAACTTAATATTCAACATCTTTCCTCTATAATTATTAAACATCTTATAATGATAATATTGTATATCTTCCCTCTTGTAGTATGTTTATGCATCAACTTGAAAGTGTTCAACCGAAATTTTCGAGGGCTGAACAAGATGATAAACTTCAACATTGATTTGCGTCATGGTTTGAACAAGTTGTAAGTCAAGTTGATTAAATTATATAAGTAATAATATATATATATATATAGACTCAGGATTAAATATTTTGTCAACTATAGGTTAAGGTAAATAATATTCAGAACCGGTGGATACGTGATCTCCAGCGGTCCTGTGAGTTGTATCACCACATACCCTGGGTATTACGTGAATAGATATAAATTTCACACACGCACTTATGGTGAATCGAAATCGACTGTGAACAGTGGAGTTTGTATCAAGGGGACAAACTATGATTCAGATGAGAATGATTTCTATGGGATTCTTGAAGAAGTATTGCAGTTGGAATACCCTGGACGACTTGACAAAAAAGTGGTTTTGTTCAAGTGTGAGTGGTATGATCCTACCGTGCCAAATGGAACAAGAATACATCCTAACTACAAACTTGTGGATGTTAATTGGAGAGAAGTATATGGCCGTTATGATCCTTTTGTATTAGTAAGCCAAGCCACTCAAGTTTACTATAGTAAATACTCGGGGGTGCGAAATTATAAATGGTTTGCCGTTTGCAAAGTCAAAATGAGATCCATAGTGGAAATTGATAAAAGTAATGAACAAGAGCTACCTCGTTCCAAGACGATGAGATTGATTCACAAATGAATAATGTACAAATGGACAGTGATCCTATCGTATTAGCAGATGTCAGTGGTGCACTAATTGAAATTGAGAATGATGATGTTGAAGAAGAACAAGAAGAGGAGGAGGAAGACGATGATGGACATAATTCAAACTCAAATGAAGATTGAGTAGTTTAGTAATATTTTGAAATGTTAGAAATGTTTTAATGTAACCCTAAACTTTGATTTATCATTTATGTGATAATATGTTATATTAATTGTTATCCCGATGGATATATGTTATACTCATTCCTACAATTCTACTGATCTTTTATGTGATAATTAATATGTTATATTTAAAATTTTATAGATGAGCAGATCCGATCGTAGCTCTAACGGGGGACCGCGATAGAGTACAGGTCGCAGGGGATAAGTCCGATCTAGTGGGGCGTGGAACACACAACCTGTACCACACATACTATTGCCAGTGCTAGTGATCCCCACGACTAATGTGGAGGAAGTTTATTATATCGACTCTGATTCTGAAGAACAATCGAATTCACAAATGGTCGGGCAGCGACTAGATGTGTATATTGCATACGATACGTATGCTAGACTTACTCTTTTCATGAATTCAATAGATATTTGTCTGAATATGAATTAAGTATTACAAACTTGTTTTGCAGCTTGATGCCTTCGAATCCGATCTCCAAGCTGATCAGACGTATCATGGCTAGACATATTGAGTTGGGCGCCTTCACCTTCAGGATGATATCCGAAGAAAGGTTGCAGGAATACTGGGAGACATTTCAGCTATATATTCATTTGATTTATAAATATATTATTGTATGATATAATAACATCTTTGTTTATCAGAAAGAGATTAGGTGGGATCCTACTATCACTTCCAAACAGTATTTGCATTACTTGTTCATGAAAAGAGCTGCAGAAAGATACGTAGATCTGTTGAACTCTGTGAAAAGAAAATGGAAGTTGAAGGGTAAGAAGCCACAATGGGATACAAAAGTGTGGAAGGCCTTGCGCGCGTACTGGGACAGGGATGACTTGAAAGCCAAATCCGAGCAATGCAGAAGGAACCGACTATCTGAGCCTGGTAGCCCGGGTACTGACATCTCCACCCATAAAGGTGGATCTCGTCATGCCGTCGAGGTTGCCCTGGATATTGTAAGTCATTTGTTGATACTACACTATTTTAATTTTTATAATATATATATTTTAAGTCTTAATGATCATGTTCTAAATACAGGAGAGGAAGAAGGGACGCCACGCCACAGATTGTGAAATTTTGGAGCACTTTCACTACCGTGGTCCAGGACAGTATGCATACGGTCTTATATCTAATACACTGGTAAGTATTCTTGTTACATTTTACAATAATATAAATATTTAAATATCTAGAAAAATAATTCTCTGGAAAAAAAATGTGTTGACTGATGTACAAGCGAGAGTCTCCCAACTACACCCGACCTCTGACTCTAACGAGCAAGCTCCTGAACCTAGTCTTCCAGAGTTATCTCAGATGTACGTCAAGACTGTTGGAAAAAAAAAGCACGGTAAAGTTCGTGGGCTCAGACAATTGAAAAAGTCCAGGCATATAGTCTCCGGCCCAGGCGGGACATCAGCTGAGACTCATTTTGGAGCCTACAATCAAATTGATGTGGACCGACTATTCGTTGAGAAGCGTGAGAGAACGCGCAGAGAGACGGCTGAGGAGCATCGGATATTGTTGGAGCAAGTGGAAGAGAGACAACTGAATTTGCGCGAGGAGTTGACCCAGACCTTCCAAAACAAGTTTACGGGCATCACAGCAGGGATCCGGACCTAACGTCCCACAGGCTGGTGGTTATCCCCCACCATCCCCACCTCCATCCGATGGTTATCCCCCACCCCCACCCCGAGCCCCCAACCCCACCCCGAGGACCGGGTTCGAGCCGTGGCAAGGGACCGAGATCCTGATCATCTTGAATTTGAAACTTTTGAAGAATGATTAACTATTGTCATGAATGTTTGAGAGTATTGCGTGCAGTACGAATTATTGTGCATTGTCTTTATTATGCTTGAGATGTTTATTTTCATGAATGTTTGAATTTTCATGCTTGTGAAATCGGGAGCTATCGTGTTTAGTAAGATTTTTAATGAATTATTTAGGTTAATTTGTGTATGTGCTTTAATTATAAGTAATATTTGATTAATTTATCCATAATATATTCAAAATCTTCTAATTAAAAAAATAATATATATATGTATGCACAAGGACGTTAATTTATTGATATTTTTTAAAAATATACATAAGTGAAAATGTAATTTTGCAAGTGTTAATTTCATTTTATATGTGAGAATAATATAAATTTCATTTTGAAGTTGTTACCATAATTGTAATGATATATAATAATTAATTAAAAGTGAAATCATAATGGAAATTATTAAATTATTAGAATAATTCAAAGTTTTAACAAAGAAATTAAAATATGAAAATCATGTAATTTTGCAAGTGTTAATTTAATTTTATATGTGAGAGTAATAAATGTAATGATAATATTAATTTAATTTTAAAGGTATTACCATAGTTAAAATGATTTATAATAATATTAATTAATTTAAAGTGTAAACAAAATAGGAATTAAAAGTTTTAACAAAGAAATCAAAATAAGAAATCATACATATACTATTACAGTAGAAATTATTTCAAATAACAAGTCTTGCCCAAACGGTAAGGCGAAATGCATAAGTCCTCCCATGCCTGGGAGGTCTCGGGTTCTAAATGCATCGCTCGCGGGTTGGGTTGGGTCATTCCCGTCTCGTTGCTCCAAACCGCCACTTTTTTTTAAAATTCGTTTGACGAGGGCGCTCCTCTCGTGAATTGCCGAGGGGCGACACGAGGGCGAAGTGTCAAGCGCCAGACTAGGGCCCCCGCCCTCGCTCACTTTCAGCTACACTAACCTGCACGAGGGCGGTCCCCTCGTTAGTTTGCAGAGGGTTTAGGTGAGGGTTGCCATTTTGTCCTAGACGAGGGCTTCCCCCTCGTTAGTTGACGAGGGCATCGTCCCCTCGTTAATTGACGAGGGGCGAGCCGAGGGAATGCTTGACGATGCCTATTTTGTTTAGGGTCTCTCCCCATCTTTAACCCTGTGCCCCTCTTTAAATTCTTCTTTAAATGAACAATATTTTATGGTGAACATAACTTAAAAAGTTTTATTAAGGGTAAATTGCAAGGATGGTCCCATAAGAATTCGTACTTGACAGATTTGGTCCCACTTTTAGCAGAAAATGTCACATCCGTTAAATATTTAACCCTTTCCGTTAAATGGAAACTGGAAGGAGATTTTTTTAGGGAAATGGGTCAGCCTTTTCTATTAAATAGCCTGCCCAGTACTCCCCCAACCACAATACTCCAAAAATTTTAGCTTCATCCCAGATTGGCAGGAGGAAAAAATAAACCCCACTCACATGTCTTCATCTTTTTCATCTAACAATCATTCCAATGTTAAATGCAAGTATGGAGGCGGTTCTGCAACTTTAGTATTTCCTCTCTGCAACATTTTCTTCGATTCCTCTAGCAAACTTGGTCGATTGAGGATGATTTTCTCTTCGCCAGATTTCCTCTCTGCACCGCATGTGTGTACTTTCTAGGGAACCACCATTTGGGGATGATTTCTGAGTGAATTGAGTTTGATTTCTCTTCGATTAACAGGACGATTGTGAGGAAGATTTGGAACGGTGGTTTTATGGCGTAGGATTTGAGAAATTTTAGGTTTTTTCTAGTTCGCAGAGTTTTAAGAAGTTGAGAATTAATTTTTTTTTAAGTTGGGAATTATGCGCGTGAGTTTTTGGCAAAAAACTAACGTTCGCATGGGCCTCACACTCGTTAATTCGTTACTTTTTAACTAAAAATCATATGGGACTATTTATAAAAAAAAAGGATCAAATTCATGAGGACCAATTCTTAGGGGACCATTTTTACAATTTTCCCATTTTATTAATGACATTATTTTCATTTAAAAAAAATTTATTTGTTAGCATCTGTTAGAGTCTTGGACATTTATGCGACATTTCCAACAACAATACTATTTAATTGTTGTCTGAAAAGATCAAATGTTTAAATTACACAACGTAAAAAGATGATGAATAATATATTGAATTGAAAAAAAAATGGTAATTAATAAAAAAAAATTATAGCTTGTGATTTCTTTTGCAAAATTAACTCTTATCTAAAGTAAAACTAATACTCAAGTTGAAGGTTTTTTTTTTTTTTTTTTGGGTTGGTGTGTATATCATAATCAACTTAAAAATGATTTTTAATTTTTTTTTCTAATAAAATATTCGAAAACACCACTTTTGTAAAAATGAAGTTATTTATATTGAAATTATGGTTTGCTTATTCTCCTCTCTGGATCTATAAAAATGTTAATGTGAAAAAGATCACTTTTCTAATTTTGCACGACTGTAAATAAAGTATTACTTAATAGTACATTACTTTATTCTTAATAAAATCAAGGGGCACGTACACGGTACACATCTTTGTTTCTGTTGGCTGGTCCTGGCTGCAAGTTTGCAACCCATGGTTTTATGCAGCTGCATTATTTTGGTCTTACTTCAATAAAACTATAGAAATATTAAGTATAACTATATAAGTACTACTAGGAAATATTAATTATATTCAAGTTGTCAATTTCTTATGCACAAACTATAAATGAATAATTAAATTAAGGAAAATATTTATATAGAAACAGTTCATAATAAATTTACCATGAAGTTATTTTAAAGTATCAAATATTTGATCAGGGGTATCAATAATCTCATCATCAAAAAATTAGAATCATTTGTATTATATTGTAATTATTGTAGATTTTTTTACCCCAATTTATAATACTTTTAATAAAAAATTTGATACTCCTATTTAAATATTAAATATTTTACAATAATTTTATAATAAATTAATCATAAACTATTTTTATATAAAATCAAGGGGGGCTCACCTTGAGGTACAATATGGAATTATAGTTTATTTTTTACTACTACCCCTTTAAATTATTATTAATAAAAGTAAAATTAGTTATAAAGTTACAATAATACTCATCTACTAAAGATAAATTAGAAAAAAAGAAAAAAACAATCCAAAGAATAATAACTACAAATCAAAACCCCCTTATCCAGCCGTAAATGCAATTACTCTCATTTTGACTAACCTACAATCAAAACCCCTTACACCAGCCGTAAATGAAGCATAAATAAATCCAAGGAATTTCATCACAATACAGAAACCGCCATTTTCATGAACAGATATATATGATTTATAAAGCAACATTTACAGAAGCCGACGACAATTACAACCACCTCCGGATCATAATTTTATTTTTTTTTAATTAGCTTTCTTCTGCATGTGCATTTTCGATTACCACAAATCTATTTTTTAAGAAACCGACAGCAATTCTCTCCACCAACCGCCCACTTCAAGATCTTCAAAAATAAACATCAAAGAAAATTTTGGATCTTCATCGGACCATTACTACATATTGCACATGGCAAAAAAGAAAAAATGAATAAACACTAAGCTCACTTACATTATATCATAACATAAATGCAAAAACTTATGGAAATGTGTGGTGTATATGGTACAGTATTAAGTAAATCACACATGAATGGAATGCACATTTGTGGGTTAGGTTGCACATGTTTTACACACGTTGCATATTAACGGAATAGTTTGCACATGAGTTAGAAACATTACAAACTCATTGGGGAGAATGAACATTTACTCTCATCCGAGTTGAAAATTGCACATACCCATAAGAGTTTGTACATTGAAAGACAAAGATTACACATTTGGTGGTTACATTGCACGTGTTTAACACATCACACTTTAACAATAAAAATGTTCCAAATGTATTAAATACATTTCACATTCAATTACTACAGTACAAACATAACACTACATAAACACAAAGTAAGACATTATTGAATTGCATGAATCTCTTATACTCCTAAAATAAACAAAAAATTAATGTGACATAACAAAAAAATAAACTCCTTCCATTGAATCAATTACCAATTACCTCATCAACAAAAACACTAAAAGAAGTGTTTTCGCTCACATAAATCAATTTGCATTTCTCTCTTATACTTGACACTGAGAACGACGTAATCGTCAATAGAACCACCTCTCCAAAAAAAAAAAAAAACCTCCCGCTTCCAAAAATCAAAAGATGAATTACACAAGTTTTTCCACCGATCATAAAAAATCTGGAAAAAATATCAAACTACGACAACTTATTTAATGAATAGCAATTAGATGTAATTATCATCCAATAATCACGTCACTCTTAAAATGTTACAAACAAAAGAATGGAAACAATTAAACATGGCAAAAAAAAAACCGTTACAAACAAATTAATGGAAAATAATAAAACATGTGCAAATATGTTACAAATCACATTTAAGAAAATTAGGAAAAATAATTTTTAACAAATAAGGAAAAAATAGTTAAGTAAGGGCAAAGAAAGAACAACACAAAAATAATTTCATTAATTAATGATGAAAAAATTACATAGTACCAAAGGGTAAATTGATCTCCTAGATTGTATCTATAATTAATTAATCCTAAGATGAACTCTTAAATTAATTACTTGCAATACCCAGAAGTGAAAGTATTGTTTGCGACCGTTCCGAAAAAAGATAAAATTTATTTAGTGAGATAGAGCTACAATTATTATTTTAAAACTCATTTACACTTGTAAATATTAACTCATATTTTATTTATTTTAAGTTATTCATTAATAATATTTTATTAAATGATGTTACACAAATTTAATGTGCCTAAAAAAGTAAAGAGAGGCGTTAGGAGAAATTAGGTCAAACAACACATCACGTGCGTGAGGTTGTCACACTCTCGATCTCAGTCGGATTCTAAAATTAGTGGGATATATAGTAATCCTCCGTCCCACAAGTGTTTGCACTTTAATGTGGGCACTATTTTTAAGAAAAAAATATGATGAGTAGTGTTTTGTGGGGTATAAAGTGAAGAAATAAGTTGAATTGAGTATAGTGTGGGCCTAAAAGTAAAAAAGTAATGATAATTTATGTAAATATGTGAATATTATGAGGGTGTAGTTTATAAAAGTATTTCCTTTTTTGAGTGTGCAAACAATTGTGGGAAGGACGAATAAAGAAAATGTGCAAACAACTGTTGGACGGAGGGAGTATTCGATTAGCTCCCAAATGAGAGTTGTCTCATGACATGAGATAGTGAGAATAAATATAACTACAACAATGACTCACTAGCATTTACTACCTTTGTCCCACGACACTTTGCACAGTTACTATTTCTCTCGTATTTTCGCGAGCGAGATTTTTATTAGTATTTGAAATTATAAAATAATTTTAAAATTACTTTATAATAGAGGAGAGGTAGATCTACCATACCATACCTTAAAAATTATTTTATCATTTCAAATATTAATAAACAACTCGCTCGCTAAAACACGAAGATAAAGTAACTGTGAAAAGTGTTTGGGAACGGAGGGAGTAGATAGGTGTAGATGTTAATTTGTGTTGTCTCATGATATCTCATACAAATTTTTGTCATTATACTCCTCCTCTCCCATACTTATGTGCTACAATACTGTTTGCACATGATTTAAGGAAAAAAATATTTATTAATATTTAAAATGATAAATCGATTTTTTTACTTTATTGAAATACGTGATAGATATGTAAAATAAATATGGAGAATAAAATATTAAAAAGTGGTGTAGCAATTGAGTATGAGACATACCATTTTGGCAATGTAGCACAAAATTTGAGACGGAGAGAGTAGATGAATATATGGCATGTAAGACTCTTCAATGACAAAGTATAACTTGAAAAATGATTCATACATGCACCATTGAAGGATATTAGCAGTTTTCATTTAAGAATTTATTTTCACTAAAGGTATTAGTTATTTTCACTGAAAAATATTAATTGTATAGTGAAAATAAATTTTTACTCTTCAGTGAAATCAACTAACACTCTTCAGTGAAAACTGATTAGGCGTGAAATTGTCATGATTCGTAGCTAGAAATGCCCAAGTTTTGGTTGATTTTATTGAGTATTTAGATTCAATTGAGTACTATTTCTATACATTAATGAATTTGTCTCTTTGATGCTCATAGGTGAAGCGAGGGCGAAAAACGGAGTTCGTAGGACTTTGAATCGACTCAAACGGATGCCCGGATGAGAAGATATCGAAGAAATACGAATGGTATTAGTGCGCGAGAAGAAAATTATCAGTTGAAGAAGAAGAAGGGCCACTCAAGTTCACCCACTCGAGCGCCATCATTTGAGCAAGGAGTTGGCTCAAGCGCCAAAACTAATAAAAGATTTTGCCCGTTCGAGTGGCTCGAGCACCACCACTCGAGCCCTGGTGCTATTCGAGCTACACTACTCGAGCGCCTCTGCTCGACCCTTGGAGTCATTCGAGCTATTAAGCTCGAGCGCCCCCGCTCGAGCGGGTGGTGCTCGAGCGCATTAAACCTTTTGCCTTCCGATCCGTTTTTTCCGGCCCATGAGTTCCCGAATCGACCCGATACATATATATACTTGTTCCGAACATGTTTTGGACTTCACATCACATACCACTTTACTTTTGCAGTTCGTTTGAGAGTTAGAAGAATACAAGAGACGAGCAAGCTTTATTTTTACGTAATAGAGGTTTTACTTTACGAATTCTTGTTTCGGTTTGGATTTTAATTTATTTTCATTCGCTCTTTGACATTGAATACTTGAGACTTCGTTTTACTAATCAAATTTCAGTTCTTAGCATTTATTTTCTTTAAACCCTAGTTTCTGTTTAGTAGTTACTTAGTTCAAATCATCATGTTTATGTTCGTTATTTCTTCAATTGCTTTTGTTGTCGTTAACGCCACGTCTGGCTAAAACCCTTGCATGCTTGGGATAGGATGAATTCGTAGAAGTAGGATGTGGGTACATAATTAGGGTAACTCGTGACATTTAGTTTTAATTCTCTTAATTAATGAATTCTTAAAATCAATCTTAACTTTACCTTTGAATTTCATTCGAAAAGTGTTAGAGAGAGGACGACCTTATCACTCTTTAACAACTAGTAGACTTAACGATCGGGTTTAGAAAGGGTTAATTAATCTACCGGTTTATCTAGGGAGGACGATCGCATCGCCTTAGTTAAATTAGGGTCTCGTTAATTAAGCACTATCTGTTAACTTGTTAGTGGATTAGTGAAGTCGATTGTTAGGATAAAGTATTAGGGTTTGAATTCTTGAGCTTTCATCTTACAATCTTTTACTTAGGTTATTGATTGCACGTCACGGTTATCTTGATTATGTACCTGCTTCGTTAGTATACATAGGAATTTCTATCTTGAGCATCACCATCTCATATTCGAAAACACACTTTTACGTTCTTAGACTAATGTCCTTTTTGCATTCGTAGAGTAATTTAGTTTAGATTATATTTTCTTTTAAAAAAAACCCAAAAACATACACTCATATTAATTACGATGCGTAGATCTTCACGGATCTATTCGCATACATTCAATCCCGAGGTACGATATACTTGGTCGCTATACTTGCTTATACTACAGTAAACCTGTACGCTTGCGGGGAAACTACTAGTAAAAAATTAGTATTTTCGATTCAAGTCAATGGCGCCGTTGCCGGGGATGGCGTTGTATGTCATTTGAATAGGACTTGTAGATAGTTTAGTAGTTAGTAGTGAGTGCTTTATTTTTCTGTTTTATTCTTACTCGTTCGGCAGTTGCATTTTTATTCTTTTGTTAGTGTTTCAGGTTTATGAAAACATGCTCGCAAGGAGAAACGAGCGAAGAGAGAATACAGCTTGATCCTGAGACAATAGCAAGAAGAAACTGAGTCTTTTTAAGAAGGATGAACACTACCGGAGGAGGGAACGATAACATGGACATTAGTAATGAGTTGGATGCTGCTGAACCTGAGTTTAACCAGACAGTGGACCGGGTTGACGGCACTGGAGGGAATACCAGTAAGAATCAAGATCCGTCTACGGAAAGCCAGAGCTAAAACCCGGGTACACACAATCAAAACATTCCAGCTCACAATATTGTCCAACATCCTCAGAACAACCCTGCATACCCACAAAACAACTTACCTTACCCTTGCCCATACCCACCTTATATGTATCCACCATACCCGTATCCTCCACTTCCTGCTTATAACCAACCACCAGTCCATCAACCACCACCAGTCCAGCAAGTACCAGTACCACCTGTCTATCCTCAGCACGTTTCTCAGAACGCCGATCAGTACATGGCTATTCGAGAAAGGTTGCGGCACAGCCGCAACGGTATTATGATGGAGTGGCATTGCCTCCTGTAGAGGCAAACAACTTTTCAATTTCCCCTGGAATTATAAAGCTACTTATTGAGAATCAATTCAAGGGGGAGGTTGGAAAGGAGAATTCTCATACTCATCTGAGGAGTTTTTTGATGATCGCATCCACATTCAATTATAACGGCATGTCTGAAGATGCCAAGAGGCTCAGGCTGTTCCAATTCTCTTTAACGGGAATAGCAAAGGAGTGGTACGATAACACGCTCCCACGAGGAGGTGTAACCACATGGGCCGAGCTCGAGCGTCTGTTCCTCGAGCGATTCTACCCTCCATCTAGAACCATTAGAACAAGGATAAAGATCTCTTCTTTCCGCCAGAAGCCAGAAGAGGACTTACGCCAGGCGTGGGAAAGATACTCTAACATGTTAATTGAGTGCCCGTAGCACGGGTACAATGAGGGAGATATCATGGCTTTCTTCTACAGTGGAGCCAGCAAGGCTGGTCAAGTCCATCTTGATGCATGTGCTAGTGGAGCATTTCTGAATCATGGTACAACTAGATACAGAGAGATCGTAGACAATATTGTGACGAATGTCGGGCAATGAAAATGAGGAACCAGAATTTCAGAGAGCTTGTCAGTTGGAGGAGAATGAGGGAACGGGGAAGTTGTTGATGGCGATGATGGAGAAGATAAGAAACCTCGAGATGTGACAGAATCTGGCTGGAGGGAATGTAGCAGTGAGTGATAAAGTGGACCAACCCACGAGTCAGCAAGAGGAGGTCAACTACATGGGAATGCCTAATTATAACCAAGACGGGTACCCACAATGTGGCAATCAATTTGGAAGACCTTCTTACGGCCAACCATTTGTACCACCTGGTCCGCAACCTCCTCAAAATCAATGGAGGAATAACCAAGGATATCAAGGTGGCCAGCAGCCTCCTCAGAACACATGAAGGAAGAACGAGATTTTTTCATATGTCAATCCGAAGGCCGAAATTACAGTTCCTCTAGGTGTTGATCCAGGTTCAAAACCCCGGGGTGGAGAAGGCAGTTCCTCAACTGAGGAGATGTTGAGAGCTTTCCTTCAGAAGGTGGAGTAAGGAAGCAAGAGATTGTCCTCATTGGAGTACGATGTGAAAGAATTGCACAAGAAAGGTGATCAGCGTGATCAAGAACTCCAAAGAAGGGACATTGAACTAAATCGAGCTCAACAAGAGAACAACCATAGGTTCACTTCTATAGAGTTTCAGATGAGCCAGATTACAAAATCATTGGGAAGAGAGCAGGGTAAATATCCTTCCATGCCGGAGGGGAACCCGAAAGAGCAATGCAAGGCTATCCAGTTAAGAAGTGGAACCAACTATGATGGTCCCCAGATGCCTGCTGATTCTGAGACGCCCCAAGGAGACATTGAGATAGAGGGGAAAGAGCCTAAGAAGGATAGAGATGAAATTGAGGAGGTAGGAATTGAGAAGAAGATAGAGGGTGAAGGCACTCAAGAGAGCAAAGAGCCTGAAGAGGAAGACATTGAGAAGATTGAGAGAGTTCCGAAGTGGAAGAAGGCAAATGAAGCAAGGGAGAAAGTGAAAGAGAACGAGCGTGATGAATGGGGGGTACCCAAATCGGTGATACCCGTCCCGTATCCACATTGCTTCATGAAGGAAAAGCTTGATGAGAAATTCGCTAAATTCCTTGATGTTTTTAAGAAATTGCATATTAACATTCCTTTTTATGATGCTTTGGAACAGATGCCGAATTATGCCAAATTCCTGAAGGACTTAATTGCGAAGAGACGGCGAGTAGACGAGCCCAAGCTGGTGCAGCTGAACCATGAGGTGAGTGCATTAGTGCACAAAGCGCTTCCACTGAAGTTGAAGGATCCCGGGAGTTTCACGATCTTATGTGATATCGGGAATGGAGTTAAGAAGGGGGCATTATGCAACCTTGGAGCGAGCATTAATCTGATGCCATTGTCGCTATTCAAGAAGTTGGAAGGTGGAGAACTTCAGCATACAATGATGACGCTTCAACTTGCCGACCGGTCTATTACTCGACCTCAATGTGTAGTTGAAGACGTCCTCGTGAAAGTTGGGGATCATATTTTTCCAGCCGACTTTGTAGTGCTCGACATGGAGGAAGATGAGCGAGTCCCTTTGATCTTGGGAAGACCATTTTTTGGCAACGGCGGGGATGGTGCTAGATGTGGCAAATGGGAAGATAACATTGAAAGTTTACGATCAAGAGATAAAAATCTCCCTATATGAGGCCATGAAGTACCCGAATGAGGATGAGAGTTGTTATTGCATGGATGTCATTGATCCTCGTGTTGAAGACACACCTCCTATCCCTAATCTTTCTTATATTCATGATTTCGTTAGTCCTTCACTTGATAATTTGACCCATGAGCATTACGATCTTGATTGTTTTGATAGGGATAAAGGGAAGAAGTTGAAGGAGGAAGAAGTGAAAAGTGTGGACGTGGTCCAGTTGGAAAGGAAAAGAGGAGTTAAGAAGAAAAAATCCAAGCTCAAGAAATTTCTTAGTAAGACTCCTCCAGATAAAAGTGAGAAGAAGTTGAGACCCCCATCATTTGAGGATGAGAAGGAAGCAAAGGAACTCATGATGAAGGGGCATCAAGGAAAGAAATTCAACCACCATTCTTATGAGAGTAAGGGAGGTAATTTTGAGTATCATGTCCCATAAGCTCCTTTGAGCTCGGTCCGGCATGAAGACCTTAAAAATAGCGCTGAATGGGAGGCAACCCATTTTTATTTTCTTTTGAGTGTTTTATGTTATTAGGGTGTTGTTTTGAGTCGTATGTTTTAACCTCGTACTTGAGTGAGTTGCTTGTAGGATTGTCTCGAGGAAGTAAAGGTATCATGGAATTATTCAAAAGGGAGAAACTCAAGCAAGGGAGTGTGCTACATTGTTGAGAGAAACTGAATTATTTGGATGAGGTAACCCACAACCCCAAACTTAGACCGCTCCACAAGGTCGAAGTTTGGGAGGTGGAGTTTTTTTTTATATTTTATGGTTACATTGCACAGGCACACACCCTCTCTTTGAGTTGAGTTGGGTTATATATTGAGTCTTGAGATGTTCCTTGAGCTGATATTGCTTTAATGTGCTACTACATATTTCATGCCTATCAATTCTCTTATACTTGCTGATTGTTATTCTTGAGTATGATTTGATGAGTATGGGTGAGTTGTGAGGGTGAGTTAGAAATTTTATTGTGTGAGTGTAGGAGTTAGAGTTGATTTGAGAGGGAACTAGTGTACTTACGAGTTTACCTTTTGAGTACTTCTGTGATGAGAGTGAGAATTCACTAGGACTAGCATGGATGTGAAAGGCGTGAGATTTGAGCCTTTTGAGATTAAGATACATGAATTGATCTCTTCGTTTGTGAGTGAGTCGTCACCTTAGAGGATGCTAGAACTTGTGTGTGCTCTTACTCCTTGATTGTGTCTAGTTTGATATGCCGAATGTGATCTTAGACCATCTTTGATTTGAGTCACTTAGCCAAAATAAGCCTACCAATGACACTTATCCCTTGTGAGCCCTTTTGTGCCTGGGCCTTTTATTTGATAGCACATTTAAACTAATCTAAATTCCTAAACCTTTTTGTCCCAATTTGAGTGGAGAATAGGAAAAGTGTGAATGAGGAGGGATTGAGTTGAGTTGAGAAAAGGGATTATGTTGGTTGAGTTGTGATAAAAGAAGGGTATGATGAGGTTTTGAGTTGTGGAAAAGACCAAGAAGTTGAGAATGAGCAGAAGAAAAATGAGCTCATGTAAGTTGTGTGAAAAAAGACTAAAAGAAAAAGTGAAAAGAGTTGAAAAAAAATTGAGGTGTTGAGAGTAAAGGAATTGATGTGCATTATGTGAAGATGTTAAAGAGGTATGTTCCTTGTATCGAAGTACCAAAGTTTAATTTTCTATTCTCCATTCACTTGAGTCACTTACCCATATAGTTTCCCCACATGTCCAAACAGCCTACATTACAACCTTCAGAAAAGTCCTTTTTGATTCGACATTGATTTCTAGAGTATGGTTGACGTTGAGAGCGCTTACAAGCTTATGGTTGCTGATATGTGTGATTGATTGATTGAGTGAGTCCTTTATTATTGATATACACTTGTGAGGGATGGAAGCACATCGTTGAGTGCACATCCATGTTTGATCTTGGTGTTTCTTGTTGTTATTGCAAGAGTATGATGAAGGGGGTGAGTTAGTATACGTGTGATCAATCTTTGAAGCTCGAGTTCATTTACTTGCATGGTTTGGTTCTATAACTCATTCCTAACAATTTCACTTGACTTATTATTTCATTGCTTGAGGACAAGCAATATGGTAAGTTTGGGGGGGTTGATTAGGCGTGAAATTGTCATGATTCGTAGCTAGAAATGCCCAAGTTTTGGTCGATTTTATTGAGTATTTAGAGTCAATTGAGTACTATATCTATACATTGATGAATTTGTCTCTTTGATGCTCATAGGTGAATCGAGGGCGAAAATGGGAGTTTGTAGGACTTTGAATCGACTCAAACGGATGCCCGGATGAGAAGATATCGAAGAAATACGAATGGTATTAGTGCGCGAGAAGAAAAGTATCAGTTGAAGAAGAAGAAGGGCCACTCGAGTGCACCTACTCGAGTGCCATCATTCGAGCAAGGAGTTGGCTCGAGCGCCAAAACTAACAGAAGATTTTGCCCGTTCGAGTGGCTCGAGCACCACCGCTCGAGCCCTGGTGCCATTCGAGCTACACTACTCGAGCGCCTCCGCTCGACCCTTGGAGTCATTCGAGCTATTAAGCTCGAGCGGGTGGTGCTCGAGCGCATTAAATCTTTTGCCTTCCGATCCGTTTTTTCCGGCCCATGAGTTCCCAAATCGGTCCGATACATATATATACTTGTTCCGAACACGTTTTGGACATCACATCACATACCACTTTACTTTTGGAGTTCGTTTGAGAGTTAGAAGAGTACAAGAGACGAGCAAGCTTTATTTTTATGTAATCGAGGTTTTACTTTACGAATTCTTGTTTCAGTTTGGATTTTAATTTATTTTCGTTCGCTCTTTGACATTGAATACTTGAGACTTCGTTTTAGTAATCAAATTTTAGTTCTTAGCATTTATTTTCTTTAAACCCTAGTTTATGTTTAGTAGTTACTTAGTTCAAATCATCATGTTTATGTTCGTTATTTCTTCACACTACAAGAAATTTGGAAAATCGCGACGATAAAAATCGTCATAAAAATATCTTTTTTTGTCACCGAACGTATTTGGTGACGAAATTTATTCGTCGCAAAGATCGTCGTTGTAAGTGCGTCGTATTTGGTATAAGCGACGCTATTTGAATACGTCATCTAAAGCCGTCTTTTGATGACGCTAAAGGTCATCGTCATTATAACATTTCATCTATGGTGACAAATAAAATGTTACTTTTGACATTGAATTTCGTTACCAAATATGATATTTCGTCACTAAAAGTTTGACCTTACATGACGATTTGATTTATTGTCACTAAAATATTAATTTTTAGTGACAATTATTTATTTAATGTCAACTTTGTTAAATTTTAGTGACACAATTTTCGTCACAATTTGATTAATTATTTCGTCATATTTTATTTAGTTCGTCACTAAAGAATGAAACTTTAGTGATGAAATTTTGATCGTTGGTATATACATCCATATAATGACGAAATAATGTGTCACAAAAGAGTAAGATTTAGTGACAAAAAAAAATTGGTCACTAAATAGTGTAGAAATGGTGATGAATTATTTTTGTCATAATAAATATTATTTAATAACGAATATTATAATTGTCACTACATGTTTAGATACAGTGACAAAATATATTCCGTCTTCTTTCAAATATTTCGTCATGTAATAATTACACTATCGTGACCAATTTTTATCGTCACTATATGTACATATATATAATGACAACATAAATCATCACAGCAAAATAAAACTTTAGTGGAAAATTTTTCATTGTCACCAAATGATGTATAAATAATGATGAAATATTTTTGTCAAAATAAATCTTATTAAGTGACAAAGATTGTAATCATCACAAAAAAATTATATATATAGTGATAATGTATATCATCAATTCTAATTAATGTACAACGACACAATTTACATAATAAATTATCATGTTAAATTTATTTAAATACTAAATTACAATTAAATAGTATTTACAATGACTAATAAATTGAAGATCATAAATTTAGTTTGCGTGATAATATAAAAAATACAACAATTAAATTATACTAAAAGTCTGAAGCAACATACATATTTGAACTAGAAAAAAAACTAAAAAGAAAAAAAATATATTCTCTTAAATCTTCTTTATCAGGCTCTTTTCCACGCTTTGAGTTATAATGATGAAAGGTTTCTTTATGTAACGATCACCTGCATATTTTTCAGATTTATGTTAGTAAATACATATTGAAGAGCAAAAAATAATATTTATTATTACTACTAATATTGAATTTAAATGTTAGAAATTAATAATTTAAAAGAAAATGAAGCTATATGAGCAAAAAAAAAAAAAAACATCACAAAGCATGTTTAGTTTCAAGACGATTATTTCTCCACCTTGCTCACATAAGCACTTTCATCGTTAAGAAAAAAAAAAGTGTAATAGTAAGATATTGCAACTTATTCACAAAAAATTATGTAAACCGAGTTCACGTGAACTCATTTTTCTAAATATAATTGATATGTATATATATTATCATTGTTATGCATACACGCTATCACAAGCATTTTTTAAATATTGATAGTTGATTTGCATAAATAATAATACTACTTTTATATAACAATGATACTTGAAAAAAAAAATCACGTGAACTGTTCGCAAGAGAATTACTCAAACTTATTTCATAGATATAGTTCATTATAATAATATCACAGTGTTTAAGATGTCATAACATGCACTCACTCCGACCCACAAATATTTTCACATTTGTCTTATTTGAACGTCCCACAATTACTTCACTCCCATAAAATAAAACAACTCTCTCTCACAAAAGTCAATAGAGCATAAAATTATCATTATTTTATTTAATTTCATACTCACATACTTCTTTTTTCCTTAAAAATGTGTCATTTACTACTATAAAAGAAATCAAGGGATCGAACGGAGATAGTTCTAAAAATCCGCAAGTTTTAGTTAAATAAAATTAAACTATTGAATAGTCCCATAATCTATATATTTAAGGGGGACAATTGTTTCAAGCATCAAATGCTAACATGCAAATCAAATTCCAATACTATTTTATTAGAAGTACCATGAGAGAAACTATTATCAGTCCTCCAATGCATTTAAGGACCAATTGTAACAGATTATTATTGGACACGGAGGGGAAAAAAATATCAATACCACATGCATTGATGGGAAATGTAAACTGATACCAAATATCTTGAGTAAAGATTGATTCATAAGCATCTATGCACAAATAATCTAGCACAAAAGTAATATGTATGATGCTGCATAAAATCTTGAACAGGATTGGACTCTATCCTATTGCATACCAACCAAGCTCTGGGCATATTATGTATGCGCAAGCTTCATCTAATCATCAATATATCAAGGTGCACGTTCAACATTAAGCACATTTTTTTAATCATATATCAAGGTGCACGTTCAACATTAAGCACATTTTTTTAATCATATGACTCTATTTTATTAAGTGGCCTATTTTTTATAGTTCAAGATTATTCTGTCAAGATGTTCATGGAGTAACCATCCTCCATCCTTCTATGCAAATAAAATTTCACCCATTTACAAGCTCATGGATAAAAAGTAAAAAAAAAAAAAAAAAAAAACCATTCAAAAAAACCTCGATACGAAGATAATTCACTTCTCAGAGATTGAGAATTTCATTTCTCAAAACATGCACACGCAATTCCCTTACAGCAATTTTTGTTAACCCTCTGAGCAACATCCTGCAAATAAATAATTTTCTTAGATGTTAAACCAACATTTGATTGCAATATACAATCCACTTCTTTAATACCTTTCTTGATTTCTGTCAAATATAAGTATGCAAGATGTGGTTGGAAAATCGCCCAGTATAAGAGGAAGACTACGTTATATTTATTAGGCATCAAGAGAAGAATTGGATTTATATATTTATCATAATGCTACATACGAAATGAAGGTGTCCTTGAATGCAACACAAGAGTTAGAAAGTTAAAATCAATTGATTCATCTATAAGTATTTTATATATTCCCTTTTAACATAACCATATTTCCCTCACCCCATCCAAAAAATAAAAGAAAATTCTACTGACAAATACTAACATCTAATCTTACTCATCCCATAACCGTTGTCGACTATCTATCCCCTCCCCTCCTAAAATGAGGAAATAAAATATTAGGAGATTTGATCTCCGTAAGACAAAAAATGAGTGTTTCTGTAGCTAGAAAATTGTGCAACAAATATGAAAGTTATGGACCAATTCTCAATGGTGATGCACTATCCTCTGGGTGGAATAACTATAGAAAAAGAGAATGCGAAAAAACGAATGGTATGCATTCTCGAATTAGGGTTCGATAAAATTAAGCATTCAATAATAAGGGCTTACAGGAAGATAACTCACCTTTTAATACAGTAAAAGCAATAGAAATTTGCAGGAGGGGAGGATGCGATGTTCAGTAGAAACAACAGTTCTTTGTTCCGGAATTAATAGCAGTCCAGCTTAAGTGGAGGGAAATAACAGCGATCAAATTTCTCTAAAGGGGGAATAGATTGAAATGGCTGAAGAATTGATGAATGTGGAGGTGCAGTTCCCAGTAACAGGACTTAGGAGCCGACGGTGTTGGAAGGGAAAGGGTTTGAGAGGTTTTTTATAAATGGAGAAAGGAAAAGTGAGAATAATAAGGAAAATGTGAGATTTTATCGTTTTTTCCAAAAAGAAAAAAAATCTCTGTTTTTTGGGGGGAATTTCCCTAATCGAATTTTAAATTTTTCACTTTGACCGCCACTTGCAATTTTTTGGCTCTCAAATTATTAACCACAAAAATTTATTTTATATTTTGTCATAATTGTTATCTCATGTTAGCTGAACAAACTTTTATAACTAATACATTTTAATAAAATAATTAATATAAAATCACTTTTAACTAATTTTCTTTTGTGAAACAATTAATACATTTCAAAATTAATACTCCCTCCATGACAATTTAGATTGTTCATATATAATAGTACAATCTTTAATGAAAAAATTATGTATTAGTATTAAAAGTGTAAAGTTTGATGGTTCTTTCTACTTTATTGGAGGGAGTTTAATTTATTGCTTGAGGATTTATTGAAAATTTTAATGCAATGAGTGTAAAAAAGAGATGTTTAGAAGTAGTTAGTTTAACAGGGTACGTTGATTTTTCGTAGTTGTGAGCAATCTAAATTGACACAAAGAGAGCACCTTATAGTGAAACAATTAATACTATAAAAAAAATACAGTGGATATTGTCCACACAATTCTTTGCCTAACAACTAACATCGTGAAATGAAAGCAACTAATACTATTAAGTGAAACTAAATTGAAATGGAAACTGAGGAAAACATTTAAGTAATACAAAAGTAAATAGGCAAAGTCTTATGTGAACAAGTTTTACTGTGAAATTGGTAAAAAATGTATCAATATTTGTATTAGTTGTACACCAGTTACACCGTGTAATTGATGCACACAAGTGCTAGTCTTTCTATTAAATTTACAATTCAACATTTTAATTTAGGGGTGTTTGTTTGAAAGGTACTAATAAATTACACTAAAGATATTAGTGATTTGCCCTAAAGGTATTAGCTTCGAAGATTATTAGTTTTTTTCAATAAATGTATTAGTTGAATTAATATTAGTTTATTTCACTAAACATCTTAGTTGTTTCAATTTAAGGTATTAGTAAATTATTGTTTACAGTAATAGTTATCGTGAACATCATTCACATAATACTTTACTATAAGGATATATTTCTACTTATATCCACTTTTTTTTAAAGCTTAAAGATGAATCAATCTCACTTATTTTCATGTTGTCAAACAAATTAACCTAATCCATTAAGGTTAACCATATAGGAAAACGAGCTAAACAAGTTATTTCTTAAACCCGTTGACTTTATATGAGTTAATAATAGAGTATGTATAGAGCGAAATTGATTCATGCATAAACCGTTGAAGGGTATTAGTTATTTTCACTAAAAAATATTAGTTTTTTTACTAAAGAGTATTAATTACTTCATTGAAGAGTATTATTTATTTTCACTGGAAATTTTTAGTTTATTTTAAGTTAAAAGTTAATACTTTTCAGTAAAAACAATCAATATCATTCAGTGAAAACAATTAATACTTTTTAGTGAGAACAGTTAATACCCTTTATTGGTTCATTTATGAACTATTTTCACTCTATACTTTGTCCTAATAATAATAAACTTAACCTTAACTCTAGCGAATATGACTAAACAAATCACCAACGGGCTACATAATAAAAATATTTTAAAAAATTATACTCAATAACACTACTATTCTATATTTTTTATCCTTATTTAAATATACAATCATTTTTTAATTTTTAACTCATTTAATATGTAAAAAAGTAATAACAATAAATTATTAATAAAGTTAACCTATACATATATTAAAATTATTAAAAGTTTCATTACTGTATATGGTGTCTTAACTTTTAATGCATTCCATCATCATCATCATTATTATTATTATTATTATGATTATTATTATTTTGGAATAATGGAATTCACTTGAGCTGTTTTTTCTAGTGTCATTATTATGCATATAAAATGTAACTACTATTTATATATAGTGTCATTCTTTAAAAATATATTTGATTTTTTTGACAATAATACTTTATATGCATAATAATACAAAAAAAAAAAAAATCACGTGATCTTGAATTTCATAAATTTATGTCTATAAATGTCCCTTTTGAGATACTAACTAAGAATCATGGACTAATCTAAACAAAAATTGATGAAAAAAGAATTAGTGAATTTTATAGTATTAGAATCATCTTAATCTTACAACTATCTAAAGAAAGAATTAATAAATGATTTATTTTATATATTGTTTTTATTAAAGAGTATTAATTATTTTCATTTAATAATATTAATTGTCTACACAAAAAATTATTAGTTATTTATTGAAAATGAACTAATACTTTTTAGTGAAAATAATTAATAAATAACTAATATCCTTCGTGAATGATTTTTACTTTTTTTTTTTTAAATATAGGATGATCACTTCATTGTAACAAAATAAAATTTACGCGGCAGGCCTAATTATTTTCGCCACTTCTTCCCGCCCTCGTAAGTCGCTAGGTTGATACGATTCATTGGAACCCCCAAATCCAAAATAGCTAATTCGTTGAAATGAATGAAAATTTGCTTAGTTCCTCTTCTTTTCTCTCAAAGCTAATTAAGCACCGATTTCTGAACATCTGATGTACGAATCGAAAAAAGAGTTGTTCTTAGTCCCAGACATAGCAGTGTTGCTGTGTAATAGGAAGCTTTTTTATTTCATGATGAAGATCTCCATCAGGTTCTCTCTCTCATAAATAATTATATGTTGAATTTCATATTTACCGAAAAATCCTAATTTCCCAAATCTCGTGAATATAATTGAAAGACCTCAGTAAATTTTAAGTAAGTTTGGAACTTTATATGAGCCATTAAGCATACAACAAGTAATTGAATTTTGATTTTGTGTGCTATAGAATTATTTGTGCAGGATGAATCTTTTATAAATACTGGACATGTTAATATATCTCCATCAGGGCCTAATCTAATTATGGTACAGGTTTGTGATTTAAGCCTTGGCTAATGGCTATTATCATAATTGAATGATTGTTCACACTCCAAAATCCTGATTGCTTTCCATCCATATATGCTTAGAAGTATGATTGTTTGAATTTGCAACCATTCCCCCTGCAGTGTATCTCTCTCTTTGTTGTTTAACTATTTTTGTAATTTAATTCTCCTTTTATCCTGTTATTTTCCTCTCACATCCGCAACACTGAAATTAGGATTTATAATTGTCCTACTCTCCGCTCTGCTCGTATGAAAGGCAGGCACCTCAGACACACCACCCTCTGCTTCACTTTTTGTTGTTCATGATGAGATTCACAAATGTGGGAACCCTACTACAGATGCAAGGGTTGTCTCTGCTCTTAGGTCCGTCTTCCCCTTGCTTAGTCACGATTTCCCTTCTGTTTAATTTCTTTGGTCCTCAAATTAGTTTTGAGTTTCATTGGCCATACTCTCTCCATGTGCATCATATTTCTGGTTTTCATCCCTTCCTGTAACATGATTGTCAGTCACATCCCAAAATTGTATCCAATTAACATCATCTGCAATGTTCTTTCTATGAATACATGATATTATTGTGAAAGGTGCATAATATTGCAAGTGAGGCCATGTCCTTTGAGTTGAGTGAAAATAAGTACGTTATTTTGCTATTAATTAGTGTTGTACCTTTTCTGCATAATCTATTATTATGTTTAAATGAGTGATTTTTTGTGGTGCCTTGTTTTAGGGAACAAGGGCAGATAAATTAGATGGAAAACTTTCCAATTTGTGTACTAGCATATTGATGCTTTTGCTTGGTGGTGTGTGGTTCTGGGAAACAGTGGCAGATACATAAGATGGACAACTTTCCAATTTGTGTACTAGCACATGTACTTCATTATGTTATGCATATCTTAACATATTCTATATATATTTTGTGCAATTTGATGTATATTCATGGGTTGAATCCACCACTTTGGGACAAGTAATTTATTTACAACGTAAATTAGAACCTTTTGTTTGTTCTTTGCTCTTGTTCCTTTTAGAAATAGGAAAGTTGTAGACCTATTGCATCTTACTGCTAAAATGTATTTAATTCTAGCCCATGTGCTTTGTGCATGCAAGATGAATTAGTAATACTCTAATACAACATCATTCCCTTGGAAAACAATTTAGTGGCAATGTTAATAGAATCTATATTAGTATTGCTAGAGATATATTTCCCTAATCAACTAAAAAATGAAATATCCTAGATACTCTAAAATTGTATGATAATTAATCTCTCCGCTATATGAAAATAAATATATAATTTACCAATAATTTATATGGCACGCTGATAAATATGCTACCTATATTCCATTTCAGGATGTGTCATGCATGCTGCAGCGTAATTGCTGAAAAGTTTGTGCAAATGGGATGGGACACTTGATAAATTGGTTCATCAAGTATTCAGTAAACATCTGGTACTGAGTTATCAATTCTCAAACAAAATTTCTTACCTTACTTTTGCTTGATAAGAAATACTTGATTAACTGAAAACCTATGTTGTATGCTTTGCTTTGGACTACTTATTGGCCTTTTATCATAGGTTGCAGAAAATTTCTACTTCTCATTTATTTTCTCCAATTGGCAGTTAGCTATCAAGCTCGCTATGTACCTCTGAAAGATAAATACATGGCCACCTTATTAAAATTAATAAAACCTCTTGTTCATCCAACCTTAAAGTGAATGTATTTTGTAGAAGGAATTTAAGAAATGGATCATATCAGGTTTTGCCATGCTATCTCTTCTAACTTGATAATTGTTTCTGAATTCTAATCCTACTCTCATTCATTTTTATTTTGGAAAACTAAATATATATGGGAATTGTAGGTTTAATTCTCATCATATGGCAATCTTTCTATTCTCTTAATTTTCTAGAGATTGGTAGTTTAACCATTCTATTTTCTTGATATCCAACTATAGGATGTACTCCTCAAAGTATTGAATAAAACAAAATTGCCCATATTATATTGGCTTCTACTGTCACACATTTGCATTAGTTCTTGATTTTATTTTGGGGAGCAGGTACCAGGATGTGTTCAAGTTTGAGTGCAACATAGACTACACTTGCCATAAGAAAGAGAAGTAATGAAAGTTGAGCATAAAATGTTTGGAATCTGGAATATGAATGGAGTAATTGTCGATGTTGATTCAAAGAAAGATAAAGATGCAGTCAAGAGTGATCAAGGTGATGTATCTACCTTTGGGAATTTTATCACGCAAGCAAATAAATGCCAATAATTTAACATGTTACTGCTAGGATTTCTCTTTTGTATAATAGCCCTTATCCAAAATATTTTCTACTTTTATTTTTATATTGTTACTTAAAGGGCGTTTGTTTCGAATTTTTCAATGGGAATGAGAATGATTTTTTTTTCCTCTTCGCCCTTGGATATGTTGGATGCATGATTGTTTCCATAGTAGTTACATCACTAGTGTTGTGCTCTAATTTTAAAAAAAATGGACAAGAGGAGATATTGGTTGTGGCATGGGGGAATGATTAATGAGGATGATTATAAGATGATAGAAATATAATCAAATGGGGTAATAATTACTTTATTTTAGTGGAAAAATAGTGTTGTAGATCATCATTTGTTCTCATTAACCACTATAATTACTTAGGGGGCGCTTGATTAGCAATTCTTCAATGGTAATGAGAATGACACTTTATTTTCACTAAAAAGTATTAGTTATTTTTACTGAAGAGTATTAGTTGTTTTCACAGAAGAATCTTAGTTTGTTTTCAGTAAACAACTGATACTTTTAAGTGAAAACAATTAATACCCTTCAGTGAAAACAACTAATACTCTTCAATGGTTCATATATGAACCATTTTCACTTTATATTTTACCATTATTGTGATAAAAGAATCATGTCACTAATTATATTGAATATTATGATAATATCATCGCCAAAAATATATTTGTTTGATGAAACGTAACATTGTCATAAAATATATTTATTATGATATGGAATGGAATGTCATCACGAATTATTATTAAAATCATCACCTATTATTATAATTGTGATGAATTTTTTTATCACTATTATTTTAAATAATTAATGACGAAACATAGAACTGTCATGAAAATACATTTTTCTTGATGTTGAATATCATCACCAATTGTTATTAAAATCGTCATGAAATATTATTGTGATGAAAAATTTTTATCACTAATTATTTCAAATAATTACGGACGGAAAATAAAATCTTCACGAAACTATATTTTCTTGACGGTGAATAACGTCACCAATTATTATTAAGATTATCATCAATTATTATTGTGACGAAAAAAATATGTCACTAATTATTTCAAATAAATAATGACAAAAAATAAAATCGTTATAAAAATATATATTTTTATGACGTCAAATATTGTCACTAATTATTTTTAAAATTGTCACCAATTATTATTGTGACGAAATAATTTTGTCACTAATTGTTTCGAATAATTAATAACGAATATAACATCGTCATGAAAATATATATTTTGATGACATCGAATTTCGTCATCAATTATTATTAAGATCGTCACCTATTAGTATTGTGACATATTTATTTATGTCGTCATGAAATTTACAAATTAGTGACGATTTTTTTATTAATGATGACATAATAAAATTTTGTCACAATTTCTAGTATTTTAATGACAAATATAAAATTTGTCGCCTTTAAATGAGAAATTGTGACGATTTTTGTGTCGTCGCAAAAGATTTCGTCACAAAATGTGTAATTTTTTGTAGTGTCAATTGCTTTTGTTGTCGTTAACGCCATGTCTGGCTAAAACCCTTGCATGCTTGGGATAGGATGAATTCGTAGAAGTAGGATGTGGGTACATAATTAGGGTAACCCGTGACATTTAGTTTTAATTCTCTTAATTAATGAATTCTTAAAATCAATCTTAACTTTACCTTTGAATTTCGTTCGAAAGGTGTTAGAGAGAGGACGACCTTATCACTCTTTAACAACTAGTAGACTTAACGAGAGGGTTTAGAAAGGGTTAATTAATCTACCGGTTTATCTAGGAAGGACGACCGCATCGTCTTAGTTAAATTAGGGTCTCGTTAATTAAACACTATATGTTAACTTGTTAGTGGATTAGTGAAGTCGATTGTTAGGATAAAGTATTAGGGTTTCAATTCTTGAGCTTTCATCTTACAATCTTTTACTTAGGTTATTGCTTGCACGTCACGGTTATCTTGATTATGTACCTGCTCCGTTAGTATACGTAGGAATTCTTATCTTGAGCATCATCATCTCATATTCGAAAACACACTTTTACGTTCTTAGACTAATTTTCCTTTTTGCATTCGTAGAGTAATTTAGTTTAGATTATGTTTTCTTTTAAAAAAACCAAAAAATATACACTCATATTAATTACGACGCGTAGATCTTCAGGGATCTATTCGCATACATTCCATCCCGAGGTACGATATACTTGGTCACTATACTTGCTTATATTACAGTGAACCCGTACCCTTGCGGGGAAACTACAAGTAAAAAGTTAGTATTTTCGGTTCAAGTAAAAAACAATTAGTACATTTTAGTGGAAACAACTAATACTCTTCAAAGAATCATATATGAATCAATTTCACTCTATACATACTCTCAATAAATTAGTATTAATGCCAAAAATATGTACAACAAATGACAATTAATACATAATACTCCCTCCATCCAATATTAGTAGTCCTGGTTTTTGTACTGTTATTCTTTGTCATAAGTTGGAGCATATTATGAGGTATTGTGGGGTGCATTTATCGATAACGTTATTTTTTTATATAAAATATAAGTTTTATATATTTTTATAAACAATGATTTTATTTACAAATGAATTTCACAATATCTCATAATACCCTCAAATTTATGATAAAAAAATAATCGCCCAAAAAATAGAATCACTAATATTGGAGGGAGGGAGAAATAGGCAATATATATGCATGTAGAATATGTTCATAATAAAATATGAAATTAAAATATGACAAGAAAAAAAAAAAAAAAACTATCTAAATTGTATGAACAATGTCAAATTTGTCTGCTTGCGTTGGTGCTTAAATTCAACGCAGAAAAAAAAAAGGGAATAATTATGACTATCTCCAGGGAATAAACTCGTTAAAAGATGAGTCATCTCAGTTCTAAGCAGATTCTTTAATGTTTGTTTTCATCCCATACCAAATTATCTGATATACTAATATTTATTCATTTTTAAAAAGTATCCTATACATTAAGGCTATGTTTGGTAGTACATATTAGATTAGTAGCTAGTGTTAAATATAATATAAAAAATAGTAATATATGTGTGTAATACCTATGTTTGGTACGATCTATTAAAATGAATATTATTTTAATGTCTCTATTTGGTATGATGTATTAAAATTGATATAATTTTAGTTGAGTGTTTGATACGCATGTGATATTAGAGAGATATAATTTTAAGTTGAATGTTTGGTACGTAGGTGATATTAGAGAGATATAATTTTAAGTTGAATGTTTGGTAGGTAATATTAAAGAGATATAATTTTAATTTGAGTGTTTGGTAGGTGATATTAGAGAGATATAATTTTAATTTGAGTGTTTGGTAGATGATATAAACTTGTGAATTATTACCTTGGGTCATTTGGGAGGGGTGGGGGGGGGGAGGGGGGGGGGGACAAGCCCAAATTGCCGCCAGAAAAAGTCCTTTCATCAGCTCGCTTTTAGGGAAATTCATTTAATTCCTCCTCTCATATCTAGGGTTCTTCTAAAAATTATTCACCCCGCAGCTTCTGGAAGAATTCGGCCGTTCACGAGAGAAATACCCGAAGCTCACCTGGAGGCGGACACTCGTAGCTTACCCACAGTACCAGGGTTCTGCCCACACTAAAACCCACAAAATCAGCATTCTGCCCACACTAAAACCTACAATATCAACATTCTACCCACATAATTACCCACAGTACCAGGTTTCTGCCCATAAAATAACCAACATATGTATTTTTTCCCCTAAAATAAAACGTACAAATTTCTACAATGACCAAAATTACATTCAAGCACAATGACCTCCGATTCACAATGACCTCCAAACAAACAATTCAATTCAAACGGAACGCATTGCAAGAAAATTAGTAAACAAAAAATTCAAGGAACAAACAACTGAAAACAAATATGAGGATGTGGAGCTGGGGATATTGTTCTCCCCAATTGAAAAAACCCTAAACACATTCACACAAATCTGTTAATCTAACGTATCTTAATTTTTCGAACCCAATTCTAAACGGATCTAACGTGAATTAGTTTGGTATATGTCCCAAAGTAGAAAAAATCGAACTCGAATTCTCTATTGCAAAACAAATCGAAGCAAAAAATACGGTGGGTTGAGGTGAATTAGTGAGAAACATGGTACCTTGTAAACGACGGTGCCGGAGTCACGAGAGTATTTCTCCGGTAGGGGAGTGACGAATTCGTAATAGCTACTTTTCCGATCGATCTCCAAAAAACGCGACGAAGATGAAGTGGAAATTCAAAAAAGGGTTTTTCAAAATTTGAATTGTGAGAAGGAAAGACAAGAATTGTAGCCCCTAATCTCCGACTCAGTAGCGTCTTTGTCGCTCAATTTGTCTCAGCTATTACCAAGTATTATCAACGAGATTCGTTATAACACACCCCGGGTGTGTTCCAGTATGCATGCCCAAACAGTGTTTTGGAGATAAAGAGGTGTAGTCTGTGTACCGGATCCGACTTTGAACGGGTTAGGAGATGGGGAATAGCTGCTACCAAACAGTCATATAAGAGGAGATAAAGTAGAGATAAAGCCCCTTATCTCACGTACCAAACATAGCCTAAATGTACTATATACTTCAAATGCATTTTAAAATAATATCGATAAATTTTATTTAAAGATTATTTTCACTGGATGATTTGAACAATTAAAATTGTTCTATGCAAACAATGAAATGGTTAAATAAAAGTAAGGGTACGGATATTTTTAACCGAAAATTTGATTGTTCATCACCCTTTTTTTTTTAAATTCATAAGTTGAAAATTAAACTATCAATTTTTTAATATTTTACTAAAATGAAATCAATTAGTTCAACTCTCTCCCCCAAGTCCTAAACATCTTTTTTTTCTTTTCGTAATCTTATTTTAAAGTTTGATATATTTGTAAAATATTTGTATTTATTTGTATTATTTTATGTATATTAGTGTTGTGTGAGTACTTAAAATGTAATATGAACGAATATATATTGGTCATGCACGTTTTCTGCGCTTTTTTTTTTTTATCATGCCATCATTTTAAATTTTGCTCATTACTAGTTTTTCGAACATTTGAGAATTGTTCGAGTGGAAATGTAGAACATTTAAGTAATGTTAAAAAAAACCGAACACTTGGTTCCTATATTTTTGTCGAACATAATTTAAATGTTTGAATAAACTGCGAGAACATCCATCAATTGTTTGATAAAACGGAAAATAATAAATTTGTAACGAAAACTTACCTTTTTCCATGGAACAATGGAGAGAGAGACGAAACAACGGATGGCGACCGACGACGCACTCAGTGTGATGGCCGCGCACTCCACGGAGGGGCGACTACAACGGCAGTGGTGGAATGTTTACACTTTTTTTATAAATTTTAAAAAAGTGGGTGAGAATGCAAAAGAAAAAATATGATGAGAAGAAAGAATAATCTAAAATAATTTATTGGGAGTGAACTGAAAATTTGGATGGTGAGTGAATCGTGAACCATCAAATTTAGGGGATGAAAATATTAGTTCCCTAAAAACAATTTTTATTATTTAAGTCCAGTTTATTACGTTAATAAAAGTTAAATGTAAGCCCGCACTTGAAATCACAATAGTATTTACATATTTTATTTTTAAATAATTAATATTTACAATCTTATCCATATTGCTCGAGTTAATTACATTTAATAGTTTAACTAGATAAATAATGTTTTATATCTATTATTGCATGTTTTTATATGTATGCAATGATTTCATAACTATAATTTATGCATTAATAAAATAAAAAATTAAAATTAAAATAATTAATTGATGACATTAAAAGGATAATGGGGCCTAATTCAAATGTGAAATTGCAATAAACAATTAATTTAACCAAAGAAACAATTGCAGTGAGTAGAATGTCCCAATCAACCGATTGTTTTAATAAGAACTGAGTTATATCACACATGCCCCAGTATACAATATTTAGCTAAAATAAAGTTTAGTTAGTTAAAATAAAGTTTATTAAGATTTCATATTTAAAACCAGACGAAATTGAATAACTCAAATGGTTAAAGTTCAATCTATATATATATAATAACGCTAACCGGCCTGCACTTGATAATCATTGAATTTTCTCGCTAAAATTATTACTAAATTAAGTATTAAAAATTTTTGTTATATATCTTTAAAATATATTTTATTATAAATATTGATAAATAATTATATACCAAATATATTGGATATATTTTTTAAATATAATTTACAATAAATATTGAGAAATAATATAAAAATATGTTGAATATATCTATGAAATATATATTATGAGAAATCATGTATTTTGTAGTATAAAAGATATTTCAACTATATATTATATATTTCATCTGTCCATGAAAAATATGCACCCATTTTTGCATGTGGATTAATGCAATATGTCGGAAGATATTTAGGAGTCTTGCGAGATCCGTTTATAAACAAAATGGTTGTTTATGGAAACTATACATAGACAATCACTTTATTCATAAACGGATCTTACAAGACCCCTAAATACCCTCCGACATATTGAATTAAACGACAGGAAAAAAATGGTGAGTACTTTTCATGGACAGAGAGAATATATAATAATACTAACCGGCCTATATTTGAAAACCATTGAATTTTTCTGCCAAAATTATTGTTAAATTGAGTAATATTTGTTATAAATCTTTTTAAATTATTGGTATATATCTTTTAAATATATTTTACTATAAATATTGATAAATAATTATTTACAAAATATATTGTATATATTTTTGAAATATAATTTATAATAAATATTGAGAAATAATATAAAAATATGTTGAGTGAAAATAATACAACCCTTTAATTTTTGTTAATTTGAAATAATATAAATATTGAAATATAAATTTTGAAATAATATAAATATTGAAATATAAATTTTTATTAATTTGAAAAAAAAAAAAGAATAAGACAACCCTTTAATTTTTGGCAAAATATAGAGTGAAAATAGTTTATACATGAATCATTTGAAGTGTATTAATTATTTTTACTAAAGGTATCAGTTTTCACTATAGGGTATTAATTGTTTTTAACTGAAAAGTATTAGTTTTTTAGGGTATTAGTTGTTTTTACTGAAGGGTACAAAGATTATTAATTATTTAAATAATAGGTATTAGTGGTAATACTAAAAAGTATTGCAAAGTGGTTTATGAATGAACAAATTCCACTCTATACATACTCTTAATTTAGTGTAGAAGAGAGATTATCTAGATGATAAAATATAGAGTGAAAATGGTTCATATGTGAACAATTTGAAGTGTATTAGTTGTTTTCACTAAAGGGTATTAGTTGTTTTCACTGAAGAATATTTGTTCTAGAGGGTATTATTTATTTTCACTGAAGAGTATTAGTTCTGGAGGGTGCGATTTATTTTCACTGAAGGGTATTAGTTGAAGGGTACAAAGAGTATTAGTTGTTTAATTGAAGGGTATTAGTTGATTACACTAAAGAGTATTAGTGGTTATACTAAAAAAATATTGCAAAGTGGTGTATGTATGAACCAATTTCACTCTATACATACTCTTAATTTTTTGTTGAAGAGAATCATCTAGATTAATTACTTTGAAGAAAGATTATAGTAGACATATAATAATTAATATATCAGTATATTCTATTAGGGAAACCACCAAATACGTATGAACATTAAACAATTAAAGGGTAAATGTTATACTCTTTATTTTTTGTAGAAGAGAGATTATCTGGATTAATTTTTTGGAGAAAGATTACAGTAGTCATATAACAATTAAGAGTAGGTCTTATGTAAAATTGTCTCATTCCATAAGATGGTGATATTTTGTGATGCCTCATGGGCATGAGAAGGTCTCACATAAATTTTTGCAACAATTAACATATAAAATTATAAATATATTCTATTAAGCAAACCGTCAAATACATATAAGCATATATATCGTATTGAAATAAGTTTAGGAGATACCTTTGAGTTAATTAATTAACAAACAAAAAATACATAAGTTAATGCATTTTGTCGGCTACAAAGCAAATAAATAGTTAGATCTCCAACGAACTCTATATTCCTCAATATTTTTATTTCTAGATTCAGAATAATTTCACGGGATAATAATATGAATAGTATATTACAACTGAAGATAGAGCAAAGCTCTGTTTGGATAGACCCAACACACGAATGGATAGAAATTGAGGGTTAAAAACTTCAAACCTAAATTAAATCTGGAGTATATAAAATAATGCTAGTTATTTATTTATAAAAATATATGTGAAATGTATACATTTTTAAATTGCATAATTATTTTAATGCATGCATTTATCTCAATATACATAGACTTTATAAATGATTTTTTTAATTGAAAAAAAAAAGAAGTGAAAAGATTTCATTGATAATTTATAAATGTATCGTTCAAAACTACATTTAAAGAATATTGTGGAAGGTTTTGAATTATTTGAAAGGCAAAGTCATACTTGCACCTACACTAGAATAACTTGTCGAATCATGATTTGAATTTGAAAGTTGAGACTTCAATTATGTAACTCAGAAATATAGGTCATTCAAGAGGATTGTGCAACAGAACTAGATTGACTCTAATAAGACTAGGTGACAGTGTTATGACAGGTACAGTCGTAATCCAAAGCAATTCAAATGAGATTGTGTTGAACCATATACTTTCACTGACTCCATTTGACCCAAGACTTTCGTTCAAGTTTCAGAAGAAACAATTCACATTAGTTGTCTCATATGAAATATCAATAAGAGTCAACGATAATCGTTCTCTACTGCTGACAAATTCTTGAAGAATCAGATTTCAATCACAACCAGTCATACATAAATATTTTGAGAGTCGTCATCCACAATAATTTGAATATTTTGATGTGTGGTGGCTGACGATGAACGTTCGTTGAAAATTAAAAATAGTTCTTTCAATTTTTTTTACATCATGTTTAATATTGATTCGTATGTATTATCAAAATTTCTTACTACGTAAATCATAAAAAAAAATATAATTAAATAAAAAAATACTCTCTCCCTCCATGAAATATAGTCTTGTTGCTTTATGCACGGTAATTAAGAAAGTTGATATAATATGTAAAAAATAAGAATATTGTGTCACATCAAGTACAAAATAAATTATTTTAAAAATGTTATGTGTGTATATTGAAAAGTGTAGATAAAGTTTATTATTTCCATTTTAGGCAACAAGACTATTTTTCGTGGACAACCAAATAAGGCAACCAGGACTATATTTCATGGACGGAGGGAGTAGTATAAAGATTGTCTCTTATATATAAATTATACTTACACTTTACTTTCACAAAAATTTCTTGACATATGCATTACGTTCTCTTTAAAAAAAAAATCCTTCAAATAAAAGAATAATAATATTATCTATTTGAAATGAAAAAAATATTTTAATGGAAATACCAATAAACACTGTTAAATCTAAACAAACAGACTACAATATAAATTGTTGATTCATAAATTAATTGTACAATTATGATCGTGTATCGCATATGTTTAGTTACTAGTTATTTATAATGAGAGGTTATGAATTTGATCACCTTGATTAGATTGAAAATCCATTTAATAGTATACTTTTTCCATTCTTCGTAGCTTGCCTAACTTTGTAGAGTTGATCTCCATTTCATTTTGCTTTTCCACATAAATGATACTCCCTCCATCACCACTTAATCTTCACACTTTCTTTTTTTCAACATTCCACAATAATTTTCACATTCAAAAAATAAAATACTCTCACAATAATTATTTTATTTCAAAATATTCTTCATTTGTTGACTCAAAAAATCAATAAAACAGTTTTACTTAAAATGTGTGTCCACTAACCAAACGGAGGGAATAATACAGATAAGGAAATAAATGTACAGTACTACCTTTTGTTAAGGGTCAAGGTTAAATATACAATACTACCTTTTGTTAATACACTCCATACAAAAAAAATTTGGCAAAAAAATTTAAAAAAACTTGACATAATTTTGAAATTTTTTCCGAAAATTAAAAAGACACATACTAAACATATGGATTTTTGGAAAAAATTTCCAAAAAATAATTATCTTTTCCGAATTTTTTTCCAAATATATTTTTTGGTGGAGTGTATTAAGGACTATATATATCCTTGCCTTCCAAATGTGAACATAATTACAATATATTAACGAATTATCAAGTTTAACATAATGAATTTTTAATATAATCAACACCAAAAAACACAACTGTTAGAAAATTATAAATAATTTATCATAAGAGATAAAAAAAAAAAAAAAATTCCTAGAACCAACATGTCTGCTAATATTTTAACTACCCCGATTGCATATCATCACCTTCTTGTATGAACAATGTGTCATCATCTCCAGTTTCATCACAGGAATCCAACTCTTCACTAATAATGTCATCATCATACTCATAATCCAAATAATCACTGGATGATTTTTCATCCTCATATTCAGAGAGTCCTTCATCAACAAAACCAGTTGCTGTTGAAAGACCTTTCGAGCTTTCATCCATAGACAATGAATCAGTATTGTTCGTCGTCCCAACTTTGTTTGATTCATCTTTGGCCATCGAATGATCCAATGCTGATTTAGGATCTCTATCGTTTGGATCACCATATAGAGCAACGTGCCGGTAATATAGCTCCAGTTCCTTCTCAGCAATGGCGATAAATCTCCTCACTGACTCGAGTGATTGTTCATATTTCGATTTTTCCAGTGCCTGAAGAAGATACAAGTAGTTAGGCTCGATTTTCCTGTGCCTCAAACTTAGGTGGGCGTATATACAAAATTCCTCAATGGGAGTGAACATGAGGTAATTGTAGTGGTTAATGAGATAAAAGACTATCAATTCACCTTCATCATACTTCTTACGGGGTAAATACGGGGTGATGAGACTCGAAATAAGTTAGTCGTTACATTATTTTGATTAACTATCTTCCCTTCCTATGGTTATTTTTCCCCAATACATTCCACTATTCCTCAAAATTCAATATTCTATGAATTTAATTATCATACCCATTGATGGATTTGAACCAAACACCCTCTAAACAGAGCTAGAAACTAGATTAGATAGAGCAATTTTTAGAAGCATACCCGTTTTTTTGATAGCGTATCAACAGGTGACATGACCTTTGGCTGCTCGTAGTTTTTACCTCGATAAAAGATTATTGTATCATCTCCAATAATGTGGATAGGAATTCCGCCACTCAGCCTAGAGATTTCGTTTGCATAATCTTGAACTTGGCCAGGCTTGCACGGTTTGCAAATGACTTTGACGGTTTCATGTTTCTTCCAATGCATATGCATATTAAGAATAACTCCTCCAAAGACTCCTCTTCTTCCAATTGGAACATAGTTGGGCCTTTTCTGTGCCATTTTCTTCATGTAAAATCGTTCCTCCCCAGTTAATGTAACGGGTTCAACCACAGGACCCTGAGCTTTGGGAACTTCATACTTCGCCAGCCTTTCAATTAGCATGGCTTCCTTGATTTTTGCCTGAAAATCAATGTCATAAATTATGTGATAAACGAACAAACATACCAGCTATGGTACTATACTTCAGACAACACAAACTATAGAACTGGACAAAGATAATATCCAAAAACAAAAGTATCAAGTATAAACCACCCCATCTCGTTTGTCCATATGATGGAACGATAGTAAATTGGCAATATAATTATCAACAAGGAGCTAATATAATTATCAACTGCTCTCATTTCCAATTCCAAAAATCCTCATTTTTCACGCTAATTGGCACAAGCACATCAGCTCATTGCAATAGTATGTTATCTTTCCTATAGATTGTCACTCATTTGAACACAAATGGCTGCTTCAAAATACTAACAATCGAGAAAAAATCCACTACAACAGCTAAGGTTTAGTAAAACAAAGAGTGATACTGCACTATGAAATAATATATAAACCAACATGGACTACTTTAAAATAGATTATTTCAAGATTTTTGGGACTTACATTTTCAAGCTTGTGCTTAATCCTCTCTTCTGCAGTGGCGAATCTTTGCTTCGTATTCTTTCCTTTGACTCCAAGCCTTCTGGGATCTCTCTTATTGGCAGCCTTTCTTATCTTCTTCTCTTTCATTTTCTGAAGCTTGAATCTTTTCTTTGTCTGCCACTTCTCCTTCTTTGGGGCCTCAATCTCGTTGGTCTCAAACATGGGTTTTCCCTGTGATGATATTACCACGTTCACTGATCCATGACTGGAGCTTCTCCACTGAGAAAACCGAACTCCTTGCGGAAAATATTGTGGATTTTGATGCAGCTGATATGAAGGCCTTAAGAGAGTAAAAACAGGTTCTGGTTTCAGAAGAATTTGCCTGATGGTTGAAGAAATATAAACAGATATAACAAAACATTAGAGGAAAACTAAGCAATATGTTGCAGATTATAATTTCTGGAAATATATCTTAAAAGAGATAATAGTATACCTGAAAGAGATAGAATGGTATAGAAGTGAACGTACTCTGCATAGAGTTCTTGGCAGTGGATTTGCCATTTGGCAAAGACATTAGCCCTTTCAACTACCTATGGCTGCAACAATTTCCAGGAAAGAGAGGAAATGTTCTCATTAAATCTAGAAACAAAGTGTAAGATTTATTAAGAACGCATTTGTGGGTGTAATAGAAAATGTTACTACTATTTCCACATTCAAGTAGATGTTTTCTGGAATATTATAAACAGACTCAAACAATGGCCCTGTTCTTGTCTACCCAGCAAACAAATCAAAGTAAGGATAATCTCATCAGAAGCAATTAATTTTTCATTCAGGCATTTTCTCGAACACCTTCCGCTCACTAATACGCATCGTTTATTTCTTTCCAAACTGGACTTCAAAACTTCACTTTTAAGACCAGATGAAGAATGGCGGGCCAATTTCGGGCCGAGGTGGGAATCTTTGCGTAGAGGAAATCAACTTATGACCATTGTTGCTCAGGGCCAGAGAATTTTTCAGAAATCCATATCTATTTTATGACATAAAGTTTGTTTATTTGAAGGACAATAGTATCAGAAAGCAGAGAAATTTTCAGGCCAAGGAGAAATAAGTGGAACTTTTTATATACCTTAACCAGCGCGATTTGTGTTGAACAGCTTCGATTTTTTGTCACAGGATCAGAGAAGGGCCGCCGTTTGCCCAGATTTTGATTTTGGGACATGTTTTTAGCTTTATTTTTTAATTCACTTTTATGTTCTCCTATTAATATTACTAGTGTTTCTCCCATGCGATGCAGGATTGAATATTATAAATTTTAAATGTGAGATCGTATAATGACTTATATAAAAAGTTTAAATTAAATTTATTTAATTTATAATCCAATTAATATGTATAGATTATATTGTATATATATGAACATTATAATTATTTAATTAACTAGAGTGTACCTATGCGAATTTCGCATACTGAAAAAATATATTATATTTATTTTCTGTAGACATTTAATATAAGAGTATTTTTGTTTAAATTTTTTTGAGATGTATACAATAAATTATGAGGTTTGTTTAGCTGTGGCCCGTGCCCTTCACTAAACCCTTGCCCTTCACTAAACCCTATAGGTATATCCTACAAACTAAATAATTAAAAAAAACATCAAAATTCACATAAATTTATAACAATTATGGAATAACATTACTTAAACTAATAATTTAATAATAATCAATTTCCATTTCAATATTGAATAATTTATAAATTAATCAACATTATTAGTTATTGGGAGTATACGGTAAGAAATTAATTTATATAAGAAACAATACAAAATTTGAAATAAACCTTAACGTTACAAATACCTGTTCATCGATCAAAATGAGTTCCAAGTAGAACTTGTCTCTATTAAAATCATTAAAAAATATTGTCCAACTTTTTCAATCCTAACTTTAACGGTCAATTTTTGGCTCTCACTCTTGATATTAGAAATCAGAGAAAATTGAGGTGTCATACTCTTGAAATCTAAAATGAGATTTAAATTACAACAATTAAACCATCATAATTATTCAGATAAAAATATATGGTATAGTTAAATATATTATTTTTGCACATGAAGAATATTTAAACTGAACGATGTAGAGCATAAATCAACAATCATTATTACATTCATATTGATATTGATATTTAAATCTAATCAAATTGTGAGCACTTAAAATGATGAATTTAATTATAAAATAAATATACTAATAACAATAGATATATAACTAACCAAGAATTGATGGGAGAAACCTCAACAAAAGAGTTGAACAAATGAAACTTTGATGTTAAAAAATAAAATACAATATGCTCTTATTTATAATAAAAAAATGCATGCAATATTATATCTTGTCCATAATAAGAATATATCACATAAGAATATTCTTTGGAATATATATACCTTTTATTTTAGAAAAAAATAATCGAACATTATATTATACTACTATATATACTAACTCAAACTTAGAAATGATAAATTTAGATTCATTCAATAAGTGGATCATATTTAATTACATTAAGGTTTGGAAAAAAAATATATAATTTATAATAAATTCTAAAAATAACTAAATAAGAAAATGGAAAAAAAAATCTATTTGCATTAATTATGCAGATATAAATTAATGATTTAGATTTAATGATATAGAACGAAGGGTCGAGATTAAAAGTTTGACCAACTTTTAATGAGAGCGCAGTATTTCAAAATGGAGAGATTTGAGACATGCCACATCAGGCTAAGAATAAGGTGGTGTTGACACATCATCTTGGAGAGGTTTGAAAATATATTATTATAAGATCATACAATTTTCAATTATGTACTAAATTCACAACAAATACTAAAATTCATAAAATAATTTTAATATTTAACAAAACTCATGTAGTCTAAATAAAAATTATTTAAATTCAATTCATCATATATAGTTAAAGTCAATAAAGAACACTTAAAAAATATTTTAAATATTACTTTTCTTTTTATATGCACAGTATATATTAAATAAAAATATTCAAATTAAAGATAAATAATTTGATATATATTGTGTTGAAAGTAGATTTAAAATTAATAACTTAAAAGATTTTGAAACTATTGATTCAAAATAAAAAAGAAAAGAAAATGGTAAAGTTAATTAACTCTCTTTGATGGAGAGTGAGATTCACAATTGCACAACAAAGCAAGTAGACTTCACTTGCTCCAATAATGACAATTTTATCTCTCTCCTCAGTTCTATATATATATATATATATATATATATATATATATACCATATAATTCAAGATCGCATTCGATATATCAGTAGTATCTTGTGGATCTTTTCTAAACACAGATAGGACTGACTGAGAAATTCCATAGTCTATGAGTTAACCTGAAAAAAGCATTACGCCCACAAACGCCTGCGCCTATCCATCGGCATAACGGCTAAAAGGGCACGCCCACATAGTTAACTCATAGATATCACTAGAAAACTCAAACCTACCGGTTAAACCAACTCTACCTTATGATATATCAAATAAAAACTGGAAAAATAAGTTTCCAAATGCACATGATAGTATAGTATACTAAGTTAGGCCATGATTTAATACAGGAAATTAGCCGACCATTGAGGCGGCAATAACAAAATTAAAGATTGAAATACAAAAAATAAAAGCAGAATTTAACTACCTCGATGAGCTACCAGAATGAACACCTTTTATTGAAAGCAAGGCACGAAGCCAATATTACAGAGAGAGTAGAGAGAGAAAAAGAGAGAGCGAGTCTAAACTCAAGCGTGCCTCTCAAAAGAAAAAACAACCTATTTATAGATGAAGAGCCGGACATGAAACCCCGGATTCCAAAAAAGAAAAAAGGTGAATAGTAAAAGTCAAAAGTGAATAGTAATTACTATTCATGAACAGAACTTTGTCTGGTGACCTAAGCAATGACGAAATTTGATTCATCATTTTTTCTTGAATCTCTTCTTGGTTAGATCGCCATAAGAGAAGCTTGCTTTCGAAGAAGACTTAAAGTCTTTTTGCATCTTTCCAAATGTTGGAAATTCCCATGACGTCCATAGTAAGATACTTCAAGGATAGGGATAAAATATTCAAGAACTCTGATTTTCTTTTTGAGTCCTTTAAGATAATTTTTATCTTTAATCAAATTTTGATTTTGATCAAAATTAATATGAATAGGAATCTGCCAGATTTCATGCTGCAATCCTACTCTGAAATACCTCCAATCTCCAGGAAATCTTTCCTCCATCAAGGATTCTTCTTTTCTCGAATTTTCTCTTTGAGAGAATTTTTTAACAGATCAAAACTGTCCTGTAAAGAGAGGTCATGGTCCTCTTCAAATGGATCCTGTGCATCTTGCATAGAAGAGCCAGAAATCATAGATGCATCAGATTTTGAATCTGAAAAATCAACATCTTTTAAAATGTCTTCCTGAATTTGATTCATGAAGAGATCCATAATTTTTTCCTTGGGAAAAACTCCAGCATACTTCTTATAAAAAGAAGAAAAGGATGGCATCACATTGGGATCAGAAATTTGATTCTTTAATCCTTTCTTATATTCTTCGATCTTGGATTTGATCCTATCGATGTTCTCTTGAAGAGGACTCTCATTTGAGTCTTTTGGGATAATATTTAAATTATTCCAAAACCTTGTGGCACAGATTCTCCACAAACATGGGAGACCCATTTCTGTAGAACCAAATTCTGGCCTCCATTTAACGACCCATGGAATACCTGAGTCAGTGAAAAACATACAAATAGTTTTACTACTTGTATTGTGAGTTTTAAGTGAGGAGGTTACCATAGAGTATTCCTCAAGAAGAGATTTGATCTCACTTGGTAAAATATCAGCAACAGTGCCGAAAGTATTCCACCATTCCAAAAACCAGTTAGGAATTTGATTCCTTCCGATATTTTCACAAATTTTTATCAACCAAGTATGAGAATGCTTGGGATTTTGGTAATAAAGAGTTTTATAAAAACTTTCAAGATAGTCCCAGTAATTGTACTGGAAAACTTGATTAGTAACAGGATTAATGACCTGTTTTTCAGCGAAAGGAGAAATACCCCATTCCTGAATGGATATAATCCTCTTAATAATAAACTTTGAGTAGTTATAAGTTTTACTTGGAGGAAAATGCTGAATATCAACACTTCCAAGAGAGATGAGAATACTCTCATAATATCCTCTCGTCTTATAAGACGAAGTAGTGGAAAATTGATTTGGGACATATTTTCCCATGAGAGTCCATGGAGACTCTTTAAATCTTTCCTCATCATCCTCAAGTATGAGAATAAGTTCCCTCTTGGGGGAATCGAAGTAAGTGTACTCCCTTTGAGCAGTTGAAGCATATGATGCTTCCTGGTTAGTGGTTGAGGCCATAGCTTCAACGGGGACATTTTTTCCCCTAAGTCTCAGGAATTCTTGGAATTCCTTATCATGGGCTCCCGAGGATGAAGAGCCGATTCCAGAAATATTCTGGTTGTAAAGGGATCTTTTCCCTTGCTGAAATAACGGAGGGCCATGAGCCCCTCTTCCTCTATTAGAGGATTTGGAACCTCGTCCATGTTGACTCATTCCTGTCATTCAGAAATAAATTCACGAGTAAGAAAATCTGGAAGATGATTATCTTTCCCTTGCTTATAGATGATTTTAAAATCAAAATAAGCAAGATGTGATTGCCATCGGGCAAACATTTGTTTTGAGACATTATGTTCAAAATCTTTAAGGAGCATAAAAGAAGCAGCTCTACAATCAGTTTTTATAATAAACTTTTGATTGTATAAATCATCCTGAAATTTTAGGACGCTTTTGACAATAGAAAGAATTTCTTTAGCAACAGTAGAATAATTCTTTTGAGAATCATTCCATTTGCCAGAATAGAACCTAACAATATATTCTAATTTATTATCAGGATTAATTTGTAAAAGAATACCTCCATAACCTAAATCTGAGGCATCAGTCTCAACAATTTTTTCCCATAAGGGATTAACAAGACTAAGAACAGGAATATTTTTAACCTTTTCTTTTATTTTTATAACTGCCTTAGTATGATTATCATTCCAAGGTAAAGGATTCTTTTTAAGCCGATCATATAAGATAGCAGTATCTTCAGCAAGATTTTTAATATAGGAAGATACATAATTAAGACTTCCTAAAAATCTTTGTAACTGAGTTTTATCAGTAATGATATCTGGAAACTTTCTTCCAAATTCAATACTTCTTTGAATAGGAATAATATTTCCTTTATCGATAATATGGCCAAGAAATTTGATCTTAGTTTGAAATAAAATCATCTTTGGTTTTGAAATAACTAAACCATTTTTTATGACAATATTTTTAAATATATCAAGATGTTTGAAATGAGCTTCTATGTCTTTTGAAAACACAAGGATATCATCAATATAGACGATTATAAAATCACTATAAGGATAAAAAATGTCATTCATGATTTGTTGAAATTCAGAAGGAGCATTTTTAAGCCCAAAAGGCATGACAGTCCATTCATAGTGTCCAAAAGGAACATTAAAAGCTGTCTTATATCTATCAGATTGATTAATCTGTATTTGCCAAAAACCTGATTTTAAATCAAATTTAGAAAATATAAGAGCATTGACTAATCTGTCAAGAAGATCCTTTTTATTAGGAATTGGATGTCGAATCCACTTTAAAACCTTATTAAGGGGTTTATAATTAATAACCAGTCTGGGAACTCCACGTTCTTGTTCAGAATGTTTATTAACATAAAAAGCAGTACAAGACCATGGGGACTTGGAAGGAGTAATAAGCTTCTTATTTAATAAAGAAGATATTTCCTTCTTACATAATTCTAAATACTCAGAATTCATTTGACAAGGTCTCGACTTAGTCGGGATCATAGTATTCTTAAAATCATCTTCATAAGGAAGAGAAACAATATGTTTCTTTCTATCCCAAAAAGCATTGGGAAAATCATTACAAATATCAATAGAGAATTTGTTAAATAAAAATTTTATTTTATCCTGAAGCTTAGGATTTTTAAGCTTATTATCAATGGTAAGAGAATTTAATTCACTTTTAAGGAAATTGATTTGACAATTTTTATTATTAATTTGTTCTTGGACAAAATTCAGGACCTTATGCATTGGTCTAGTCACGAATTCAAAAGTAATGGTTTTACCATTGTAAGAACCTGTAATACCCTTTTCATTAACAAAAGTAAGGGGATATATCTTTTGAAGAAAAGGAAGGCCAATAATCATTTGGCTGGTAATATTTTCTGCAATAAGAAAATCATTAGGTATGCAACAACCATTAACACAAACATAAGCATTTCTGAGTTTATAATTAATGTGCAAAGATCCTCCTCCTGCATGTGAAAGAGTTTGAGTAGTTTTTTCAAAAAACTTTGTGGGAATTATTCCCATTTGGATGACATTTAAGTCAGCACCACTATCAATCATGGCAATAAACTCCTTTCTATAAGAATTATTAATAAGGAGAGAAATCTTTGTATACCATTTTTGAGATATGTACATGCTGATAGCAGATAAGTGATTTTTATCAATATCAATATTATCAGGAGAACCATCAGGAAAATGAATATCATCGATTTTTCCTTTTCCTTTCTCAACGAGAGAAAGTCGAATAGAAAGATCAGAATTTTGATTCTGAAGAGTTTTGACATTATTCTTAAGATTATTAATCTCTTGAGCTAAATCATTAATAGTAATGGGATTTTGCCTAGTATTTTTAAGCCTAAGAAGTTTTTCAACTTCTCCCATGTTATAATAATTATTATTAGTAATCTTCTTAGAAAGATTTGAATTCTTTTCACTAGAAGAATCATGAAGATCATTAATAATTTTATCTCTTAAACTAGAATCTTTAATCTGTTTAAGAAGATCAAGAATATTATTGTCAGATAGGACATTAATATTCATGTCTTGGAATTGACTCATAAGTTTATAAAACTCATTATCATCAGTATTACCTATACAATTTAGACAAGGTTTTCCCAGAATGCAATTATCACATTCAGCTTTTTCTGAAGGAATTTTATCCTCGTTATCACTAGAGATTAACTCTTCGGAATCAGTATAAGAATCATCAATATCTGTATTACCATCAGGATTCATAATGATTTCATAAAGAGAATTTTTGAGCCCTTCATCAATATCAAGAGTTTTAATCTTGTCTTTGGCATAGCATTGATTAGCATAATGACCAGTCCTGCCACATTTTTTACAAACTGTGTTGCTAGAATAATTCTTTTTGAAGAATTTTCTTTTACCCTTGTCATGAGTATGATCATGACTTTTATCTTTGTTCTGTTTGTTATCAGAACTTCTTTTTCTTTTTCTAAAATAAGGTTTTTCTTTGAAATCCTTTTTCTTTTTAGAAATACTTCCTTTAGGACTAGGATTATCCATACCAAATTGGTCACAAAACTGACCCAGCTGTTTTCTTTCTAAGAGATTATCTCTTTTAATTTGATTTCTTAGTTTGAGTTCATTGCAAAGATTTAATCCTTCCTGAACACAAATACTAATGATTTGACCAAAAGTATAAGACTCATAAGAAATAGAATCAGAGTCTTTTCTTAGGATTTTTTTAATCCTTTCAGCAAATAAATAAGGAAGACCATCAACAAATTTATTCTTCCAAATATCTTGGTTACAATCATTAATTTAATAAACCCGAGACAGAAAAGTATCTTTGTACCATCTAAAAGCGGTAAGAGTTTTACACTTCATATTTAAAAGAAGAGTTTTGGTATTTTCAGATTTATTAGTAAATCTACCAGTAAAATGTTCTAGAATAGTAAGAACAAGAGAATAGACCGCATTGGGTTGAACTTCACCATTTTCATTTTTAACGGAGGAAAAAATGTCAGTCTTTTGAAAAGGACTTAAATAATTATCCCACCAACCTTTAAGCTGGCCAGTAAAACCGACAGTAATAGCCTGTGCTGTTTCAATATCAGACACACCACATGTTTTACATGCAGAACTATACATAAGTATGCGATGAACCTGATTATTAATCTGTTTATCGCTGTAGCCATCAATATTCCATTCATAAACGCTTTTTCCGTTATAAGAATTATTGACAACATTATCTTGTTCTTCATGAAGAACATCTATAGGAGTAGGTCTCTTATAATAATAATTAGTCATAGTAGGCTTATTAGCCCATTTGATTTTATTAATAACATCTTTGTTATTTATGCTAGTGCTACCATAATCATTAGTAGCAAGACTTTCTTCTAAGTCATCATCCAAAGTGGAAATATTTAATCCTTCAAATTTTTTATTAATGATATTTTCAATATCAGAAACGGAAGTTTCTCCCTTAAAATTTTTTAATTCAAAAGGGGGTTGAATAAAAGAAGCAGTTTTTATAATGATATTATCATTATTATTACTTTCTTTAGAATCTCTTTTATAATCAGACTTAGTCTGAGTTTGGGAAATAACACGATTAATCTTATCATGCAAAGAAATAATTTCATCGCCAATTATAGCGAGGAAAAGACTACAAAAATTGTTTTGTTTGACAAGAAGGTTGATATGATCAACAGTGATATGCAAAACATTATTTTCCAAAATTTTTGAAAAAGGAGCAAAGTCCAAAATCTTTCCATTTGTCTCAATTTGGAAAGGAACTTGGGGAGGGTAAACAGACTTTTGAGAATTTCCCGTGACGAGTTTATATTCTCGTTCAATAACTGAAATTTGATCAATATAAAAGGTTTTTATAAACCAAGGAACATAATAAATAATTTGATTATGCTCTTCACAGAATTTATAAAAAGAATTTACAAAGTAATTTAGTTCTTCTTTTTTGAAAGATCTAAAGTACCAAATTCTGAATTTATCCCATTTGGAATTATTAAACTCACTATTAATCTGAGCTCTTGTAGAAGAACCCTTTGAAAAATCAAGTATAGGTTTAGAATCCATAAAAACTAAACTGTCCAATTATCTTCTGAAATTGTTTCAGGGTTAGGTCCATCATTATGGACAATATTATTTTTATTTACAATAATATTTTCATTATTGAAATCTTCATTTTTAAAAGAAGTTTCTTCTCTGTAAAAGGAAGTAGAAGCTCTAGAAGAAGAAGGTATATCGACTTCATAATCTAGAGGAGAAATATGATAATGGCTAGATATGGATCTAGACAAAGAAGGTACAGAGGATAAGTTAGAATCTTTCCTCTGGTCTTTATGAAAACCAATGGTAATTATACCATCCTCAGACTGGGTAATTTTTTGAAAATTACTATTTGTAGGAGGGATCATAGGAACCGATTGTTCAATAATCCAATTTTTTGGAAAATCTATTTCTTTCCATTTAATGGATTTTCTAGTAGTGACATTAGACTTACTAAAATTAGTTTCTATGAGAATAGTCTCATTGATATCTTTTTCTACTCTTTTACATAAAGGATTTAGAGTAAAAAGAGGTTTGTAGTAAATGCGATAACAAATACATATGACTTCAGATCCAGGCATGTAATTATACCCATTAGTTTTAACATTTAAAGTTAAAGCATCAAAAATGTTTTCATCGCTTAAAGATAAAGACAAATTAGGATAAACATCAAAATAAACTGGCCCAAAAGCCAGACTGGATTCAACTATTCCCATGAGGGATTGTCTCCAATTAAGATTTCTACCATCTCTTAAAGTGGCTAGAAAACTCTCAGGTAAACCTTTCAGAGTAAGAGGTCTGAAAGCAACTTGAACACATCCAATATGGAGAAACCTGTGAGTCCCTTTAAAGGGTAATATGTCACTTCTATTAAGAAGTTTGATAACCATCTCATTTCTATTTAGAGGAATTGAGGATTCAGTGGTCCTAACAATAGTTTTAAGACCAAGTTTTTCAAAAGTTCCAAATTTATAAACCGTATTAGGTTCAATTTTAGGAATAGTCCATCTGTTTAACAGATTTAAATTTTCAGGAACATCGTATTCCTGGACAGTACTATTTTTAATAGTATTTTTCGAACTGAAAAGATTCATAAGAACCCAGATGTATTAAATCATGAACCGATAACAAAATATACTATATATACTAACATGGCTCTGATACGGTTCATGATAATCATACTAAGGCAGTTATAAAAATATCTGTTTTTATAATCATACGGTTCATGATAATCATGATAATCATACTAAGGCAGTTCATGATTATCATGAACCGTATCAGAGCCATGTTAGTATATATAGTATATTTTGTTATCGGTTCATGATTTAATACATCTGGGTTCTTATGAATCTTTTCAGTTCGAAAAATACTATTAAAAATAGTACTGTCCAGGAATACGATGTTCCTGAAAATTTAAATCTGTTAAACAGATGGACTATTCCTAAAATTGAACCTAATACGGTTTATAAATTTGGAACTTTTGAAAAACTTGGTCTTAAAACTATTGTTAGGACCACTGAATCCTCAATTCCTCTAAATAGAAATGAGATGGTTATCAAACTTCTTAATAGAAGTGACATATTACCCTTTAAAGGGACTCACAGGTTTCTCCATATTGGATGTGTTCAAGTTGCTTTCAGACCTCTTACTCTGAAAGGTTTACCTGAGAGTTTTCTAGCCACTTTAAGAGATGGTAGAAATCTTAATTGGAGACAATCCCTCATGGGAATAGTTGAATCCAGTCTGGCTTTTGGGCCAGTTTATTTTGATGTTTATCCTAATTTGTCTTTATCTTTAAGCGATGAAAACATTTTTGATGCTTTAACTTTAAATGTTAAAACTAATGGGTATAATTACATGCCTGGATCTGAAGTCATATGTATTTGTTATCGCATTTACTACAAACCTCTTTTTACTCTAAATCCTTTATGTAAAAGAGTAGAAAAAGATATCAATGAGACTATTCTCATAGAAACTAATTTTAGTAAGTCTAATGTCACTACTAGAAAATCCATTAAATGGAAAGAAATAGATTTTCCAAAAAATTGGATTATTGAACAATCGGTTCCTATGATCCCTCCTACAAATAGTAATTTTCAAAAAATTACCCAGTCTGAGGATGGTATAATTACCATTGGTTTTCATAAAGACCAGAGGAAAGATTCTAACTTATCCTCTGTACCTTCTTTGTCTAGATCCATATCTAGCCATTATCATATTTCTCCTCTAGATTATGAAGTCGATATACCTTCTTCTTCTAGAGCTTCTACTTCCTTTTACAGAGAAGAAACTTCTTTTAAAAATGAAGATTTCAATAATGAAAATATTATTGTAAATAAAAATAATATTGTCCATAATGATGGACCTAACCCTGAAACAATTTCAGAAGATAATTGGACAGTTTAGTTTTTATGGATTCTAAACCTATACTTGATTTTTCAAAGGGTTCTTCTACAAGAGCTCAGATTAATAGTGAGTTTAATAATTCCAAATGGGATAAATTCAGAATTTGGTACTTTAGATCTTTCAAAAAAGAAGAACTAAATTACTTTGTAAATTCTTTTTATAAATTCTGTGAAGAGCATAATCAAATTATTTATTATGTTCCTTGGTTTATAAAAACCTTTTATATTGATCAAATTTCAGTTATTGAACGAGAATATAAACTCGTCACGGGAAATTCTCAAAAGTCTGTTTACCCTCCCCAAGTTCCTTTCCAAATTGAGACAAATGGAAAGATTTTGGACTTTGCTCCTTTTTCAAAAATTTTGGAAAATAATGTTTTGCATATCACTGTTGATCATATCAACCTTCTTGTCAAACAAAACAATTTTTGTAGTCTTTTCCTCGCTATAATTGGCGATGAAATTATTTCTTTGCATGATAAGATTAATCGTGTTATTTCCCAAACTCAGACTAAGTCTGATTATAAAAGAGATTCTAAAGAAAGTAATAATAATGATAATATCATTATAAAAACTGCTTCTTTTATTCAACCCCCTTTTGAATTAAAAAATTTTAAGGGAGAAACTTCCGTTTCTGATATTGAAAATATCATTAATAAAAAATTTGAAGGATTAAATATTTCCACTTTGGATGATGACTTAGAAGAAAGTCTTGCTACTAATGATTATGGTAGCACTAGCATAAATAACAAAGATGTTATTAATAAAATCAAATGGGCTAATAAGCCTACTATGACTAATTATTATTATAAGAGACCTACTCCTATAGATGTTCTTCATGAAGAACAAGATAATGTTGTCAATAATTCTTATAACGGAAAAAGCGTTTATGAATGGAATATTGATGGCTACAGCGATAAACAGATTAATAATCAGGTTCATCGCATACTTATGTATAGTTCTGCATGTAAAACATGTGGTGTGTCTGATATTGAAACAGCACAGGCTATTACTGTCGGTTTTACTGGCCAGCTTAAAGGTTGGTGGGATAATTATTTAAGTCCTTTTCAAAAGACTGACATTTTTTCCTCCGTTAAAAATGAAAATGGTGAAGTTCAACCCAATGCGGTCTATTCTCTTGTTCTTACTATTCTAGAACATTTTACTGGTAGATTTACTAATAAATCTGAAAATACCAAAACTCTTCTTTTAAATATGAAGTGTAAAACTCTTACCGCTTTTAGATGGTACAAAGATACTTTTCTGTCTCGGGTTTATTAAATTAATGATTGTAACCAAGATATTTGGAAGAATAAATTTGTTGATGGTCTTCCTTATTTATGTGCTGAAAGGATTAAAAAAATCCTAAGAAAAGACTCTGATTCTATTTCTTATGAGTCTTATACTTTTGGTCAAATCATTAGTATTTGTGTTCAGGAAGGATTAAATCTTTGCAATGAACTCAAACTAAGAAATCAAATTAAAAGAGATAATCTCTTAGAAAGAAAACAGCTGGGTCAGTTTTGTGACCAATTTGGTATGGATAATCCTAGTCCTAAGGAAGTATTTCTAAAAAGAAAAAGGATTTCAAAGAAAAACCTTATTTTAGAAAAAGAAAAAGAAGTTCTGATAACAAACAGAACAAGATAAAAGTCATGATCATACTCATGACAAGGGTTAAAAGAAAATTCTTCAAAAAGAATTATCTAGCAACACAGTTTGTAAAAAAATGTGGCAGGACTGGTCATTATGCTAATCAATGCTATGCCAAAGACAAGATTAAAAACTCTTGATATTGATGAAGGGCTCAAAATTCTCTTATGAAATCATTATGAATCCTGATGGTAATACAGATATTGATGATTCTTATACTGATTCCGAAGAGTTAATCTCTAGTGATAACGAGGATAAAATTCCTTCAGAAAAAGCTGAATGTGATAATTGCATTCTGGGAAAACCTTGTCTAAATTGTATAGGTAATACTGATGATAATGAGTTTTATAAACTTATGAGTCAATTCCAAGACATGAATATTAATGTCCTATCTGACAATAATATTCTTGATCTTCTTAAACAGATTAAAGATTCTAGTTTAAGAGATAACATTATTAATGATCTTCATGATTCTTCTAGTGAAAAGAATTCAAATCTTTCTAAGAAGATTACTAATAATAATTATTATAACATGGGAGAAGTTGAAAAACTTCTTAGGCTTAAAAATACTAGGCAAAATCCCATTACTATTAATGATTTAGCTCAAGAGATTAATAATCTTAAGAATAATGTCAAAACTCTTCAGATCAAAAATTCTGATCTTTTCTATTCGACTTTCTCTCGTTGAGAAAGGAAAAGGAAAAATCGATGATATTCATTTTCCTGATGGTTCTCCTGATAATATTGATATTGATAAAAATCACTTATCTGCTATCAGCATGTACATATCTCAAAAATGGTATACAAAGATTTCTCTCCTTATTAATAATTCTTATAGAAAGGAGTTTATTGCCATGATTGATAGTGGTGCTGACTTAAATGTCATCCAAATGGAATAATTCCCACAAAGTTTTTTGAAAAAACTACTCAAACTCTTTCACATGCAGGAGGAGGATCTTTGCACATTAATTATAAACTCAGAAATGCTTATGTTTGTGTTAATGGTTGTTGCATACCTAATGATTTTCTTATTGCAGAAAATATTACCAGCAAATGATTATTGGCCTTCCTTTTCTTCAAAAGATATATCCCCTTACTTTTGTTAATGAAAAGGGTATTACAGGTTCTTACAATGGTAAAACCATTACTTTTGAATTCGTGACTAGACCAATGCATAAGGTCCTGAATTTTGTCCAAGAACAAATTAATAATAAAAATTGTCAAATCAATTTCCTTAAAAGTGAATTAAATTCTCTTACCATTGATAATAAGCTTAAAAATCCTAAGCTTCAGGATAAAATAAATTTTTATTTACAAATTCTCTATTGATATTTGTAATGATTTTCCCAATGCTTTTTGGGATAGAAAGAAACATATTGTTTCTCTTCCTTATGAAGATGATTTTAAGAATACTATGATCCCGACTAAGTCGAGACCTTGTCAAATGAATTCTGAGTATTTAGAATATGTAAGAAGGAAATATCTTCTTTATTAAATAAGAAGCTTATTACTCCTTCCAAGTCCCCATGGTCTTGTACTGCTTTTTATGTTAATAAACATTCTGAACAAGAACGTGGAGTTCCCAGACTGGTTATTAATTATAAACCCCTTAATAAGGTTTTAAAGTGGATTCGACATCCAATTCCTAATAAAAAGGATCTTCTTGACAGATTAGTCAATGCTCTTATATTTTCTAAATTTGATTTAAAATCAGGTTTTTGGCAAATACAGATTAATCAATCTGATAGATATAAGACAGCTTTTAATGTTCCTTTTGGACACTATGAATGGACTGTCATGCCTTTTGGGCTTAAAAATGCTCCTTCTGAATTTCAACAAATCATGAATGACATTTTTTATCCTTATAGTGATTTTATAATCGTCTATATTGATGATATCCTTGTGTTTTCAAAAGACATAGAAGCTCATTTCAAACATCTTGATATATTTAAAAATATTGTCATAAAAAATGGTTTTAGTTATTTCAAAACCAAAGATGATTTTATTCAAACTAAGATCAAATTTCTTGGCCATATTATCGATAAAGGAAATATTATTCCTATTCAAAGAAGTATTGAATTTGGAAGAAAGTTTCCAGATATCATTACTGATAAAAACTCAGTTACAAAGATTTTTAGGAAGTCTTAATTATGTATCTTCTATATTAAAAATCTTGCTGAAGATACTGCTATCTTATATGATCGGCTTAAAAGAATCCTTTACCTTGGAATGATAATCATACTAAGGCAGTTATAAAAAATAAAAGAAAAAGGTTAAAAATATTCCTGTTCTTAGTCTTGTTAATCCCTTAT